>OY763893.1:17697535-18297535 GCA_963667165.1 Barbarea vulgaris | reverse complement strand
CTTACTCAAGTAACGATAAAACCACGAACCAACTTTATTAATCAGAAATCCGTTCCACAAATAACCGAAATAATACTAAAACGATTCTTTTTCTTTTAAAAGCCAAATACGTAAATAAGATAATAACGGAAATAAATGCGATAAAAACAGTGTTGATCCCAAAATAGCACCGTACTCTGTCCCGCACATCCAACTACTCAACACGCTCACCTGAAAGGAAGAGAAAGGGGTGAGTAACAGGGGAGTTACTCAGCGAGGTATGGGGTGCTAAGCCACACAAGTCAAACCCGGCTTACACCACAACCACGAGAGTCTAGCCCTAAACATGTAGCAAACACGGCACCTAATGCACCCAAGAAGTACAACCAATGGCTCTATGCGAGTTAAGTGATCGCCCACCCTCCGAAGAGGCTTCACAAAACTATGGGATAGTGCCCAATCACACCGCCCAGTGGACGCTTTATCGATCTTGAGGGCTACGGCTCGGCAGATCGACTTGCCGCCCATACCCTCCCGTACACACGACTCCGGGTTATACCACAGTCCTCTCACTGCGTATCCCGCCCAAGTCCTCTAACACATTTCTATATACATATTTCACCACACTAACACAATAACATGCGAATCAATCAATATGTGAATTCATCTAAATTACCTACGTCCGATTTAACATGGAAGACCGACTCGATCAAAGAGACAATACACATCCAGAACTAAACTAAAAATGGAAGAGTTAAGGCGAAGTAAGATTTGCGCGGTTAGCCCTCACCTTAGCCACAAATGAAGGTTTCTCACTCTCGAATGCTTGAACAGACTCTGAATCTGTAATCGGCACGAAAAACGAGTTAGAAATGATTGATAACCGAAAAACCGCTTTAGACCGGGTAACCGGGCCGAACCGGACGAACCAGACCGTACTGACCAAACCAGTCAAAGTCAATGGTCAACGGTCAAAGTCAACGGTCAACAGTCAAACCGGTCAACCCAAGTCAAACCAGATCAAACCGGTCAAACCAGATCAAACCAGTCAAACCGGTCAACCCAAGTCAAACCAGATTAAACCAGTCAACTGAGTCAACCCGGCGAGTCACTGAGTCAACCTGGCGAGTCACCGAGTTAACCCGGCGAGTCGCGGCGTCGGCTTACCGGAAAGATCACCGGCGGCGGCGGCGGCGGCGGCGCGTGGGCGCGTGCGGCGGCGCGTGGGGGCGCGTGGGATCCACTCGCGGATCTTCCGGCGGCGCGTGGCGGCGCGTTCGGGCGCGTCCGGAGGCGGATGGAGCCGCGGTTTGGTGCTCCGGTTTCGTCTCGTCGTCCCGGTTCTCCAGATGGTCTCGGATTTTCGAGATTCGACTCGAGGAGGAAGTTATGGACGTTTGAAGTTTCGGACTTAAAGAGAGGTGTGTTGGTTTAGAGAGAATATGATGAGATTTTGGTGTGAAGAGAATGAGAGGGGTGAGTGCTCTATTTATAGGGGGAAGTGTGAGTTTATGGGTTGTTGGTGGTGGAGAATTCAAAACATGTGGGTTTATAGGTAGGTGGAGTTGGTTAGGTTGATGAAGTTTAGAAAAAAATGTGGATTTTGTGTTTTTGGATTGTTACAATTTGGTTGCATGCCCTTTACGTGAATGTCTACAATAAGAAGAATTGTCATCTTGGTGCCATGTATTTTTTTTGGTTTATATTATATCAACTCACATTTTGACTTCAAATATTCGTACTAAAATTATTCTTTTTGTCATGCATTTTAGATCCATGACTACTTTTAAATGGAATATCTTGGCTAACATAGTCTTTTCTTCTTCGGTAATAGCCCAGTTTAATGCACGAAGTAACATATCTTATTTTGTGGTTAGTCTATTGAGTATTGACCATTATATATTTTTGGTCCTATGTATTATTTATGTTACAACCAGTTTCAGGGGTAGTTAGAGGAACATAGTCGCGATTTCCACTGACTTTAGCCATTATGAGCTTTTATCCTCCTTGCACAAACCTTGTCTTTCTATTACTCCTTTATAATTCATGGGCTTTCGTTGGTATTTGTATTAAACCCAATACTAACATTTCTCACATTCTTCTCTAGGTCGAGAGGTCGACAACAGTGCATGAACAATGCAATCGATACTTTCATGAACAATGCACAATTTTTTCTATAAGCTTTTTATTAATTAAATTAATTTTAGTTATATGAATTGTAATTTATTTCATCTATAAACTATTTAGATTATATACATTTTAATAGTCTTTACATGTAATAGATGTTTAAAAAAAAATTTGTTTTTTTTTTCATTCCTATGAGCACCTTCATCACCTAAAATACCCAAATGAGTATCTTAAAAACTAAATATTAATATTTGTAATTTAATTAAATAAAAAAATCTTACTCAATCACAATTGTATACTTGGCAATGAGAGTACTAAATGGTTTCTCAAAGTTTCTAATTTGAGAATCGGGTTCTCACCTCTCTCCTCCTTTTCCCTAAATATTTTTATTTTTATTTTTTTATTACTTAGATACTTTGTTAGATAGCAGCGATGGAGCTGGCCTAACAATCCTAATTGGTTAGGCTAGGCACTCGGACTCGGTTACAAGTTAGATTTTCAGGTCTTACTATTTGGGTATATGATTACACTGGAAGTCAAGGCTCAACATATAGGTAGTAGGTCATCATGAAGTGTTTGTTTCATTAGGATACTAATTTAGATATTGGTTCGAGTCGGGTATTACCCGATACCCAAAAAATATTGTAAAAAATCTATTCGGTTCGGTTCGAGTCTTTCGGTTACGATATTTTTGCTCAGGCCTAAATTCTGCCAAGCAAAATGCTTTGCTTGATGGAGTTTGTAAATTAGGTCAGATGGTTGAAATATTCTAAAGTCGCCGGTGGTTTTCTGATCTCGGAAAGCAAGGTTTTTTCTTCTGGTAAAAACGAAGATCAAACCTCTTCTTCTACCAACACAACTCCACTGCTTTCTCCCTCTCTCTCTCTCACCGGTATGCCATTGAAAAAATCGACCTCACGCACAAAATCAGCAACAAATGTTTTTGTTCAGTTTACTTATGACAACTCAACCATGTACACTTCCTCGCCGCGAATTTACTCCACTATCACCGTAGTGCTACCACTGCCACCACCACTGAGCACCATCACTAATGATGTAATGAATAGTAGAAAGAGTGAGAATATAAAATATATTATGGAATAGATAAAAATGAAAGAAATTTTCCAAAGTATGAATTGTTTTAAAGTTTTTAGTTTTCATATGTACTACACAAAAATGTTCTTTTAAGTATCATCCATATCATAAAAAAATGACGGTTTATTAACATTGTGATGACCATTATATGACTTTACCCGATTCTGTTAGTTTGTGTATATACTATACAATATTTTTTGTTAAAGAGTATTAACACCGCTATCTAGTTTGGATATGAACCGAACATATTAGCATCATTGGGATATGAAAACCCGATACTTTTCAAAAGAAGTTTATGTTAGAGATTTTGAAAAACGTTGAGAGTATGATGGAAATTAAATATTTGTTTTATGCTAGAAAGATCCAACTGGTAGAATTAATGAGTTAAATACAAATTATATCTAATATATGTAGTGGATTAAAATTATCATAGTTTAAATGTTAAACTATTATTGGTAAACCAAAACTATTATTTCAACGATATCATAATATATAAAACAATTCATGTCCGTTTAAAAAAAATCAAATCATAAAATATAAAAAAATATATATAATTTTATTATAAAATATATGATTATTTAATTATTTATTAATTAAATAATCAAATTAAAATAAAAAGAGGAAAAAAATTAACAAATAATTAGTATGATTTAATTAGAGAGAAAATAGGAAGAGAGAGAATAATTAGTTAAATTAAATTTAAATTTAAATCTAAATTAATTATATAATATGATTAATAATGTAAGTCTAGTGATATAGGCACGAAACCTTAGAGGATCTGAGGATAGTGATGGGGCCAAGAAGTTGGTGGTAACACGCTCTCTTCTTGAAAGAGTGATGGAGTGAAGTGGATCGAGATGGAGCTAGTTCAAATGGTGGTAACACGCTCTTTGAATCAGCAACGAAATGGAGTGAAGATTGAGAACAAAAGATGGATCGAAGTTCGCCACACAAAGTTGCGGTATGACTTTGTGATAAGAACACAAATCAATGCCTATGTGAATCTCACACAAAGACAGAGATCTCATTTGCTTTCTAAGGGCATCACACACAATAGAAAAGACAAGCAAACAAAGCCGAAGCTTCAAAAACTCTCGGTTTTTCTTGGTAGGAATTGAAACAAACAACCACAGCAAACTAAATAAAGGTAATAGGGGTTGAAAACAACCTGATTTGGAGCCTTTTAGGCTCTGATACCAGATGATGATATAGGCACGAAACCTTAAAGGATCTGAGGATAGTGATGGGGCCAAGAAGTTGGTGGTAACACGCTCTCTTCTTGACGAGTGATGGAGTGAAGTGGATCGAGATGGAGCTAGTTCAAATGGTGGTAACACGCTCTTTGAATAAGCAACGGAATGGAATGATGATTGAGAACAAGAGATGGATCGAAGTTCGCCACACAAAGTTGCGGAATTACTTTGTGATAAGAACACGAATCAATGCCTATGTGAATCTCACACAAAGACAGAGATCCCACTTGCTTTCTAAGAGCATCACACACAATAGAAAAGACAAGCAAACAAAGCCGAAGCTTTAAAAGTGGGAAAACTCACGGTTTTTCTTATTTCTTTCAAATTCAAGGGTGATTTTTACAATGATCTGAGCTGAGCTTTTATAGGCTCATGAATAGCTAATCTAAGACATTAAATAAGAGAATAAATTAACATTGATATAAATAAATCAAACTTAATGATAAATCAATCAAATGATTGATTGATATGGCCTTTAATGCTCGATTTTGGGCCAAATGAGGAAACATGAAGGTGCTTTGTATCTGGACAACTTGGGGAGGAATCCTTTACTGATTGAAAGTCTCTTGTAGGTGTAGAAAGTCTCCAAGTCGTGCTCAATCAGCTTGAGAAAGAGTTGTTGATGTTTTAATACGATTGGGTCCAAATAAGGAAACTCGGGTCTTGGATGAATTCGCTTGATCCTCCGTGGTTCTGTGTGCTTAAGGACGTGTGTAAGAGTCTCTTGATGAAGTATAGGATCATCATATTTAATGTCCACATCATCTAGTGCCAAACGATGTAATATAAGACGTAAAGAAAAGTTAATCTTATTTTAACATTGTTTAAATAATAGCGTAGAGATAATGGTGAAATTTTCAGCGTCAACAGCTTGGTTATAAAATAGTCAAACTTTTAGGTGAAGATAATTGAATAATAATTCTTTAAACCATAAAAAAGGCATTGAATAAAAAAGAAAACTTTCGATCAAATGTAAAATTAATGGAAAAAAAAAAGAAAAAAAAAAACTTTTTTCATCACGTGTAACATAAAACTAAAATTTAAGCTATTTCTGATTATTCTTTTGAGTTTTGAATTTTTCACGAAAAGTAAAACATGTTTCCATGTCTTTTTCATATTTCTTGTTTTTATTTCATGAAGGATGGATAAAAATTTTTTATAACATCAACTATTTTCCGTATTTTTATTTTTAATGATAAAAAAAAAAAAACACATCAACTATTTTCAACAGTTCCTAATTAATTCTTTTCGATACCAAAGTATTTATATAACTAATTTTATAGTGGTCCAATTTATAAATATTCAATTTAGTAGTCATGGTCTAGTGATACTTGACAAAGTAATAAGGGGTTTTCCCTGATTTAACTAGCAATAAAGACAAAACCAACACCTGTTGGATCAGTTAGCTCTATGTTTTGGTCTGGATGCTTAACATAATGTGTTTGTATCCAATGAACATATACACTAAGTTAGTCGGGTCGTTTAGTCCCAGGATCAACTGTAGAAGAATAAAATATATTTGAAGGATTCAATCAAAACCAAGGTTTAATTATTCTGACTATATGAATATTCAACTTGATTCCAGCGGAACCACATAAAAACAATTATATAAATCTATTGAAAAAGTTCATCATAATCTGTGTATGACTTAATAATCTTGTTAAGTAAATGTCTACGCAAGAGAATTGCGGCAGAAAGAATAAGAGGAAGTTTGTGACATCGGATCCTCTGCATAGCACGTGAGTTGGTGTTCCTTTTATCTTGGCTCTGTCTTACATTGTGCAGCCTCCTAAATTGTTATTTTTTTTTAGTTTTTATTTTATTTTATAATCTCCCTTTTTGAGGTTCGTAAAATTGTATGGTTAAACTTTGTTTGCTGTTGAAAATAACAGAATCCACGTGCCTTGTACTTTTCCGAATTGGTCGGTTCTGACTTATGTGAGTCTTGCACTGATATAACAAGTATTTATGCCCGTGTTGGGTAGTGAGTGTTTCTTTTTTTTTTTTTTTTTTTTTTTTTTTTTTTTTTTTTTTTATAAGGTCTAGTGAGTGTTTTCATCATTATTTGAAGAACAATGATTGTTAGGTTTTACAGTATCTTAACAAATAAAAAAGAGTAGCTTTTTAAAAAGAATTTTTAGTAAGGTTTCGTTTTGTAGTCTCTAATTGGAAATTTAAATACTTTAGCCGGCACGTAAAATACAATTTTACAGTAAAATTTTTTTTTTTTTTTTGGTAGAAATATTAAGATTTAATACCATTTTAAAAATTTTTAATAGAAATTGTCGAGATAATAAAAAGATGAAAAGACAAAAAAATTTACAAACAAACGAAAAGAAACAAAGAAACAAAGCTGACAGATAAAAAGATATAAAAATTGAACATAACCAGACCAACAAAAGCGAAACCCGCTCTCCACAAAGAGACCCAAACACAGCCAAAGTCAAACCTACTCAAAACTGAGCTTTAGCTGAAGATAAAACCACTAAACAGTATACACAACCTTCGCGCTGAAAGTGTGAGTGAGGCAAGATAAAGTGCAGAAAATAAACAAGACAAGAACTTGGCTAACGAGGTTCGATTTTCCCTACTCTCCGGGACCACGTCCAGATTTTGAATTCACTATAACAAGAAAGCAAATAAAACATATTCACAAACGCGTAAATCAAGCACAACCCTCTTGATTCACCGCTCTGTTCTATAACATGAACTCTTAAGGATATAACCTAATCCCTAACTAAACTCCCCCTGGGTCTAGATTTCAATCCAGAATCTCTAGAACACGTCACACCGTTACATTAACACTAATGCACACCAATGACGCCAAAGACTGCAATGCTTGATCACACAAGCTCAACTAATCTATCAGAAAGCTCTCTAGGATTTTCTTTATGCCTCTCAGCTCTCTTCATCCTCCAAGGCATACATAGCTCCTCCTTATATAGCCAACATGATTTACTAATCAAATAAGAGGAAATTTCCATTTTTTCTTTTTATCCTTTTCCTTTTCTTTGTCAAACTCCAATTTCATCAAGTTTTCCCTCTTTAGTCCTTTTTCCTTTTTGATTCATCCTCAACATAAGCTCTAATCTTGTCTTCTCAAATCTTCTAGAACCTAGACACACAAACAAAACAACAACATCACGTATCACTTCCTGTATCACACAGCAATTGCATCAGACATAAAAATTACATCTTCACGAGCCACCGTAATTCCTATAGACATAGCTAACTATACTACCAGAAGCACGACCACAACCGATCTGGATAACGCATAAGCTACCAAAACCCAAGCATGCTCTTCGCACGAAGCTTCAGCTGAACAGAGACCACAAACCTGCGAACTTCCAAATAGCCACCGCAGCCTCCATAGAAACCTACCTTACCTCCTGGAGCTCCGCTCCAATAGGCCGAGAAAATCATATGAAGAACTACAGAACCACGCCTTACTCCCCGAAACCCAAACGCACAAAAAAAGTTAGGAGGAATGGACCAGCCACACGAGGATGCAAAAGGGACTCTTGGGCTACACCAGAACTAGGCCCAAATCCCAAAACACTCTCGCCTATCCAATACAAACTAACACAATGTCGGAGACCTTGCCACCAAGAAGTCAGAGAGGAAGAGGCTTCCCAGCCTCCACCTACGAAGCAAAACAGCCACTAAAGTCTCTATCGCCGCAAGCACCACCCAAGTTGAAGACCAAATCTGGAGGACCAAGTTAGAATGCCACCAGAAAAACGAGACACGAAGAGCCAAAATGCCACCAAGCCGCCTATGCCGTCTACGAGCACAAAAAGGACTTCAGAGACGTCGCCAGGATAACATACCATGAAATCTGCAGCTTAGCCTAACGCACACCTCACAGGAGAAGAACCCTAAATAAACAGCCGAAGCCTCCAGAACTGTCTAGAAACAACACTAATGAAGTCCATGGAGAACCCAAATGCTGTCTTCGAACATCAGGAGCACTTTGGGAACCGCCACACGCGAAGAGACCAACCCGATCTGGAGATTAAATTTGCAGGGAACGCCAATCAGCTGGCCACCAAATAAGGATTAAAAACAAGTTGAGGAGACAAAAGAACCCGCCGCTGCCACCCCCGAGAGGAGGACCAGATCTGAAATCGTCAATGCAAACCCTCACCAGAGAGAAGAGGAAAATAGACACTGTCAATCCGTTGGTGCAGGAGAGGAGAAGAGAGAACACCCCGTCGAGCAAACCACAACGACAACAAAAGAGCTTCGTCGAGCCACCCTCACCACTGATTCCTCGATGCACTCCCGAGCACCTTCACCGCCAGCGCATTATTCTAGAATGGTAGAAGGAAAGAGAAGACACAACAAGTGGGGGCTGAAGCCGGTGCTGTTGGAGCCACCGCGCTTCAGTCTAGAACAAAGCTTAGATCTATTATTTTTTAAGTGTACGTGCAAGATAGAGAAGAGAGGATGCGCGTGAAACCAACACGCTCAATATTTACTTCCAATATATGCCTATTTAAATTTTATACCTTAATATTATCAAAGCATTACAGTTAGGTAACACTACCAAATTTAGATCCTTTCAAAATTTTAATGTCAAAAATAGCCACCCTAGTGTTATGAAAATACACCATAGGGATCTTCATTCAACAACAAAATAGTGAAATGGTCTAAATCAAGAATTTTTCCAATAAATGATATTATTCTAAAGAAACATTAAATTGTTTTTAAATTATAAAGAGATTTTTAAGATGTAATATATAAAAAAAATTTGAATATGTTATCCCAGAGCTGATCGGATATGTCATCCAGATGCTCTATTCGCCACTTCTCTTTCTCTCTTCCTCTCCCAATCTTTCTTCTTCTGATTAGGGTGGACATGAAATTCGTAACAAAATCCCCGAAGATTCTCTTATATATGTTTCCTCATTAGTATACGGATTGAGCTTAGTGGGCTTTTTTGGTAGTTATCTGCATATTAACATAGAATCAGTCTCGGGAAAAATTTGAGCTGCTTACGGCCTAAACAAGTCAACACCGAAGAATAGTTTGGAAGGAACAAGGGGAAAACAAGACAAACCCAAAAGAACAAAGATTACTGAGAAAAATCTAAGAAATTCCGAAGAAACGAAGAATTTCAAGGAAAGGCAAAGCTAACTCGAGGAAAAGGAAAAATAAACCTGAGCATCATATGAGAAGCACACTGCCGGGTAGGATTTTACTTAAGAAATCCAAGAATCAGGAATCAAAATCTATAAGGTAGAAGAAGTTAGGGAGAAACTAGTTTGAGAATACTTGGGACATAAACACCAAGGGAAACTCAGCAAAACACATCAAGTCAAGACAACATGGTGGATTTCCAAAAAAATTCGTACCGGAACCAGGGAATAAATAAGCAAAAGATGTCCTAATAGAGGAATAAGATTAAGAAAGGAAAGGATGCTGGAAAATTTGTCATTTCATTAGTTACTTAATAAGAATCAAGACTTACAACGTGTGGGTAAAGAGCGACCTCATTGGATCAACAATACTATCTGGAAAACGATGACCGAGTAATGGAAAACTAAAGAAGCACATGAAAAGAATCAAACTTATTCTGATGTTCGTATGTCTGACCGTGAAGGTCTCGGTCCTCATGTTCACTTATCAGGGCCGAAGTCCTATCAAGAAGTCCAACAAGACCTGGTTAGTAAATTTTATATCTTTTTATTTCTTTTTCTTACCTCTTTGCAACTTTAAATTCTGTCATAATTCTTGGTTATTTTGTAACATTGCAGGAAGAGAAATTGGGAAGACCGGTGAGTCTTGGTGAGGTTTACATTAAGACACATACAAAGCCAGATAGTTTGTATGTCGATAGGAAAGCAGAGAAAATCGCTCAAACTTATAATAAAAACGTGGAAGAAAAGTTGGTTGAGCTCAGGGCAGAGACTTTGACTGTTTCAGACGGTGCTTCACAACCTCGGGAGCTTACAACAGATGAGTATATAGCCATTTTCTTTCAGGTAAAGTAACATTAGTACTTAGCTTTCGGTTTATTTCTTTGAATCTCTTGTCAGCTCAATGATCTGTTGTCCCTTAGGCCTTGTTAGTTCTCTTCCCTTTTATCTGTCTGTTGGATTTTGATTGTGTTATTGTTTACTTTGTCCAAACTCTTTATTTAATCTGTCAAATCTGTGATATTATTGTTTACTTTGTCAAAGCTCTTTACTGTCAAATCTGTGATATCATCAAACAGAGTTGATGGATGAGACAGATCAACAAATTTTTCATGCTCTTTATTTATTGTTTTTCTCTTATTTTTCAGTCCACTGAGAAGGATTCATGAGGAACTCCTTATGGAGTTGGAAGCCTCAAGAAGACTCTTATCAATGGCAAGCGCAAGCAACCAAGAGACTCTTCATCGTTTATGGCACTGCAAGAGCAGCTGAAGGAAGCTCAATGTAAAATCGAAGAGCAGGCTTCTTACAATAAATGACGTGATGCTGAGGATGCTAACCTTGAAGCAGAGCACTCCCGAGCTGCAGCTGAGCACTCCCGAGCTGTGGCTGAGCACTCCCGAGCTGCGGCTGATCACTCCTGAGCTATGGCTGAGCAAAAGAACAAGATCGACAACTTGTCCGTGGTGGAACAGTATTTGCGACAAACTGATCCGCAGTTTCTCGACTTCGTGGCAAATCATTCAGCTGCATTAACCACATAGCCTCTCGTAACAGCTCCAAATTCAACTCTAACTCCATCTGCTTCTTAGGTTACTTATCTCTATTTCAACTCAATGTTAATTTATGAACTTGTCACTTTTGTATGTGTTGTTGGAGTTTGAATTTTGATGATAAACTAATGAATATTTTGAATCAATTGTTATTTAAATTTTCATGTTATATCAAAATCGTCAATTTTAGCAACCAAAACCAGTTCCAATCATTCATACCAAATTTTTATTTTGACAACATATATAGTCACTAAACAGTAGTCCATTTAGTCAACAAACAGTCGCATAGTAGTCGCCCAGTAGTCACAAATTCTCTACATAATCGTACCTTTATGTTTATCTTAGTCGCCAAATAGTCGTTAAATAAGTCATAGAATAGTCGGCAAAAAGTCACTATATTTGCCTACTATATAGTGACTAATCAATACGACTTCATCTACCCCAGACTATACTCACCAAATAGTCACCAATTTAGTCGCATATTAGTCACCACAGTTTGCGACTAAGATACGACTATTACACGACGACTTCTTGTTTGTGTCGTTTAGTCGTATTTTAGTCGTTAATTGGCGACTATTTTAACGAATACAAACTTTAGCGACTAGAGATTTACCACTACATGGTTTAGTCACTATTTAGTCATAAACTACTTTTTAGCAATTATTTTGAGACTCCTAGTGCAGTTGCTAAAACGCTGTTTTCTTGTGGTTAAAGCATGTTGCTTACACTACAAAAAATGGTTTATTGACAACACATTATCCTAGCTCATTTTTAGTAACTGCTGTTAAAATTTGAATTTCGCATTTAATTACTCTGTTATAGCTTTTAATAAATGCTAAGGAAAAAAACAGTTTTAGCGGGTTAAAATTTTCACTTCAGCGCCAACACTTAGCAAAAAAACAACACTATAGCGCTTAAACCAACAAAATATCTCACTTTTCCAGCTAAACAAAAAAAATCATAGCAAAAACAAAAAAAAACCCCAAAATCTCTGCAATTAGGTCTCCACGCCGCCACCGAGTTGGGTCTCACTCCATCGACCTTCTTTAGCATCCTGGGTCTCACTCCGTCTTCCTCTTCGTCCATATTATAGACCTCAGTCTTAAAATTTATATATTGTAAGTCTTCATCTTCGTCTATTTCTTATGTATTTGCTATGAATTTGTTGACAATGGATCTTCATACGCATGAATTGGTGAATTTATGGGCTTTGGGTTTTGGTAAATAATTGATGGTTCAACTTCGATAAATGTATTTCCTTTGGCGATGATTCATAAAGTTTACAGCTTCTACATTCAATTATGGTTTGATTTCTCCAAAATTGGATTTAATTGGATAGTAGATGGTTCAATAGTGTTCTTTACAGCCCGTTTTTAGCATCTGGAAACAACAGATTGAAATTTGTTTGAACTAGAATTTGTCTAAATTTTCAGCCATGAAATTGAAAATAGATTGTTGAAAATTATAAGAGCCTGTTAGTATATTCTAGTTTGAATCTGAAGGTTGTTCTACGCTTCATCTTGAATTAGATTGTTTTTGTATTGCTATACTTTGATTCATATTGAGTTATAGTTGAAGCTGTTCTTGGTTGAGTTCATGTTAATTCAGAGACACTTGAGATTATAATTTGGACAAACTCGAGATTTGTGAAGGTGTCATTCCCACTACGCTTCATCTTGAATTAGATCGAGTTTGTATTGCTATACTTTGATTCATATTGAGTTATAATTGAAGCTGTTCTTGGTTGAGTTCATGTTAATTCAGAGACACTTGAGATTATAATTTGGAGAAACTCGAGATTTGTGAATGTGTCATTCCCATTAGCTTAAAACTTATAGTTACTTTATTTTGGATGTTCATTGTTTCAGTTTGTATCACTGGACGTCTAATATTCCTTGAGTTAAGACTGAAGCTTTTCTTAGTTTGATTCTATATTAGTTCTTAGAAACTTGAGTTTTATGAAATTGTATTATTCGAATATGTTTAAAACTTGGAGTTTGTCTACTTTACTTTGGGAGTATCACTAACCTTCTCCCTTTTCTTGCAGTGGTTTGATGATTACATATATGTAATGTTGTGTTGGATGAGTCTGAAGAAGTGAGTATCAAGAAGAATAGTAGGAAACGACTTGGTGAGCTTATCCTCGACTTTGATAACTACTCTTTTTATTAAATTTCTTGATTTTGTTTGCTAATGGTTCAGTGACTTGATATTGATGTTCTTAAAAGACCTTTAGATTTATGTGCATTTATGTTCATAACTTTCCTTAACTATGTAGCTGACCTTACATTGGAGAAAGAAGCTGAGAAGAAAATAGGTTTCTGTCTCAAACTTTACTTGGGTATGTGAACCCTAAAATCATTATTCTCATTTGCTTCAGTTTCAGTCTGAAATATGACTTATGTACTTTAATGTCAAACTCATTTATGAGGTTTAAATGTACAGAGAACAAAGAGGATATACAAAGAAGATAAGGAAGGTTAGTCCATCTATCCAATACGATTGGATTGGTACTTTACTGCATGTGGTTGTGACTGTATTGTGGATAAATTATAAATTTTCTTTGTTGGAGCTAATTTCTGTGAAAGTTTGATTTGTGGTGCTTCTTGATTCATGCTTATGGGTTATAACTGTTGTGCTTATGGGTTGAATTAAGGTTAGAACATTTGTTATGTAACAAAAGAATGGTTTAAAATTTTGCTGGAAACAAATTAGATCTGATGTTAGACTGTGGATTTTTAAACTAAATGAGAATTAAACATGAAATACATTCTAATTTAAATGTTAAATAAATTGTTTAATGTGGTTGTGATTTTTTTTGTGTATGAATTGTAACTGTTCTTTGTTGAAGCTAATTTGAGTGGACATTTTGATTTGTGGTTATGCTTGAGTCTTACGGATTTGAACTGTTGTGGTCATGGGTTTACTTATGGTTAGAACATATAATGCTCGACAAGACATGGGTGCATCTTTGCAAGTATGAAATTTAATTGCATAGCTAGGTAGGGTTTCAATATGGAATTAGAGACTTTAACAGTTTTCTTTAGTTTTTTCTTTCATTCTACTGCACTGAAGAACTGATCCTGCTTACGAGACATGAGCTTTGAATTTTGTACGAGTGGTTGCTAGAACTTTAGGAGACGTTGACATGATAATATGTCCATGTATTGACTGTCGCAATGTAGATCGACATTCAAGCAGTGATGTAGTTTATCATCTTGTAACACGGGGAATGGATGAAGCTTACAAGATGCAGAAGGAATTGTATCATCATGGAGAAGTCAAATCAGGGTCTTAAATTGGAAGCAATGTAACTTAGTGGAATGATGAAATCAGTGGGTTATATCAAGTTGCTGAATATTTAGATGAACAGTTTGTTAGGAAGGGTGATTCTGCTGAGGGTGAGGACAAAGAAGAAGATGAGTTTCTTGCGAAGCTAGAAGATGCCGAGACACCATTATATCCAAACTGTCTAAAGCATATCAAGTTATCAGCCATTGTGTCACTATAAAGACTTAAGACACAGAATAAATGGTCCGACAAAAGCTTTAACGATCTGCTTAAGACATTGTCGGACATGTTACCCGAGGGAAATGTACTTCACACATCCCAATATGATGTGAAGAAATTTCTGAATTCTTTTGATATGGGTTATGAAAATATTCATGCGTGTTTAAATGATTGCTGCTTATTCAAAAAGAAGTACAAGAAGCTCGACAATTATCCAAAATGTAAGGCTTCACTATGGAAGATTAACATGAATACCGATGAAGTAAGGAAGGGTGTCCCACATAAAGTATTACGTTATTTTCCGATAATCCCACTTCTAAAGAGAATGTTCAGGTCTGAAGAGATAGCTAAGGACTTAAGGTGGCGTTTTCGTAACATGAGCAGCGATGGAAAAATCCGTCATCATGTAGATTCTGTGACGTGGGATCAAATAAATAACAAATACCCGTCCTTTGCTGGTGAATAGGGATGTTGTCATGGGTAATTTTACCCTACCCTGACCCTAACCCTAAATAAACCCGCCCAAAAAAACCCTATTTCAAAAAACCCTAAAAAACCCTTGTACTGATAGGGTAGCCCAAACAAAACCATCAAGATTTAAGGGTTACCCATGGGTACCCACGGGTACCCTAACTATAATTTATGTGGCTTTTTTTTATGTTTATTTTCAATTATTATATTTATGTTTAATTATCACAATTATTAATTTGTTAATTTTATTGTTGAATACTTTTAAATTCACTCAATATTAGTATATTGGCGGAAACAAGATTTTTGATTTTTTTTTTTTGCGGGAAAATAAAATTCAAATTATTGGCGAGAAAGCATAACGTCACATTTTTTATTTATGAATTAGCGGAAAAGTGAGATTTTACATTTTTGGCAGGAAAACGAGATTATTTTTTTTGGTGAGGAAACGAGATTTTACGTTTTTGGTGGAAAAACAAAATTTTACGTTTTTGACTGGGAAAGAGATTATTTTTTTGGCGAAAAAACGAGATTTTACAATTTTGGCGGAAAAAAGAGATTACTTTTTTGGCGGAAAAATGAGATTTTATGTTTTTGGTGGAAAAACAAGATTTTACGTTTTTGGCGAGAAAATGAGATTTTACGTTTTTGGCGGGAAAATAAGATTTTACGTTTTTGGCGGGAAAACGCGATCTTACAATTTTGGCGGGAAAACTAGATTATGTTTTTGGGGGAAAAACGAGATATTACGTTTTTGGCGGGAAAACAAGATATTTCGTTTTTGACGGAAAAACGATATTACTTTTTTGTTTTGGCGGAAAAACGAGATTTTACGTTTTTGGCGAAAAAATGAGATGTTACTTTTTTGGCGGGAAAATGAGATCTTACAATTTTGGCGGGAAAACGAGATTACTTTTTTTTTTTTGCGGGAAAACGAGATTACTTTTTTGGTGAGGAAACGAGATTTTACGTTTTTGGCGGAAAAATGAGATATTACGTTTTTGGCGGGAAAACGAGATTTTACGTTTTTGATGAAAAAACGAGATTTTATGTCTTTGGTGAGAAAACGAGATTTTACGTTTTTGGCGAGAAAATGAGATTTTACGTTTTTTGCGGAAACACACAAAATCATATATTTCATGAAAAAACAAGAAAATTTTGCAATTTGTGTGTTTTGGCGAGAAATCACGTTTTTTGCCGGAAAATGGATTATAGGTTTTTTTGCGGAAAATGAATGAAATGTTAATTTGAAGAATTTTTTAAAAAGATATAAAACAAAATCTCATAAATATTTCATTAAAAAGTAATTTTGAATATTTATTTATTTAATTAAAAAAAACTCTATGGGTAACCCTAAACCCTATACGGTTAACCCTATTTGAACCCTTTTCTAATGGGTACCCGCCCATATTGAACCCTTCTCAATTTATGGAAAGAGGGTAGGGTTATGGGCTTGAATATTTTTAAGGGTTTAGGGTACCCATTGGGTAATTACCCATCTTTAACATCCCTAGTGGTGAAGAAAAGAACATACGGCTTGGACTTTCCACATATGTATTTAATCCATTCAACATGAAGAATACTAGGTATAGTTGTTGGCATGTTTTGTTAGTGAACTATAATATGCCTCCTCACCAATGTATGAAGAAGGAAAACATCATGCTTATCTAGCTGATTCATGGTCCGCATCAGCCCGAGAATAATATTGATGTCTACTTAGAACCTCTTATCGAGGATCTAAACAATTTGTGGAAGGATGGAGTTGAAACCTATGATGCCTTTACTAAATCTACTTTTAGGCTAAAGGCAGTGCTTCTTTGGAGTATAAGTGATTTTCTTGCGTATGGAAATCTTGCTAGCTATCAAGTAAAGGATAAAATGGGATGTCCTTTATGTGGAAACAATACAGATAGTATGTGGTTGAGTAATAGCAAAAAACAGGTTTATATGTGTCATAGAAAAGGTCTGCCACCCACACATACTGATCGGGGAAAAAAGGCATGGTTTGATGGACAAGTTGAACATGGGAGAAAGGTTAGGATATTAACGGGTCATAATATTTCCCAACTCTTGAGAAATTACAAAAATGATTTTGGAAATATTAAAGAATCTGGAAGAAAGAGGAAAAGGACTGAATCTGTTGGACCATGCTCTGATAGCGAGGATGCATACAGTGAATTAGAGGAATAGGAAGAAGAAGGTTGACAAAGATGCGTTATCAAGATGGAAAGAAAGATCAATCTTTTTTAAGCTGCCATATTGGGAGGTATGTTTCTATTTTCATACATGATTTATATTCTTAGATTGATCAATTTAGATTTTGTTTGTAATGCATGTGGAGAGAAATGTGGCTGCAAGCATTGTCGCCACATTATTGCATTGTGGGAAATCAAAGGATGGCCTTAACGCTAGAAAAGATCTGGAAGTTCTTGGTATTCGAAAGGATTTACACGTACCCTAAACCCCAAGGGAAAAAAACTTTTCTACCTGCAGCACCTTGGTCTTTGTCTAAGTCAGAGAAGAAAATATTTTTTAAGCGGCTTTTTGACTTCAAAGGTCCTGATGGCTATTTTCTAATATATCGAGGGTTATATCAGTGGATGATTGTAAGGTAATGGGGCTGAAATCACATGATTGTCACGTGTTGATGCAACAACTTCTCCCGGTTGCACTTAGAGGTTTACTACCTAAAGGTCCTAGGACTTCGATTTTTCGTTTATGCGCATTCTTCAACCTTCAGGGTCAGCGTGTGATCGATAGAGAACAGAATTCAATAATGGAAACTGAAATAGTTGAAATTCTTTGCATGTTTGAAAGATTTTTTCCACCAAGCTTCTAGGAAATGATATCATGGTGCATTTGTTAGTACTTCTAGGAAGAGAATCTCAACTAGGTGGACCTATTCATTATCGATGGATGTACCCGTTTGAGAGGTTCGATCTATATTTTCTTTTGTTTTTAACGGTTTTACCTCCTAAAATGTGACTGCTTTGGTGTTAAGCTTAATTGGTTAATGTGAAGGTATATGAAAGTCTTGAAAGATTTTGTACAAAACCATGAAAGACCGGAGGTCTGTATTGCTGAGTCGTACCTCGCGGAAGAACGCATGAAGTTATGTAGTGATTTTCTGAAAGAAACAACAAGTGTAGAGGAAAAACTTGATAGAAATATTGAGTATGAGAGCAGATATATTCTAGAGGGACGTCCGATATCCGCAGCCACTGCTAATGAACTTACTGAAACAGACAAGAGAATAGCCCATCTTGCTGTCATTCAAAATATGGTTGTGGTGGAACCTTATTTGGAGTAAGATGCTCTTATTTTATATCTCACTTTTCAGTTTCTTTTATTAATAGCGATATGTTAATTCTTCTTGTTTTCCTTTAATTGTATGCACTTTCAATATCTACAAGACTCTAATGCAAGATATAAACATGATGCAACTTTGTTATGGTGTATGCATACTAATAACTTTGCAGCTTGGTTAAAAAAACATGCAAGTTCTAACTTAAGTGAACTTTCGTATGTGTTTAAGCATATAGGTTTGCTTTGAATATACACTGACTTTGTATTTATACTTATTAGATACCTCTTGATTCAAAAGAACACGGAGATACACTTAAGTGGTTGGCATATGGTCCACGTAGTTGGCATATGTTGCAACAACAAATACAAGACTTACAAGATGTAATTAGAACCAAAATGAGTACTAACCAGGTTAGGCTTTACTTTAACACTGCTGAATTACCAAAATAAGTTGTTGAGTTATTAACTGATAATTTGGCTACTATTTTCATGTAAACAGAGACAAGAAGCAGATCAAGTAGGTGAAAATTCAGCACAAAGAGTAAGTAAAGATCTGTTATTGCTTTAGTTGTGTAAGTGTGGAATTTCTAACTTTCACTTTGTATTTATCAATGTCTTGTAGAGTGTGAACGCAAAGTTACAACCAAAGTGTTTGTTGTTTGATTGGACAGGTGCTGGTGAAATCATTGCTGAAAGACGTTTATTTTCTTCTGATCGTGATGACTTTGTGAACGACATTCCCTTAGGACCTAACTCTGTAAAAATTTTGGTTAAAACTGCCACCAAACCAGATGCATTTCTTTGGAGACCTGCACTTAACATGTGTACTATTGAGGTAGCTGTTGGAGAAATGACTGCATGGCCTGCTAGTAACTGTGTTCTTTAAGAGGAGGGGTTGGAAGAAGAAGACATTGCACCAAAGGTAAAATAACTTGTTATCATCTTAACGGTTAAGATTATGTTTGGAATAATCTAAATCACTCAGATTTATGCATCCCTTTATCAGAGCCCAAGGACATATTCTATGAACAAATGCAAACTAATGGATTGTGCTCCTAATGACGACATTTTTGTTGTTGAAAGCTGGTGGGAGTCTAAAGAAAAAAAAGCATTGGTTAATGGACTTCCTCTCGGTTCTAGTGCAGTTAAAATATTTGTGGATGTCGTTCTAGAACCTCATACATTTATGTGGAGGCCTACATCAAGCATGAGAACCCTTGAGAACTCTTTTAAGTCTTTCGTAGCATGGCCTCTGAATAGAGTTGTGTTTAAGACACCTAACGATACTCCAATATCTCATGTTGAGAATGCTACAACAAGTCTACTATCTCCAATAAGGAAATCTCCGGTAAGTTCCTAATAATTGTTCTATTTTATTTAATTTGTTCCATATATGTTTATTGCTGTTTAATTACGTTTTACATTTTAATGTAATCAATGGTTTATCTTGTCAATGTGGTAGCGTAACAATCCAGACAAAGTCGCCAAGGAAAATCAAAAGTGCAAATTGAAGGATATTTCCGGAAAGAAGCGGGTCGTTGCCGAAGGATATTCGGCTTCAAACAATTCCAAACAAGTTGTCCATTTTGTTCCCTTGGGCCCTAACGCAGTTCGAGTGTGGGTTGATATAGTGAAAGTTAAAGATGCAAAAGTTTGGAGGGCATGTTCTGAAATCGAGTCTATGGATGATGCAATTGGTACTTCTATTGCATGGCTAGAAGACAAAGTGATTCTCTTTTAAATTAAGGTAATAGATTTGCTAAGTGTTTTGTGAGATTATTGCTTAACATTTTATGTCAGCTTTTGATGTTAAATTAAGACATAGAACAAAGTCTTGTTATGTATGTTGGTGAAGGATTTATGAAATTTCAATTATATTTTGGGTATTTTTAAATTATTACAGCAATATATAACTATTTCTACAGCACTATATAGCTACTTCTACAATAGCAACTTCATAATATCACAATTCAGATGAGCTACATCATAATATATTACACAATATAATCAGCTATTACATAAGACAGTACAACTATGAAAATTTGCTATGTTATTTTATACCATAGCAATATAAATGAGCTATAACATAAGAGATTACAACAATTTTAATGCGCTATGTCATAATATATTATAACAGTAAAATTTAGCTATAATGTAAGATATTACAGCAATATAAATACACTATATCATCATGTATTACAAAAATTAAAATGAGTTATAAACGTCTAATATAACAACAATTTAAATATGCTACGTCATCATATATTACAAGAATTAAAATGAGCTATGATTGAAGAGCATCTTATAGCACCATACAAAATGTTATCGTATGGGGTGACCCTATTATAAATGTGGTAAAAATAGCGTGCGTGAAAACACTATTATACCTCAATGATAGCATTATTTGTGAGCTATCACTGTCAATTTTTGTTGTAGTGTTATGATTCTCATTTTATACCAGATGAGATTGTTGGTGGAATTATTGAGCCTCAATACGTTTTAACAACACTTCATCTCACATGTATTCTTACCAAAGTACTTGGTCGTAAAGATTTTGATAGTTTTTTACTCAATTTGGATATTTGTGTTCTCCATATTCTAACTTGAGAGGATAAGGGAAGGTATTCAGGAAGATATAAAGTAAAGTGTAACTAATAAATTATCCACATATAGTTTGGTAATTTATATTTTTGTATTATATGTTTAGTTGTGTCTATATAAAGCATACACTCACAGCTTGCAGAATAAATAAAAATTCTTTAATTATACTGATTTGGCTTTCTTTACGAGATGCCATATATAGGATATGAGGTGAAGTGTAGATAAACTTCAAACTCATTCACAAAAGCTAGAGGCCTCTTCACCTTAGATTTGAAAGAGAAAAAGGAAGGTTAAGGATGACTAAAGGTGCGTTGGGTAAACTTCTGAAGTTAAAAGGAAAAATGATTTTTACCTAAACAACTATAGGCCACGGCATAGCTATACATCTGAACTTCTGAAGTTAAAAGGAAAAATGATTCTTACCTAAACGAACTATAGGCCACGGCATAGCTATACATCTGAACTAATTTAATGCTCTAATAATGACACAAACTATTGTCTTCGTATAATAACATGCACGAAATATCATGTGACACGTGTGCAACTATACCAAGTATTGTGACATACATGAGCTATTATAAATAATATGTGCACCACAATAATATTTTTTTTACTATTTTAATCTAAAAATCATAATATACATATCATCATATCCTTTTTATACGTAAATATATATATATATATATATTAAAATATATGTAAATATTTTATTATATCATATAATGAATAGAGTAATTGGTAAAAATATTAACAAAAATAAAAATCATTAAACTTTTTTTGTGTATTATCTTAGAAATCACATAACAAATATGTTCTCAAACCTTTACAAATATGATGACTGAGGCCATAAAATGATAAAAGCACGAAAAAGTAATATATATATAAGCATCCTCAATAGAGAGAAACTCTTCTCGGTCTCTCACACATGTAATAATTATATATTTTGAATCATTTATTTATATAATAAAATTTTAAATGATAAAAAGATAAACAAACCAATTAAAAGAAGACATGTATGATTATAGTTTCTCATAGGGGTCCTCTATGCATCACCATTTCTCCCCTCTTTCCTCTTTTTCTTTTTTTTTATTAATAAAAACTGTCAAAAAGTGGTTGAGGTACTCAAGGAGAAACCCCTGTTGGGTATGCTCTTAGTCATGAAACAGAAAAAAATAGTCAAAAAATAATTTTAGGAAAATCAATTGTGCAATGTTCGAATATTACTGGACTTTATGTAAAGGCTACCCAAACCCTGATGCTAAGTTGCATGAAACTCTGTGGTTTGTTTCTCGTTTCGAAAACATTTCGGAATCATAAACTTTTGGGAACATGGGAAAACTTGACTAAAATATGATTCTTCAAAAGCACAATTTGGAAATGCGACATAAACATATGTTTCCGTTTTGGAAACGCGGTGGAAACTTGATTTTTTTCCATTTGGAAAATAAATAAAGAAATAAATAATATGAAATTGAGATATACATGTTATTATCTTTGATGGTTATGATCTTGTATGTTTGGTTAAGATACTTAATACTTATGTATTAGATTTATGTTGTTTTACATTTAGTAAGAAAATATGGTTATGTATATATATATATATATTCATATTTCCGATTAATATGTATCTATTTTCTAAGTTTTAAAAGAATTGTTTTTACTTTTTCACACGTTTCGCTTCTGTGTAACTATTTCTATTTTAATTAACTTAATCATGATATGATTTACAACAAGATCTTGTACAAGATTAGGAACTAAATCTTACATGCATATATAAATTAGTTTTTATGAAACTTCTTCATAGAGAAATGGAACTTTGTACCAAAATTTGATTTAATTTCATACAGTCTTAGATTCTAGATAAGATGATTGAACGTTATTTTGCGTTTAGCTGGTATCATCATTTAACATAAATATTTTCACAGTGAATATGCGGATTTTTTTACAATAAAACTAATTATATACGAAAATATTGACAAGATTTCATATTGTTTTCAAAATTAATTTTAAATAGAGAAATATATTAATATAAAAATGTAGTTACAAAACATTAGAAATTGATTTATCAAATTGATATAAGAAATACTAAAATAGGAAACATTTTTTCCAGGGGATTTCGCGGGTTTAAGTCTTAGTAATAATCGTAATTAAAAAGTGATTAGAAAATATTATAACAGCATGAAAGATCCCACAGCTCGGAATTAGGAGCCACGTGAGTCACTAACAAAGCTGTCCAATTTCATATTTCAGATTCTTCCTATTCTTTAGTCTGAAACGAAAATCTAAGCTGAGAAAAGTGGTGATGTAAAATTTCAATTGTCAAAGAAAAAAGGATTTGACTCCAACCCTTTTATATATAATAAAATAGAAAAGAGACCAAAATAGAAATAATCAACTGGCTTAGGCCTTTAGGGATACTTTAGCTTTGTTCAACACTAGGACAAAATGAAAGTCCAACGCTAAACTAACAAATACTACGTAACGGAAAAAAGACTGATTTATAAACTTTATTAGAGATCGCACGACAAGAATCCATACATGTAACAAATAAAGACTATATGGTGAAAATAAACTAACAAGAAAAAGATTAAAAGAAACAAAAGAGAACGTTAACAAAGAGGAGATCGTTGAGGAATGCCTTTTCGCCGATTGATGCAAGTAGAAATATCGTCAGGATCTTCCGAAACCTCTTTGTAACTATTCGCCGATTTCGCGCAGAAGCAGAAGCCAGTTCGCTTTTTCCTTACGACGTGGGTGGTGGTGGCGGCGTAAGCAGCAGCTGCTCCGGCGTTGTTGTTATCGGAGGAAGCTGACGACCAGCTCATGGACTCATCACCGTCTACCACAGTTGATCGAGGAGTCTCATAGGCAGCCATGTCATCATCCGTAAGTAAGTCTTGTGGGATGATGTAGTCAGGACCTAGGGTTAGAGTGTGACATGGCTTTAGGAATGGGGTTAAGTCCCTGTAACGTTTCATCACGAAGTCCACCTACATTTATATAAACCAAGACCTTTAATATATTTAACCAGATATATTTTGAACTTGATCTACCATAAAATGTTACTACATGATATACTACAAAGTGCAACATTGTAGGGATTTGAAGTGTTACGGTTTCCTAGATCACTTTGGACGGAACAATTATCTTACATGATGTGGGAGTATATATAAGTATTTATGCACATAAACATAGTTCCAAGTTCCAACGGCAAGGTCAATGAGAATATAATAGACTTAGCTTTTTGAAAAAACTAGACTACCCATTATGGATTTTAATCATGTTTTATTTATTTAAATACATTATACATGTAACGTTTTACAATAGCTAGTTATTTGGATTAATATACTTTTGTAAATAAATTTTTAGATGCTCATCTTTGAAACTATCAAAATTTATGGGTTGAAAACATTTTCACGGACGATCATGTTAGATTGTAATAGTTTAAAATTAAACAAATAAACTAATTCAGGGAAAGGAAAAAAAACTCAAGGTATTAGGTTCTTAACTTCTTATACTTAATTATGCATAAGCATATATAAATATATAATATCCCAACAGTTATGTTAAAAAATTAAAATAATATCCCAATAGTTTTGTTAAGTGAGAATCCAGCTATTAAGCAGAATTGGGTCGAAAATATCGTAAAAAGTATAATAGTTAAAGATGAAATGACCTTACAACCCAAGGAGCAATGGATAAAAGGTTCTTGAAGACTTCTGTCACAAGAAGTGCAATAGTTTCCAGCTCCTTTGAATTGTCTATTCTGTGGTCTCTTCTTGATAAACACAACTTTTGCACTATTTATTGTATAAGCCTGTCCACAATTCAATCTCCAAACCATTAATATACATATATACATATATATATATATATATATATATATATGAAAGGAATATAAAATAGTAATTATAATACATTACTCACTTGAACGTTAGAGCAGTCGATGAGTTTTTGGAGATCTTCAAGCCGAACAACATCGTGATACACATAACGGCGAATTTGAAGGAGTCTGTGAAATCTATGTGAGGGTACACAGTGAGGACATAGACTGATGCAACAATCAAGACAACACACGTTCCTCTCATTCTTCTTTGCCGTCTCGTGGTAAGGACATCCCACAAAGAACTTCTCTGCGTAAAGTGCATCTATCCAAGCTGGTTTCTGAATTCCCTAATTTACATATAGTTTAAAAGTTATTTACTTAACCAGAAAACATAAATAAATAAAAAAACACTTTGATACCATAATTCTATAGTTTAGTACATCCACCATTGATTTCTATTTCTATATATAGTAAAAACCAATAAGCCAAGATATATATAAAACCACAATTATAAGGAATTGGGTATGATGATTGAGAATCGTATAGTAAAGGAAATAAGATTAAAGAGATTCATTACTTAAGATGGTATATAATTGAACAAACAAGAGTAGAAGTTAGTTAACCTACCATGAGGACACAACTCAAACTAAGCTTGGGGAGATGAGGATTTTGTCCACTACTCACTACAAAGAGTAATATTAGGAAGAGAGAAAGGATTTATTAAGAGGCTACCGATGATAGGATTTATGGAGGATCACAAGGGAGAGAGAGAGAGAAGGAAAAAAAACTTATATTTAATTATTCCTCGGAGATATAACTCTTTTACACATTTTAAATTTCATAAAAACTTGGTTGTTGTTTATTAGTGTTGGTGAGATGAGAGATAGAGATGAGAAAAAAGAGAGAGAAAGTGAGGAACGTGGGAGCTGTTTCCGTGTCTCCTACTTTAAACATATATTTATTTGGTCATCTCCTTGGCTTAAGAGCTCAATTAGGTTAAACTCTCCTTGAAGAAGCTGCTCCATATATATATATACTCTTTCCCAATTTTAATTTACCATTTCATTTTATGATCAAGCAAATACAGAGTTTGGTTGATGCATCCACTACTAAACATTTTTATATAATTACTTAGTGATATTGATGCTCGTTAGCCAATTGAAGATAATACAATACTCTTTAATATTAATAAAAGAAAAGATAATACAATACAAGTACGATTTGTTCCATTTCATCGGTCCAAGCATTGCGAATACAACACAATATGTCTTATTTAAAAAGAATAGGAAATACAATAGTTAGATAGGCCTGTTGTAGATGTTTATATAAGATTAAGTATTCTTAAAATTAGATTTAGTAGATTAAATAAACATGAAACATTGATTGACTAGTCAAATTATTGCCTAGTAAAATATTACTATAAGTAGTGTTCAAAATAGAAGCTATACAACCTAGTTGGGGTCAAAGAAAATAATGAACGCTAAAGATCTTAGTATTGCAGTCTTTAATTACTCTCATAAAGTATCCGCTTATGTATGTATGCTTACAAAATTTAAATAGGGTACTGTCATCAACTAAAAACTTATGTATTTTGGTTAACCCAATTTAGATTCATGGATACTTAGACACCTCACACCGTCAAATTATTGTTGTGGTATTAATATTAAGCACTTATTTTATGCCTTATTAAAAAAAAGTATTCAGTCTAATAGGAGTAGAAATGTACAGAGCATATGGTTAATCATAATGGTAGTAATTTATTAATTACAATACCCAAGGAGAAAACATCAAGGAAAAGATTCTTCTGTCTTACGCCAACTTGTTCTATTTTATTAGCATAAACGTCTAAAATGGTACCGGTAAAAAAAAAAGTCTAAATGGTACTTCTTGTTATGGCAGATAAGTATATTTAACAAATCACCGTACTATATATATATATATGTGTTAATTAAATTAAGGACGACTAACTTGCAAATAAGATTCTAAATTTAGCTTCAAAATCATCAATACTAAAAGGAGTTTGAAACCTTTAGTTCTTAAAGAATCATCAATTACTACAAGCATAGAAAAAAAATTGACAATCATAATTTAACTAGCTTATATATATGTATATAAGCTTTTTGTTTCCATTTTGGTTTAGAATGATACGATTAGGTTAATATGTATTTAAATTTGACTAAGGCTCTTAATCTAGTCTTCTTCTTTTTTTCATCTGAAATTTTATCTTTACAATCTTAGTTGATATAAAGCCTACAAAAATAACTTAACACTTTCGGACACAAAGCAGATAGAACAATAAAAGTAACTCCACAATTCCATGTGGATTCAATAACCGACTATACTATTTTGTAAATTATTGTGCGCTTGTAGCTAGGACCAGTTGGGTGGAAACTTACTCCCCATCGTAGGAGATAGCTCCCAAAATCTGAATTTTTTTGGTGGCTGTTGGATCCGGAATTCACTTCGTATTTCCGTTTTTGGTCTATTACTGTTAGATACAAACTACAGTACATATATGGCATATTGGTCATTAATATTAATTAAAAGAGCCAAACAAAGAAGTCACAAAAAGGCTTATTACGAGACACCAACCAGGCGTAATTATTACGGGAGAACGACCAGACGTAATGACTAATAAAAATCAGGTCAAAGGACGACAGAGATTTTCGGAGGACATTGCGCGGAACACATCAGCACGATGTGCGGAGCACATGCAACAACCAACAAAAATCTCGGACTCCGTTGACAGGAGTTCCTATTATAAAAGGAACACGACGTGTCTTCACAACAGACTAATCAGAAATCGCTCATCTAGAGCTCTGGAATACTCATTCCAAATCGTTCATCAAGAGCTCCAGAACACACACACACACTACTTCTATCTCTTTATCCATGATTCATACATCATGATGTCGGACAAGGAAAAGAGTTCTTCATAGCAAATGGAAAAGCTCCATTAGCTCGTTATCTACTCACCAATGCCATCTCTTTAGAGATGATAATAATTGAACTATGTATAGGCTTGATCCCTTGACAGGTATGTAGGCAGCTCAGTCATGAGTGCAGCCTAACCCTTATATATTCATAAAGGAGACAAAGAATTAACCCTAGAACCCTCACTACGACCTCTGGCGAGTTCATATTTTTTGTATCTTGTGGATACATGATCCAGCACTAAGTAATAACAGTCAAAGGAATTTTTTTATTGCTTGAGAAAAGTAAACTGTGTATATAATCAAAATTGCTAATAAAATCGCCCCCCTTCTCAGAGCTGAGGGGTCTATATTTTTTCAATGATTTGTGTTTAATGCTTCTAATTAATCATTTGATTCTCCTTTAGTTCATCTGTTTTGATTATGCCCTTTAAAGTGGTTACGTTCTGATATTTTGACATTTCCTTCTCGGGCCTCGTATGGGTCTTCCTATGTTTCGCCCCATCATTCTCGACTCCTCTCTAATCGGCTCGGGGAGTTCCCTTCCGGATCCTGCTTCCGCTCTGGGCATGTGGTTGCCACGTGTATGCTCATTCCCTTCTTGGATACTTGATTCGGGATCCGGTATCAACATTTTTCCCCTAGGTCTTCTGAGTCGTCGGTTCGGCTTAGGAAACTTATATGCGTACTTTTGGGGTAATGAATCTTTGATTCATTTTTTCTTAACTGTCGCTGTCCCGAATTTCACGGGATTCTGCCTGGTTAAATATTGACAAGCGTCCCTTTGATTTCGTGATTTTTTATATAAAAGCGGGAAAATAACTTTTCGCTTCCTCGCCCACATCTCGAGATGGTTCTAATCGACGGTACCGAATAGGTAACTGAAAGAACCCATCCCGGACTCAACGACCAAGTCCGGATCCTTCCTTATACTTCACCAGTTTTAGGGTCTGATTCTTAGACATATTCATTGAGGTTGATTCCGTGATTCATGTGTAGAGTGATATGAAAACATTAGAGATAAATAAGAACAACTGGATATCTTTATTTATAACATAAAGGATTCGATACAACTTATAAGTTTGCATATAAGCTATTACAAGTTATATGATCCTAACTATCTACTTACATCACCACCCATCTTCCCGGCCTTGAGTCCCGCCTAAGCCCGATCCTTCCCACGATCATCCTCTTTTCCTGAAAGCCACAAAGGCATAAGTAACCGTAATTATTTAGTGGAAATGGGATGAATGCATATTCAGATCATGAACGTTTTTCCCGTTTTCCTTTTAATCCCCCGAAAATCATTAGAATTTAACCGTTAGTCTTATAGACAATATCAAGTAACAAGTCCAGGCATGAAGCCACGGTCTCGCACTTACCTTGGTAACACCGATCAGTTCGGCGAATGTATGCGCTGTCTCTGGTACCGTGATCTGTCACTCGGATTTCTTCCTTTCGTCTCCGAATCTCTTCCTTAATGCCCAGATTCTTTCTGTGTTCTTCCTTAGTATTTTCTGTGAGTTTTTCTGTTTGTTTCATGATGTTTTTCTGGGAGTTATGAGGGTTTTATTATAGTTTTCCTCGACAGAAACCGCTTTCGTAACCGCCTGGTCAGATTCAATGTATCTTCGGTAACCGCTCGGCAGTTACTTAATCGTCTGTACCAAGCACCCATTCGGCAGCCGACCTGATAACTGCCTCAGGCACTCCAGCTGCACCAGCTGACCTTCAGTCCGTCCAGCTAACCTTCAGTTCGTCCAGCTGCTCCAGTTGACCTTCAGTCTGTCCAGCTGACCTTCAGCCATCCAGCTAGGTCGAGCTTCCCGGCAACTGGTTTAGCTAGGTCGAGCTTCCCGGCAGTTAGTTCAGTTAGGTCGAGCTTCCCGGCAGCTGGTTCAGCTAAGTCGAGCTACCCAGCAGCTGGTTCTAAGCTTCTCGAGCTTCTGCCGAGCTCAATATGGACTCTCCCTCTTATTTCCGGACTAAGTCCTGACCGGAGTCCTTACCGCGGGTCACGGGTGTGACAAGTCTCCCCCCTTAAACGGGATTCGTCCCCGAATCCACATCTTGTTGATTTTTTCCCATCTTTTTAAACCATTCTGGAAAATCGGCCTTCCTCTTATTTTCAATCTCCCAAGTGGCTTCTTCACGTCCATAGCAATCCCACACGACTTTTATCGTGGTGAACTTCTTCCTTCGAGTTCCTTTATCCGTGCGGTCAATGATCCTCATTGGTTTTGCTTCCACCGTTAAGTTACTTTTTAACCCATTCGGTATGTCCTTAACCACGTAGTCTTGATCACTTAGGCACTTCCGGTGTTGTGATACATGGAATACCTTGTGGAAGGCATCCAACCTTGGAGGTAAGTCGAGTTTATAACCCACCGCGCCTACTCATTCTATTACCTTGTAAGGACCAACGTACCTTGGACTCAACTTCTTCTTCTTGGTAAACCGTCCTTTACCCTTGTATGTAACTGCCTTAAGGTACACTAGGTCACCTACGTTAAACTCCAACTCCTTACGTCGCCTATCCGCATAGCTCTTTGTCCTATCTTGCGCTTCCTTTAGTTTGATCTTTAGGAATTTTATCTTGCAGTTGTTTCATCCACGGTGTCTGGCCTGAATAATCTTCTTTCTCCCACCGGTGTCCAACACAACGGTGTTCTACAAGCTCTCTCATATAAGGCTTCATATGGTGACAATCCAACACGCATGCTCACAACATGTCTTCCAGTGTTTGGATCGTTCTCTCGGCTTGTCCATCCGTTTGTGGGTGGTATGCCGTGCTCATATTCACCCTGGTTCCCAAAGCCCTTTGGAAGACTTTTGATAAGCGAGATTTTCGGGTCTCGGGGCTATCAAATAACCCTTGTACGTTGAGTACTTAGGGATCGAATCCACAGAGAGCAATGAACCAACACACTAGGAATACACAAGTTCGGTTAATCTAAGCAAAATAAAATGGTTCTTGATTCCTAAAATATGACTAACAATGTAATTCAAACTAAACAATGCAAAGCAAAGCAAAAGAAAGTAGAATGCAAAAGACTAACAACCTAAAACGTAAACATGGGCTATCGGTAAGGTACTGTGACAAGGATGAATGACGGGTTGATAAATGATGAATTAAATGAACAATTTATGTTTTATCCTATGACATGAGTCACTAAACTAGTCTAGTCCACTCCCGTGATACTAGACCTTTTACAAATGATTCGATTAAGCTAATCTTCCGATTGCAACCGAATGACTCATAAACATTATACATAAACTCACATATGCCATCATTTAACTCTTAAAACTCAATTTCCATTGGCTAAGATTTATTAAACGCATACAAAGATAGTTCGAATTATCTCAAAACACCTTCCGGGTTTGAGATAATCTATGATCTAGAAATCTCTCTTGCGAAGCTCATTTCTAGCATTAAAATCAATCTATGCATGAACATAAACATAAATCAACAATCAAATATCACAAACAACCATTATATCATCCTAAATCTACCATACCAACAGCCCAAAAGTCAACTACTCACACATGCTCAAAATACAAAACTAAACCGAACAAATCGAAGCTAAGAACATAATAAACACAAATATGAAAACGGATTTAAGAAAACTTCACTAATAAGATCAAGATCTAGAAATGAAAATGATGTTGCAGAGCTTTGTTTTACAGTAAAAATGGCTTAAAAAATAACTTGTTGTCGTCCCTGAAGTGATAAGGTTTGATATTTATACAAAGAGGATAGTTGGAGTAGGTAGAAAGGTAAAGTGAGTCGGCCGGTGGTGTGGTGGTGGTGTTCTGGTGATGGGGTACCGCCACGGTGGTTCTGGCGGTCCATTCCTGGCGGTGGAATGGCCGCTAGGATTTTCTCCGGAGAGCTGAGTCTCCATTTTTGTCTTGGCGGTCCTGCGATAGCGGTCTGGGGTGCGGGGGCCATATCTCCTTAACCGTTTACCCAAATCAATCGGGATCACTTCCATTCGAAAGCTAACTCAATGTCCTACAACTTTTATGAAGGAAGATGGAGCTAAATCGTATGGTAAAGGCTTCCTAGGAGACGATCTTTCAGACCCTTTGGTTTATGGCGGAGGGGGTCGCTACGGAGTCTCTGGCGGGCCGTAGGTGGCGGTGGGGTACCGCCAGGATGATTCTGGCGGGCCAATCCTGGCGGTGGAATGGCCGCTAGAATGCACTCCAGATGGTGAGTACGGGGTATTGATCTTGGCGGGCCATTCTTGGCGAGGGGATGCCGCCATAGGCTCTGAAAGTTCCCGAAACTTGACTCTAGCTTCCTTTGATCCTCTCGAGCCTCCTCCGTCATGTTCCAAGTCTCACGATCACCTAAAAAGGACTCAAAATGCATGCAAAATGATAGATATGGAACTATATGTTTCTAGAATGCGACAAACGCGAATGCAAGACTAAATGCATATTTATAGTAGTATAGTATGTGAATTGTCGAAGAAAACGAATAAAAAAAAATGTACAAATGATGTAAAATGCTCTGATATCAACTTTCCAAAAATTGGACGTGAATCGGGTGTCACGATCCGACACGATGCTTACCGGAATCCCCTGCAATCTGACTATCTCTTCCACGTACCTTGCTACAATCTCCTCAGCTCTATCCTTTTCCGAGATTGCAATAAAATGTGCAGATTTGGTCAGTCTATCGATCACCACCCAAACCGCATCATGCTTTGCTTTCCCCATTGATAATCCGGTCACAAATTTCATGGTTACGTGATCTCACTTCTATTCTGGTATTGGTAAGCTTTGTAGCAAACCGCTTGGCACTTGGTGTTCTGCCTTAACAAGTTGGCACGTCGGGCACTTGGCTATCCAGGCCGCCACGTCTTTCTTCATTCCTACCCAATGGTAGTATCTTTTCAAGTTCTGGAACATCTTATTTGATCATGGGTGTATCGCAAACTTGGATTGATGCGCTTCCTTAAGGATTTCTTCCTTCAGTCCCTGATTGATATGCTCAAATTATCCCTCAGAGCTACTCTCTCAAATTAAGAGATCACGGTAGTACTTAGGGGTCGAATCCACAAAGACTCTGTGGTTTCACAATAGAAGTATTCATTTCAAGTCCAGCTAAGCAATAAAGATGTATTAAAATAACAACGCAGAAGATGTATTAAATAGAAGATGTAATCAATAGGAGGAAAACGTCAGGTCTAGGTAACTTCTCAGGAAATCAATCAAAGTAGGAATAAACAACTGGTCAAGATCTAATTAAAAACTGTTCTAGAACTCAAATCACTAATGCATAGCTAACTAACTGTCGTTGCGAAAACTATCTATGACATAAGCCTAAGAGACCAACTGTCATTGCGAATCCTAAAGTTCAGAAAAGCTTTAAGTACAAGTTCGATATGTTCACAAGTTATATAAACCAACTGTCGTTGCGAATATCTAACATGCTCACTAGGATTAGTTCAGATTATAAATCATGCTGTAGCGCCAATTTAACAACCTAATATCATACTTCTAGGTGATCAAGGTAAAAGAAGCATTAAGTACAATCCTAGATGAAGAACTAACAAGTTTGAATCTTAACCTGTGTTAAACCTAATAAACCATGAAATCCCTTGTGAGAATTCCTAAACCTAATTAGGAATCTACTCAGACATATCAAATGAAACACAAGACATAGCTGAAATAGATATCATAAAACTGAATCAAAAGTAGAATAAAGAAACAAGGGTTCAAGATCTTCTCTCAAAAGTACAAGTAGTAAGATCAGCCCCTAAGCAAAGGAATAGATAGATAACATATGACATATGCTGGATGCATTAAACTTAACCTAAAAACCTAATATATAGACTAATACACCAGCTGGGTCTCTTTTGTAAACTTCTGGGGCAAAACTGCAAATCTTGAGAACTTGGTAAATTCCGCATGGATGCCTGACGATGGGTCTCGACCGACACCAGTGATGAGTGTCGATCGACACCATTGATAACTAAAAACATCGACTTCATCTTCTCAGCAGCAAATGCTCCATAATGCTCCATAATCATCCAAAAATTCCCCAACGCAGAAAAAAACTATAAAACACTCGATAAAGACTCAAAATACACGGTTAAAACTCGATAAAGCACTAATATCATGGCTTAAAACTGGTAAAATCCATGATATATCAACTCTCCTAGACTTAGCTTTTGCTTGCCCTCAAGCAAAACAGAAAACTAAACCAGAGAAAGAAGTTTGAAAACACAGAAATTCATTTTGTCATAAGAATATCACAATCACATTCACCTTAGTAATCCACTAAAAAACTCTTACCTGAAAGGATCCAGACCACCATGTACTTCACCGTAGACGTTCTTAGCTTTCCCGATAAATCCCACAATTTCACAGCATAGTCCACATTACCTTCATTGCCGGGTCTCATCTCGATTCTCGATGCCCAGAGCCTTCTAGAGTCTTTCACGTACAATACTGAAACAAAGACAACCATATAGCTATCTGTACTCTTTCTCTCCCCAGACTTATCCTTTTGCTTATTATCTTTCTTTTTTACTTTCTTTCTTTTTTTTTTTTTTTTTTTTTGCAAATGGGTTTCGGATTCATGAACTCTAAAGGATACACGGGTTTTCGCACTCTATCCTTGGGTCACTTACTCATAATCCGTCTCTTTTTGCAGATATAAGCTTCCACGGAACTCCAAAAGATGTACGGGTTTACGCACTCTATCCCTCGTCCACATTGACTTATATCCGTATCCTTCTTTTTTTTTTCTTTTGGGATAAGGGAGAGGAGTACCGCTTTTATTGGTGTTTACAGAATTTGTCTTGTCCGGTATGAACGATGAGTCAAGCCCCAGAACACCTGTCACATTGATGGGGTAAAAGGAACTAACAGAAATTGGCTCGGGAGTTAGTGGATATCTGCTGGAAATATGGGCGTCTCAAGTCCACCATTAGGCCTTTGGTTTTTCCATTAGTCTTAGATACCTAACAAGCTTGAATCAAATGGTCACTTAAGTTCCTGCAAAATATGAAGGTTTCTGTGAGCGCTAAAACTCGCAATAGAAAGCTTATGGTTAAGGAAAGGAATTAAGGGCTAGATTCTCTAAGAGACAAAGTAATCTTAATAGTTGAATGAATCAAAAGGGATTTTATTGAGATTAATCGGAGTTTTGCAAGAGGAGATTGAATAAGAAGTATAAAGTGGGAGCTCTCGGCGAGAGGTCATAGTAATAATTCTAAAGCTCTAAGTGAATTCCGGATGAAGAAGATAGTCTTTTTCTTCGACTTCACCTCCTTTTTATAGTTCCTCTGCTTCAACCTCCTCCTGATATCTCTCCTCAACGATCTGCGGGATCCCGCAAATCGCGCTGACGCGTTTGGTGCAACGTCCTCCGAGATCTCCTCCGATTATCTAGGTCGTCCTTTGACTCGCTCTTTGTTAGTTGCTACGTAGTCGACCTCCCGTAGTCGACCTCCCGTAGTCGTTGCACCTAGTTGTCCTCCCGTAATAGGCCTCTTTTGTGGCTTCTTTGTTGGGCTCATTTAACCAGACCAATACTATATTGATGACCAATGGACCCTATTTGCACTGGAGTTTGTACTAACAGTAATGGGCCAGAAACGGGAGCACGGGGTGAATTTCGGGTCCAACAATTGCCCCCAGCCCTTTAAGTGAGATGTCGAGCTTGAAGGGCGGTGAATATTTGGGAAGGATCCTTTCGTTTTCGTAAGTTTTTGGCCAAGTATGTTCTAAGCCGCGCTGCTACTTGTATTAGCGTTTATGAGAGGTATTACTGCGAACTCATGATTCAAACGAAGTTAGATCGATCATATCGAGATGTGGTGAGTTACAAACTCACGCTCTAGCGACATGAGATCGCGCTGAGTCGGCAGGATAATGCGGGCTTTGAGCAAATGTGTTAATGACAACATGCGCTTGAGTGCCTTTTTATTGTTTATGATGTTATGAGTTGTTGAGGGCATCGTTGTGCCGTGAGCTATCGGGAGCTTGAACCGGTTGCTCGAGGAGCTGATGGCTCTACAGATTTGTCACGACGAGCTGCGGGAGCATGTCTTTGATGAGCTGCGGGAGCCCGCCCGTAATAAGTGTATAATGACAAATAAAACGTGAAAATTTGCAGAGTAAAACACTTATACTCAAGAATTAGACCGAGAGTTTAAAAAGGTGTCTAAGTTTGAACTACTTTAGTAAGAGTTCGAGTTAAGATGTTTTGGTATACCCTTGTCGGGTTCCCGTTAAAACATGTGTTTAGTAGTTTAAAGGTCGACGATGGACTCGTGAGTCGTACTGAGGACTCATAATGTTCTAGTTGTGCTCCTCCGTCGAGGTCACGTTTTAAAACATGTGTTTAGTAGTTTAATGAGCCGAAAAGGGACTTGTGAGTCGTACTGAGGACTCATAATGTTTTGGGTATACTCCTCCGTCGAGGTCACGTTTTAAAACATGTTTATCACGATGAATGTGACTTTGAAGCTTAGTTAATAAGCTGTGTTGAGAGATAAGTACGTCAGAATTCGTAAGGGAATGAGTACTTGTTTGTATGCAAAAATTGCGTGAATTAAAAGGTTAGAGTAAAGAAGACTATTTGACAGCATGAGGTCAGAGTCTCGTTGCTTGTTATACTTAACTCTTGCCTCGTGCAGAGGGTCAGAGAGTTTTGTAGAAGGGTGGCTGCACTCGTGGATCCGAGCTGCCTACGTACCCTGTCAAGGGATCAAGCCGACGTAGTTCAATTATTTCGAGTACCTTATTTCGGGTACCTCGTTTCTTGACTGTTTAGTCGAAAGTTGCTAGCTCTTCTTCCACTTGAACAAAATATTTTGATCGGTGCAGTGCGTCGTCTATTGACGCAGGCTGTCGTACCGTTATTTCTTCGTGGAATCTTGAGCCTATCTGCAGTCCATTTTTCAGGGCTGAGATTGCTACCGAATCATTTAGATTTGTGATTTTGGATTTAATTTCCCTAAATTTGTTTATGTACTGCCTTAGCGGATCATTAGGTCCTTGGGACAGTTTCCAGAGGTCGGCCTCAGAGACTTTGGTTTCCATGAATACACTGTATTATTTTAGGAACACTGAGGCGAGCTGGTTAAAGTTATCGATGGAATTTTCCTCTAGGTTGGCGAACCATTCCAGAGCGGGACCGACGAGGTGTTCGGCAAAAGTACGGCAGTACCCTGGCTCGATTTCTTCGTCGACAAGATGTGGTCGGGCTATCGCAAAGCCAAACAGCCTTAAGTGGGCTCGGGGGTCTGTCCCCCCATTGTATTCGGGAAACCTTAGTTTCGCAAGGTCGCGAAGGCGAGCTGACGCTATCCTGTTAGTGAACGGGGTGCGCCTCGTTTCTTCGATTATGCGGTCTATCTCCGGTGCGGCGCGTAAAGCTGTATGCATCTCAGACCGCATCTGGCGTAAGTTGGCGTCGTTTCGACACGTATAGTCTCGAAAAGATTAAAGGTCGACCGCGCGAGCGGTGTCGCGTTGCGGCATGGCGGCGCGAGCGGTGTCGAGTTGCGGCATGGCGGCGCGAGCTGGAGGTCGATATCGCTCCTCCGCTCCAGATACCGAAGTAGCAACAAGAGCATTAGAGGGATGACGACTGTCCTGTGGGAATTCAGTTCCAGCTAACGGGTTCCAGTAGGTTGTACTGGGACCACTCGAACCAGGATTATGATTATGAGACATCCAGCCGGAATCAAGGCTGGTTGTTAAAGGTGGCGGTGATGGTAGTCTTGTTACAGACGACATCCCGTTTACTACCGATGTTTGGTTATCGAGCATCGGTGCTGTTGCTATAGTCGAAGAGAAGACCGGTAGCGTTCTGACGTTTGTCGGTGTGACGAACTGTCCTGCCGAGGTCGAAGAATTGACTGGCGAGAAAGTGAGATTAGTTTGCGATGGCGGACTGGAGTTTGACCTCGTGCCTCCAATGAATGTAGGGGGCCTGGCGGAGGTCGACGGACAGTCCGGCCTAGCAGATTCGTTAATACGATAGATGAGATCCCTCTCTTGCTGTTCTACACGTTGAGCGAGAGCTCGGTTTGAACTTTCTTGGAGATGAGACCATTCTATGAGGGATGCGAGCATTCCGCGAATTTCTGCCAGCTCGTTTGTAGACGGCCTGGCGGTTTCGGGTTGAATGGTAGATTGTGAAGCGTTTTGTGCTTCCTCACGAATCCAAACCGTGGGTCTTACTTCCGCAGGAGGATTCTGGCGCAGCAAACCAATGGTCGCTGGCGGGTTCCGGGAGGATGTAACCGGAGGTATTGAACCGGAGTTAGGACTCGAGGCGGCAGCAGCTGGTGTCGTAGAGAACCTTGCTGCTACAAGTCGTGGTACCAAATTGGTTACTGTCGCTCCGCTAGGGTTAGCGGCAGCAGGGACTCCGCTTTCATCTAGCAGGTTCCCGTTTGACGTGATAGAAACAGGCCGAGGGCCTGATTCATAAATAGTTCTGGTTGTATCAGATCGAGAAATCAACACTGATGAAACCTCGACGTTAGTGGGTACGGGATTGGTTGTCACCGTCCCGCTTGTCAATGGTCCATTTTGAGTTAACGGAGCTGCCGGCGCGGTTGTAATTCCAGCGCCGGTTGGTCGCGAAAGGACTGTCGAAACAGTTATCGTCCTTCCGGAATTCGGGTTAGCGGCTGTTGCCGTAACCGATTGCCCTGATTCGTTGTGGGCTTCTGCCCTAGGGCTGATGGTCAGGTTTTCTGATCTAACTGGATCCATTTCGATTTTCTCAAGGAGAAAGAAAACTGCTCTGGAGATAAGATGTTCTATAAACTTTTCCCCACAGACGGCGCCAAATTGTGAGCGCTAAAACTCGCAATAGAAAGCTTATGGTTAAGGAAAGGAATTAAGGGCTAGATTCTCTAAGAGACAAAGTAATCTTAATAGTTGAATGAATCAAAAGGGATTTTATTGAGATTAATCGGAGTTTTGCAAGAGGAGATTGAATAAGAAGTATAAAGTGGGAGCTCTCGGCGAGAGGTCGTAGTAATAATTCTAAAGCTCTAAGTGAATTCCGGATGAAGAAGATAGTCTTTTTCTTCGACTTCACCTCCTTTTTATAGTTCCTCTGCTTCAACCTCCTCCTGATATCTCTCCTCAACGATCTGCGGGATCCCGCAAATCGCGCTGACGCGTTTGGTGCAACGTCCTCCGAGATCTCCTCCGATTATCTGGGTCGTCCTTTGACTCGCTCTTTGTTAGTTGCTACGTAGTCGACCTCCCGTAGTCGACCTCCTGTAGTCGACCTCCCGTAGTCGACCTCCCGTAGTCGTTGCGCCTGGTTGTCCTCCCGTAATAGGCCTCTTTTGTGGCTTCTTTGTTGGGCTCATTTAACCAGACCAATACTATATTGATGACCAATGGACCCTATTTGCACTGGAGTTTGTACTAACAGTAATGGGCCAAAAACGGGAGCACGGGGTGAATTTCGGGTCCAACAGTTTCCTCGAAAAATCATAGTTTCATAAACTGATCTTGACTCAATAAAACGGACTCAACTGACTCAAAAGACTCATAAGAAAAGAAAACACATGGTTAGTAACTACCTTTCCCAGACTTGAACAACACTGTCCCCAGTGGTGCCAAACCGGAGGTTGGTAAAAAAACGAGAGATCTGAAACAATGTTAGAACCAAAATTACGAAGACTTATCCGGAGATGGGTGTTGGTGTCGATCGACACCAACTGCTGGTGTCGATTAACACCAGAGTCGTGATCAGAGAGAATTGTTACAAGACTCCGAAATTCCAAGTGAAATCTGTGAAGTAGATGAAACAAAACTGAAAAGCACCAATATAAGCATCATAACATAGTTAAACAAGTTCCAAATAGAGACTTAATAACAAACTGAGTCAAAATAAAAGGAAAATAACATAAGTCCAAAATAAAATAAAAATGCAAAAACGAAATGGAAAAGGGAAAAGAAACTAGTCCTCGCCGGACTCATCCATCGTATCATCAGCAGCAGTGGACGGAGGAGATGGCGCGGTATCAGGGGTGGGGGAACGGTGGAAGGACATAGGAATAGGACGCGTACTAGTGACGCTAGCGGCTAGCAACCTCCACATCGGACGCATTGTGCTAACCATGTAACGACATAAAATGGGACTATCCACATCATATTCCTCTAGAGGCTCTGGAAAACCAAAGTCAGGGAAAATAGGGAGGGGACCTCCAGCAAGGTCCTCAGTCCTCTCATCCTCCGCATCAGAAGGAGGTGCTCGATAATGTACCACGACGGATCTTACCTCGGGGAACTGTCCGCAATAACTGTGGCGCGGGAGAGAAATCCAAGCAAGTCGGGTCACCTACTCTGATAGCAGTGAGTGGGCGCTGCGGGAGTTTGACACTCCACTCGTTCCAATCCGTGCCAACAAAAACCCAGAGACAATCTTGTTTCAACCAACGCGCATGCTGCATATATGCTGTGTCCATGGTCAAGCATGTGGTGATGATCGTGTTGTTACTAAGCACAATCCCAAAATGCTGGAAGATAGGCGTTGAAAGACTCCCAACACCCTCAAAGATGTTCTTACCGCCAAAAGCCTTACCTTTAAGAGAAACGAGATGGTTGGCGAATAAAGCTCAGAGATTCAGATTGCAGCAGGGGTCGCTATTGTCCCATGCGTTCTCAGTCCAAACATTCTTAACCCCACTGAAAAGGAGTATCAGGTCGGAGTTCCGCATTCTGGTTGGGTCGGAGCGGCAAAGAATCGTGTTATCTAGAACACGCAAAACATACCTCAGGACCGGATGTCGTACATCTGATTTCTTATGCTCCTTGGAGTCATAGATCCCATTACCAAAATGTGACCATAACTGGTGGTTCTCATTCCAATCTGTAGCTAGGACGGCTTTGGTGGGCTCCTTCTTGAATCCGTACAAACTGCAAAGGTCAGATATGGTGATGCGGTAACGAACTCCCTTGCACATGAAGGTCAGGACCCCTTCTTGTGTAACCTTTTAACCATCGTTCGCAAAGTAAAGCCGACAAGTAGCCAGGAACTGACGTGCCAAATCAGGGTACAGATCATACGTTGTCGTGCCCATGGTGTTTAAACCGATATCCAGCAAAACGTTGTGCACATCCGCACGAATCTCTGAAGAAGCCAAAGATGACTCATGGATGAAACGTGTCAGCCTCATGTCTACAGTCAACCACACATTGTAGAAGAGCATGTCATATTCATCCCAATCCTCAGAGATGTGCCTAGTGTAGCAAGCAGGTTGCTCAACCTCCACCTTAGGGTAATTCTCCCACTGTTTTCGCGATCGAATCTTAAAATGCTCCGCCTTGGGCCAAGGATGTCGAAGTTGCGAAACAGGGACATCAGTAGGAGGTGGGAGTAGTTGAGAGCCCAAGGAAGGGGATTGACCGGAGCTCGAACCCTCAGTCCTTTGTTGTCTAGTGTGTTTGCTTGGTCTGGAGGCCATCGTGAGTTGTTGGTGTCGAGCGACACTGTTGAATGGTGTCGATCGACACTACGTCCTGCGAAGCAAAAATTAGACAAACACAAAATCACAAAGTATCAGAATCAATGAGCAATCAAATCAAAACACAAAGCAAGAGTAACGCAAGACAAATCAAAAATAACTCTGAAGAACTCTAAATCCAACCAAACACTTTTTCCAGAAGAAACAGTTACGGATCTATCTTTCAATAGATAGGAAAAAGGTTGGAAGATTTAAAGATCATACCTTGGAATTGAAGTAGATGGAAGGATTAAACATAAAAGCAATGAGTTTGAGGATCAAAATTGCCTAAAATCGTATTAGCAGGACAAATTCTAGAGCCTATGAGTGTTTCTATGTTTTAGGGTTTCTTTTTAAGAGGGGTAAGTAAGGTATTTATAGTACGTACCTCGATGGCTGGTGTCGACCAACACAAGAGAGGTAGTGTCGATTGACACTAGCCCTTACCTCCGTATGTCGGTTGCGCTTGGTGTCGACCGACACCAATGCATGAGTGTCGATCGACACCGATGGATTTCTCCGAAGGTTTCTAGTTCCTGAGGACAAAGATAAGGAAGAAACAAAGCGAAAGCGAAATAAAAACAAGGAAAATCATATGTACAGACTCACCAGTGGGTTGCCTCCCACCAAGCGCTTGTTTTAAGTCATTAGCTGGACTATGCTGCGGGGCTAGGCAGTGGTAGCATTGTTTCGACGCATGGCAATGCCGGAACTCTCAACCATGTAAACATTCTCTTCTGGAAGAAAGTCATCAATTGGGACAATATCCTCGACTCTAATCCTCTTTCTTATCCCTTACTTCAATGTTAAATTCTTGAAGGAGTAGAATCCAACGCAGAAGTCGCGGCTTTGCATCTTTCTTTTGCATCAAATACTTCAGAGCTGCGTGGTTGGTGTGGACTATGAACTTAGAAGCAACCAGATAAGGTCGAAATTTCTCAAAAGCAAACACTACCGCTAACAGTTCCTTCTAGGTAGTCGCATAATTGCGCTGCACATCGTCCAAGGTTCTACTCGAATAGTAGATGGCATGCAGCTTCTTATACTTCTTCTGCCCAAGTACAGCTCCAACCGCAAAATCACTGGCGTCACACATGACCTCAAAAGGTAACTCCCAGTCCGGGGTTAAACAATGGGTGCGGTCACCAAAGCCTTCTTGATCTGTTCAAACACCAAGACACATGTATCGTCGAATTCAAAAACCACATCTTTGCACAATAAGGTGGTGAGCGGTCTAGCTATCTTACTGACGTCTTTGATGAACCTCCGATAGAAACCAGCATGTCCCAAGAAACTCCTGACCCCTTTTACAGAATCAGGCGCCTATAAGTTTGTCTTAACTTTGATTTTAGCGCGATCGATTTCAATTACATCCTGAGAAACCCTGTGTCCAAGAACAATACCAACTCGCACCATGAAATGGCATTTTTCCCAGTTAAGCACCAAGTGCTTCTCCTTACATCTAGCCAGTACCTTGCACAGATTTGCCAAACACTCGTGGTAAGACGATCCGTAGACGGAGAAATCATCCATGAAGGCATCCATACAATCCTCAATCATGTCCGTAAAGATGGACATCATACATCGCTGAAAGGTTGCTGGAAAAACCTGTCCATGTCGAAATTCATTACCGACTCTCTCACATTCAGAGCTGTTCTGCCTCCTCGAACATCAATAAGCACTCCAGCGAGAAGATCCTTAGGCTCATCACTGTACTTCAACACAACAAAATCCGTCGGTATCATGCAATCGCAGACTCTTACTGGCACGTCTTCCAAAAGACCTTCCGGTGTCCTAATGCTTTTATCCGCAAGGATAAGAGTGATCTTACTAGGCATGAAGTCTGTCATTCTGAGTTTCACATCAACTGAATACGACATCAAACTCACACTGGAACCCAAATCACACAAAGAATTCTAAAATCATGCTTAGAAGATAGAGCAATCCAAGACAAAGCTACCCGGATCAACAAGCTTTTCTGGTATCCTGTTCTGAATAACAGCACTACAAACCTCAGTCATCATCATAACTCCTTCCTCCTCTCATATATCCTGCGTAAGCATCTTCTTTAAACAGCTCTTTACCACATGCGAAGTCTTGATAGCATCGATCAATGGAATCTCAATGGTGAGTTTATCCATTATCGCTTTGCACTTAGCATCATACAACTCTTGCTTAGACTTCCTGTTGTTCTTAGGGAAAAGAACCTTGGATACGTAAACACGCTCAGGCGCTTTCTGTAGTTCTTCAACAACCGGTGCATCTGGTATGAGTGGTGTCGATCGACACCAATGGGTGGGTGTCGGTCGACACTAGCCGGTGTTGGTTCCTCTCTAGGTGTGGACAAGGGTGTCGATCGACACTGATGATGTGTATCGGTCGACACTGGTGGCTCCTCATCAAATTCTTCATCGATTTCCTCTAAGTCCATAATCTCTTCACCCTTCTGAGCCCTTGCCAATACATGATTCAACTCTTTACCACTTCTCAACCTGATAGCATTGCAAGGTTACTTGGGGTTGTTATCAGTTCTTCCTGGGAGAACTTCATCATGCCGTTTGACAGACCCAGCAGTTTGTGCCACCTGGAGATCGAGCTTCTTCATGTGAATGTTCAAAGCATCGATTTTACCTTTCAGATCGGTAAACAACGAGTCAATCTTCCCATTTATATCAACCGTAATCTTATGCTGACACTCCAAAATCTGATCCAGCATAGACTTCATCTCATTCTGCTCAGAGTTAGCCGGGGGGGGGGGGGGGGTTACTGATAATAAGAAGATGATCCATAGTTCCTGTTGAAGTCATTGTTGCTTTGGAAGGGCTTCTGATACTGGTTCTTGGGAATATAACCAGATGAGTTATGATTACCAGTGAAGGTACTCCGCTGATTGTTTCCACTGTAACCACCTCTGTTCTGCTGATTGCCATAACGCTGACCCTGAAATCCAATGTCACCAATGTAGTTGCAATCCTCTTCCTCATACACCTGCTTGGGTTCATACGTCTCAACCTCTGCAGCAAAATGAATTGACTTCTTATTCATCAGGATACTGTGAACTGAATCCAACTTTGTCTTCAACTCAACAATTTGTTTCCCATCTATGCCTACAGCCTGCTTCTGACGTTCGTAGTCATCATTCTTGGTGCTATTGGTAGACGCCAAGTTCTCAATCAATTCATATGCTTCCTCTGAAGATCTGGTATTGAAGTTCCCATTGCTCGCTGAATCTAGAGCCATCTGGTACCTCCAATCAACTCCTCTGAAGAAAATACACAACAACTGAAACTGGGTGAAACCATGATGCGGAAAATATCTCTGATATGCTATGAAATGAACCCATGCCGCCTTGCATGCCTCAGTAGGCCTCTGCGTAAACTGAGAGATGTTATTCCTCAAATTCTCTGAACGTGCATCATCATAGAAGTTTCTCAAGAAAGCCTTCTTTGTCTCTTCCCAACTAGTAAGAGATCCCGCCGGTAACTGCTTCAACCAGTTAGCTGCTTCACCAATAAGAGGGTGTGGGAAGAGCTTACAGAAAAGATAGTCATAGCTGACTCCATTGATATTCATGCTGGTTACCAGATCCTCGAACCTCTCAATATGGTCCATAGGGTGTTCATGTGACAAACCAGAGAAAGGATGTTATCCCACTAAGGAGTAATAAGACGGCTTCAGCTCGAATTTGTTCCTCTCAGTGGCTGGGAGACGAATCGAAGACCTGTTAGCATAGAACTCACCAGGCCTATTGTAATCTCCTAGTGTCCTGCCTCTCTCGACATGTCTTTGTCGATCGACACCCTCGACTTAGGCAATCATGTTGCCCTCTGCATCAATCTTTTGGCCTTGCTCATTGCAAATATAACCCTCTTGGTCTCTTAGAACTCCAGCTTCATCTGGTCGTAGTACAACTGGACCAACCATTTCAACTGGTTTCTTTGCTTTTATGATCTCACGCTATAACTTGGCAAGCTCTTGATTCGAAAGAACTACAAGCTTGTTGTCTTTGTTGCTTCGAGTTCTGCGGTTAGGCATACACCTGAAACACACTAGACAAAAAGAAAGAACGATGTAAGAAACAGGGGTTCAAAATTTTCTCTCTAAAGTACTAGACAACAATTTTCGAAATTTTCTCTCTAAAGTAGCAAGACCAGACCTAAGCAAATGAATAGATAAAAGACTAGACAACTGGATGAAAGGTAGTGTTGGACCTGGGCTTCGCCCCTTTGGGCCTAGCTTCGGCCCATCTCTCCCGAGTCATTAAAAGACCTATTTTGAGTAAAGCCCCAAAGCCAAGACCAGTTGGTGTGGAGATCGGGAGGACGCAGACGGCAGGTCAGCAAATACTGAGTCAAAAGAGATCGAGTAGTTAGAGGATAATTAGGAGTCTGTTCCCAGAATCTTGGAGAGCACAATATCTGGAGGAGGTTGGAGCAGAGGAGTTATAAAAGGGAGGCGAAGTCAATCGCGAAGGGCAGAATCTTCCTCATCCGGAATTCACTTAGAACTATAGAATATTATTACGACCTCTCGCCGAGAGCTCCCACTTTGTATTTCTCATTCAATCTTCTCTTGTAAACTCCGATTAATCTCAATAAAATCCCTTTTGATTCATTCAGCTATTAAGAATACTTCGTCTCTAAGAGAATCTAGCCCTTAGATCTTTTCCTTAATCATAAACTTCCTATTGCGAGTTTTAGCGCTCACAATTTGGCGCCGTCTGTGGGGAAAAGTTTATAGAGCATCTCTATCTCCAGAGCAGTTTTAAAATCGAAATGGATCCAGTTAGATCGGAAAATCTGACCATCAGCCCTAGGGCAGAAGCCCGCAACGAATCAGGGTAATCGGTTATGGTAACAGCCGCAATCCCGAATTCCGGAAGGACAATAACTGTTTCGACAGTCCTTTCGCGACCAACCGGCGCCAGGATTACAACCGCGCCGACGGCTCCGTTAACTCAAAACGGACCATTGACAAGCTGGACGGTGACAACCAATCCCGTACCCACTGACGTCGAGGTTTCATCAGTGTCGATCTCTCGATCTGATACAACCCGAACTATTTCCGAATCAGGTCCTCGACCTGTTTCTATCACGTCAAACGGGAATCTGCTTGGGGAAAGCGGAGTCCCTACTGCCGTTAACCCCGGCGGAGCAACAGTAACCAATTTGGTACCACGATTGGTAGCAGCAAGGTTCTCTACGACACCAGCTGCCGCCGCCTCGAATCCTAACTCCGGTATAATACCTCTGGTTACATCCTCAAGGAACCCGCCAGTGGCCGCTGGGTCGTTGCGCCAGAATCCTCCTCCGGGAGGAAGACCCACGGTTTGGATTCGAGAAGAAGCACAAAACGCTTCGCAAACTACCAACCAATCGGAAATCACCAGGTCGTCTGCGAGCGAACTGGCAGAAATCCGCGGGATGCTCACATCCCTCATAGAGAAAGCACACCTCCAAGAGAGTTCAAACCGAGCTCTCGCTCAGCGTGTTGAACAGCAGGAGAGGGATCTCATTTATCATATTAACGAATCCGCTAGGCCGGACCATCTGTCGACCTCCACTAGGCCACCTACGTTCATTGGAGGCACGAGGTCGAACTCCAGTCCGCCACCGCGAACTAATCTCACTTTCTCGCCGATCGATACTTCAACCTCGGCAGGACAGTTCGTCACACCGACAAACGTTAGAACGCTACCGGTCCTCTCTTCGACCGTAGCAACAGCACCGATGCTCGAAAATCGGACATCGGTAGTAAACGGGATGTCGTCTGTAACAAGACTTCCATCTCCTCCACCTTTAACAACCAACCTTGATTCCGGCTACATGTTTAATAATCAGAATCCCGGTTCAAGTGGTCCTAGTACAACCTACCGGAACCCGTCAACTGGAACTGAATTTCCACAGGACAGTCGTCATCCCTCTGACTCTCCTACTGCTATTTTGGCGCATGGAACAGAAGAGCGATATCGGCCTCTAGTTCGCGAAGTTAAGCCCCAACCGGATACCGCTCGCACGGTCGACTTCGAGTCTTTTCGAGACTATACATCTCGAAACGACGCCAACTTACGTCAGATGCGGTCTGAAATACACACTGCTGTCAGTGCCGCACCTGACATCGATCGAGTAATCGAGGAGAAGAGGCGCACTCGTTTTACAAAACAGGATCGCGTCAGCTCGTCTTCGCGACCTCTCGAAACTAAGGTTTCCAGAATATAGTGGGGGAACAGACCCCCGAGCCCACTTAAGATTGTTCGGCTTTGCAATAGCCCGAGCACATCTCGTCGACAAAGAAATTGAGCCAGGGTACTGCCGTACTTTTGCTGAGCAACTCGTCGGTCCCGCTCTAGAGTGGTTCGCCAACCTAGAAGAGAACTCCATCGATAACTTTAATCAGCTCGCGATTGCTTTCCTAAAACAATACAGAGTATTCATGGAAACTAAAGTTAATAAGGCTGATATCTGGAAACTGTCCCAGGGAACTAACGATTCACTAAGACACAACATAATTCAGTTTAAGGAAATTAAGTCTCAAATCGCTAACCTTAAAGATGTAGTAGCCATATCGGCTCTGCAGAACGGATTGAGACTAGGTTCCCGATTCCATGAGGAAATGAAGGTGCGATAGCCCACGTCAATCGATGACGCGCTGCACCGATCAAAATACTTCATTCAAATTGAAGAAGAGCTAGCAGCCGCAAGTGCAAAAGAAAAAGCGGCACAAGCAGCTCCTCAGAACCCGAGGAGACCTCCTAGAAAGGATCCTCAGAGTCAAGGACAACATTCCTTTGGAATACAAAGTTCTTGCCACAGCAAAAACCCAAAATATAATCCTAAAAAGTACTGCAAAACGCATAAGAAAAAGGGTCATTCCACCGAGGAGTGCCGTAACCTCGGAAAGCTCCTGGCCGAAAGGTTGGAAGCAGAACAAAACCCGGCTCAGCTCGTCGAGCAGAACAAGAGTGATGACTCGGCTAAATGCGAGGCAACGGGTAATAACGATAAAAGAGATAGAGTCTCAGAGGAGGGAGACGCTTCTCCCCCTCCCGCAACCAAAAAATGCATCGTATGCATATTCAACAGCATGAATGCATGCGGGGGGACTGAGGAATCGGTAACCACACCTCCTCCGGCACCCAAGAAAGCACCTCCTCCTTACTAAGGAGCTGGTGTCGGAACAATGTTTTCCAGCCCACCAAAAGGGTAGATTTCATATTTGGAGAGTCCAAGTTTTGCACCAATTCCGTTAATTCAATCAAAGCCTACCAACGTAGAGCCGAAACGAACAACAGGATATGGGCACAGCCTGACAGACCATATAATTCAATAACCTTCTGGGAGGGTGAAACTCAAAACCTCGACAAACCGCACGATGACACTCTCGTCATAAGACTTGACATCGCAGGCTGCAAGCTCTCACGCATCATGATCGATACTGGGAGCTCAGTAGATGTACTTTTCTACAGCGCTTTCAAAGAAATGGGATATAAAGATTCTGATTTAACGAGCGAGCAAACACCTCTTACCGGCTTTGCAGGGGAAACAACTTTCTCCCTCGGCACAATCAGACTCCCGGTGGAAGACCGAGGAGTCCGAAAAACAACAGAATTTGTCGTCGTCGACCGACGTGCACCATTCAATGCCATCCTTGGCAGACCTTGGTTGCACAGTATGAAAGCGGTCCCTAGCACATACCATCAGTGTTTAAAATTTTCCTCTGGGAGAGGAACCGCAACTGTCTACGGGAGCCAATCGGCCTCCCGTAGATGCTACAAGAACAGTCATGTTCAGGCTAGATCTTCCTCCAAATAGCAATTAATGCTAAACGAGGAACTCGTAGAGCAGGATATCAAAAGGCCGAACAACCCTTGTGTCCAAATGTGCCCCCGGAAAGAACTGGTAGTCCAAGTCTGCATAGACGAAAAGCACCCAGAAAAGTGCGTCGGCGTAGGCACAGACCTGGATCCTATAATTCGCACCGAATTGGTAATGTTCCTTATGGTCAATGCTCACACATTCGCCTGGGATACCAAGGATATGAAAGGGATAGACTTAGAAGTCACATCCCACGAACTCAATGTTGATCCCACGTATAAGCCCATCAAGCAAAAACGCCGCAAACTCGGGCACGAACGCGCCAAGCAAAAATGACTCAAGAGAGTGGGGGCTATTGTTGGACCTGGGCTTCGCCCCTTTTGGCCTAGCTTCGGTCCATCTCTCCTGAGTCATTAAAAGGCCTGTTTTGAGTAAAGCCCCAAAGCCAAGACCAGTTGGTGTGGAGATCGGGAGGACGCAGACGGCAGGTCAGCAAATACTGAGTCAAAGGAGATCGAGCAGTTAGAGGATAATTAGGAGTCTGTTCCCAGAATCTTGGAGAGCACAATATCAGGAGGAGGTTGGAGCAGAGGAGTTATAAAAGGGAGGCGAAGTCAATCACGAAGGGCAGAATCTTCCTCATCCGGAATTCACTTAGAACTATAGAATATTATTACGACCTCTCGCCGAGAGCTCCCACTTTGTATTTCTCATTCAATCTTCTCTTGTAAACTCCAATTAATCTCAATAAAATCCCTTTTGATTCATTCAGCTATTAAGAATACTTCGTCTCTAAGAGAATCTAGCCCTTAGATCTTCCTATTGCGAGTTTTAGCGCTCACAGGTAGCGTCTCAGATCCAAATTCAAAGGTACATCCAACTAAACCTAAAAACCTAATATATAGACTAATACACGAGCTGGGTCCCTGACCACCGAATGCATCGACTTCGTCTTCTCAGCAACAAATGCTCCATAATGCTCCATAATCATCCAAAAAGTCCCAAACGCATAAAACATGTAAAAGACTCGATAAAGACTCGAAAGACACAGTTAAGACTCGATAAAGCACTTATATCATGGCTTAAAACCGGTAAAATCCATGATATATCACGTACCCAGGGTTCCGTTTCCTAAGAACAACAGGAAGTCTAAGCAAGAGTTGTATCATGCTAAGTGCAGAGCGATAATGGATAAACTCACCATTGAGATTCCATTGATCGATGCCATAAAGACTTTGCCTATGGTGAAGAGGTGTTTAAAGATGATGCTTACGCAGGATATGCGAGAAGAGGAAGGAGTTATGATGATGACTGAGGTCTGTAGTGCTGTAGTGCTGTCATTCAGAACATGATACCGGAGAAGCTTGTTGATCCGGGTAGCTTTGTCTTGGATTGCTCTATCTTCCAAGCAAGGTTTAAGAATTCCTTGTGTGATTTGGGTTCCAGTGTGAGTTTGATGCCATATTCAGTTGATGTGGGACTCGGGATGAAGGACTTCACGCCTACTAAGATCACTCTGATCCTTGCGGATAGGAGCATTCGGACACCAGAAGGTCTTTTGGAAGACGTGCCAGTGAGAGTTGGCGATTGCATGATACCGATAAATTTTGTTGTGTTGAAGTACATTGATGAGCCTAAGGATCCGCTTATCCTAGGTAGACCTTTCTTAGCCACCGCTGGAGCGAATATCGATGTTAGAGGAGGCAGAATAGCTCTAAATGTGGGGGAGTCTGTGATGAGTTTTGATATGGATAAGTCTATCAGACAACCCACTATCGATGGACAAACATTCTGTGTTGACACTTTGAATAATCTAACAGAGGCTATTTTCCTCAAAATGGATTTGCCGAATTCTTTGGAAGATGAAACTACTGAATTTACACCTCATTTTAGAACCGATAATGTATCTGCGACTCTTGAGGATTCATTAGAAGAGGAAGTGAACCTCATTTCTATAGGGCCACTTACATGCCAACTAAGTGACACCGAGCACCATCCGATGGGACTATTTTGGCAAGACTTGGGCAAACGTGGTTGCTGTATTTAGTGTGGTTACACCTCACCCACCATGGTATGCTGATATTGCAAACTACCTCGCTGCGGAGCGTGAACCAGATAATTTCACGGGGTATGCTAGAAAGAAATTTCTGCGCGTGCTCATACGCTACTTTTGGGATGAACCTTACTTATATCGATATTGTGCCGATGGAATCTACAGGCGGTGTGTTACTGAAACGAAAATGCAAGATGTGTTGTACCACTGCCATGGATCCGAGTACGCATGACACTTTGCTACTTTCAAGATAGTATCCAAGGTTCTTCAAACAGGGTTTCGGTGGCCGACTATGTTCAGAGACGCTCATGTGTTTGTTTCCCGATGTGAAGCTTGTCAGCGAACTGGGAAGATCAACAAACGGCATGAAATGCCACAGAACTTCATTCTGGAAGTTGAAGTAGTCGATTGTTGGGGCATTGAATTTATGGGACCTTTCTGATATGACCCTGGAACCGACGGTAAGGTTTTACCGAGAGTCTAGGGTCGAGGTTCGTCCGGTACGGAGTTCCAGTGTCGGCAGTCGGAGGATTCGGTACGGGATGGTAAGGTCTTACCGGTTTGTCTAGGAGTCAACTCGCGGTACAGACAGCCGATCAATAGTCGAGAGATTTGATATCGATACGGTAAGGTCTTACCGGTCTTTCGAGAAGACAGATCTCTCTGTACGACAGTCGGTTATCCGGTCGAGAGACACGCGTTATCGAGAGTCGACTGACGGGAAAAAGTCTGATAGTTTGCGGACGGTACGGTAAGGTCCGGAAAGGGGAAAACTCGACGATAGAGGGTTCCGAGGAGTTGCTCGACTCGGTTCCGGTTACGAAAGAAACACGAAAGATGGATGGGTCAAGGATTCAGGGAGTTGCTCGACCTGAATATCTCGAGTAAGGGTAGAGGGTGAAAGGGGAACGAGTGGCGACACACCAAACTATGGAAGGATCGGCAATACGGCCACCGACGGATAACCGAGCCCGGCTCAAGGATTATCCGGCGGGGTTCGTTTGTCAGGAGAGAAAACTTTGATAAACGGAAGAGAGAAAACTCTCAAGTATTTGATTAAAAACGACGTAACCTCAAAATGAAAACAAGTCTCGCCTTTTAAAGGCTACAAGCTTTAACCTACCAAACCCTACACGCGGGTAAAAAGGCTAACCAATGCCTTGGTTAAAAGTGAAAGGTGAAAATTAAAACGAAAGGGAAGGAGGTTAAAAGCTGGCTCCTTCCTAAAGATAGTTTCATGCACCAGCGCCTTAACCAGTTCTTCATGTTAACTCCGGATGTTTTAGGCGTGGAACTCAGATGCGCGAGCGTCGGGAAATGCCTCGTTAAAACCTCCCTTAGTAAACCCAGTGGGAAAAACCTAAGGCAAGAAAAAGAGTACATCAGAACCGACATCTTACCGGTGCCTTCACCGTGATGCAAAGGTGAAGACGTTCTGCCCAAACCTCCCAAGGCCGGTTAGAGCTCTCGGCCCTCGAAGTCGGCCGAGGTCTTCTTCCGAATGGTATGTTGGCTCGTCTTCCTCTTCATAGCGATCCACGTGAGCTTCCACATAAGTGTTGAACTTATGCCTAAGGGTCTTGGCAGCTGCTCGACTCCTGGTTTCGGCTCCCAGCACTATCCTTGGTACTTCGGCGATGCTCCGGGTTCGCCTTGCCGATGCTTCATGCTCGGTTTGCGGTTGACTGGTTCCTTGGGTTTCATCATTCCCTCCCTCTTCTGAAGGTTTTGTCCTCAAAACTTGATCATGTCCTGCAACATAAGGAACCAAGTCAGAAACATTAAAAGAGGTAGAGACTTCATACTCACCGGGTAACTCGAGGCGGTAGGCATTATCGTTGATCTTCTCGGTGACTTGGAACGGTCCATCACCTCTTGATGCTAGTTTGTCCTTCCGCTTGGATGGGAACCTCTCGGGTCTGAAATGAAGCCAAACCACCCAGTCGCTAGGCTGAAATGTCACTTTCTTGCGCCCTTTGTTAGCTTGTCGGACGTAATGTTCGGTCCACTTCTCGATGTTGCTGTGGACTGTCTCATGTACCTTCTTCACGAACTCGGCTTTGGTGACTCCATCTTGATTTCCCTCTGCTCTGGTGGTAACGGAATTAGATCCATTGGGGACAATGGGTTGAATCCATAGACGGCCTTAAACGGTGACACTTTGGTAGCCGAGTGTACCGCTCGGTTGTAGGCGAACTCGACGAAAGGGATGCAATCGACCCAGGTATCTTTGTTGCTGTCGATAGTGGCCCTTAGCAATACCACTAATGTCCTGTTTACTACCTCGCTCTGCCTGTCAGTTTGTGGATGTCCCGCCATCGAGAAAATCAGTTTGGTACCGAGTCTCTTCCACAAAGTTGATGTGGACATCCAAGAGGACCCTAACAAACAGACCAAGATACCACCACTAAGAGGAGGGCCGATGACACGAGCAAGAACTAAGAGTTCGCAAGGGTTCAAGAAGGCCGTTAGCCTTTGGCTCGGTACGAACCAAATGGACATAAACAAAGAGATCACCGAGCCAATAACACCTCCACTCACTCCCAATGATCAAGGAGTATCCACAAGTAATCTTGGATAACAAGCAAGCAACATTACTCCTCAAAACGAAGATTACTTGCACAACACGGAATGGCCTCTCATGCGGACAAAGAAAGTGATTTCACTCTTTGTCCTTTCATTGGCATGTTGAGGCATAAAGACATCACTAGGGATTGTACTCTTTTTCCTTGCCTTTGGTTTTATCCCAAGAGGTTTTTCAAGGAAGGTTTTAACGAGGCAACAACCTAGTGGTGCAAGTGTTTTCAAAGGTATTCTTTGAAGGGCCGAATTGATCAAGAAGCCCACCATGTTTCTAGTTCAGTTCTAAGCCTTAGAATGACAACCATTGAAGTCCACTTAAGCCCAATAAGGAGCTGGAGGCGCACCAAGAGTTGCCCTAACCATTTGAACCAAACATCCACTTTAATGCTCCATTAGCTCCATGTTTTAAGGAACCTTTTTTTTATTTGTTAATTGCTTTTGCTTTTAGCCATGTTTCATGGGCTTTGTTTGTGTATTGTTTATGTTCCTTGTTTGCTGTAGTTTGTCATATTTGTAACCTAGAGGTCGAGCCTATATAATGGACTCAACATCCTCAAGGAAAGGACACACTTGAATATCAAACAACTCAGTTTTCTATCTAAGCTTTAACCGCTTAAACCTTTGTTCTCTCTACTTGTTTGTGCGAATCCCAGCAAGTGAAGGACGCTCAGTCGTATCACAAGCCTTCCCATAGCTTGTGTGGTCGATTATCAATCCACAGACTCGCTCCTAAGGCCTTTGATTTCACCTTAGTTCCCGAACAGCAACCGCACGGTCATTCGGAAACTTACCTTGTCCGAAGCTTGTATCATTTTGGTATCAGAGCTAAAGATCCATCCACAACCACCAGGTTGTATCTATCTTTACTTGTTTTTATCCTTTACTTTCGTATCCTGCATTAGTTTTCTTTCGAAAACGAAAAACTCAAAAGAAAATTGTTTTTACCGATTGTTTCCTTCTCGTTTTACCTCTTCGTCTTGTTTTAATTTTCATAAATTCATAAAAACTCCTAAAAATATTCTGTCAGTTGTTTTAGAATCTAGACTCTTTATATAAAATATAAAAATTAAGTTTGTTAAATTGTTACCCGTTTCAATATTTTTATTCAAATCTTTTACTAGTCTACCGAATCGGGTAAAATTTCGAAAATTTGTTCCCAACGCTAAAACCACTGTGTTTTTCAAATTATTGCGAGGGACTATGGCTGAGAATGGACTAGAAACATTGGCCAGATCCATTGCTGACATGAGAGCAGACATAACTTAAAGATTTGGAGCTATTGAAGAGAGAATCACGCACATCGAGCACCCGCCAAGAAGGGCCCCGCCGCGGAATGACGAGCCAGCAAGAAACAATCCGCCACCAAGGAATAACCCTCCTCCAAGGCGCCGAAATTTGGAGTCTGATGATGAAGAAGAACCACCGGATCCTCAGAGAAGAGACCGCTATGACCAACCACCCCGGCGAGACAATATCGACCATAAACTCACCTTGCCAACGTTTGCGGGTCGAGTAGATCCTGATGCTTATCTAGATTGGGAAAAAAGGATGGACAGGATATTTGAGTGCTATGAGTATAGTGAACCAAAGAAGGTAGCCGTGGCAGCAGCACAACTCACCGAACATGCCTTGTCTTGGTGGGACAGGATATTTGAGTGCTATGAGTATAGTGAACCAAAGAAGGTAGCCGTGGCTGATATGAAGTTTTATTTCAAGAGAAGATACGTCCCACACCACTATCATCGTGAAATCCAGAGGAGATTTAGGCGACTAACTCAAGGAAGCAAATCCGTAGAAGAATACTATGATGAGTCCGAGATACTCAAGAACCGTCTAGAGCTAGACGATTCGGAGGAGTCCCTAATGGCACAATTTGTCGATGGGTTGCAAGAACGGATATCACAAAAGGTAGAGCTTCATCCATATCACCAAATGGATGAACTATTGCATTTGGAAATCCAAATAGAACAACAAGGGAAGCGCAAGGCCTCAACAAAACAAGTGAACCCTCAAATGTACGGCGCACGTAACGGACGATTTCAACCGCGAGACCGAGCCAAGTCCGTAGAGATCGAGTCAAGATTCAAAGGAAAAAGCCCCAAGACGTCTAAGGCCCCGAGAGCTGAGTCTAGTCGAGTCACTACGCCCCAAACACGCAACCGAGACATAGTTTATTACAAATGTCAAGGAAGAGGCCATATGGCCCGAGAATGTCCAAACGCCAAAATCATGATTCTCACTAAGGATGGAGGCTATGAAACTCAAGAAGAATCTGAAGAGGAGCGTGAGGAGTCAGAAGATTATGTTGAGTATCCAGAGAAGGGAGAGATCCTCATGATAAGGCGTATACTAAACGCAATCGTCGAACCCGACGAGATGGCCCAAAGAGAAAATATTTTCCACCCCAAGTGCTTAGTGGAGGGCAAAACATGTAGCCTAATCATCGATGGAGGCTCATGTACCAATGCTGCAAGCTCTTACATGGTTGATAAGCTAGGACTTAAGAAAGAAAAACATCCTCAGCCTTACAAGTTACGGTGGCTCAACGACAACTCCGAGCTCAAGGTCCATGAGCAAGTGAAAATCTCTTTTAGTATCGGGAGATATCAAGACCAAGTGACTTGCGACATAGTTCCTATGCAAGCGGGACACATTCTTTTGGGACGACCATGGCAATTCGACAAGGAGGCCACACATCACGGCCGGACCAATCTCTACTCTTTTATACATAATAAGCGTAAGATTACTCTCGCCCCACTCAACCCTAACCAAATTAATGCGATGCAAGTCAAGATGGCCAATGATGCTAAGAAGGTCCAGTGTAGCTTGCTCGCCAAAGCTAGTCAGCTCAACAAGGCTTTGCATTCAAAACAAGATGTGTTCCTCTTACTTTACAAAGAGGTTCTAACCGCCGAGAAAGATACCGCCATATTACCGTTGGAAATTCAAGAAGTCCTAGATCGATTCAAGGATATTTTCCCTGATGAGATACCACCGGGACTGCCACCACTACGTGGAGTAGAACATCAAATTGACCTAGTACCCGGAGCAGCCCTACCCAACCGGCCGGCTTATCGCGTGAATCCAACGGAAGCACGAGAACTTGAGCGACAGGTACAAGAGCTAATGTCTAAACACTATAAGGGAAAGCCTTAGTCCATGCGCCGTGCCCGTGCTACTTGTGCCTAAAAAAGATGGTACTTGGAGAATGTGTGTCGATTGTCGAGCAATCAACAATATTACGATCAAATACCGACATCCAATACCATGGCTCGATGATATGTTAGATGAATTGAGTGGATCCACAATCTTCTCCAAAGTTTATCTTAAGAGTGGATATCATCAAGTGAGAATGAAAGAAGGTGACGAATGGAAAACCGCTTTCAAGACAAAACAAGGCCTCTACGAGTGGCTCGTTATGCCCTTCGGTTTAACAAATGCTCCGAGCACCTTCATGCGACTTATGAACCAGGTTTTGCGTTCTTATATAAGTAAATTTGTCGTGGTATATTTTGATGATATACTCATATATAGCAAGAGCTTGGGTGAACATATTGAACACTTAGAATTAGTGTTACAAACGCTTCGAAAGGAAATTCTTTATGCCAACCTAACGAAGTGCGTCTTTTGTACTGATAAATTGATCTTCCTAGGCTTTGTAGTAAGCTCACAATGACTCCAACTTGACCAAGATAAAATCAAAGCCATCGAAGAGTGGCCTACACCAACTAGCATCGGACATCCAAGAGGACCCTAACAAACAGACCAAGATACCACCACTAAGAGGAGGGCCGATGACACGAGCAAGAACTAAGAGTTCGCAAGGGTTCAAGAAGGCCGTTAGCCTTTGGCTCGGTACGAACCAAATGGACATAAACAAAGAGATCACCGAGCCAATAACACCTCCACTCACTCCCAATGATCAAGGAGTATCCACAAGTAATCTTGGAACACAAGCAAGCAACATTACTCCTCAAAACGAAGATTACTTGCACAACACGGAATGGCCTCTCATGCGGACAAAGAAAGTGATTTTACTCTTTGTCCTTTCATTGGCATGTTGAGGCATAAAGACATCACTAGGGATTGTACTCTTTTTCCTTGCCTTTGGTTTTATCCCAAGAGATTTTCCAAGGAAGGTTTTAACGAGGCAACAACCTAGTGGTGCAAGTGTTTTCAAAGGGATTCTTTGAAGGGCCAAATTGATCAAGAAGCTCACCGTGTTTCTTGTTCAGTTCTAAGCCTTAGAATGACAACCATTGAAGTCCACTTAAGCCCAATAAGGAGCTGGAGGCGCACCAAGAGTTGCCCTAACCATTTGAACCATGCATCCACCTTAATGCTCCATTAGCTCCATGTTTTAAGGAACCTTATTTTTATTTGTTAATTGCTTTTGCTTTTAGCCATGTTTCATGGGCTTTCTTTGTGTATTGTTTATGTTCCTTGTTTGCTGTAGTTTGTCATATTTGTAACCTAGAGGTCGAGCCTATATAATGGACTCAACATCCTCAAGGAAAGGACGCACTTGAATATCAAACAACTCAGTTTTCTATCTAAGCTTTAACCGCTTAAACCTTTGTTCTCTCTACTTGTTTGTGCGAATCCTAGCAAGTGAAGGACCCTCAGTCGTATCACAAGCCTTCCCATAGCTTGTGTGGTCGATTATCAATCCATAGACCCGCTCCTAAGGCCTTTGATTTCACCTTAGTTCCCGAACAGCAACCTCACGGTCATTCGGAAACTTACCTTGTCCGAAGCTTGTATCAAAAGTCCTCCAAAAATGACCGAGGAACCTAGGGTCACGATCCGATACGATGGTCCTGGGGAGGCCATGTAGCCTGGCTACCTCTCTAAAGAACAAATAGGTAACATGGGTGGCGTCGGTTGTCCTGGTGCAAGGGATGAAATGGGCCATCTTCGCAAATCTGTCGATGACCATGAATATCGAGTTCCGCCTTTGGGTACAAGGTAGTCCGACGACAAAGTCCATAGATAGATCAGTCCAGGGGCTGCTGGGGATGGGTATAGGAGTGTGTAAGCCTTGTGGCATCACCCTTGACTTGGCTCGGCGGCAGACTTGGCACTGATCGCACAGCTTCTCAACCATTCGCTGCATCTTTGGCTAATAGAAGTGTTCCCAGAGCATCGCCACGGTCTTGGCTACTCCAAAATTTCCCATCAGCCCTCCTCCATGAGCTTCCCTCAACAATGGCTCCCGGATAAAGCCTTGGGGAATGCAAAGTTGCCGCTCTTTAAAGAGGAATCCCTCGTGAATGTAGAATTGGGCAAATGCTCCTTTACTGCTTTCTCGGTATCAATCGCCGAGCTCGGGATCCATTGCATAGACGTCCTTGATGCCCTCAAATCCTAAGACTTTGGCTTCCATGACTGTGATCAATGCTTGCCTTCGGGACAATGCATCGACTACTACGTTTTCCTTTCCCTTCTTGTACTTGATCATATACGGAAATGTCTCGATCAACTCCAGCCACTTGGTGTGCCTTCTATTCAGGTTGGTCTATCCTCTTAGGTGCTTCAGAGTCTCATGATCGGTGTGTATCACGAACTTTGTGCTAGTAGATAATGCTACCAAGTCTCCATGGCTCGGACTAAGGCGTACAACTCCTTGTCATAGGTTGGATAGTTGATGGTGGCGCCGCTAAGCTTCTCGCTAAAATAAGCGACTGGTTTGCCGCCTTGCGTGAGGACCGCTCTGATTCCTAATCACGTGACGTCGCACTCCACCTAGAAGGTGCTCGTGCAGTCTGGAAATACAAGGAGAGGTGCATGAGTGAGGCGGTGTTTTAGTTCTCTGAACGCGCGTTCTTGGGCTTCTCCCCAACTGAACTCCACGTTCTTCTTGATAACTGCCAGATGTAGCCACTGTACTGAAGTCACAGACGAATCGTCAGTGGAAACTGGCTAACCCGTGAAAGCTTCGGACCTGACTGATGCTGGTAGGCACTGGCCATTCCTCAATGGCCCTGATCCTCTCTTCATCGACCTTAATTCCTTGGCCGCTCATAACAAATCCTAAAAAGACGAGCTCGCTGGCCCCGAACACGCACTTCTTTCGGTTAGCGTATAACTCCTCTTGCTTAAGGGTTGTTAGGACCTTTTCCAAATGCCCCACGTGATCAGCCAGAGTCTTGCTATAGACTAGAACATCGTCAAAATAGACCACAACAAATTCGTTGATGAAGGCTCGGAGGACATGGTTGACATGGTTCATGAGGCGCATGAATATTGACGGCGCGTTGGATAATCCGAATGGCATGATGAGCCATTCGTAAAGACCTCTCTTGGTTTTGAACGCAGTGTTCCATTCATCACCCTCCTTCATCCTAACCTGGTGATAGCCACTTTTCAAGTCGATCTTGGAGAATATGGTAGCTCCGCTCAATTTGTCCAACATGTTGTCAAGCCGAGGAATCGGGTGTCGGTACTTGACGGTGATGTTATTCACGGCCCGGCAGTCGACGCACATCCTCCTTGTTCCGTCTTTCTTCAGGTAAAATAGAACTGGAATGGCACAAGAGCTGAAACTCTCTCTGACATATCCTTTCTCCATGAGTGCCAAAACTTGCTTCTCGAGCTCCCTAGCTTCCTCTGGGTTGACTCGGTAGGCTGGGCGGTTTGGTAGTTGTGCTCCAGGGACAAGGTCAATCTGATACTCAATGCCTTTAATAGGGGGTAGACCAGGCGGTAGTTCCTCCGGAAACACATCGTCATAGGTTGCTAGAACTCCCTTGATGCCTTCCGGTAAGTCCTCTTCGACGGTACCTACATTCAAAACTTCTTTATACACCATTAGCAACATCTTACAATCCGAGTCACAAGAGGATCTCTTAATATCACTAGCATTAATCAGAAAGTTCCTTTTGGTGGTAGTGTCTTGAGATAGTTTAGTTTGCAATTCATTGACTTCGACCGGTGTAAGTGAGGTTAAGCATATCCGTTTATCATTATGCGCGAATGAATAACGATTTTTCCGACCACAATGGGTGGTCTCCTTATCAAACTGTCAAGGTCTCCCAAGTAGGAGGTGGCTAGCTTCCATCGGGACAACATCGCCAAAGACTTGGTCCTTGTAGGCGCCTAAGCTAAATGGTACTAGCACTTGCTCGTGTACTTAAATAATAGTTTTATCATTGAGCCATTTAAGCTTATAGGGTTTGGGGTGGTTTGTGGTCGGAAGATTGAGTTTCTTGACCATATAGTGGCTCGCTACATTCGTGCAGGAGCCCCCATCTATGATCAACCTACAAACCTTCCCGCTTACCGAACACCGTGTGTGGAAGATGTTGTCGCGTTGGGACGAGTCGTCCGGTAGCGTCGTGGCGCTAAGTATCCGCCGAATCACCAATAGCTCTCCCACTTCCGGGTTGGTTTCCTCCATCTCGAGCTCCTCCTGGTTGGGCTCCTCATCTTTGGCTTCGTCCTCATCTTGCGACTCATACTCGCCAGCCGGTGTGATGATCATGGTCCGCTGGTTTGGACAGTCCCGAGCGTAGTGTCCATTCCCCTGGCACTTGAAACAGATAACATCTCGGCTCCTGACTGGGTTTTGAGGCCTCCTTGGGTCTGTGGCATCTCTCTTGGTCGGCTCCCTGGGCTTGTATCGAGATTCCACCGTGAAGGGTCATGGTTTATCCTGGGTTTGGCTCGATGGGTTGGCCGAGGATGTTGTCGAGGACTAGCTTGGGATGCCTTAGTTCCGAGTTCGACCGGTGCTGACCATTTTCTTTTTGATCTGCTGCGCAATCTGAATAGCGAGGTGGAAGAGCTCCTCAAAACCGGTGTATGGTTGTCTCTCGATCTTTCGCGATATCCGGTCTGGAAACCCGTCGAGGAACTGGGCCATTAGAGTTTCCTCGTCGTCTTCTTGCTGAAGTCGGTTGCGTAAATGCTCGAACTCATCGTAGTATTCTTCCACGGATTTGCTGCCTTGAGTGATTCTCTGGACACGTTTCTGCAAATCGCCGTGGTAGAAAGGAGGTACATATCGTCACCTCCTGGTCTCCTTCATAGCTTCCCAAGTTGACACGGGTCGCTCGCGGTGCCTACGCCTCTCGGCTTGGTCACGTTCCCACTAGGTGAGTGCGTGATCGGTGAGCTATGTCACCGCATAATTGATCTTCCCTTGCTCGTTTTAGACATAACACGCAAAGATGTGGTCCATCCGGCATTCCCAGTCAAGGTAGGCTTCCGGATCGACCCTCCCGGCGAAGGTGGGTGCCGTAAGTTTGAGGCTCGGTAGTTGGGGCTGGAACCCTTGCTCATCGGCTCCGCCTTCGTCGGCATCTCCCTGTCTGGGAGCATTGCCTCGTCGTTGTCGTTGGTAGGCGGGGTCGTTTGTATTAACCGTGACCCAGTTCTGGTTCGTATAGAGGGTTGTTCCTCTCTACCGGTGGGCCTCGGACCGGTGGTGTTTCGATCCGAGTGATGCGCTCTCCAAGTTGTTATAGTTGCTCTTGAATGGCAGTAAACATGCCTCCAAGGTCCGAAGGTGGTGGAGGTTGTTCGGCCATGATTTGTTGGATTCGGCGATGAAATTGTATGGACGGTGGCGGTTCTACGGACGGCGGCGGAGTTTGCCGGAAAAGTGGATTCCGGTGAACCGGAAAAAAAGTCGCCGGTGGTCAGAGGTCGGCTCCGGTGGTCGGAGTCGGGGTCCGGTGACCGGAGCTGGGGTCCGGTAGTCGGAGACGTCAAGGTACGGTCGACCGGTACGGTTTGTCGATGTCTCTGACTGGTCTCAGTCTCGATGGATGAATCCTTGGTACATGCGAGAAGGCAAGCACTTGGTTATATAGCTACACGCTCAGCTAGGGTTTCCAAGCGTGAGTTGATAAGGTGGTGACGTCACGCAAAAGGACAATAAACACTCGTGCAACGGATCTATTTCGAAATCCGCGGCTGCCAATGATTGGTACGGGCTACGCGACAAGGAGACAGCTGACTCTCGTGCAAACCTTATACCAAACAAACACGCGGTGAATTCCTGGCCTAGCAAATATTTAAAGCGCGTTGAATCAACACGTGTGGGTAATTGCTTCTGACCAGAAACAGGCGGAAGCAAGCTAACTTTGAGAAATCCGAATCAAAACACGACTCTGACGAAAACGCGAAGAACACGTTGAACACCGAGTTAACAAAAACTTTTAAAACTTGTATGCGATGAATGTTTATGCAACAAATGAAGTCGGAAACATGATATCAAAGGAAATCAAAATTTTATGGGTTTTTAAAAAGGGTTTAAGAAACTTGAAGCAAAGAACGAACGAATATAACGAAGAAGAAGTGATAAGGAAAGGAACGACCTGATGGGTAGGAGCTTTTGAAGCTCTGATACCAGCTGATATGACCCTAGAACCAATGGTATGGTTTTACCGAGAGTCGAGGGTCGAGGTTCGTCCGGTATGGAGTTCTTGTGGCGGCAGTCGGAGGATTCGGTACGGGGCGGTAAGGTCTTACCGGTTTGTCGAGGAGTCGACTCGTGGTACGGACTGCCAATCGATAGTCGAGGGATTCGATATCGATGCGGTAAGGTCTTACCGGTCTTTCGAGAAGACAGATCTCTCGGTATGACAGTCGGTTGTCCGGTCGAGAGACGAGCGTTATCGAGAGCCGACTGACGGAAAAAAGTCCAATAGTTTGCCGACGGTACGGTAAGGTCCGGATATGGGAAAACTCGACGATAGAGGGTTCCGAGGAGTTGCTCGACTTGGTTCTGGTTACGAAATAAAGAACGACAGATAGACGGTTCAAGGATTCAGGGAGTTGCTCGACATGAATATCTCGACTAAGGGTAAAGGGTGAAAGGGGAACTAGTGGCGACACACCAAACTGTGGAAGGATCGGTGATACGGCCACCGATGGATAACCGAGCCTGGCTCAAGGATTATCCTGCTTAAGGATTATCCGGCGGGGTTCGTTTGTCAAGAGAGAAAACTCTGATAAACGGAAGAGAGAAAATTCTTAAGTTCCTAATTAAAAGGGCGTAACCTCAAAATGAAAACAAGTCTCTCCTTTTAAAGGCTACAAGTGTTAACCTACAGAACCCTACACGCGGGTAAAAAGGCTAAACAATGCCTTGGTTAAAAGTGAAAGGTAAAAATTAAAAAGAAAGGGCAGGAGGTTAAAAGCTGGCTCCTTCCTAGAGATAGTTTCACGCACCAGCGCCTTAATCAGTCCTTCACGTTAACTCCGGATGGTTTAGGCGTGGGACTCCGATGCGCGAACGTCGGGAAATGCCTCGTTAAAACCTCCCTTAGTAAACCCAGTGGGAAAAACCTAAGGTAGGAAAAAGAGTACATCAGAACCGATGTCTTATCGGTGCCTACATCGTGATGCAAAGGTGAAGACGCTATGCCCAAACCTCCCAAGGCTGGTTAGAGCTCTCGGCCCTCGAAGTAGGCCGAGGTCTTCTTCCTAATGGTATGTTGGCTTGTCTTCCTCTTCATAGCGATCCACGTGAGCTTCCACATAAGTGTTGAACTTATGCCTAAGGGTCTTGGCAGCTGCTCGACTCCTGGTTTCGGCTCCCGGCACTATCCTTGGTACTTCGGCCATGCTCCGGGTTCACCTTGCCGATGCTTCATGCTCGGGTTGCGGTTGACTGGTTCCTTAAGCTGTTCAAGACCATTATTTTCCCTCAATTTGGAGTGCCTCGAATTGTGATAAGTGATGGTGGTTCTCACTTTATCAATAAGGTTTTTGAGAAGCTGTTGAGAAGACATGGCGTACATCATCGAGTGGCTACTCCCTATCACCCTCAGACAAGCGGTCAGGTTTAAGTTTCAAACAAGCAGATCAAAAAAATTCTTGAGAAGACCGTCAGCGTTACTAGGTAAGACTGGTCTGCAAAGTTGGATGATGCACTCTGGGCATAGCGAACTGCGTTCAAGACGCCTCTGGGGACTACACCATTCCATCTGCTTTATGGGAAAGCATGTCACCTTTCAGTGGAACAAGAGCACAAGGCAGCATGGGCAGCTAAGCGTATGAATTTTGATTTTAAACCCGCCGCAGAGAGGAGATTGATCCAGCTGAACGAATTAGATGAGATCCGGTTCCACGCTTATGGGAGTTCAAAATTGTATAAGGAGAGGACAAAGGCCTATCATGATAAGAAAATCATCTCCAGAACCTTTGAACCCAACGATCAGGTACTCTTATTTAACTTTCATCTGCAATTGTTTCCAGAAAAATTATGCTCTCGTCGGTCAAGTCCTTTTACTGTCAAGGAAGTCTGCCCACATGGTGCTGTTGTTTTGATGAGCTCGGACGGGGAACAATTCACTGTGAATGGTTAAAGGGTGAAACATTATTAGGCAAAAGCCAAGATACCGGCGGACACTACATACGTCTGGACGATGCACCCGCCGCCTAGCCCCGCGGCATAGTCCAGCTAATGACTGAAAACAAGCACTTGATGGGAGGCAACCCACTGGTGAGTCTATACATATGATCTTCCTTGTTTTTGTTTCACTTTCATTTGGTGTTTCCTTGTTTTTGTTCTCAGGAACTAGTCACCCTCGGAGAAATCCATCTATGTCGATCGAAACTCAACCACTGGTGTCGATCGACACCAAGCACAACCGACATACGGAGGTAAGGGGTGGTGTCGATCGACACTACATCACTGGTGTCAGTCGACACTCACCATCGAGGTAAGAACTATAAATACCCTACCAACCCCTCTTAAAAAAAACCCTAAAACACAAAAACACCCATAGGCTCTAGAGTTTGTTCTAATAATTCGATTTTTGGCGATTTTGATCCCCAAACTCATTGCTTTTGTGTCTAATCCATCTATCTACTCCAATTCCAAGGTATGATCTTCAAATCTTCCAATCTTTTTTTTTTTCCTATCTATTGAAGGTTTCATCCTTAATTGTCTCTCCTGTAATAAGTGTTAGATTGGATTCAGTGTTCATCTGGGTTGTTTTTGCTTTGTCTTGTGTTACTCTTGCTCTGTGTTTAGATTTGATTGCAAAGTGATTCTGATTATTCGTGGTTTTGTGTTTGTGCGATTTTTGCTTCGCAAGACTCAGTGTCGATCGACACCCTTCATCAGTGCCGCTCGACAACAAAGGTCTGAGGGTTCGTGCTCCGGTCAATCCCCTTCCTTGGACTCTCCACCACTCCCACCCCTTCTGAGGTCCTGTTTCGCAGCTCCGGCATCCTTGGCCAAAGGCAGAGCATCTTAAGATTCGATTGCGGAAACATTGGGAGAATGACCCGAAGATTGAGGTCGAGCAACCCGCCTGCTACACCCGGCCAATCTCTAAAGATTAGGATGAGTATGACACGCTCTTCTATAATGCGTGGTTGTCTGTAGACATGCGGCCAACACATTTCATCCATGAGTCGTCTTTGGTTTCCTTAGGGATTCGTGCGGATGTAAGCAACGTTTTGCGGGATATTGGCATGGGTACAATTTGTATGACGACATATGATCTTTACCCTGATTTGGCACGTCAGTTCCTAGCTACTTGTAGGCTTTACTTTGCGAATGATGGTAGAAAGGTTGCACAAGAAGGGGTCCTGACCTTAATGTGCAAGGGAGTTCGTGACCGCATCACCATCTCTGACCTTTGCGGTTTGTACGGATTCAAGAAGGAACGCACCAAAGCTGTCCTAGGCAAATATTAGAATGAGAACCACCAGTTCTGGTCACAATTTGGTAATGGAGTCTATGACTCCAAGGAGCAAAAGCAATCAGATGTACGACATCTGGTCCTGATGTATGTTTTGCGTATTCTGGGTAACACGATTCTTTGCCGCTCCGACCCGACCAGAATGCGGAACTCTGACCTCATACTCCTTTTCAGTGGGGTCAAGAATGTTTGGACTGAGGACGCATGGGACGGTAGTGACCCCTGCCGCAATCTTAATCTTGGAGCTTTATTCGCCAACCATCTCATTTCTCTCAAAGGTAAGGCTTTTGGCGGTAAGAACGTCTTTGAGGGTGTTGGGAGTTTCTTGACTCCTATCTTTTAGTATTTCGGGATTGTGCTCAGTAACAACACGATCGTCACTACACGCTTGACCATGGACACAACATATATGCAGCACGCGCGTTGGTTGAAACAGGATCGTCTATGGATTTTTGTTGGCACAGATGGCAACGAGTGGAGTGTCAAACTCCTGCAGTGATCACTTACTACTATCAGAGTAGGTGACCCAACTTGCTTAGATTTCTCTCCCGCGCGATAGTTATTGCAGAGTTCCCCGGGGTAAGCTCCATCGCGGTACATCATCGAGTGCACCCTCTTCTGCTGCGGAGGATGAGAGGGCTGAGGACCTTGCTGGAGGTCCCCTACCGGTTTTCCCTAATTTTTCTTTTCCGGAGCCCCCGGAGGGATATGATGTGGATGCCTCCGTTTTTCGTTGTTACATGGTTAGTACGATGCGTCAGATGTGGAGGTTGCTAGCTGCTAGCGTCACTAATGCGCGTCATGTTCCCCTGTCATGCCATCGTTCCCCTATTCTTGATACCGTGCCATCTCCTCCGTCCACTGCTGCTGATGACATGATGGATGAGTCCGACGAGGACTAGTTTCTTTTCCCTTTTCTCTTTTGTTTTAATTTTATTTCAGATTTTTGTTACTTTTCTTTTATTATGAGTCAGTTTGTCATTGAGTCTTTATTTGGAACTTGTTTCACTAGGTTATGATACTTATTATGGTGCTTTTGAGTTTTGTTTCATTGATTTCACAGATTTCACTTGGAATTTTTGAGTATTGGAACATTACCCTCTGATCACGACTCTGGTGTCGATCGACACCAACACCCATCTACGGATAAGTCTTCATAATTTTTGTTCTAACTTTGTTTCAGTTTTCTCTTTTGTTTACCAATCTCTGGTTTGGCACCACTGGGGACAGTGTTGTTCAAGTCTGGGGGAGGTAGTTACTAACTATGTGTTTTCTTTTCTTATGAGTCTATTGAGCCAGTTGAGTCCGTTTTATTGAGTCAAGACCAGTCCATGAAACTATGACTTTTCGAGGAACCATCACATTTTGCAGGAACTTATGTGACCATTTGATTCAAGCTTGTTAGGTATCTGAGACTAATGGAAAAACCAAAGGCTTAATGGTAGAATTGAGACGTCTATATTTCCAGCAGACATCCACAAACATCCGAACTAATTTCTGTTAGTTCCTTTTACCTCATCAATGTGACAGGTGTTCTGGGGCTTGACTCATTGTTCATACTGGACAAAAAAACTTCTGTAAATACCAATAAAAACGGTACTCCTCTCCCTTATCCCAAAGAAAAAAAATCTTAAGCAGAAAAGATGATATGATTCTCATCTTGAGTAAAGGTATAGGAAAATTTCCCGTGACCTCATTATTTTACTTAAGATTGAAACGATCACGCAGAGGTAGCAGTGAGGGGTAGAAAAATTTCCCGTGACCTCATTATTCACTACACCTTTGAATTATTAAAAAAAAAAAGAAAAGAAAGAAAGAAAAAAAAAAGATAATAGGAAAAATAATAAGTCTCGGGGAGAGAAAGAGTACCGATAGCTATATGGTCGTCCTTGTTTTGGTATTGTACGTAATGAAGGTAATGTGGATTATGCTGTGAAATTATGGGTTTTATCGGGAAAGCTATGAACATCTAGGGTGAAGTACATGGTGGTCTACATCTTTTCAGGTGAGAGTTTTTAGTGGATTACTAAGGTGAATGTGAGTGTGGTATTCTTATGACGAAATGAGTTTCCGTGTTTTCAAACTTCTTTCTCTGGTTTAGTTTTCTGTTTTGCTTGAGGGCAAGAAAAAGCTAAGTCTAGGGGAGTTGATATATCATGGATTTTACCGGTTTCAAGCCATGATATAAGTGTTTTATCGAGTCTTAACTGTGTCTTTTGAGTCTTTATCGAGTCTTTTACAGGTTTTTATGCGTTGGGGACTTTTTGGATGATTATGGAGCATTATGGAGCATTTGTTGGTGAGAAGATGAAGTCGATGTTTTCAGTGATCAGTGGTGTCAATCGACACTCATCACTGGTGTCGGTCGACACCCATCGTCAGGCGTCCATGCGGAATTTACCAAGTTCAGAAGATTTGCAGTTTTGCCCCAAAAGTTCCAGAAGTTTACAAAAGAGACCCAGCTCGTGTATTAGTCTATATATTAGGGTTTTAGGTTAAGTTTGATGCATCCAGCATCTGTCATCTTTTATCTATCTATTCCTTTGCTTAGGGGCTGATCTTGCTACTTGTACTTCTGAGAGAAGATCTTGAACCCCCGTTTCTTTATTCTACTTTTGATTCAGTTTTATTATATTTATTTTAGCTATGTCTTGTGTTTCATTTGATATGTCTGAGTAGATCCCTTGTTAGGTTTAGGGATTCTCATAGGGATTTCATGATTTGTTAGGTTTAACACTAGTTAAGATTCAAACTTGTTAGGTCTTCATCTAGGATTGTACTTAATACTTCTTTTAGCTTGATCACCTAGAAGTATGATATTAGGTTGTTAAATTGGCGCGACAGCGTGATTTATAATCTGAACTAATCCTTGTGAGCATGTTAGATATTCACAACGAAAGTTGGTTTAGATAACTTGTGAGCATATCGACACTACAAAAAAACACGCCGAAATCCGACGGAATTTCTGACGGCCGTAAATTCCATCGGAAATTTCCGACGGAGTTCCGACGCAAATCCGAGAGAATTTAATAATTAAAATCCGTCGGAATTCAGTCGGAAATTACCGACGGATTCCAAGCCGTCGGAAATTTCTGACGGATTTCCGACGGATTTCCGAGTAAATGTTAACGTTAATATAGCCGTTTTATGACCGTTAGTGTACTGTTAAAATTCCGACGTATTTCCGACGGAAAAAATAATTCCGTCGGAAATCCGTCGGAATTTAGGACCGTTATATAACCGTTGAGTAGAGCCGTTATAAACCGACGGAATTCCGATGGATTTCCGACGGATACGAGGTTATAAATATGTTTTCACACCCCTCTACCTCATTACACCACAATCCAATTCCATTACATTCTCTCTATCATTTCTTGTTAATATACGATTTCTATAACGAAAAAAGTGAAAAATATGTCTAGATATTTTCGATCATGGATGGACGAACCAATGATGAATCCGGAGTCGAACACCTTGAACGAGGATTATGCACGAGGCATAGTAGAGTTTATGCAAGTGGCCGGAAATCAACCGCGTGTGCAAAAATCAGGTAAGTTGATATGTCTATGTTCAATTTGCCAGAATTCTCGTAATGTTAGGGCAGAGATGGTTTGGCATCACTTGTATAGCAATGGATTTACGCCTGGATATAAGATTTGGTATCTACATGGAGAAAGAAATTACGATTATGGTAGTACTAGTGAACCAACTGTCTCGGATAGTTTAGGAGATAGAACGGAAGTAGATGTAGGTGTAGGCACAGTTGAGATGGTGAATGATGCGTTTAGAGAGAATGTGCAGTACTATGGGGGTGAAGAGAGTGTTGAACCTAATTTAGAAGCACGAAGATTTTTTGATATGCTAGACGCAGCAAAGCAACCACTATATAAAGGGTGTAAAGAAGGTCAATCGCCTTTATCATCTGCAAGTAGATTGATGACGATTAAGACGGACTTTAATTTGGCGGAGGAGTGTGTTGATGCAATAACAGATTGGGCGAAAGATATGTTACCTGAAGATAATCTTTTACCCGCATCATACTACGAGATACAAAAACTTGTATCTGGTCTTAGTTTGCCGTGTAAGGTGATAGATGTGTGCATCGACAACTGTATGTTATATTGGAGAGAAAATGAAAACCGCAAAAGTTGTCAATTTTGTGGTAAACCGCGTTATCAGGAAAGTAGTGGAAGAGTTCCAATTCCGTATAAGCGTATGTGGTATTTACCAATAACAGAGAGGTTGAAGAGGTTATATTCATCTCAGCGCACGGCAGAGCCAATGAGATGGCATGCAGAACATCGCCAAGACGGTGATATTACACATCCATCAGACGCAAAAGCGTGGAAACATTTTCAATCATTGTATCCAGATTTTACGTATGAGAGAAGGAATGTTTACCTCGGGTTATGTACGGATGGTTTCAACCCATTTGGGATGCATGGAAGGAAGTATTCGTTGTGGCCCGTAATTGTAACTCCTTACAATTTACCTCCATCACTGTGCATGCGTAGAGAGTTTTTGTTTCTCTCTATTCTCGTTCCCGGCCCAGAGCATCCGAAGAGGTCACTCGATATATTTCTCCAGCCATTGATATATGAGTTACAAATGCTATGGGAGCATGGTGTCGAAGCGTACGATGTTTCATGTAACCAGAATTTTATGATGCGGGCAGTTCTTATGTGGACCATAAGCGATTTTCCAGCATATGGTATGTTATCTGGATGGTCAACTCATAGGAGATTAGCGTGCCCGTATTGCCAAGACGTGACTGATGCATTCCAACTTAGGAACGGAAGAAAGAGTTGTTGGTTTGATTGCCATCGAAGGTTTCTACCGAGTCGTCATCCGTATCGTCGGTCTAGAACATTGTTTACGAAAAACAAGAAAGTGTTTGATGCTCCACCTCCTGAAATTGACGGAAGTGCTATATTGGAGCAATTAAGAGATTTTGGTGCTGAAATGACTGCTTATTGTGGGGGTAATGGACATGAACCTGTTTACGGTGCCGGCGAAGTTCATAACTGGCACAAGAAGAGTATTTTTTGGGATTTGCCTTACTGGAAGGACCATTTATTGCGGCACAATTTAGATGTGATGCACGTTGAGAAGAACTTCTTTGAGAACATCATGAACACTGTCTTAAACGTCCAAGGGAAGACGAAAGACAATATGAAATCTAGATTGGACTTGGCTGATATTTGCAGTGGTCGTGAGAACATGGAAGTTTCAGAGGATGGTAGATGTCCTTTTCCTCCATGGAGGTTGGATGCAGCTAAGAAAGAAGAATTTTTTGGTTGGATTCGCGAGGATGTCAAATTCACGGATGGATACGCATCAAATCTGCGTAACTGCATCGATTATAGAGAAGGAAAGTTTACTGGAATGAAGAGTCATGATTGTCATGTTGTGATGCAGCGGCTTCTTCCTTTTGCTTTTGAATATCTTCTTGAAGGAGATGTCCACAAAGCAATTGCAGGAGTTGGTTCTTTCTTTCGAGATTTATGCACAAGAACATTGACTGTTGAGGGAATCGACAATTTAAAGGCCAATATCCCGGTGATCATTTGTGATCTGGAGAAGATATTTCCGCCGTCTTTCTTTGATGTGATGGAACATCTTCCAATCCACCTGCCACGAGAAGCTGAACTAGGAGGCCCTGTTCAATACCGTTGGATGTATCCTTTTGAACGGTACATGTTCCATCTGAAGAAAAAAGTTAAAAATTTAAGCAAAGTCGAGGGATCTATTGTCGCACAGAGCCTCAACGAAGAAGCGTCACAATTTGCTAAATATTACTTCCCATCGGAAGTTCGTACGAAGAGTAGACGTCCTGGTCGCCATGATGATCGTAATGAGAGAGCGATTTACCCCGTCGTTGTTCCTGAGTTATTTTCCCAAGTTGGTCGAGTTAGTGGTAAAGGAAAGAAACGCAAATTATCGCAGCAGGAGTTCGTTACCCTCGAGTAACCCGGTGGTCAGATCCTTGGGTCACAGTTACTGCTATTACCCCTAGAGGAAGAATTTATGGAGTTGCAGCACACGATCCGTTACAACCCACCATAAATATTCCAATGGATCCAGTTGAGCCTACTTGTGATCTCGCACTTGTCGTTGATTTCACACAATTCGGTGTAGTTCATTCAGAGTCAGAGGAAGAAGAAGGAGAATTTTTTGAGGATTAAGACGCAAATATTCCATCTGAAGGATCTTCATCATCAGAACCAGAGAACGACAATATGTAATTTTGTTTTTTCATGTTTTTAATTTTAAGACATTACGTAATTGTGTTTTGTAATTTTATTTAAATTTACGGCGATAAGCTCCTTTGCAGCTCTTTATATTTTAGCAATTATTAATAAAATACCGCAGTTTCTAACATTTTAATCGTATTTATACAAATTAATGATGATGATGATGATGATGATGATGATGATGATGATGATGATGATGATGATGATGATGATGATGATGATGATGATGATGATGATGATGATGATGATGATGATGATGATGATGATGATGATGATGATGATGATGATGATGATGATGATGATGATGATGATGATGATGATGATGATGATGATGATGATGATGATGATGATGATGATGATGATGATGATGATGATGTTGATGATGATGATGATGATGATGATGATGATGATGATGATGATGATGATGATGATGATGATGATGATGATGATGATGATGATGATGATGATGATGATGATGATGATGATGTTGATGATGATGATGATGATGACGTTGATGCTGATGATGATGATGATGATGATGATGATGATGATGATGATGATGATGATGATGATGATGATGATGATGATGTTGTTGATGATGATGATGATGACGTTGATGATGATGATGATGATGATGATGATGATGACGTTGATGATGATGATGATGATGATGATGATGATGATGATGATGATGATGATGATGATGATGATGATGATGATGATGATGATGATGATGATGATGATGATGATGATGGTGATGATGATGATGATGATAATTAAAATTAATAAAAAACAATATTATATTTATTAAAATTAATTTTAAAAAATTATTTAATTTAATTAATTTAAAAGAATAAAAATATCACAAAACCCTTAAAACCACAAATACAAACCCTTAAAACCACCAACTACCCCAATAAGCACAAACCTTAAAAATCTATCGAATCCGTCGGAAATCCGTCGGAAATTCTTTCCGACGGTATACCCTGTCCGACGGACTTCCGACGGAAAAATGACGGATTTGTGGTTTCATGATCAAATTTCAATCGTTCCACACAAGAAACCCAAAAATGTGTTTTAAAACGTTATGATATAAGTCAAGTTATAAAATAAACTTAAATATAACCTATAAATCATATTTACAAGATTTGTCATACAAATGACGAAAGTGTTTCATAACGTTTCATATACGATAGCTACTTGTTTGTGTTTTAAAACTTTGAAATGTAAGTTTTCAAGTTTTCATACAATCTGTAAGATATTATTTTGTATTCTTTCATAAAAATCACTAAGAATTACCATACAAACATATCTCACCAGGAACGGATCGAATAAAACTCGAAAACCCCAAATTACCGACGGATTTCCGACGGATTTGGGGAAACACGTGGCCTTGTTTAAGGTTGACTGACCAATGACAGACATGTTTTGTTTTGCATGCCGTCGGAAATCCGTCGGAAATTACCGAATTAAATTTCAGAAACGGTTCGAATTAAATTTCGCGTATCCGTCGGAAATCCGTAGGAAATTTCCGACGGATTTCCGACGGAATGCTAAAATAAAACCGCGAAACAAGATATTTCGTCTTCCCGCGTGTATTAAATTTCGCGCGTCCGTCGGAAAACCGTCAGAAATTTCCTACGGATTTCCGACGGATACGCGAAATTTAAGATAAGAAGAATCTCGAGTCTCGGTGTCATTTATTATTAATACATCTCCGACGGAATTCCGACGGAATTATCCGTCGGAATTCGTTTTATATATACGACTTCGTCTTCTCCGCGAGTTCATCGCCATTTCTGAAAAAAAAAACCTTCAACTTCTCTCAAAATCTCCAAAACTTCCGATTTTCTTCACTTCTTCATCATCATCTCAGATCTTCCAGAGAATATGTAAGATTTAATCCTACTCTTTTGATTTTGATTTATAGATTTATAGATTTAGGATTTGGAATTGAGTTTAGGGAATTGGAATTGAGATTTTGGAAATAAATTGTTAGATTTAGGTTCATGATTGTTAGATATAGGTTTTGGATGGTTAGATTTAGGTTTTGTATGGTTAGATTAAAATTATAGGTTAGATTTTTGTTAATGTAATTGTATATGAAAACTATATTTATAATTATATGAAATTGTAGTTTTATTATTTTTAAGATTTTTATAATTTTATATATATATATATATAATAGAATTTTGTATATATTTATTTAATTTCTTATAATTTAATTATCTTTAATTTAGAATTTAAAAATTATATATATAATTTATAATTTAAAAATTTATACATATATTTGAATTGGAAAAAATTTGCTTTCAATTAAATGATTTTCGAAGTTTTTATGATTTTTATATTTATATAATAAGATTTTTAGAATTTTGTATATATATATAATAGAAGTTTGTATATATTTATTTACTTTCTTATAATTAAATTATCTTTAATTTATACATTTGTTATAATTTATAATTTAAAAATTTATATAAATTAATTTTTAATTTTTAATTTTTAATTTTTAATTTTGTATAAATACATTTTTAATTTTAGATTTATATAAATTAATTTTTAATTTTGTATTAGATTTATGGATTTTATTAGATTTATTGCTTAATTAATTTGTTTTTATTTTTTTAGGGATTATGGTGATTTTCTCGACGAGCGTGTCGATGAGGGGGGTTCGAGCCGCGGTGGTTCTCACCAGCGGGCCCGACAGAGACAGCGGAGTAGGGGTGGTAGTCGTCATCGATCAGACTCGGCTCAGGGTTTGTTCCCCCATTCTCATGTTCCGGAGACGCAGTCGGCTCCGACCCAGTCAGCTCCAACACAGATGAGCATCGAGGACTTCGTGTCTCAACCGAACCGCGACCATTGCACGCTACTTCATCCACTATGTCGCGGAGGGGGGACGTGGTAAGTATTTTTTTAAAAATCTTTTAAAATTTTTTGGTTTTTAAAATTTTTCTAATATTATAAATCTTCTAAATTCTTTTTGTAGGTTTCATCTTACAAGCAGCGGGATACCCAAGTCCATCAACCGGATGTTGAACTCGATGGTACGACATCCACATCCAACATATTCTTCGATGCCGTTGGAAGAGAAAGAACTTTGGTTTCGACATTTTGCGGTAAACCTTAATTTTTTTTTTTTAACTTTATTATTAATTAATTTATTAAACTTTATTTCAATTTTTTTTTTCAGCAAGAGTTTACATGGGACCCACAGCACACGGCTACGGTTAGAGCCGCCTTTGATGCTAAGGCGGGGTCTCATTACACGAAGCAGATGCACGAGTGGAAGGAGAAGTGGCTGAACAATGAAGTCCCGAAGCCGTTCCTTGGGAACCCGCAGTTGTGGGATGGATTTTGTGAGTATTGGAGCCGAGACACAACCAAAGCGGTTTCAACAATCCACTCGACTAACCGGAACAGCAACCGCAGTGGCAAGGGCAAAGCAACGCACAACTTAGGAGCGGTGAGCAAGGCAACTCGTAAGCTTCAAATGGTAAGTTTTATTATTTAGTTTTTTTTTTTTCCTAATATGAGAATTTTAAGTTATCGGTTAGATTTAGATTTTTTGTAATGAGAATATTTAGTTATCGGTTATATTTAGGTTTTTTGCAAATTAGGTTTTAAGTTATCGGTTAGATTTAGGTTTTTCATAATTTTTTAATATTTATTATTTGATCATTTTTCAGCGTCATGAACTCGGACGTGAGCCTACCGCCCTCGAATTGCTCAAGGATGCCCACACCAACAAACGAACTCACGAAATACAAGATCCGGTGGCTCGGGAGATATGCGAGGCCGTTGATATGCAAACGCAAGCCTATCTCCAATCTCAGCCGTTGGTTGACGGAACTCCTCCGTGCACTGAAGCTCCTGTCGAGGTCGTCAACAACTTCGTGTTGCAAGTAAGTAATATTTTGTTTTTATATTTATTTACAATCTAATTTTAATTTCTATTTTTAAATTTTAATGTTTAATTTCTTTCACAGGCAACTCCGCAGAGCAGAGGTCGCGTTTTCGGTCTTCCCGACGAGTTCCGATCTTCGGCATCTTCCAGCTATTCAGTAGATGAAGATATACGGGCCGAACTCGCACAGAGGACTTCCGAGATGGAAGAAATGCGCACCAAGATTCTAACATTGGAAGAAAGCAACCGCGAGATGGAAACGCGGATGGCAACGAAGGTGCAAGAAGAAGTCCAAGCCCAGATCGCGTTTCAGATGGCCGCGTATTTTGCTCGGATGACGCCGACGCCACCGCCATCGTCACCGCCTCCGCCACCGCAACCATAGATTTTTTTAATTTTTCGTTTTAATGTTTTTTTTTTTAAAACAACAAAATTTATTTTCTTTTTTGGATATTATTAATTTTAATTTCATTTTAAATTTTCAATATTTTTTTTTAATTATTTAATATATTAAAATATATTTTCAAATTCATTAAATTTTTTTATTTACAAAAATTACAAATGGCCGTCGGAAATCCGTCGGAATTATTTCCGTCGGAAATCCGTCGGAATTGTGTCTGTCGGAAATCCGTCGGACCTCCGTCGGAAATTTATCCGTCGGACCTCCGTCGGAATTTTGTCCGTCGGACCTCCGTCGGATATCCGTCGGTTCCGTGTTCATCGGAATTCCATCGGAAGACCGTCGGTTATATCATTCCGACAGATTTCCGACGAATTTGCCGTTAACGGCAAATTCCGTCGGAAATCCGTCGGAATTATGTTGTCAAATTTCCATCGAAAATCCATCGGAACGTCCGACGGTTTTCCAACGGATTTTCAAATTCCGACTAGATGGGCCCGACGGACAAATCCGTCGGAAATCCGTCGGATTTTGCGAATTCCGACGGATTACCGACGGATTTGGCCGTCAGTTTTCGGCCAGTTTTCTTGTAGTGCGAACTTGTACTTAAAGCTTGTTTGAACTTTAGGATTCGCAATGACAGTTGGTCTCTTAGGTTTATGTCATAGATAGTTTTCGCAACGACAGTTGGTTAGCTATGCATTAGTGATTTGAGTTCTAGAACGGTTTTTAATTAAATCTTGACCAGCTGTTTATTCCTGCTTTGATTGATTTCCTGAGAAGTTCCCTAGACCTGACGTTTTCCTTCTATTGATTACATCTTCTATTTACTTTTCTGCAATTGTTATTTCAATACTACTTTTTTGCGTAGCTAGACTTGAAATGAATACGTCTATTGTGAAACCACAGAGTCTTTGCGGATTCAACCCCTAAATACTACCGTGATCTCTTAATTTGAGAGAGTAGCTCTGAGGGATAATTTGAGCATATCAGTAATCCACAAAAAACTCTTACCTGAAAGGATCTAGACCATCAGGTACTTCACCGTAGACGGTCATAGCTTTCCCGATAAAACCCACAATTTCATAGCATAGTCCACATTACCTTCATCGCCAGGTCTCATCTCTGATCTCGATGCCCATGACCATCTAGATTCTTTCACGTACAATACCAAAACAAAGACAACCATATAGCTATCGGTACTCTTTCTCTCGCCCAGACTTATTATTTTTTTTATTATCTTTTTTTATCTTTTTTTTTTCTTTTTATAATTCAAAGGTGTAGTGAATAATGAGGTCACGGGAAATTTTCCTACCCTCACTGCCACCTCTGCGTGATTGTCTCAATCTTAAGTAAAATAATGAGGTCACGGGAAATTTTTCTACCCCTTTACTCAAGACGAGAATCATATCATCTTTTCTGCTTTTGATTTTTTTTCTTTGGGATAAGGGAGAGGAGTACCATTTTTATTGGTGTTTACAGAAGTTGTCTTGTCCAGTATGAACAATGAATCAAGCCCCAGAACACCTGTCACATTGATGAGGTAAAAGAAACTAACAGAAATTGGCTCGGGTATTTGTGGATGTCTGCTGGAAATATAGACGTCTCAAGTCTACCATTAAGCCTTTAGTTTTTCCATTAGTTTCAGATACCTAACAAGCTTGAATCAAATGGTCACGTAAGTTCCTGTAAAATGTGATGGTTCCTCGAAAAGTCATAGTTTCATGGACTGGTTTTCACTCAATAAAACAGACTCAACTGGCTCAATAGACTCATAAGAAAACAAAACACATAGTTAGTAACTACCTCCTCCAGACTTGAACAACACTGTCCCAAGTGGTGCCAAACCAAAGATCGGTAAACAAAAGAAAAAACTGAAACAAAGTTAGAACTAAAATTATGAAGACTTATCCGTAGATGGGCGTTGGTGCCGATCGAGTAGACATCCACAAATCCTGAAATCCAGTGCCACCAATGTAGTTGCAATCCTCTTCCTCATACACCTGAACCTGGGAAAAACCATGATGTGACAATCTCTCTGATAAGCTCTGTAACGAACCCATGCCGCTTGAATGCCTAAGTAGGCCTCTGCGTAAACTGAGAGATGTTGTTCCTCAAATCCTCTGAACGTATATCATCATAGAAGTTCCTCATGAATGCCTTATTCGTCTCTTCCCAACTAGTCAGAGATCCCGTCGGTAACTGCTTCAACCAGTAAGCTGCTTCGCCAATAGGAGAATGTGGGAAGAGCTTACAGAAAATATAGTCATAGCTGACTCCATTGATCTTCATGCTTGTTACCAAATCCTCGAACCTCTCAATATGGTCCATAGGGTGTTCATGCGACAAACCAGAGAAAGGATGCTGACCCACTAAGGAGTAATAGGATGGCTTCAGCTCGAATTCGTTCCTCTCAATGGTTGGGAGACGAATCGCAGACCAGTTGGCATAGAACTCACCAAGCCTATTGCAATCTCCTAGTTCCCTCTGTACGACAGCAACTTCACATGCATCTGCTACCGGTTGGTGTCGAGCGACACCAAGGGGTGGGTGTCGATCGACACCTTCGTCCTGGACAATCACGTTGCCCTCTGCATCAAGATTTTGGCTTTGCTCATTGAAAATATGACCCTCTTGGTCTCTAAGAACTCCAGCTTTATCTGGTTGTAGTACCACATGACCAACCATTTCAACTTATTTCTTTGCTTTTATGATCGTGCGTTCTAACTTTGCAAGCTCTTGATTCGAAATAACTACAAGCTCATTGTCTTTGTTGCTTCGAGTTCTGCGATTAGGCATACACCTGAAACAAACCAGACAAAAAGAAAGAACGATGTAAGTAAACTGAAAAATAAAAACTTAGACTGAATTCTACACTTAAGTCTATTGAAAACTCAAAAGAAACGGCGCTAAAATTTGATATGCTCAAATAATCCCTCAGAGCTACTCTCTCAAATTAAGAGATCACGGTAGTACTTAGGGGTCGAATCCGCAAAGACTCTGTGGTTTCACAATAGAAGTATTCATTTCAAGTCCAGCTAAGCAATAAAGATGTATTAAAATAACAACGCAGAAAAGTAAATAGAAGATGTAATCAATAGGAGGAAAACGTCAGGTCTAAGGAACTTCTCAGGAAATCAATCAAAGTAGGAATAAACAACTGGTCATGATCTAATTAAAAACCATTATAGAACTCAAATCACTAATGCATACCTAACCAACAGTCGTTACGAAAACTATCTATGACATAAACCTAAGAGACCAACTGTCGTTGCGAATCCTAAAGTTCAGACAAGCTTTAAGTACAAGTTCGATATGTTCACAAGTTATCTAAACCAACTGTCGTTGCGAATATCTAACATGCTCACTAGGATTAGTTCAGATTATAAATCACTTTGTCGCGCCAATTTAACAACCGAATATCATACTTCTAGGTGATCAAGCTAAAAGAAGCATTAAGTACAATCCTAGATGAAGAACTAACAAGTTTAAATCTTAACCCTTGTTAAACCTAACAAATCATGAAATCCCTTGTGAGAATCCCTAAACCTAACAAGGGATCTACTAAGATATATCGAATGAAACACAAGACATATCTGAAATAGATATCATAAAACTGAATCAAAAGTAGAATAAAGAAACAGGGGTTCAAGATCTTCTCTCAGAAGTACAAGTAGCAAGATCAACCCCTAAGCAAAAGAATAGATAGATAAAAGACGACAGATGCTGGATGCATCAAACTTAACCTAAAAACCTAATATATAGACTAACACACGAGTTGGGTCTCTTTTGTAAACTTCTGGAACTTCTCGGGCAAAACTGCAAATCTTCAGAACTTAGTAAATTCCGCATGGACGCCTGACAATGGGTGTCAACCGACACCTGTAATGAGTGTCGATCGAGACCATTGATCACTAAAAGCTTCGACTTTGTCTTCTCAGCAACAAATGCTCCATAATGCTCCATAATCATCCAAAAAGTCCCCAACGCATAAAACATGTAAAAGACTCGATAAAGACTCGAAAGACACGGTTAAGACTCGATAAAGCTCTTATATCATGGCTTAAAACCGGTAAAATCCATGATATATCAACTCCCCCAGACTTAGCTTTTGCTTGCCACCAAGCAAAACAGAAAACTAAACCAAAGAAAGAAGTTTGAAAACATAGAAATTCATTTCGTCATAAGAATACCACACTCACATTCACCTTAGTAATCCACTAAAAACTCTTACATGAAAAGATCTAGACAACCATGTACTTCACCGTAGACGTTCATAGCTTTCACGATTAAACCCACAATTTCACAGCATAGTCCACATTACCTTCATCTCCGGGTCTTATCTCTGATCTCGATGCCCACAGCCTTCTAGACTCTTTCACATACAATACCAAAACAAAGACAACCATATATCTATCGGTACTCTTTCTCTCCCCCCAGACTTATTCTTTTTCTTATTATCTTTTTTTTTTACTTTCTTTCTTTTTTTTTTAATAAGTCAAAGGTGTAGTGAATAATGAGGTCACGGGAAATTTTCCTACCCCTCACTTCCACCTCTGCGTGATCATCTCAATCTTAAGTAAAATAATGATGTCATGGAAAATTTTCTTACCCCTTTACTCAAGACGAGAATCATATCATCTTTTCTGTTTTTTATTTTTTCTTTGGGATAAGGGCGAGGAGTACCGCTTTTATTGGTGTTTACAGAAGTTGTCTTGTCCAGTATGAACGATGAGTCAAGCCCCAGAACAACTATTACATTCATGAGGTAAAAGGAACTAACAGAAATTGGCTCGGGTGTTTGTGAATTTCTGCTGGGAATATGGGCGTCTCAAATCCACCATTAAGCCTTTGGTTTTTCCATTAGTCTCAGATACCTAAAAAGCTTGAACCAAATGGTCACTTAAGTTCCTGCAAAATATGATGGTTTCCTCAAAAAATTATAGTTTCATGGACTGGTTTTGACTCAATAAAATGGACTCAGCTGACTCAATAGACGCATAAGAAAAGAAAACACATAGTTAGTAACTACCTCCCTCAGGCTTGAACAACAATGTCCCCAGTGGTGCCAAACCAGAGATTGGTAAACAAAAGAGAGAACTGAAACAAAGTTAGAACCAAAATTTTGAAGACTTATCCATAGATGGGTGTTGGTGTCGATCGACACCAGAGTCGTGATCAGAGGGTAATGTTCAGATGACAGTTGGGAAGTTGCCCCTAACAAATATCTTCTTGGTATTGAGACTCCATCCCCAAATGTTGGTCTTCGTCGTCGAGCCCTAATTCCAAGCTTGTGATGCGACTCCCAAGTCTCCATACGCTTCGTTCAATTGTATCAATCCTCTCATTGATCATTTTCATGCTGAGTTGTTGTACCGCCATGCATTCATTCATAAAGGCCTCAAGCCTCTCTTCTTGGCTACTCAACCTGGAACGAACATTATCGTTAGCTTGGAAAATTTGATGTGGGAGACGTACCTTGCGGTGGTGTCCAGGAGAATGTCTATGACTAGGCGTAGTATGAGCATCCCCAAGGTTCTCATCCCATGTCCCCTCAGTGGGTAGATCATCAAACTCAGTATCTTCTCTGGAATGATCTTCTAAATGGTTTTCAATAGCCCGCTCCTCATAGTAGTCTTCATCACGATCTGTTGCATTGTCTTCCTCACTAGGTTATTCCGGTATCGCGGGTTGATCTCTTTCACATGCTTCAAGACCCTGATCATCCATCCTGATACGAGAATGGATAGCGTCCAGAATGGAACGCCGATGACTGAAGAAATGCTGGACCCGGTTGAGGAAACGCTGGAGCTGGTCGAGGATGTGCTGGAACCGGTCGAGAAGGAAGCTACGGATGAGCCATTTGGTGTTAGGATGCGTTCTTGTTCGGCCAAGGAAGTGCTAGTTGGTTCTAAGACTCGTTCTAGGACTAAGGAACTCATTCATACAGTGGGAGTCTTGCTACGCCAAGCTTTGGTTCAAAGGGGTCACTCGGACGTAAGTGATACCGCGGCCACGTTGGTCATGGTTCATGTCCGGGAAGATTAGTGTCAAGCCCTATGGCTCACTTACACTCTTTTTCCCTTGCCTTTGGTTTTTCCCAAGTGGTTTTCCAAAGGAAGGTTTTTAATGAGGTTCGTGGTCCATAGGTTCATCTTTGCTTGGCATTGGTCCGACCTAGTCCGGCCTTCTCGAGTTTATTTGGCGCGGACCGTCTATCTCTTATCCTTCTATCTTATTTCTGTTAGCCTATTTAAATTTTAAACTTATGTATGAGAATGTTATGTGTGCGCGGGATTGTGTTTTGTGCCTTAGTCGTTGGTAAGTTCCAAGGCATGTCTTGGAACTCGCCGAGACTTGAATGCTCCGCTCCTCCTCTCTTCTCCTCTTCGTCTTCTTTCTTCTTTATATGTCTCTGAACTCCTAATGAATTATCTATCTATCTTTTTATCAAAAATCTCTTTTTCTTGATAGATCCTTGTTATCTTTTTCGAGTGATTCGAACTAGATTAACTTGTGAACATTTCTAGTGATTAGAGTGTTCAAAACCGACTTATCAAGGGGTCTTTCACAACCTCTCGTGGCGTCACTCATTCCCTCAACTCCAGAACCGCTTGCTGCTCAAGCCTGGAGTCTAAACTTGTCATCTTAGCTTCCCGGTGAGAGATTGGGACATCCAGAAGTTAAGTGGTTTTTGTCCTAACTTGTTCGAATTTTAATTAAATATTGGCTAGTGAAAAAATTGTGAAATCAATTGCAAATGAATCTAGGATGAGTCTAGTATTTGTTGAAATTAGTTTGGGAATATTCTGAGAGTTTTGTTATTTTTTTGTATCCGATCGACTTCCACAGTCGCGTTTAGTGTTCTTCTGAGAAAATAGGATACCAAGAGTCATTTTCGTGTTCTTATGATTTAGGGCCAATTCGATCTTCAAAAGTACTCTTTACTGGTGTATTCTTGTATGTTGTTTCAGGAAAAGGATGTCTGTCTTATCACAGTGGAACCAGCCGCAACAACAATCAACTCCTGATCGATGCTCTCACGGCAAAGATGGCTCGATTGATGGATGAAAGATTTAATGTTCTGCAGGAGCAAATTCTTCCAGAGATGATTCGTGATGCTAGAGGATCTCAAGGAGCTAATACAGCAAGAAATGATGAGGGAAACGTTCATCAAGCAAGGCAACAAGAAGAAGTTCTAAGGGAACCCCGGGAATTCAATCAAAGACCGCTTCCAAGGGAACCTGGAGATTTTGAAGCAGATAATTATAACAGTGGCTCTTCTCGTAGCTGTCATAGGAGGCAAAGGCACATGAGGCATGAGAGGAACCAGCCCCAGGATGGCTTTGGAGGACTCAAACTCCGCATACCTTCTTTTCAAGGGAAAAATGATCCGAGTGCTTACTTGGAGTGGGAAAAGAAGATAGAACTGGCGTTTGATTGTCAACATTACACTGAGGTGAACCGAGTTAAAGTTGCAGCTACTGAGTTCACTGACTATGCTTTGAGTTGGTGTGATCAGTTGGTTACGTCCAGAAGAAGAAACCAAGAGTATCCGGTCTCTACTTGGAACGAGATGAAGACTATCATGTGGAAACGTTTTGTGCCTAGTTACTATTACCGGGAATTGCATAATCAGTTGAGGAGGCTTGTGCAAGGTAGTAAGAGTGTTGAGGAATACTACCAGGAGATGGAAACTTTGGTGATACAAGCTGATGTTCAAGAGGACCGACAGGCAACCATGTCTAGGTTCCTAGGAGGCTTGCAGCGTGATATACAAGACCGTTTGGAGATGCAGCCTCATGTTGACCTACCGGAAATGCTACAACAAGCTATACTCATTGAACAGAAACTTAAGAGGAGAGGTCCTATACGGACTCTGTTTGGAGCTGGAAGTAGTAGTTACACAAGAGGTTATCCGAGAGAAGAGAAGCCGAGGGTACCAAGTGAAAGCATAGGTTCCTAGGAGGCTTGCAGCGTGATATACAAGACCGTTTGGAGATGCAGCCTCATGTTGACCTACCGGAAATGCTACAACAAGCTATACTCATTGAACAGAAACTTAAGAGGAGAGGTCCTATACGGACTCTGTTTGGAGCTGGAAGTAGTAGTTACACAAGAGGTTATCCGAGAGAAGAGAAGCCGAGGGTACCAAGTGAAAGCAAGCAGCCGGCTATATCAAACTCTGAAGCAAAGACTTATGGAGATAAAGGAAAGACTGAATCCAGAACCAGCAGAATCAAGTGCTACAAGTGTCAAGGAATGGGGCACTATGCGAGCGAGTGTACCAATAAAAGGATAATGGTTCTAAAGGATAATGGCGAGTATGAATCCGAGGATGAGCAACCAGAAGTTAAGCAGCCTGAAGATGAGAATGTTGAGTTACCAGCTATGGGAGAGTTTCTAGTAGCAGTGAGGACGCTCAGCATACAGTCTAAGTCCGAAGAGCAAGAACAAAGAGCTAACTTGTTTCACACGCGATGCTATGTCAAGGGAAAAGTGTGCAGCCTTATCATTAACGGTGGTAGTTGTACTAATGTGGCAAGTGAAACAATGGTTAAGAAGCTGGGATTGGAAATTAAGAAGCATCCAAAGCCGTATGATCTTCAATGGCTTAGCAAAGATGGAGAAATGAAAGTGAAACATCAAGTGGAGGTCCCTATAGTCATCGGTAAATATGAAGATGAAATTTTGTGTGATGTACTACCTATGGAAGCTGGGCATATTCTGCTTGGGAGACCGTGGCAATCTGATAGGAAGGTAGTTCATGATGGCTTCACCAACCGGCATACGTTCGAGTTCAAGGGAAGGAAGACTACTCTAGTACCGATGTCTCCACACGAAGTTTTTTTTGATCAAGTTCGACTCCAAGGCAAACAGGAACCAAGCAAGAAAGCCAATCATTTTGCTATGGCTGGGATAAGTAAAACAAAGAAACCTTGGGCTGAACCAAATTATTTTGGACTTAATGACGATTTTACTTGTTCGTTTAACATTACGCCGGTGCCACCGAGTGAGTTTGAAACTTTTCAGGTTATAGGTGATGGATCGAGGCAGGAGGATCAGTTCTACCACTACAGTGTGTCTCTAGGACCAAACAAAGCTCCACCATCTGGCCAATACAAGGAAGCACCAAAGGAGCAAAACGAAGTCTTCAAGGATTATCCTTACGATTCGAGTGCTAAATACTTTGCTTATGATGGCGAGAAGACTCTATACATTTTTCAAGTCAAGGAAGAGAGCCAGACCCGTGCAACCATCCAAGTCCAGTCCACGGACATTCCAGACTTAACAGGATTTCTTAAACTCTATAAAATAGTTTCTAATGGCTTTAAATCGATGATAGTACAACCCGGTCCTGTTGTAGATTTCCTATCTTCTAATCAAGATTTTACTTACTACTGTGACATGACAGGAACAAAGGACAGAGCTAAGGCTTGCAAGGAACAGACGTTTGAAATGAAGAACATAAACTCAACTAATGAAACCACATGTCATCGAACCTTTGTTCTAGACTACTTCCGTGATACAAAGCTTGGAACTAAGGGAGATCTTTGGAAAGTGTTCAGCCCCTCTGGAACCCATGGACATGAACCATATTCTCCACTCACCGACAGCCCTTATGCCGAACCTCCTCCTAAGCTTTCTCTTTACCTTTCTCTTATTTTTAAATAATGGAATGGTTTTATCCGTTTTCTACTCTTTTGGAAAACTAATTTGGCATTGTTCTTGGCAGGTATTCTGGATTTAAGGACAAATCCTTTTCAACTAGGGGAGCATGATACGAGAATGGATAGCGTCCAGAATGGAACGCCGATGACTGAAGAAATGATGGACCCGGTTGAGGAAACGCTGGAGCTGGTCGAGGAGATGCTGGAACCGGTCGAGAAGGAAGCTACGGATGAGCCATTTGGTGTTAGGATGCGTTCTTGTTCAGCCAAGGAAGTGCTAGTTGGTTCTAAGACTCGTTCTAGGACTAAGGAACTCATTCATACAGTGGGAGCCTTGCTACGCCAAGCTTTGGTTCAAAGGGGTCACTCGGACGTAAGTAATACCGCGGCCACGTTGGTCATGGTTCATGTCCGGGAAGATTAGTGTCAAGCCCTATGGCTCACTTACACTCTTTTTCTCTTGCCTTTGGTTTTTCCCAAGTTGTTTTCCAAAGGAAGGTTTTTAATGAGGTTCGTGGTCCATAGGTTCATATTTGCTTGGCATTGGTCCGACCTAGTCCGGCCTTCTCGAGTTTATTTGGCGCGGACCGTCTATCTCTTATCCTTCTATCTTATTTCTGTTAGCTTATTTAAATTTTAAACTTATGTATGAGAATGTTATGTGTGCGCGGGATTGTGTTTTGTGCCTTAGTCGTTGGTAAGTTCCAAGGCATGTCTTGGAACTCGCCGAGACTTGAATGCTCTGCTCCTCCTCTCTTCTCCTCTTCGTCTTCTTTCTTCTTTATATGTCTCTGAACTCCTAATGAATTATCTATCTATCTTTTTATCAAAAATCTCTTTTTCTTGATAGATCCTTGTTATCTTTTTCGAGTGATTCGAACTAGATTAACTTGTGAACATTTCTAGTGATTAGAGTGTTCAAAACCGACTTATCAATGGGTCTTTCACAACCTCTCGTGGAGTCACTCATTCCCTCAACTCCAGAACCGCTTGCTGCTCAAGCCTGGAGTCTAAACTTGTCATCTTAGCTTCCCGGTGAGAGATTGGGACACGATTCTCCACCCATAATCGTATCACGTCCACTTTGAATACTTGATTGGATCGTTGAAGCCCTGTTGCAAAGCTTCAATCTTCCACTCTAGATGCTCCTCCATGGCATTGATCCTATACCCGGTGTTGGTGACATCTGATTCAACTTTTCTCACATCAAAGTTTTGGTCGAGTAGCTTGCTATTCAGTTCCTTAACTTGATCCTCCATTCTTTTGAGTTGGTTAGAGATAGCAGAGAGCTGCAAGGTAAGCTCCGAGGAATTTGTCTTACATGGAATCGTCTTTGCTTGATTTTCCAAGGTGACTACACAAAAAGTCTGACAGTCGATAGTTGGTCGCTTGATAAACCATTCCATTTCAAGATTCATCACAGACTCCCCCACATTCAGAGCTATTCTGCCTCCTCTAACATCGATATTCGCTCCAGCGGTGGCTAAGAAGGGTCTACCTAGGATAAGACGATCCTTAGGCTCGTCACTATACTTCACCACAACAAAATCTGTCGGTATAATGCAATCGCCGACTCTCACTGGCACGTCTTCCAAAAGACCTTCTGGTGTCCGAATGCTCCTATCCGCAAGGATCATAGTGATCTTATTAGGCGTGAAGTCTGTCATCCCTAGTCCCACAGCAACTGAATACGGCATCAAACTCACACTGGAACCCAAATCACACAAGGAATTCTTAAACCTTGCTTGGAAAATAGAGCAATCCAAGACAAAACTACCCGGATTAACAAGCTTCTCCGGTATCCTGTTCTGAATGACAGCACTACATACCTCAGTCATCATCATAACTCCTTCCCCTTCTCGCATATCCTGCATAAGCATTTTCTTTAAACACCTCTTTACCACATACGAAGTCTTGATGGCATCGATCAATGGAATCTCAATGGTGAGTTTATCCATTATAACTCTGCACTTAGCGTCATACAACTCCTGCTTAGACTTCCTGTTGTTCTTAGGAAAAGAAACCTTGGGTACGTAAACATGCTCATGGGCTTTCTGTAATTCCTCAACAACTGGTGCGTCTGGTGACGACTGGTGTCGATCGACACCAATGGGTGGGTGTCGGTCGACACTAGCCGGTGTTGGTACCTCTCTAGGTGTGGTTATGAGTGTCGATCGACACTGATGATGTGTGTCGGTCGACACTGGTGGCTCATCCGCAAATTCTTCATCGATTTCCTCTAAGTCCACAATCTCTTCACCCTTCTGAGACCTTGCCAATACAAGATTCAACTCTTTACCACTTCTCAACTTGATAGCATTGCAAGGATACTTAGGGTTGTAATCAGTTCTTCCTGGAAGAACATTCTTCATGTGAATGTTCAAAGCATCGATTTTACCGTTTAGATCGTTATACAGTGAGTCAATCTTCCCATTAAGATCAACCATAATCTTCTGCTGACCCTCCAAAATCTGATCCAGCATAGACTTCATCTTGTTCTACTAATAGCTAGCGGGAGGTTGCTGATAGTAGGAGGATGATCCATAGTTCCTGTTGAAGTCATTTTTGCTCTGGAAGGGCTTCTGATACTAGTTCTTAGGAATATAACCAGTAGAGTTTTGATTACCGGTGAAGGTACTCTGCTGATTGTTTCCACTGTAAGCACCTCTGTTCTGTTGATTGCCATAACGCTGACCCCGAAATCCTGTGCCATCAATGTAGTTGCAATCCTCTTCTTCATACACCTGCTCGGGCTCAAATGTTTCAACCTCTGCAGCAAAGTGAACTGACTTCTTGTTCGTCAGGATAGTGTTAACTGAATCCAACTTTGTCTTCAACTCAACAATCTGCTTACCATCTATGCTTCCGGCCTGTCTTTGATGTTCATAGTCATCATTCTTGGTGCTATTGCTAGATGCCAAGTTCTCAATTAACTCATAAGCTTCCTCTGGAGATCTAGAGCCATCTGGTACCTCCAATCAACTCCTCTGAAGAAAATACCCAACAACTGAACCTGGGAGAAACCATGATGCGGACAATCTCTCTGATAATCTCTGAAACGAACCCATGCCACCTTGAATGCCTCAGTAGGCCTCTGCGTAAACTGAGAGATGTTGTTTCTCAAATCCTCTGAACGTGCATCATCATAGAAGTTTCTCAAGAAAGCCTTCTTCGTCTCTTCCCAACTAGTCAGATATCCTGTCGGTAACTGCTTCAACTAGTAAGCTGCTTTACCAATAAGAGAATGTGGGAAGAGCTTACAGAAAAGATAGTCATAGCTGACTCCATTGATCTTCATGCTTGTTACCAAATCCTCGAGCCTCTCAATAAGGTCCATAAGGTGTTCATGCGACAATCCGGAGAATGGATGTTGACCCACTAAGGGGTAATAGGACGGCTTCAGCTCGAATTTGCTCCTCTTAATTATTGGGAGACGAATCGCAAACCTGTTAGTAAAGAACTCATCAGGCCTATTATAATCTCCTAGTGTCCTTCCTCTCTCAGCTTGCCCTTGCCTCTGTACGACAGCAACTTCACTTGCATCTGCTGCCGGTTGTTGTCGAGCGACACCAGAGGGTGGGTGTCGATCGACACCTTCATCCTCGATAATCACGTTGCCTTCTGCTTCAAGCTTTTGGCCTTGCTCATTGCAAATATGACCCTCTTGGTCTCTAAGAACTCCAGCATCATATGGTCGTAGTACCACTGGACCAACCATTTCAACTGGTTTCTTCGATTTTCTGATCGTGCGTTCTAACTTTGCAAGCTCTTGATTCGAAAGAAGTACAAGCTCGTTGTCTTTGTTGCTTCGAGTTCTGCGATTAGGCATACACCTGAAACACACCAGACTAAAAGAAAGAACGATGTAAGTAAACTGAAAAATAAAAACTTATACTGAATTCTACACTTAAGTCTATTGGAAACTCAAAAGAGTCCCCGAAAACGGCGCCAAAATTTGATATGCTCAAATTATCCCTCAGAGCTACTCTCTCAAATTAAGAGATCACGGTAGTACTTAGGGGTCGAATCCACAAAGACTATGTGGTTTCACAATAGACGTATTCATTTCAAATCCAGCTAAGCAATAAAAAAGTATTGAAATAACAATGCAGAAAAGTAAATAAAGATGTAATCAATAGGAGGAAAGCGTCAGGTCTAGGGAAATTCTCAGGAAATCAATGAAAGCAGATAAAACAACTGGTCAAGATCTAATTAATAACCGTTCTAGAACACAAATCAATAATGCATAGCTAACCAACTGTCGTTGTGAAAACTATCTATGACATAAACCTAAGAGACCAATTGTCGTTGCGAATCCTAAAGTTCAGACAAGCTTTAAGTACAAGTTCGATATGTTCACAAGTTATCTAAACCAATTGTCATTGCGAATATCTAACATGCTCACTAGGATTAGGTCAGATTATAAATCACGCTGTCGTGCCAATTTAACAACCTAAAATCATACTTCTAGGTGATCAAGCTAAAAGAATCATTACGTACAATCCTAGATGAAGAACTAACAAGTTTGAATCTTAACCAGTGTTAACCTGACAAATCATGAAATCCCTTGTGAGAATCCCTAAACCTAACTAGGGATCTACTCAGACATATCAAATGAAACATAAGACATAGTTGAAATAGATATCATAAAACTGAATCAAAAGTAGTATAAAGAAACATGGGTTCAAGATCTTCTCTCGGAAGTACAAGTAGCAAGAACAACCCCTAAGCAAATAATAGATAGATAAAAGACGACAGATGCTGGATGCATCAAACTTATCCTAAAAACCTAATTTATAGACTAATACACGAGCTGGGTCTCTTTTGTAAACTTCTAGAACTTCTGGGGCAAAACTGCAAATCTTTAGAACTTGGTAAATTCTGCATGGACGCCTGACGATGGGTGTCGACCGACACCAGTGATGAGTGTCGATCGACACTATTGATCACTGAAAGCATCGACTTCGTCTTCTCAGCAACAAATGCTCCATAATGCTCCATAATCATCCAAAAAGTCCCCAACGCATAAAAACCTGTAAAAAACTCGATAAAAACTCGAAACACACGGTTAAGACTCAATAAAGCACTTATATCATGGCTTAAAACCGGTAAAATCCATGATATATCACTTGTCTTTCCGCGTCAAGCTTTAGGCATTCTCGCTTGAAATGTCCCATTTTTCCGTTTGGTTTCGGTTGTCCTTTGTCCATCCGTCGGCAGTTTTGGCCTTCCACCACGTTCCGCTATGATTTTTCCTACAAGTTTTACATTCCCTCGGTTTGCCATCCAGCTTGGTATCTTCGACCTTGTCGAATTTTCTTTTCCGGTCCCTGGTCTTGACAGCCGGATTATTGTGGGCCTGAAACCTTGCCCGATTGATTTATTTCCCCTCCTCGATTCCAACTTCAATCATCGCAGCACGTTTGATAACATCGTATTTTTACCTGTTATAGCTATTGTTTTCCTATGATTTTGAGAAGAGATTGGTGTTATGCTTGGGAAAAAAGCCATTTATCATCCATTACAGGTTTAAGAAGGTTTTAGAGGTTTCAAAGGAAAATGGACCAAAGGAAGAGGAAAATCTGTTTCTAGACAGTTTCAGATCACCAAATGTATGGCACCTTTTGAGGGACTTCTCGCAACTCAGTTTTAGATTTCTTGGTGTCTATGGAAAGCCAGAAGTGTCAAGTTTCACGTCGAGAAAGAATCAGCACATTCCCTTCAGTCATTTGGGAGATATCATCCGAGGAGTGAAGCCCTGTCACGACCGGTCACAAAGGGCCGTGATCGGTCACGAGGGGTCGTGACCGGTGCCTCCCATCTTGACACGACCGGTCACAAGAACCGTGACCGGTCTGAAGCTAGCCGACCTAACTTCCCTTAAATACACTCTTAACCTAACCTAAAGGGTGTGAACTTCAAGACAACTTCAGAGTGCCTCCAGCCGCCGCACCTCTTGCAAAGCTCTTGAAGTTCATCATCGGTTTCTCTCTTTTGTTTTAAGGATAAGTCTTTGCATCTTGTAACCCTTTTTACAGAAGTAATCTCTGAACCTTAATCTTTTATCTATTCAGTTTATGCTCATGAATTGTCTAAACCTTGCTTTGATGATTCTCTTAAGTTTGCTTGAGTAGTTTACTTGTTGGGTTTAAAGGGGACATCAAAGGGGGCGATGGATCTATAGGTTTAGGTGGCGAGTGATGTATTGTACTTTTGATTGCTTTTTGATTTGTTTTTAGTATTTGTTTCGTATCTTTTGTTAGTTTTCGAGTCTTTTCTATTTTGTTTTGAGTCTTTTACAGGTTCTATGGAGTTAAGCCGGAATAAGATGATTTCGGGATTGTTCGGGCTAAGATGAAGCCTAGAAGCTACGGAAAGGACATGGATTGATCGATCCCACCCATGGATCGATCGATCCAGACGACTCCAAGAACACGGCCACGGATCGGTCGATCTGGCCGACCAATCGACCGATCCATGACCCACGGACAATTGTCCGGACACGAGGGATCGACCGATCCGGCCAACCGATCGGTCGATCCAGCCTGATGACGACATGAAGAGATTTTGTCCGGACACAACGGATCGATCGATCCCTAGGGCAGATCGATCGATCGCCTGCCAGCCGTCATGAAGAACAACATTGGGATCGATCGATCCGACGTGTGGATCGATCGATCCCAAGCCAGCCACCAAGTTAGATATTATGTCCGTAAATCAGGGATCGATCGATCCGACTTGTGGATCGACCGATCCCCTTGGCCGCCTACACCATTTTACACCTATGTCTATAAATATCCCACCTAAACCTACAAAAACATATCAGATTTTATTTCTAAACCTCTTGGACGCCTAAAACACTATTCTAGACAAACTTCTTGGATTTCTAAACTCCTCCTTTCTATCAAACATTTGGAGAAGTTTTGTTGTATCATTTGTTGTTTATTTCAATCCTATTATGCTTTGTATGGTTTACTTTGCTGATTTTCTGAATATGTGTGAGTAATTTATTAGTTAGGTTTTAGGGTTCTTGAAGGGAATTGATGGCTTGATGAATTGATAGAGATTTGGGGTTTCTAATCCATAGGTTCTTTGATTCATGTGTTCTTAATGCTAGATTAAGAGTAGCTACCTTAGTCTTGATTATAGGTTGTTCTATAAGCACTAATCATGTTATAGAGAACTTGAACCTTATGAATTGAGCTTTGTATCTCTAGCCTGCGAGAGTTGATGCTAGATCATCATTGTGAACTTAGTGAACTTGTGTGTTAATGCTAATTTGGTTAGGAGAAATCAAACGAGAGTTTAGTTTTCGAGTAGCCAAGTTTAGGGGTTAAGGCCACGAGAGTGGGTTAATCCACCTTGCGTTCATGTTCTAGAACGGTTCTGAGAGTGTTAAATCCCATGCTCAAAATTATTCGTTAAGCCATTGACAACCTGAAATGCTCTAAGGCCTAATGCCTTTTTAATCGTATAAATCAATCGTTCGTTTTATGTTTATTGCATTTTGTTAACAAGTTTGGAAGAAACAATCAAACCCATCCTGCTATAGCTAATTACAAGTCTCGTAAATCATTAGTGTACCATTGGTTCTTGTGGTTCGACCTCGTTATATACTACCTTGCGGTTAAGTGTATCGAGTAAATACTCGAGCAATCAAGTTGGCGCCGTTGCCGGGGACCAATAGCGTTACCTAAAGATTTAGGATCAGTTATTAGTCTATTGCATTTTGTTTTAAGTTACTGATAATCATTTCCTTTTCTCTTTGATGTTTTAAAGGTATATGACCCGAGGCGAAGGTTCATCACACCTAGTTGAATATCACGAAGAAGTTGGAAAGTTTGAAAAGGAAATTAGGAAAAAGAAGAGGCTAGCTAAGCAAAGAGAAGCTCAAATGGCTCATGAACAAGAAGGTAATGTGCCACCACCTGGAGATTTACCACATGATGGAGACAATGGTGGAGAGTTACAAGACCCTCCGGTTGGAGTTGCTGCAAATCAACCGCAAAACTATCAAAGGCCTGCTCCTGCTCGTAGGACCTTAAGGGAACATGATGCTCCCAATGCTCAAATGTATCGAGGAGGTGTCCAACATCCTCCAATCAACAGAAACGATTTTGAGATCAAGTCGGGATTGCTGAATCTCGTGAAACAAAACCAGTTTCATGGACTTCCTTCTGAAAATCCAGTTACTCATCTTGATAACTTCGAGGATGTGTGTGGAACAACCAGGATGAATGGAGTACCGGACGATGCTTTTAAGTGTCGTTTGTTCTTGTTTTCGCTAGCTGACAAAGCGAAACGTTGGTTCAAATCATTAGAAAGAGACTCCATCAGTTCATGGGATGATTACAAAGCTGCATTCTTGGGACAGTATTTTACTCAAGCAAGGACCACGCTTCTAAGGAACAAAATCTCGAGTTTTCAACAAGCTGGTACCGAGTCATTCCAAGAAGCTTGGGAGAGATTCAAGGACTACAAAAGAGAGTGTCCTCATCACGGGTTCACTCCTGAATCACTCATCAACACCTTCTATCGAGGAATTGACCAGAACTACAAGATGGCTTTGGACACAGCAAGCAATGGAGACTTCATGACAAAAACAGAACCGGAAGCTCTAATCTTGATTGAAAATCTTGCAGGTAGCAACAGCAACCATTGTGTTGATTATGATAGGACATTGAGGAGCATTGGAGGAGGAGAATCAAAACAAATTTCTGAGCTGACTGCGAAGGTGGAACAACTTCTAAGACGTGAACAGAGAGCAGTCAACTATTGTGATGATTCTGGAGAAGGTCAGGGTTGCCAAGAGCAAGGATACCAAGAGCAATCTGGGGACTGTTTTGAGGATGTGCAAGCTGAGATAAACTATGTGAATGGTTATCAAAACCAAGGGTTCAACCAAAACTATAGGAATCATCCTAATCTCTCATACCGAAGCACCAATGTTGAGAACCCCCAAGACCAAATATATCCAGCACAAGTGAGACCACAAGGGCAACAATATCAAGCAAAACCGTTTGTGCCAAACCAAGGAGGCTACAACAAACCTTTTGAGAACAGGGTTCAGAATCAAGGGGGCTACAACAAGCCTTTTGAGAACATGGTTCAGAATCAAGGAGGTTTTCAACAAGGGGGATTTCAGCAAAGACCTCAGTTCAACAACTTTCAGAGAGGTTATCAAGCACCAGCTCAAGCTCCTGCGAGCTATGCACCAGCTGGATCATCCGATGATAGCGAAATGAAAACGATGCTTAAGCAACTGCTCGAGGGCCAGAACAAGAACGCCTTTGACATCAACTCAAGAGTGGAAAACATGTACAGCGAACTCCAAGGTAAGTTTGAAAATCTTTCATCACATGTTAAAACTCTTGAAAACCAGGTAGCACAAACCGCTTCTACTTCTACGAGACCTATGGGAGTTCTTCCAGGAAAACCACAACCGAACCCGAAAGACTACAACAATGGTAAAGAATTTGTCAATGCCATTACATTGAGGAGTGGGAAACAGGTAGAACCAATCTTGAAGAAAGGAAAAGAAGTTGAGGATCTCGATGACTCAGAGAAAGTCATTGAGAATGAGAATGATTCAGAGGTTCTCAATGCACCACAAGGTGAGGAAGTTGCAGATAAGAAAATCGCTGATATTGAGGAGGAAACTGAAGATCTCGTGCCTCCACCATACATACCCAAGTTGCCATTTCCAGGTCACTTAAGGAAGATTCAAAGGGAGAAGGAGTATGCTAAATTTGATGAAGTGATGAAACAACTTCAAATCAAGCTCCCTTTTCTTGAGTTAGTCCAAAATATTCCTATCTACCGAAAATATCTCAAGGATATTTTGACTAACAGGAAAACTCTTGAAGAAGGAGCTGTCTTGATCACACACGAGTGCAGCGCCATTTTGCAAAACACAATACCAAAGAAGAAAGAAGATCCAGGTAGTTTTGTTTTGCCTTGTAAAATTGGTGACTCACTGTTTGCTAGATGTTTGTGTGATTTAGGTGCAAGTGTGAGCCTGATGCCGCTTTCAGTTGCAAAACGGTTGGGGATCACAAACTTCAAGCCAACAAGTATCTCTCTAGTGCTTGCAGACCGTTCTGTGCGGTTGCCAATTGGAATTGCTGAGAATGTATACGTGAGAGTTGGGACATTTCATATCCCCACTGACTTCATTCTTCTTAGCCTGGATGAGGAGCCAAAAGACCCGCTTATTCTTGGTAGACCTTTCTTGCACACATCTGGTGCATTGATAGATGTCAAGAGAAGCTTGATCAAGCTGCAAGTAGGAGACCTTGTCCAAGAATTCGACATGGAGAGAGTGATGTCTAAACCAACTATTGAAGGTCAAGCATTTTGGGTTGACATCATGGATGAGCTAGCTGATGAGCTCTTAGAGGAAATGAATATTCAAGATCCACTTCAAATCGCCTTGACAAAGGAAGAGGATCAACATGGATACATTGAGGAAGCAACAACAGATTTTGCTAGAATTCTAGACGAGCCGGTTGAACTGAGTAAAGTTGTTGCATTCGCCTTGCTAGACAAAGATGAAGTAGAAAAGGAGGAGAATGAACCTACCTCAGAAGACTGTGGAGATTGGAGTGAACTAAAAGCTCCAAAGGTGGAACTCAAGCCGCTTCCCTCAGGGCTCAGGTATGCGTTTCTCGGTCCCCATTCTACTTACCCCGTTATAATAAATGCTGAACTAAACAATGTAGAGAGTGCCTTACTGCTGTGTGAGCTGAGGAAGTACAGAAAAGCTATAGGCTATTCCCTTGACGACATGAAAGGTATATCTCCTAACCTTTGCATGCATAGGATTTATCTAGAAGATGAATCAATGATGTCTATAGAACATCAGAGACGGTTAAACCCGAACCTCAGAGATGTTGTTAAGACTGAGATCATCAAACTCCTAGATGCAGGAGTAATCTATCCAATCTCGGATAGTACTTGGGTAAGTCCTGTCCATGTGGTACCTAAAAAGGGTGGTGTCACTGTGATTAGAAATGATAGGAATGAATTGATTCCGACAAGGACTGTGACAGGGCACCGCATGTGCATTGATTACAGAAAGCTTAACTCTGCAACACGTAAAGATCATTTTCCACTTCCATTTATTGATCAAATGTTAGAGAGACTAGCAAACCACCAATATTACTGTTTTCTTGACGGGTACTCGGGATTCTTTCAGATTCCGATACATCCCGATGATCAAGAGAAAACAACTTTTACATGTCCTTACGGTACCTTCGCATATCGAAGAATGCCATTTGGATTATGTAACGCACCAGCAACATTTCAGCGTTGTATGATGTCAATTTTTTCTGAAATGATTGAGGATTATATGGAAGTCTTTATGGATGACTTTTCTGTGCATGGCACATCTTTTGTTGTTTGTTTGTCTAATCTGTGCAGGGTACTCCAACGCTGCGAGGACAAACACTTGGTCCTGAATTGGGAAAAGTGTCACTACATGGTGCGAGATGGAATCGTTCTCGGTCATAGGATCTCAGAAAAGGGCATTGAAGTGGATAGAGCCAAAATCGATGTGATGATGAACATGCCACCTCCAAATTCTATAAAGGGAATAAGGAGCTTTCTAGGACATGCTGGGTTCTACAGGAGGTTCATAAAGGATTTTTCAAAGATCGCAAGGCCATTAACTCAGCTATTGTGCAAAGATCAAAAGTTTGAGTTTGATGCAGACTGCCACAAGGCATTTATAAAGATCAAGGGATCTCTTGTGAGCGCTCCCATTGTGCAACCACCTGATTGGGAGCTACCCTTCGAGGTAATGTGTGATGCAAGTGACTATGCTGTAGGTGCAGTTTTAGGGCAAAGGAAAGACAAAAAGATGCACGCCATCTACTATGCCAGCCGCACTCTTGATGCCGCACAATGCAACTATGCAACAACCGAGAAAGAACTCCTAGCGATTGTCTTCGCTTTTGAGAAGTTTAGATCCTATCTCGTTGGGTCCAAAGTTGTAGTCCACACTGATCATGCAGCTTTGAGATACCTTTTCACAAAGAAAGACGCCAAGCCGAGGCTTTTAAGATGGATACTTCTACTCCAGGAGTTCGACTTGGAAATCAAAGATAAGAAGGGAATCGAAAACGGAGTCGCAGATAACTTATCTCGACTAAGAATAGAAGAGGATGTCCCAATGAGAGATGCTTTTCCAGGAGAAGAGCTTGCGCTACTAGAAGATAACTATGTCTATGAGGTTGAACAATCTAACAACAGAAATGGGGCTGAGCTCATGACCATGCACACCATCGAGGGAAATTTACCATGGTATGCTGACTTCGCTAACTACTTATCTTGTGATGTTTCACCACCTGATTTTGTAGGATATGCCAAGAAAAAGTTTCTCAAAGATGTCCAGCACTACTATTGGGATGAACTATTTCTTTACAAAAGGTGTAAAGACGGGATTTTCAGAAGATGCATTCCCGAAAGTGAGGTACATGGTATTCTCTATCATTGTCATGCTTCTGATTATGCAGGACACTTCGCTTCTTTTAAAACAGCTACGAAGATCTTACAAGCTGGCTTTTGGTGGCCAACGATATTCCGTGACGCACACGAGTTTGTAGCAAAGTGTGACGCTTGCCAAAGGAAAGATAACATAAGCAAGCGGAATGAAATGCCGCAAAATTTCATTCTCGAGGTTGAGGTGTTCGATGTATGGGGCATCGACTTCATGGGACCTTTTCCAGCATCCTATGGAAACGAGTACATTTTAGTCGCAGTCGACTATGTATCTAAATGGGTGGAAGCACTTGCCAGCCCAACAAATGACGGAAAAGTCGTTTTGAAGATGTTTAAATCCATTATCTTTCCTCGCTTTGGAGTCCCACGGGTAGTGATCAGTGACGGTGGAAAGCATTTCATTAATAAGATCTTTGCGAGTCTGTTGGCAAAGCATGGAGTAAAACACAAAGTGGCAGCACCATATCACCCTCAGACCAGTGGCCAAGTCGAAATCTCAAACAGGGAGATCAAAGGGATCTTGGAGAAAACAGTTGGAAAATCGAGAAAGGATTGGGCGGCAAAGCTTGATGATGCTCTTTGGGCATACAGAACCGCCTTCAAAACTCCCATTGGAACCACACCATTCAACCTTGTCTACGGTAAGTCCTGTCACCTACCTGTCGAATTAGAGTACAAGGCGTTGTGGGCGACGAAGCTGATGAACTTCGACATAAAGACCGCTTCAGAGAAACGTCTAATTCAGTTAAACGAGTTAGACGAACTCAGGTTAAAGGCTTACGAAAGCTCAAGGATCTACAAAGAGCGAACTAAAGCTCTTCATGACAAAAGGATAATCCTCAAGAAGCTTTCAGAGAACGATAAGGTACTTCTCTATAACTCTCGCCTTAAACTTTTTCCAGGAAAACTGAAGTCGAGATGGACCGGGCCATACACCATCAAGGAAGTAAAACCGCATGGTGCGGTGGTTCTATGGGACAAAAAGGGAGAACCATTTACTGTAAATGGTCAGAGAGTCAAGCCGTACCTTGCAGATTCAACAATGAACGAGAAAACAAAGATCCTCCTCGAGGATCCTCCAAACCAAGTCTAGGACTCCATGACGGTCAAGCTAATGACCTTAAATAAGCGCTTTGTGGGAGGCAACCCACCAGGTATCTTGTAAATATTTCTAAGTTTTTCATTTCCTATATTGATTTTAAGTTTTGTACATATTGCTTCAATCCACTCTCTGTGAGTGAAGGGATCGATCGATCCCCTATGGTTTCGATCGATCCAGAGCTTAAAACGTTTGAATTTTTGTAGCACAGCACGGGATCGATCGATCCAGATGTTGGATCGATCGATCCAAGCAAAAATGCAAAATTCACCAAGTTCCCGGAGGTGTGGGATCGGTCGATCCGGCCAACCGATCGACCGATCCACGACCACGCGACCAACTCGGCCAAACAATGTTGGATCGATCGATCCAGAGGTTGGATCGATCGATCCCAGGTACGCCCAAACCAAAAATCACTTGAATTAAACCGAAAAACTTCAAAAATCAATCATAAAACCCAAAGGATCGATCGATTTCCAACAGAGATCGACCAAAACCTTCTCCTTTGGCGATTTTGAAGAACACAAAGAACACAAATTTCTTTCAATCATAACTTTGTCAAAACTCAACGGTTTTTAGTGATTTTTGGTGCTAATCCAATCAATTTTTCCTCCTCTTTCTGATTCTGGAAACCATTTTTACTCTCTGCGAAGGTATGGCTTCGAAATTTCAAATTCCCAATTCGAAAATTTTAGGGTTCTAAATGTGATTTTGCTCCAATTCATTATTGCTTGAGTTTTAGGTTGTTTAATGATGGAAAAATGCTAGATTCTTGTCTAGGATGATATGGGAAACTCAATTTGCATTAGAAATGGTTAGATTGGAGTGGAATTTGTGATTTGATTTTTCACTATTCATAAAAAACGAAAATGAACCAAATTGAATGATAATGCATAAAAGTCATATTATTTTGCTTTGATTAGCTTTAATAATTTGATTATGTTGTTACTTGATTCATTATTCAAAATGAAATAGTTTCGATATTGGATGATTACATCATGAAAAAGCCATATTGTTGTACGATAACTTGAAAAATTGCTTAGAGAATTGTTTTTGGATTCATACAGGAGATGGATCAAGCCGGAAGCTCTCGCAATGCAGGAAAAAGACGCAGGACAACCCGTAACCAGAACCCTCTACTCCGACCGGTCACGGGAAAATGGGATGCTCACGACACAAAATTCTTGGCAGATATGAGAGCGGTCAAGCTTATGCCCACACGAATGGGATGTGATATTACTTTGTCGGACCTTGGGTTACTAGAGGATGCGGCGACAATCTTTGAGAATATGGGATTTGGAATGCTTTGGAAGCTCAACGAGCCGTTATATCCAAAGTTGGTGAGGGAGTTTCTTGCTACTTGTCGGCTCACCTACAAAAACCCGGATGCACCGATAGCGAGCGAGGGGACTTTCACTTTCTTCCTCAACAAGAAGCACTACAAATACAGCCTTCAGAAAATTTGTGATATCTACGGATTCGAGAAAGCAGAAGATGTCTCGATCCCAAAGCTCGATAAACACCTTGCAAATGAATTCTGGGGTCTGATCGCTCACGGTGAGTATTGTTGGACCTGGGCTTCGCCCCTTTGGGCCTAGCTTCGGCCCATCTTCCCTGAATCATCAAAAGGCTTGTTTTAAATAAGGCCTCAAAGTTAAGGCTAGCTGATGCAGAGTCCGGGAGGACGCAGGCGGCAGGTTAGCAAATACTGAGTCAGAAGAGATCGAGCAGTTAGAGGAAAATCCGGAGGCTGTTCCCAGAATCAGGGAGAGCACAATATCAGGAGGAGGTTGGAGCAGAGAAGTTATAAAAGGAGGCGAAGTCAATCGCGAGGGGGATCATCTTCTTGACCCGGAATTCACTTAGAGCTTTAGAATTATTACTACGACCTCTCGCCGAGAGCTCCCACTTTGTACTTCTTATTCAATCTCCTCTTGTAAAACTCCGATTAATCTCAATAAAATCCCTTTTGATTCATTCAACTATTAAGATTACTTTGTCTCTTAGAGAATCTAGCCCTTAATTCCTTTCCTTAACCATAAGCTTTCTATTGCGAGTTTTAGCGCTCACAATTTGGCGCCGTCTGTGGGGAAAAGTTTATAGAACATCTCTATCTCCAGAGCAGTTTTCTTTCTCCTTGAGAAAATCGAAATGGATCCAGTTAGATCGGAAAATCTGACCATCAGCCCTAGGGCAGAAGCCCGCAACGAACCAGGGCAATCGGTTACGGCAACAGCCGCTAACCCGAATTCCGGAAGGACGATAACTGTTTCGACAGTCCTTTCACGACCAACCGGCGCCGGAACTGCAACCACGCCGACGGCTCCGTTAACTCAAAACGGACCACTGACGAGCGGGACGGTGACAACCAATCCCGTACCCACTAACGTCGAGGTTCCATCAGTGTCGACTTTTCGATCTGATACAACCAGAACTATTTACGAAACAGGCCCTAGGCCTGTTCCCATCACGTCGAACGGGAACCTGCTCGGTGAAAGCGGAGTTCCTACTGCCGCTAACCCTAGCGGAACGACAGTAACCAATTTGGTACCACGACTAGTAGCAGCGAGGTTCTCTGCGACACCGTCTGCTACCGCCTCGAATCCCAATTCAGGTTCAATACCTCCGGTTACATCCTCCCGGAACCCGTCAGTGGCCAGTGGTTCGCTACGCCAGAATCCTCCTCCGGGAGGAAGACCCACGGTTTGGATCCGTGAAGAAGCACAAAACGCTTCGCAAACTACCAATCAACCGGAAATCACCAGGGCATCTACGAACGAACTGGCAGAAATCCGAGGGATGCTCGCATCCCTCATAGAGAAAGCCCACCTCCAAGAAAGTTCAAACCGAGCTCTTGCTCAGCGTGTTGAACAGCAGGAGAGGGATCTCATCTTTCGCATTAACGAATCCGCTAGGCTAGACCGTCCGTCGACCTCCACTAGGCCTCCCGCGTTCGTCGGAGGCATGAGGTCGAACTCCAGTCCGCCACCTCGAACTAATCTCACTTTCTCGCCTATCGACACTCCGACTTCGGCAGGACAGTTCGTCACACCGACAAACGTCAGAACGCTACCGGTCTTCTCTTCGACCGTAGCAACGCCACCGATGCCCGAAAATCGGACATCGGTAGTGAACGGAATGTCGTCTGTAACAAGACTACCATCCCCTCCACCTTTAACAACCAGCCTCGATTCTGGCTTGATGTTTCATAATCAGAATCCCGGTTCAAGTGGTCCCAGTACAACCTACCGGAATCCGTCAGCTGGAACTGAGTTTCCACAGGATAGTCGTCATCCCTCTAACGCTCTCGCTGCTGCTTCGGCGCACGGGACGGAAGAACGCTATCGACCTCCGGTTCGCACAGTTATGCCACAACCGGATACCGCTCGCGCGGTCGACTTCGAGTCTTTTCGAGACTATACATCTCGAAATGACGCCAACTTGCGTCAGATGCGGTCCGAAATACATACTGCTGTCAGCGCCGCACCTGACATCGACCGAGTAATCGAGGAGACGAGACGCACTCCTTTTACCAACAGGATCGCATCAGCTCGTCTTCGCGACCTCTCAAAACTAAGATTTCCAGAATATAGCGGGGGAACAGATCCCCGAGCCCATTTAAGATTGTTCGGTTTTGCAATAGCCCGAGCACATCTCGTCGACGAAGAAATCGAGCCAGGGTACTGTCGTACCTTTGCCGAGCATCTCGTCGGTCCCGCTCTAGAATGGTTCGCCAACCTGGAGGGGAACTCTATCGATAATTTTAACCAGCTCGCGATTGCTTTCCTAAAACAATACGGAGTATTCATGGAAACTAAAGTAAATGAGGCTGATCTCTGGAAACTGTCCCAAGGACCTAACGACTCACTGAGACAATACATAACTCAGTTTAAGGAAATCAAGTCTCAGATCGCTAACCTTAAGGATGTAGTAGCCATATCGGCTCTGCAAAACGGACTGAGACTAGGTTCCCGATTCCATGAGGAAATGACGGTGCGACAGCCCACGTCAATCGATGACGCGCTGCACCGATCAAAATACTTCATTCAAATTGAAGAAGAGTTGGCAGCTGCCAGTGCAAAAGAAAAAGCAGCACAAACAGCTACCCAGAACCCGAGGAGACCTCCTAGAAAGGACCCTCAGAGTCAAGGACAGCATTCCTTCGGAATACAAAGTTCTGGCCAAAACAAAAACCCGAAATACGACCCTAAAAAGTATTGCAAAACGCATAAGAAAAAGGGTCACTCCACCGAGGAGTGCCGTAAACTCGGGAAGCTCCTGGCCGAAAGGTTAGAAGCAGAACAAAACCCAGCTCAGCTCGTCGAGCAGAACAAGAACGACGACTCGACCAAATGCGAGGCAACGGGTAATAACGATAAAAGAGACAGAATCTCAGAGGAGGGCGACGTGTCTCCCCCTCCTGCAACCAAAAAACGCGTTGTATGCATATTTAACGACATGAATGCATGCGGGGGTACCGAGGAATCAGTAACTACACCTCCTCCGGCACCCAAAAAAGCACCCCGCTCCTTACTTAGGGGCTGGTGTCGAAACTCCAATGTTTTTCAACCCACCAAAAGGGTAGATTTCATATTTGGAGGGTCCAAGTTTTGCACCAATTCCGTTAACTCGATCAAAGCCTACCAACGTAGAGCCGAAACGAACAACAGGATATGGGCACAGCCTGACGGACCAGATAATTCAATAACCTTCTGGGAGGGTGAAACTCAAAACCTCGACAAACCACATGATGACGCTCTCGTCATCAGACTCGACGTCGCAGGTTGCGAGCTCTCCCGCATCATGATCGATACTGGGAGCTCGGTAGATGTACTTTTCTACAGCGCTTTCAAAGAAATGGGATACAAAGATTCCGATTTAACGAGTGAGCAAACACCTCTCACCGGTTTCGCAGGGGAAACTACTTTCTCCCTCGGCACAATCAGACTCCCGGTGGAAGCCCGAGGAGTCCGAAAAACAACAGAATTTGTCGTCGTCGACCGACCCGCACCGTTCAATGCCATCCTTGGTAGACCTTGGTTGCACAGTATGAAAGCGGTACCTAGCACTTATCATCAGTGTTTAAAGTTCCCCTCACCGAGAGGAACCGTAACAGTCTACGGGAGCCAATCGGCCTCCCGTAGATGCTACAAGAGCAGCCATATTCAGGCTAGATCTTCCTCCAAATAGCAATTAATGCTAAACGAGGAACTCGTAGAGCGGGATATCAAAAGGCCGAACGACCCTTGTGTCCAAATGAGCCCGCGCAAAGAACTGGTAGTCCAAGTCTGCATAGACGACAAGCACCCAGAAAAGTGCGTCGGCATAGGCGCAGATCTGGATCCTGTAATCCGAACCGAATTGGTAGCTTTCCTCAAAGGCAACGCTCACACATTCGCCTGGGATACCAAAGATATGAAAGGGATAGACTTAGAAGTCACGTCCCACGAACTCAATGTTGATCCCACGTATAAGCCTGTCAAGCAAAAACGCCGCAAACTCGGGCATGAACGTGCTAAGGCAGTACGGGACGAAGTTGACAGACTTCTGAAAGTCGGCTCTATTCGCGAAGTAAAATACCCCGATTGGTTAGCCAATCCGGTGGTTGTTAAAAAGAAAAACGGGAAGTGGAGAGTCTGTGTAGATTTTACAGACTTAAACAAAGCATGTCCAAAAGATAGCTTCCCCCTCCCGCACATCGATAGACTGGTTGAGGCAACAGCCGGACACCAGCTCTTATCCTTCATGGATGCATTCTCTGGGTACAACCAAATTCGTATGAACCCGGAGGACCAAGAAAAAACCGCATTTATAACAGAGCAAGGAACTTACTGCTATAAAGTCATGCCCTTCGGCCTGAAAAATGCCGGGGCAACATATCAACGTCTGGTGAACAAAATGTTTGCCAGGCTGCTGGGCAGAACAATGGAAGTATACATTGACGATATGCTGGTCAAGTCGGCAAGACAAGAAGACCACGTAGCCCAACTCAGAGAATGTTTCACGATCCTGAACAGATTCGGGATGAAACTAAACCCGGCCAAATGCTCTTTCGGAGTCCCGTCAGGAGAATTTCTCGGATACATGGTAACCGAAAGAGGCATAGAAGCCAACCCGAAACAAATCGCTACATTCCTCGACATGCCGTCACCCCGCACCACGCGAGAGGTCCAAAGGCTGACTGGGAAAATAGCAGCTTTGAATCGATTTATCTCTCGATCAACTGATAAATGTCTCCCCTTTTACAAACTCCTAAAGGGGAACAAAAAGTTCGAATGGGACGAGAAGTGCGAACAAGCCTTCCAGGAACTCAAAGAGTACCTCACGAAACCTCCTGTACTAGCAAAACCAGTAGAAGGAGAACAGTTGTTCTTATATATCGCGGTCTCAGCCGCTGCCATAAGCGGAGTGCTAGTACGAGAGGAGCTCAACGAGCAAAAACCCATTTACTATGTCAGCAAGACTTTGCTAGATGCGGAAACAAGGTACCCCACCACCGAAAGGTTAGCTCTCGCAGTAGTAATGTCCGCCCGGAAGCTTAGACCATATTTTCAATCACACACAATTGTGGTGATGACCTCTCAACCAATTCGCACTATCTTGCATAATCCCAGTACATCTGGTCGATTAGCAAAATGGGCCATTGAGTTGAGCGAGTATGACATCGAATATCGTACGCGAACTTGCGCCAAAGCTCAAGTACTCGCCGACTTCGTTATCGAGCTGTCACCAGAATACCTCGACGACGATACACATTCCCGAAAGTGGTCCATGCATGTTGACGGAGCATCGTCCAAGCAAGGATCCGGAATTGGAATTCAGTTAATCTCCCCCACCGGAGAGATTATCGAACGATCATTCCGACTCAATTTCGAAGCCTCGAACAATGAGTCAGAATACGAGGCCCTAATCGCAGGCCTCCGACTCGCCCTTGGCCTCGGAGCACGAGAGCTCAGCGCGTTCAGCGACTCGCAACTCGTTACAAACCAATTTCTTGGGGAATACGAAACAAGAGATGAACGCATGGAAGCGTACCTTAAGGTAGTCCAAGAGCTAGCTGGTCAATTTGAAAGTTTCGAGCTAACTCGAGTCCCCCGCGGAGAAAACACCTCCGCAGACGCGTTAGCCGCCCTCGCCTCGACTTCCAGTCCGACCGTTAAGCGAATCATACCAGTCGAAGGAATCGAGGAGCGAAGTATTAAAGTAGCACCTAAGACTGCTACAATAAACGAGATCTCGGTCTCAGAAAACGAATATCCTCCCGGAGCCCAATCGGAGCCTCCGGGAAACCAACCCGCCCCGATCGAGGATGATGAGTCTCCGACTGAAACCTCGGAACCCACCATACTGGGGCAAACCCCTGACGTTACGGAAACACAGTCAGATGCTCCAGACGAACTCGATTGGAGAATTCCATTCATCGAGTACATAAACGATGGCACAACGCCACCCGGTAAATGGGAAGCACGGAAGCTGAAAGCGAAAAGTGCCAGATATTGTGTCATTCGAGGCCTGCTGTACAAAAGAAGCATCGGCGGCCCGTACTTACTTTGCACTTTCGGTCAGCAGACCCTCAATCTAATGACTGAAATTCACGAGGGTCACTGCGGAAGTCATTCTGCGGGACGAACTCTCGCAAGACAGATAAAAAATCAAGGCTACTACTGGCCGACAATGCTCGCGGACTGCGAAGCCTACTCGGCAAAATGTGACAAATGCCAGAGGCACGCTCCCGTCATTAACCAACCCGCTCACGAACTATCGTCGGTATCGGCACCGTACCCATTCATGAAATGGTCTATGGACGTTATAGGTCCCTTCGAAAAATCAGCTCGAAAAAACTACCGGTACCTTTTGGTCCTAACTGATTATTTCAGCAAATGGATCGAAGCAGAGCCGTTAGTCACAGTCAATGAGACCCACGTAAAGGATCTCATCTGGCGAGACATTATCTGCCGGCACGGACTCCCGCACGAGATCGTGACCGACAACGGCGCGAACTTGACTTCCAAGAAATTTCGGGATTTTCTCGAAACATGGAGCATCAAGCTGACAACCTCAACTCCCCGATACCCTCAAGGAAATGGACAGGCTGAGGCAGCGAACAAAACACTGCTTAACAACATCAAGAAACGACTAAGCTCAACCAAAAGCTTATGGGAGGACGAGATCCAGGGCGTACTCTGGGCCGTCAGAACTACTCCCCGAAAAGCCACAGGAGAAACACCTTTCTCTTTGGCTTACGGAATCGAGGCCGTCGTTCCCGCGGAAGTCTCTATTCCAGGACTCAGACGGACTCTATGTCCCGAAAATGAACAACTTAACAATGAAATGCTCGCAGACAACCTCGACTTCATAGACGAACGACGGGATCAAGCGATGATACGAATCCAAAATTACCAGCAAGCCACCGCACGCTTTTACAACTCCAAGCTCCGTCCTCGGAAGTTCAGCGTTGGCGAACTGGTCCTAAGGAAAGTGTTCGAAAACACGAAAGAGTTAAACGCCGGAAAGTTGGGCACCAGATGGGAAGGTCCCTATCGGATCACCGAAATAATCCGACCTGGCGTTTACAAACTCGAAAAATACGCAAACGGGATACCAGAATTAAGGCCATGGAATGTCATGAACTTAAAAAAGTATTATTACTAGAGGTATCATAAACAATCGAACTACGTTAAGGCTTGATCCCTCTACATGGTACGTAGGCAGCTCAATCCCACGAGTGCAGCCACCTCTCGAAAACCTTTTCATCTCGTTTCAGCAAGGGTCGGCAACCACGAACAAGCGAAACTCGGACTCCCAGCCTGGGCCAGTAACCTTCGTTACATTGTTCTATTTGTCAAAATGTGTATCTCCCTTTCATTAATTCAAAGGTCTTTTATTAATTCTTTCGTGTACAAGCACACAACTATAAAACATCACGTTCACAGTGATATACGTACTTGCAAGCGTGACCTCGACGGGGGTTCACAAGCCAAATACTTTACGGTCTCTAAAAACGACTCAAACTTACCAAAAATCCCAACCATGGACTAAGTCGTACTTACTTAAAAAAAAACAGTTTTCCACCAGGCCGTCTCAACGACCTCCCGCACGATGTCTTTGAAACGACCTTCCGGACGAACTCCCGAGAGTTTTCTCTCGGGTCAAAGCGACTAGACAACGATCCAAACAACAACAACGACAACATGCAGATTCAAAAGCATGCTCCCCGATGAAGTCCCGAAAGCAGGCTCCCGGACGAAGTCCCGACAACATGCTCGTACCAGTCGAAAGCTACTCGTAAAAGTGTTTTCATCTTCGAAATTCCTTATCCGGGAATAAAAAGAACGAGATCGTCGTAATATAAAAACAAACAGAAGTCCTAATTTGGATTAAGGAAAAAGCCCCCTTGGGCAAACAAAAGAAACATCAAAAAAAAAAAACAAAGTCTAAAAAGGATTAAAACCCTCCCGGGCAACCAAAGGCAAAAGTCTAAAAGCGGATTAAAGCCCTCCCGGGCGAAACAGGTTCAAACCTAAAGCAAAGTAAAAAGGAAAGAAGTCACGGTGCTTCAGCACCATCAGCCTCGTCCTTAGCAGAATCATTGGACCCGAACTCGTTCAGACCTTTCGGAACTCCACTCTGCACGTCGACGTCCATGGGCGCTGAATCATTCGACACTTGAGGAAGATCGAGCTTTGAAGTAGAAAAGTCCGAGGTCACAGAGGTCTTGTACACCTCCTCAACCTCGAGGCGAAGAGCTTCCAGCCTCTCTTTCTCCTTCAAAGCATCCTCGCCTCCTTCGGTAATATCCTTCAGGAGCTGGAGGTTCGAATCGAGCTCCCGGAGATCAGCTTCGTTATTAGACTCCAGCTTTTTCTTCTCAAACTTGGCTTTAATGGCCTCAAGAACCTTGCCGTAGGCAACTGCAATTTCACGACGCCCTTCACGAACCAAGCGGCGCGTTGACCCCTCGAAAGTGGCTTTGAACTGGTTATTCTCCTCCGAGAGCCTGGACACCTGACCTGCCAACGCGACCATCTCCTCACTTTTGGCCTCAGCCAGCCTCTCCAAAGCATGGTGCTTGCGGACCCATTCCAGCCTCTCATCCTCAAGCCTAGCCATTTGGGAAGTAAGCTCAGGAATCTCGTGAGCAATACGATACTCTAGCATAGCCACCAAAGATCGGGAAGACTGGAGGGCCGCTGAAAGATCTTCGAAACTTTTTCGGGCCTCCTCCACTTCGCCTCGCTTAGGCACGTCGGACAACCTCTGCTCGTAGCTAGCAACGAGGCGGTTCGACGTTGCCACCATCTGAAAAATCATAACGAACGAGTCAACCAAGAGAATACATGAGAAAGAACTCAAACTCATGACAAAAATTACCTGCCCAATCGCCACAGCAAGGTCAACGTAGGCCTCTCGCTCGGATAGATTTCGGACAGCCGGAATCTGACAGCCCGCAGCTTTGAAGTGGCGAACGATCGTCGCCATACCCAAACGATCCTCAATAACAGGGAAATCGCGGTTGTGGCTGAACCTCCAGTGGTGACGTCCCAACGACGAGCCGTTTCCCGAATGAGATCCAGACCTCGTCTCGTTCTCCCGACCTTGCGATGGTATTCCCACGACTTCCTCCCGTTGCTGACTATCAGGAGCTCGCGCCGAACTCCCATCAGAAAACTGGGGCGCGTCGTTCTCACCGACTAGAGGGGTATCCTCGGAAGCATTCTCTCCCTCCGTCCTCGGCCTTTTGGACCCAGAGCCAGAGCGGTTAGAGATAACGGCCATGACGTCAGCAACACGAGTTTCGGAGGGGAGCGCCGCGGCTTGTGGCGCAACGGCCAAAGAGCCGGCAGCAGCTGGTTGTTGAGTCGAGGGCGCACCCTGTTGAAGAACAGAGGATAGAGCACGGGTCAAATCCCCGGAGCGGACCCTTTGGTTGTTTCCCGGAACAGATCGGCGTTCACGTAGAGTCGGTCGTCGAGACATCCTAGCAACTGATTCGGTACTGTTAGAGGGTCTGGGATCTGCGGGCAGAAAGACAGATTCTGTGTTTAGCAAAGCCCTTCTAATAAAGAGGTGCTAAGACAAAAGTTTGTACGAAACCTCCTTACCGGGACGATTCCAACCAGGAGGTGGGATTCCAGAAACGGGTTGCGGAGAGCGAGATCGTTGACGTCGAGAGGAAGATGCACGAGGAGCCGGATGACGACGAGTAGGCTTTTGCTCTTGAGGTGAAGGCTGATCAGAACGCCGAACCTCTCGCCTCGGATAGAGTACTCCTCGGATTCTCTCGTAATTAAACTGATCCTAGGACGTATTTGCAGACTGTAGAAGAAGAGCCGTCTGTCGCAAAAGCGGAGTAAACAGAACGCGGTCAGGAGTAACTGCAAGTAATGCAAACTGGGGTTAGAAATCGGTCAACATAAAAATCGATTAACAAATAAAGCTAAGATCCGAAACAGGATCTCGAATTTTCTGTCCTAACCGGCGACTCCTCGCCAAACCGTCGGCAGCCGTCCAAAGTCGAAATCACCAATCGACGCTGGCCCGACCCGGAAAAAGAAATATTTTTCCTGCCAGAAATTGTCACGCGCTGGAGGGTCGTAGATGATACGGCGGCCGGTGCGGGGCATCACATAAAAAGTACCCATATTGACAGCGGTTGAGTTGTGCTTGAATGAGTATAGCGACACCACGAGCTCCGGCGTCACGGTAACGCCAGTTTCTCTGGCTCTTACCAAGAGACCGATCATGTGCCGGATGAAACCCGGACCCATCTGCGGGAAGGCGAGCTCTAGTTGAGCAAGCGTATCAAGGATCTCTCGCGGGATAGGGAACATAAGCCCACAATCCTCAAATAAAGAGGTGTAAGAACAGCAAAGCCCCGCCGGAACTCGCTCCGGAGAGTGTGGTGCGCATGCCTCGATGAGCTCGACGTCGTCTGGAATACCCGCGCGACGCCTGAAATCCGCGAAATCCTCCGAGTGGATCCGCGAGGGTCGGTAGGGACCGAATAGCTCTTCAGCCATGACGCGGCAATTAGGGCAAAGGAAAAGGGGGTTTTTTCTCCTTTCTCTGTTTCTCTGCGTCTGGTTTCGGGGTTGAGGAAATAAAAAAAATATAACAAAACAGACCTACGAAAGAAGAAGAGGGGAGAGGGTTTTTACCTTTTTGGAGAACACGCAGCAGTTATTGTCTCGTGTTAGGAAAACGTGGGGATTTATAGCCCATAATCATCACTACGTCGAGAACCCCGCGCTCTCTCTCTTACTTTTAATATGGACCGCTCATCAACCTGCAAGATGCGACACGTGTGCGGCGAGAGGATATCATAATCTCGCGCAGAATCCGAACAGTCCTGGTGCATGCGTCAAGTTGGGATTTGACATCATCTTGGAAACCGAATTCGGATTTATGAGATGTAGTCGAATCTCCGAATCCGAGCATAATCTTCGGGATAAAAGACTTTAATTAAAACTCTCTCGAGTTCGTAACCATCACTCAAGAGAGTGGGGGGCTATTGTTGGACCTGGGCTTCGCCCCTTTGGGCCTAGCTTCGGCCCATCTTCCCTGAATCATCAAAAGGCTTGTTTTAAATAAGGCCTCAAAGTTAAGGCTAGCTGATGCAGAGTCCGGGAGGACGCAGGCGGCAGGTTAGCAAATACTGAGTCAGAAGAGATCGAGCAGTTAGAGGAAAATCCGGAGGCTGTTCCCAGAATCAGGGAGAGCACAATATCAGGAGGAGGTTGGAGCAGAGAAGTTATAAAAGGAGGCGAAGTCAATCGCGAGGGGGATCATCTTCTTGACCCGGAATTCACTTAGAGCTTTAGAATTATTACTACGACCTCTCGCCGAGAGCTCCCACTTTGTACTTCTTATTCAATCTCCTCTTGTAAAACTCCGATTAATCTCAATAAAATCCCTTTTGATTCATTCAACTATTAAGATTACTTTGTCTCTTAGAGAATCTAGCCCTTAATTCCTTTCCTTAACCATAAGCTTTCTATTGCGAGTTTTAGCGCTCACAAGTATGTTTCGCGCAAAGCCAAGATTGCAGCGATAAGGAATCCTGTTTTGAGAATTGCTGTGAAGATCATCAGCAACACCTTCTTCTTCAAGAAGGAATCAGGGGCGGTCAGAGATGATGAGTTGTGGATGCTATTTATGGGCGTCAAGCATCTCCTACCAGAGTACGCGGAGAGTCCTGGACCTACCGTCAATTATGCCGCTGTGTTGTGCGATATGCTTCAGAGGATCAAGGGAAAGCCTCCAAAGGAATGTTGTGTGGGCAACATCCTCACCCCAATCTTCCAACATACGATGATTGATCTCAGGAGGGAAGAAGTTGAGGAAAGATACGGGAGGATCGACAATAGACATCTTGTCAACTGCCATGTGCTCAACAAGAGCGATGTCTATATGTATTGGGATCGCAACGGGACAACCTGTTTCTGCAGACTTCCTAACGAAGGTATCACTTCACTCCTATCTAAGGAAAGTTTGGAGTTTTTACTAGGTCCGGAGCACTTGATACCAGATCCTTCTGGCACCACGCGGACACTCTCTCGTCGCCATCGTACATCAACACAAGCAGCACCACAGCCGAACGATAGCGATGATGAGATGGAAGAGGCTGAGGTTGACATCGAAGAAGAAGCAGACGAGCCTCAGCCGCAGCAGCTCCTGCCTCACGGCCCAAACAGGTACCGCCTACCCCCAAGCCCTCCTGCAGATGACACGGCACAGCAGCTTCAGTGGATCATCGACTCGCAGAAAAAGAACAACTCCATGATGAGGAAAATATGGAGGGCGATCCAGAAGATCAAACCTTGTTCTTGTGCTTCAGGTTCACCGACACAAGATGAGGAAAGCGCTGAGGCTGAAAATGAGGATGATGAGGATAATGAGGAAGGTGAAGACGAGGAAGATGAGGAAGATGAGGAATGTGAAGATGAGGAAGTCGAGCAAGCCGAGGATGCTGATGACTCTGAGGGCACAGAGTCCAACTCTATCACCAACGCACGTGAGAAGAGGACCAAGGCAGCTCAAGACCGGGCTGAACCTACTCATTCACCAGTGGAGCATTCCTCAGCACAGTATAGTGATATCCGCTTACCAAGAAGCAGGAGGAACATAGGCAGGAGAGAGAGCTCCAGCGATAGCTCTACCCGCGACCACTGAGCTTGTGGTTATTTCTATCCCTTGTTCTATATCATTTCGCTTTTAAGACATTTGGTTTTGTTTCTTTATGTATGGCATTCTTCTGTTTATTTTGTTATTACACCGAGACGGTGAAAAGCAAGTTCGGGGGAGGATGCCATTATTTACTAATGACGTTTGTGTTTGTTTCTTTTATTTTGGTGTGTTTTATTTTGATTAATACTTTGTTGGAATTTAAAATGTTTTATTGAGTCAAAACAGTTATGAGAATTTGTTATCTTTTGGAATTGCAACATGTTTAAGATCATTTTGTTTTAAAACTGCTTAGCCTTGTTTGAGGATAACTTGGAAGCGCAGAAAAATCCATAACTTGATCATTTTATGAAAATCCCTATCATTTGAGCTTAATCATATATATATGAACTTAATATGGACTTAATATATCTCACTTAGGGGATTGATAATCATGTAATGGAATTACATTTGGAGTTTTCTTTACATTGTTTATATCAACCTTTGTTAACTCCAAATGGCTAGACTTATTTTTAGTCTAGTACCACACCCCTTACCATTTCCATCTTTCAAACCACATGCATCTGTTTATAGCCATTGTCATGTGCATTCATGTGCAAAAACTATGGAGTATACGGACCGACATAGCTTTCCTTTCGCTAGGATTGTGGTAGTAGTTCGTTTGCATACCGTCATTGGACGAGATTGGGCTATTGTGGATTAGTAGATGTATTTATGAGTATGACGAGCATTCATTGTCAAGATTTCTTTTGATGCAACTTTTGTAGGACTCCTCATTCCCGCTCCCCCATCTAAAAAAAAAACTAACTAAAAAAAAAAAAAAAAAAAAAAAAAAAACAAAAACAAGATGGGAAAGGAGTGAAAAGAGAAAGGAGTGAGTCTGAGATCTTTAATGTGTTTCATTAGCATCTAAAAAAAAAAAAAAGAAAGAAAGAAATCTTTATATTCATACTTGGGGTTCTGAGTTGGTTAGGAGGATTCGAGCGAAAGGAGAGCTATGTACTTCCTAATTGGTCTTTGTCTCACTGTGATTTTGCATAATGATTTGCATCCGTTTGCTTTGCTGGAGAACCCAAAACACTTGAGCCACCAAATATCAACCTTCATACCTAGACCATAACGTGTTAGATATTCCCTTTGTGAGAGTACACGCATTTCTTAATAAATGTTAAATGTTAAGTTCTACATGATCTCGGGATTTCATACATTTGCTACGGTTATGGCGAAGTACAATGTAGTACGGTTTGATATGAACTTGGTGAAAGTGGTTGCGAGCATTTGGTTGAAGGCATGATCCTATAGATTTTACGAATTCTCATGTTTTTCAAAACCTTTTCTCTTGGTTTAGATTTTGTTTTGTTTTCCTTGAGGACAAGCAAAAGTCTAAGTTGGGGGGAGTTGATGTATTGTACTTTTGATTGCTTTTTGATTTGTTTTTAGTATTTGTTTCGTATCTTTTGTTAGTTTTCGAGTCTTTTCTATTTTGTTTTGAGTCTTTTACAGGTTCTATGGAGTTAAGCCGGAATAAGATGATTTCGGGATTGTTCGGGCTAAGATGAAGCCTAGAAGCTACGGAAAGGACATGGATCGATCCATCCCACCCATGGATCGATCGATCCAGACGACTCCAAGAACACGGCCACGGATCGGTCGATCTGGCCGACCAATCGACCGATCCATGACCCACGGACAATTGTCCGGACACGAGGGATCGACCGATCCGGCCAACCGATCGGTCGATCCAGCCTGATGACGACATGAAGAGATTTTGTCCGGACACAACGGATCGATCGATCCCTAGGGCAGATCGATCGATCGCCTGCCAGCCGTCATGAAGAACAACATTGGGATCGATCGATCCGACGTGTGGATCGATCGATCCCAAGCCAGCCGCCAAGTTAGATATTATGTCCGTAAATCAGGGATCGATCGATCCGACTTGTGGATCGACCGATCCCCTTGGCCGCCTACACCATTTTACACCTATGTCTATAAATATCCCACCTAAACCTACAAAAACATATCAGATTTTATTTCTAAACCTCTTGGACGCCTAAAACACTATTCTAGACAAACTTCTTGGATTTCTAAACTCCTCCTTTCTATCAAACATTTGGAGAAGTTTTGTTGTATCATTTGTTGTTTATTTCAATCCTATTATGCTTTGTATGGTTTACTTTGCTGATTTTCTGAATATGTGTGAGTAATTTATTAGTTAGGTTTTAGGGTTCTTGAAGGGAATTGATGGCTTGATGAATTGATAGAGATTTGGGGTTTCTAATCCATAGGTTCTTTGATTCATGTGTTCTTAATGCTAGATTAAGAGTAGCTACCTTAGTCTTGATTATAGGTTGTTCTATAAGCACTAATCATGTTATAGAGAACTTGAACCTTATGAATTGAGCTTTGTATCTCTAGCCTGCGAGAGTTGATGCTAGATCATCATTGTGAACTTAGTGAACTTGTGTGTTAATGCTAATTTGGTTAGGAGAAATCAAACGAGAGTTTAGTTTTCGAGTAGCCAAGTTTAGGGGTTAAGGCCACGAGAGTGGGTTAATCCACCTTGCGTTCATGTTCTAGAACGGTTCTGAGAGTGTTAAATCCCATGCTCAAAATTATTCGTTAAGCCATTGACAACCTGAAATGCTCTAAGGCCTAATGCCTTTTTAATCGTATAAATCAATCGTTCGTTTTATGTTTATTGCATTTTGTTAACAAGTTTGGAAGAAACAATCAAACCCATCCTGCTATAGCTAATTACAAGTCTCGTAAATCATTAGTGTACCATTGGTTCTTGTGGTTCGACCTCGTTATATACTACCTTGCGGTTAAGTGTATCGAGTAAATACTCGAGCAATCAGCGAGGTCTATGCTTTGTGTGATCGTTTATACTATTCTTTCTATCTTAGTTTGATTAAAATGCATGTTGTTAGCGTCATGAACTAGCTCTGATCATAGGTAGTTAGGTTTTGCTAATCGCTTGCCTAAGTGCTAGAACCTAGCCGGGATGAATGTTGTGTTATAGGAAGCACATACCACTTACCTATAGGGTTTCATGGACTAGAATCGAACTCGTTATTAATTCTTTGATCTATGCGTCGTTGCCTGTGTGAGTTGAGTAACGGAGTATAGGGATTTTTTATGATTATCCCTAAGATATTAGGTCAATCGTTCATTAGTGTTTCGTATGTCCGAGACTTGGAAATAAACGCACATCATCTTAGGTTTCTCTTAGATAGATAGATTCTTGAACCCCCTCTGATCCCTTGAATGCCCAACGCTTTCTCTTTATTGTTTTACATCCGTTTATTTACTTTCTTTCGTAATTTGTTACTTGACTTACAATCAACCAAACCCCAATCTGAGTTCTAGCTATACTTTGGTCTATAGGGTTTGCAATACAACTTCTCTCTCTGTGGGATTCAATCCTTAAGTACTACATACGTTTACTGTGCACTTGTAGTAGCTGTATGGTCTTTGAGGTAAAAGACTGAAGCGAAATAACACACGCATCAAGCTTCAAAACCTCTTTTCCATGGCTTTACTTTCTTGTTTGCTTGAGGACAAGCAAAGTCTAAGTCTGGGGGAGTTGATAACATCGTATTTTTACCTATTATAGCTTTTGTTTTCCTATGATTTTGAGAAGAGATTGGTGTTATGCTTGGGCAAAAAAGCCATTTATCATCCATTTCAAGTTTAAGAAGGTTTTAGAGGTTTCAAAGGAAAATGGACCAAAGGAAGAGGAAAACCCGTTTCTAGACAGTTTCAGATCACCAAATGTATGGCACCTTTTGAGGGACTTACCGATGCTAAAATATTGAGTTCTTAGTGTCTATGGAAAACCAGAAGTGTCAAGTTTCACGTCGAGAAAGAATCAGCACATTCCCTTCAGCCATTTGGGAGATATCATCCAAGGAGTGAAGCCCTGTCACGACCGGTCACAAAGGGCCATGACCGGTCTCGGCCTTCTTGGCGCGACCGGTCACGAGGGGTCGTGACCGGTGCCTCCCATCTTGACACAACCAGTCACAAGAGCCGTGACCGGTCTGAAACTAGCCGACCTAACTTTCCTTAAAAGTCTTCCTCGGCCCAATGAAACCCTAGAACCGACTTCAAAGCCTATATATACACTCTTAACCTAACCTAAAGGGTGTGAACTTCAAGACAACTTCAGAGAGCCTCCAGCCGCCACACCTCTTGCAAAGCTCTTGAAGTTCATCATCGCTTTTTCTCTTTTGTTTTAAGGATAAGTCTTTGCATCTTGTAAACCCTTTTTACAGAAGTAATCTCTTAACCTTAATCTTTTATCTATTCAGTTTATGCTCATGAATTGTCTAAACCTTGCTTTGATGATTCTCTTAAGTTTGCTTGAGTAGTTTACTTGTTGGGTTTAAAGGGGACATCAAAGGAGGCGATGGATCTATAGGTTTAAGTGGCGAGGTCTATGCTTTTTGTGATCGTTTATACTGTTCTTTCTATCTTAGTTTTATTATAATGCATGTATTTAGCGTCATGAACTAGCTCTGATCATAGGTAGTTAGGTTTTTCTAATAGCTTTCCTAAGTGTTAGAACCTAGCTGGTATGAATGTTGTGTTATAGGAAGCACATACCACTTACCTCTAGGGCTTCATGGACTAGAATCGAACTCGTTATTAATGCTTTGATCTATGCGTCGTTGCCTGCGTGAGTTGAGTAACGGAGTATAGGGATTTTAGATGATTATCCCTAAGAAATTAGGTTAGTCGTTCATTAGTGTTTCGTATATCCGAGACTTGGAAATAAACGCACATCGTCTTAGGTCTCTCTTAGATAGATAGACTCTTGAACCCCCTGCGATCCCTTGAATGCCCAACGCTTTCTCTTTATTGTTTTACATCCGTTTATCTACTTGTTTTTGTTATTTGTTACTTGACTTACAATCTACTAAACCCAAATCTGAATTCTAGCTATACTTTGGTCTATAAGGTTTGCAATACAACTTCTCTCTCTGTGGGATTCGATCCTTAAGTACTATATACGTTTACTGTGCACTTTCAGTAGCCGTGTGGTCTTTGAGGTCAAATGCTAAAGCGAAATAACCACTACAAGAAAACAAAGGTGTAACAACGAAAGAAATCGTTGTTAATTCGTCGTAAACAGACGTTTACAACTGTTTTACGACGAAGACGAATTCGTCGTAAAGTTCGAGTCGTAAATCACAATTCGTCGTAAAAACGTCGGAAGTTAACAACGAACACTAATTCGTCTTAAATTTGATGGAAAGAGATTCGTCGTATAATCGACGTAAATACCTACGTCGTTCGTGAGCGTCGTAAATTACACGTCAAAAAGTCAACGTAGTGTCAATAAATCGACGTTAATTCAACGTTAGTTTACATCGAATTAACGACGAATAGAGGAGTGGTTGTAAATCCGTCGTAAATTGCCGTCGCGTTTACGACGACTCCGTCGTTAATTCGTTGTAAAGTTACGACCGATTAACGGCCAACTGTTTTGGCAGTCGTCGTTAAACGGTCGTAGATTTTTTGTGTATTAAAATTACAATTAAAATATAAATCATCAATTAGATGTCGTTAATTGATATGATTTAAAATTAAAATTAAAATTATAATTAAAATTAAAATTAAAAATAAAATTAAAATTGTACATAAATCATAATTTTAAAACTTAAACAAAAAACATGAAAAAAATGTAATTATTAAAATCTATATCCCTAAACAATTCCGCACTAGCGGCTTCAGCGACTTGACGTTGAAATTCGGTTTCTTCTTCTTGAGGTTGTTGTGATGATTGCCCCATCACTGGTTGTCGAGCTTCCGCCCGTCTACGTTCCAATGCTCTTGCTACTTCGGGATTGCTTGCCGCCAAAATGTCGAATCTACTATCCATTCCCTGAAGTTGGCGGGCTTGTTGCTGTTGGAGAGTCTCTAGAGATGCGATCTTAGCTCGAAGATGTACGGGATCATCATCCGGGTTGCGTCTATAAGAAGAAGTGGCAACCGGAACATCCTGAATGGATCCCATACCTAGAATCCGTCCTTTTTTCTTTGGAGCGACCTACAATATAAAAATAAACAGTTTTTAAAAATATAACAAATCAAAATATTTATTAAATTAAAAAAAAAACATAAAAATATTAATTACCGATTCGAAGATCTTATCTTGATCCACTGTACTCAACGCCACGGGAGTACCATCTTGGCTTTGTTGAGAAAGCTGAGTGATATATCATAGTTTTTATGGGTTTTAACCATGATATAAGAGTCTTTAATCGAGTCTTTTTGGTGTTTTTAGAGTCTATTGGAGTCTTTTATCTTCAGGTATGCATTTAGGACTAATGTGAAGAATATGGGAGATTTTGGAGCGAAGACCAAGAAGTTGCATCGAAGAATCATGTTTTGAGGCGATGTGTGACTCGGTGTCGATCGACACCAGCCATGAGTGTCGATCGACACCACATGCGAACAACTTCGGAGTTTTTGGAAGATTTACAATTTTGCCCAGAAGTTTTCAATATTTCAGCAATAGTCCTTGTACGAGTTTTTAGATATATATTGTGTTTTAGATCAGAGTTTTAGGGATTATCAAGCAGCAGACTCTCTTTCTATCTCAAGCTTGTATCATCTTTCTCTAATCTCTGATACTCTTTGTTCTTTACTTTTAATATATTGAATGCTTTCTATTCATATCATGATGATTGTTTCTTTCACCATGTCTGAGTAGTTTACTTGTTAGGCTATGGGTTTTCAAAGGTTTCTGAGGAATTGTTGAACCAGTGATTTATTAGGGTTAATTAATAGAGTTCTTCATCTAGGATTGAACTTACTGCTTATTATAGATTCGCGACCTAGAATCTGATTTAGGGTTGTTAATTGACACGAAAGTGTAATTGATTGCTAGATCTATCTTAGGTGAGCAAAATACCTATCTGCAAAGGAATTTGATTTAGGGATTTTGTGAACAAATTGAACCTGATCATTACTGCTTGTCTGGATCTTAGAATTAGCAAAGGAATTTGGAATTCTAGATTCAGGGATAGATAGTTTACGCAGCGGAAGCTGGTAGGTTTTACAATTGTGTTTAAGTTCTAGAACGGTTCTTAAATTATAATCCTGATAATTCAATTTAATCACAGTTCTGAAGATTTCTGAGATTTCCCTATGCCTAGCGCTCTTCTCCATTGATTTACACTTTGTTTAATTTCTCGCACTGCAATTTCATTACATTATACTTTATTTAGCACTATACTTTTACTGGGATTTATTGGGTATTTCATAGTCCTTGTGGATTCGATCCCTAAGTACTACAGTGATCTCTTAATTTAAGAGAGTAGCTCAGGGTAAATTTGAGCATATCAAATTTTGGCGCCGTTGCCGGGGACTTTTGATTTTACCATTAGATTTAAGTTTAAGTTTTTGTCTAAATTTTCTTTAATTTTGTTACTAATCTCGTTCTTTCTTTCTTTCTTGTGTGTTTCAGGTGCATGCCAAACCGCAAAACTCGGAGCAACAAGAATCTTGAGCTAGTAACCCTTTCAAATCAAGAGCTAGCTAAGTTAGAACGAAGAACCCGGAAAGCAAAGAATTCAGAAGCGATGTTGCGTACTATCATCATGGCTGATGAACATGGAGTTCTCCGGGACAGGGATGGCCATGCATACAATGCAGAGGGCCAAAGGATCGATGACAATGGCCAAGTCATTGTTGAGGCTGAAGTACACGCCCAGGGTGCTGGTGTCGACCGACACCCACCACCTGGTGTCGATCGACACCCACCAGCCGCTGGTGGTGTTTTGGTAGGACAAGGTGCACCTGGTGCCTTAGGTCCACGTGCAATGACATTGGGGGATTACAACAGGCCAGAGCAGTTCTATGCCAATCGGTCTGCCATCCGCCCACCTCCGTTTCAAAGGAATGACTTTGAACTCAAACCTGCATACTACACGCTTGTAGGACAGAACCCTTTCCACGGGCTATCACATGAGCACCCTATGGATCATATTGAGCGGTTTGAGGATCTAGTCACTAGCATCAAGGCTAACGGGGTTTCAAACGACTATCTGTTCTGTAAGCTCTTCACATACTCTCTTGCTGGGGAAGCAGCTTATTGGCTTAAGCAGTTGACGCCGGGATCACTGACCACTTGGGAGGACACTAAAAATGCTTTCCTGAACAACTTTTATGATGATGCACGGTCTGAAGAGCTGAGGACGAAGATTTCAGCCTTCTCTCAAGGACCTACTGAGGCATTCAAGGCCGCTTGGGCAAGGTTCAGGGCTTATCAGAGGGATTGTCCACACCATGGGTTCAGTGAGGTTCAGTTGCTTGGGATTTTCTTCAGGGGTATCAATTGGAGGTATCAGATGGCTCTGGATGCTGCAAGTAATGGCAACTTCAATACCAGATACCCTGATGATGCTGTGGTACTAATAGAGAACTTGGCTTCAAGCAACAGTACTAAGAATGCTGATTTCGAGAGAAAGAAGCAAGCTGGGTACTTGGATGGAAGTCAGATAGCTGAGGTAAAGGCGAAACTTGATACGGTTCACAACCTTCTAATAAACAAGAAGCAGGTCCATTTTGCTGCAGAGGTTGAGACCTATGAGCCAATTAATGAGCATGAGGAGCAGGATGTTAACTATGTCGGTGGAACGAGCTTTCAGCGTTTCGGTAACTCACAAGGAAACCGAGGCTACAATGGGGGCAGTCCGCGAGGCAACTATCAAGGGAATCAGTCCTCCTCTACTTTCACTCAGCAGCCTCAGTATCAGAAGCCCTATCAGAGCAACAACAACTTCAATCAGAGGAACTATGGCTCATCTTCATATCAGAGCATTCCACCACCTACTACAGAGAGCAAGATGGAATCGATGCTTGAGCAGATTCTAGAAGGTCAACAGAAGATCACCGTGGAATTCAATGGTAAGTTAGACTCACTGTATCAGGATTTGAATGGGAAGTTTGAGCAGTTGAACACTCATGTCAAGAAGTTAGACACTCAGGTTGCTCAGACAGCTGGAGCTATTAAGAGACAGGACGGTTTTCTTCCTGGGAAGACGGACACTAATCCGAGGCATCCAGTGAATGCCATCTCATTGAGGAGTGGGAAGAAGGTTGAGCCTGTGATCAGGAGTACTCTGACACCTGAAGAGATGATAGACTTAGAAGAAGTCGAAGACGAAGATGTTGTTCTTCCGGAGTTAGTGTCGATCGACACCAACACTATGTGTCGATCGACACCAGCTGATACAGAAGGGATTGACGAAGACAAAGCTGTGTCGATCGCTACCAAAGACACGACACAGGATGTTAGTGTCGACCGACACACACCACCGGGTGTCGATCGACACCCTTCACAGACAGACAAGGCTTCTTCACATCTGCTAAGCCGATCACCGAATCATCATACAAACCGAGGATCCCTTATCCTCGAAACCCTAGGAAGTCTAAGCAAGAGATAGACGATGCCAGGTGTAAGGCTATGATGGACAAACTCATTGTTGAGTTACCGTTGATTGATGCCATCAGGACATCCCCCATAATAAGACGGTATGTGAAACGCATGGTCACTAAGGATTTGAATGTTGAACAGGGTGCGATGATGATTTCCGCACAGGTTAGTGCCGTGATTCAGAACAAGATTCCAGAGAAGCTTCCAGACCCAGGTACTTTCGTTCTTGACTGCACCATCTTTGCAGAAAAGTTCGAACGGTCTTTATGTGATCTTGGTTCTAGTGTGAATTTGATGCCCAGATCAATTGCTGTGAATCTTGGTATGACAGACTTTCAGCCGACAAGGATCACTCTCATCCTTGCTGATCGTTCTGTTCGTCTTCCAGACGGTATCCTTGAGGATGTTCCTATCAAGATAGGAGGTTGCTTGATTCCTACGGATTTCGTTGTGTTGACATATGAGGAAGAGCCTAAGGATCCGTTGATATTGAGACGACCATTCTTGGCTACAGCTGGTGCCATGATTGATGTCAGAAGGGGACGCATTGGTCTGAATGTAGGCGATTTGGTTATGAACTTTGAGATGGATAAGCTTGTAAAGCGACCTACGATCGATGGTCAGACCTTCTGCGTCGAGACTCTCACGGATCTTGTTGAGGAGAGTTTCAAAGAGTTTCATTATGAGGATCCTCTGGAACGTGCTTTGATTGCTTCAGTGGATGAGGTTGAGCATTTAGATGATATTGCTGCTGGGTATGTCAAGCTAATGGATGCAACCAAGGAAGTGATGCACGTAGCGGGTGTCGATCGACATCCATCACTGGTGTCGATCGACACCGGTGTCCGGACAGACAAGAAAGCAGCTGATTGGAGCTTTGAGCAAGCTCCAAAGATAGAGCTTAAGCAACTCCCTGCGGGGCTCAGGTACGCATTCCTAGGTGAATATAATTCATATCCTGTTATTGTTAATGCGTCCTTGAACAACGCAGAGCTCACCCTATTGCTAAGTAAGCTGCGCAAGTTTCGCAAAGCACTTGGCTATTCTCTTGATGACATTTCAGGTATCTCTCCAGATCTGTGCATGCATAGGATACATCTTGAGGATGAGACTAAGTCATCAGTTGAACATCAGAGACGGCTGAATCCAAACCTGAAGGATGTGGTCAAGAAAGAGATCATGAAGCTGTTGGATGCAGGGATCATTTATCCAATTTCCGACAGTGATTGGGTCAGTCCAGTGTATGTTGTACCTAAGAAGGGAGGAGTCACAGTGGTACAGAATGAGAAGAATGAGCTGATACCGACTAGAACTGTGACAGGGCACAGAATGTGCATTGATTACAGGAAGCTGAACGCCGCTACAAGAAAGGATCATTTTCCTTTGCCCTTCATTGATCAGATGCTTGAGCGGTTAGCTAATCACCCTTATTACTGCTTCCTTGACGGTTATTCAGGGTTCTTTCAGATTCCTATTCACCCAGATGACCAGGAGAAGACAACGTTTACATGTCCCTATGGCACTTTCGCATACCGCATAATGCCCTTTGGACTATGTAACGCTCCTGCTACGTTTCAGAGGTGTATGATGTCTATCTTCACAGACATGATTGAGGACAGTATGGAGGTATTCATGGATGACTTTTCAGTTTATGGGTCCTCATTCAAGGATTGTTTGGATAACCTATGCAGAGTGCTAGCTAGATGTGAAGAGACGCACTTGGTTCTGAATTGGGAGAAATGCCACTTTATGGTCAGAGATGGCATTGTTCTTGGGCATAGGGTATCAGAGGCTGGTATTGAGGTTGATCGAGCTAAGATTGAGGTGATGACTAATCTGCAGCCTCCTTCTAATGTCAAGACTTTAAGAAGCTTTCTTGGACACGCTGGATTCTATAGACGTTTCATCAAAGACTTCAGCAAGATAGCACGTCCACTCACCGCTTTGCTCTGTAAGGATGTCACATTTGAGTTTGATACTAATTGTTCTGATGCCTTTCAACAGCTCAAGCGTGCATTAGTGAGTGCTCCAATTATTCAGCCGCCGGATTGGGATTTGCCTTTTGAGGTAATGTGTGACGCCAGCGACTTTGCAGTGGGGGCTGTGCTGGGACAAAGGAAAGACAAGAAGCTTCATGCCATATACTATGCTACCGTACATTGGATGATGCGCAGAAGAACTACGCTACAACAGAGAAAGAACTGCTTGCTGTTGTGTTTGCTTTTGAGAAGTTCAGGCAGTATCTTGTTGGCTCTAAGGTAGTAGTGCATACTGATCATTCTGCACTCAAGTACCTAATGCAGAAGAAGGATTCCAAGCCTAGACTGTTAAGATGGATTCTATTACTCCAGGAGTTCGACATCGAAGTCAAGGATAAGAAAGGTACTGAAAATGGAGTTGCTGATCATCTTTCGCGGATTAGGGTTGAAGACGACATCCCTATTGATGATTCTCTGCCAGAAGAGAATGTGCACTTACTGGAAACGGGATGGCGAGATTTTTCTTTTGGTGATCTGCAGAATTCTCGGACAACAGGTCCGGGTGTCGATCGACACCACGCTGATGTGTCGATCGACACCAACACTCCAGACAGCTACGATTTGGCAAAACATCACACAATAGCTGTTGTTGAGGGTCAGGATCGACCATGGTTTGCTGACATTGCCAATTTCCTTGCTGCAGGAGATGAACCGGATGAGTTTACAGGGTATTCAAAGAAGAAGTTTATGCGTGAGCTGAGACGGTTCTATTGGGATGAACCTTAGATATAAGAGTCTTTAATCGAGTCTTTTTGGTGTTTTTAGAGTCTATTGGAGTCTTTTATCTTCAGGTATGCATTTAGGACTAATGTGAAGAATATGGGAGATTTTGGAGCGAAGACCAAGAAGTTGCATCGAAGAATCATGTTTTGAGGCGATGTGTGACTCGGTGTCGATCGACACCAGCCATGAGTGTCGATCGACACCACAGGCGGACAACTTCGGAGTTTTTGGAAGATTTACAATTTTGCCCAGAAGTTTTCAATATTTCAGCAATAGTCCTTGTACGAGTTTTTAGATATATATTGTGTTTTAGATCAGAGTTTTAGGGATTATCAAGCAGCAGACTCTCTTTCTATCTCAAGCTTGTATCATCTTTCTCTAATCTCTGATACTCTTTGTTCTTTACTTTTAATATATTGAATGATTTCTATTCATATCATGATGATTGTTTCTTTCACCATGTCTGAGTAGTTTACTTGTTAGGCTATGGGTTTTCAAAGGTTTCTGAGGAATTGTTGAACCAGTGATTTATTAGGGTTAATTAATAGAGTTCTTCATCTAGGATTGAACTTACTGCTTATTCTAGATTCGCGACCTAGAATCTGATTTAGGGTTGTTAATTGACACGAAAGTGTAATTGATTGCTAGATCTATCTTAAGTGAGCAAAATACCTATCTGCAAAGGAATTTGATTTAGGGATTTTGTGAACAAATTGAACCTGATCATTACTGCTTGTCTGGATCTTAGAATTAGCAAAGGAATTGGGAATTCTAGATTCAGGGATAGATAGTTTACGCAGCGGAAGCTGGTAGGTTTTACAATTGTGTTTAAGTTCTAGAACGGTTCTTAAATTATAATCCTGATAATTCAATTTAATCACAGTTCTGAAGATTCCTGAGATTTCCCTATGCCTAGCGCTCTTCTCCATTGATTTACACTTTGTTTAATTTCTCGCACTGCAATTTCATTACATTATACTTTATTTAGCACTATACTTTTACTGGGATTTATTGGGTATTTCATAGTCCTTGTGGATTCGATCCCTAAGTACTACAGTGATCTCTTAATTTGAGAGAGTAGCTCAGGGTAAATTTGAGCATATCACTGAGTCTGACGCTTCTCAATCCTTGCGTTGGTCTCATTGTAGATTCTCTCTGATCGAGCATCCACAAAAGCCCCACTCTTCTTTCTGTGGGTCCGTTCGAACAACTTTGAAAGAGATGGAAGTTCTCCTTCTTCCTGAGCCTTAAAAAGTAATTAAAAATAAATTATTAATATTTTTAAATTCAATAAAATATAATATATATAATTTAAATGAAAAAAAAATATACTTACAATCTTTAAACGGACACCGGCAAAAAGTATTTGCCCAGATGTATGAGGCGTAGGCAGAAGACCATCCTCGCCGACTGTAAGTCGAGATGCAGAAGCCTTGGCGGAAATTCTCACCGAATTTGGCTCACGCCAAAAACGAACAAGACCTTCCCACACGGTAGTAGGGATGTAAACGGGTCTGCCGGCATCACCTTTGAGTTGCCAAAGCTCTTTCCAGTCGGCGACGTTGTTGGAAAGTCGCTTCATCGCCTTTTTGTTGAATTCTTGTTTGACATGCTCGTTGATGCCAATATCCCAGTTCCATTTTTGCTGAAAAAATAATAATAATTAATTAGTAATAAAATTTTTTAAAAATGACAAAAATGACAACAATTAAAAATATGAGAAAAGAATTATACCGCAAAACATTTAAACCATGTCTTTTTGACATGATCCGGCGTTAGCATCCAATTTGGATGAGGCAGGGAGAAATAGCCTTTGATAGTGTTAGAAATGCTACTGCCCACCTTATTATCCACACCGAACCTACAAAAAAAATAAATAGAAAAGTTAAATATTTTAAATAAAAAATAAAATATATTTTCAAAAAATAAATAAATAAATAAATACATATTAAAAATAATTTACATACCAAAAAGTTCCCGGAGGACGGTTGGGATCCAATCGGGGCAAACCCTCGCGTCCGGGTTGTCGGAGAAGATCCTCCACCGTATAATGAGCATATGGTGCTTCTGGCGGCACCAATAAATCGGGATGAGCTCCGATAGGACCATCTGCAGGTGGTGGTGATGGTGGTGGGGGTGGTGGTGGTGGTGGTGGAGGATGTGAAGTCTCATGCGTCGACTGTGTCTCAGGAACTGTGTCAGCCGCAGAAGAAGACCGTCCCTCATCCGTACTCGATCCCGGTCTAGTAGGATCTCGAAGAAAAATGTCACTGTAGTGTCTACGTGATTTCCTAACCATGATCTGCATTTAAATAATTAATCAATAAACAAAAATTAAATATATATTTTCCATATATAATTATAACATTAATCTATAACTACTAACAATTGATCAATATATTATAAATTTAACAAATTAATCAAATCTACACATTATATAAATAATTAAACACTTTATAACATTAATTTATAACTACTAACAATTGATCAATATATTATAAATTTAACAAATTAATCAAATCTAAACATTATATAAATAATTAAACACTTTATAACTACTAACAATTTCAATATATTCTAAATCTAACAATTTATTCAAATCTAAACATTATAGAAATAATCAAACAATTTATAACTACTAACAATTTAAAAATGCCATAAATATAAATCTAACCAAAACCTAACAGTTTATTCAAAACATTATATAAAAAAAAAAAAAAAAATATTACCTTTAGAGAGAGAAGAAGGCTGCGTGTAGAGAGAGAGTAGAGGGAGAGTGAGGAGTGAACGACGACGAGGCGAGAGAACTCGCTGGTATATATAGAGTTTTGTTCCGACGTAAACTCGACGTAAAGTTACGACGATTCTACGAGGGATCGTCATAAATGCGTCGTAAATTTATGACGAATTTACAACAACGCGTCGTAAGCGCGTCATTAACGTTCGATACAAACTTAACAACGAGATTACGACGCGTCGTCGTAAATGCGTCGTAAACTGCCAAGGCGTTTACGACGAATTCTCTTGGTTTAAGGGTTTGACTTTGCATGCGTTTCCACACGTGGCAGCTCGCTTTAACTACTATTCATCGTAAACTCGTTGGTCATTAACAACGAGGTTTCAACCATGTCACAAAGTGTTGATCTTTTCGCTTGTTAATTTCATCATGTGATATTCCCTCGATGGCTTCTTGTACTTGAGTCACAAATAAACTATAAAATATTTGATTAGTTACATTTGAAAAAGTAACTATAATATTTTATAATTAATATATATAGTTACCTACCTTTCAAAAGAACGCAACTCCTCGCAATTAATGAGGATATATGTGTGTGCGCCATGACGATCTTCGGTACTTGTCCACCAAACTTCTTTTAACTTCCCAGAAAGTCTACCAATTTGCGCAAAAATCTCTAGCACGCCTTTTACTGCATATGTAGGGGCAACACCACCATCGTCATATCGGCGTGGAGCTCTTTTCCGTGTATGAACTTTCGGAGCAAAGTAGTATGAAGAAAAGTTAGACGTTTCTTCCGTTAGACTACCCGCAACAATTGAGCCTTCCACTTTCGCCAGATTTTTTGCTTTTCCTTTCAAGTGTTTCATGAAACGCTCAAATGGGTACATCCATCGAAACTGAACAGGTCCACCTAATGACGCTTCGTGAGGAAGGTGGATTGGAAGATGTTCCATAACATCAAAAAAAGCTGGAGGAAATATCTTCTCCAAGTTGCACAATAAGATCGGAATATTGGCTTGAAGTTGTTCAATGCCTTCCTCGGTCAATGTACGTGTACTGAGATCTCGAAAAAATGCCCCGATACCTAAAATTGAAATTATCTTATATGTTAGTTAACATATAACAAAATCTTTTTATAATTATTCTAGATTGTAAGTACCTGCAAGTGCTTCATTGACATTTTTTGGAAGTAGTTCGCTAAATGCAAACGGAAGTAGTCGTTGCATAAATACATGACAATCGTGACTCTTCATCCCTGAAAATTTTTGTCCTTCTTCAACACATTTGGAGAGATTAGAAACATACCCATCAGAAAACTTCATGTCTTCTTTCACCCAAGTAAACAATGCTGACTTTGCATTTGAGGCCAACCTGAAGATAGGAACTGGTAATTTTCCATCTCTTGTAATGTGCAACTCACTTCTTGAACAAATTGCAGGTAAATCCAACCTTGAGTTCTTGCTATCTTTTGTCCTTCCTGCAACGTTTAAAATTGTATGCATGATGTTATCGAAAAAGTTTTTCTCGATATGCATGACATCCAGGTTGTGTCGCAGCAGAAGATCTTTCCAATAAGGAAGTTCCCAAAATATACTCTTTTTGTGCCAATGGTGATGTTCTCCATATCCGTCGGGCATATTAGCTGGAACATGCCAGTTACCCCCACGTCTGACTGTTTCTTGAGCTCCATAATGATCAATTTGCGCTTCGATCTCTTCCCCAGATAAATACATCGGTGGGAGGGCACGTACACTTACTTTATTCCTGAATAACGTTTTGTTTCTTCGATATGGATGACTACTCGGCAAGAACCGTCGGTGGCAATCAAACCAACTTGTTTTTCTTCCATACTTGAGCTGAAATGCATCTGTTCTTCCAAGGCAATACGGACAAGACAATCTTCCATGGGTTGTCCAACCTGATAGCATTCCATAAGCAGGAAAATCACTTATTGTCCACATAAGCACAGCTTTCATAGTGAAATTCCTTTTTACCGAACAATCATAAGTTCGAATTCCAGTATACCATAGCTCTTTCAGCTCATGAATGAGAGGTTGTAGAAAAACATCTAGTGACCTCTTTGGATGCTTAGGTCCAGGAACTAGTATACTCAAGAATAAAAACTCCTTTTGCATGCACATCCCTGGTGGAAGGTTGTAAGGCGTGACGATTACTGGCCACAGAGAATATTGTCTTCCAGACATTCCAAATGGACTAAATCCATCGGTGCATAATCCAAGATAAACATTACGAACTTTTCTAGCAAAATCAGGGTGTACCGTTTGGAAATGCTTCCACGCCTTCGCATCTGATGGATGATTGATCTCCCCTTCCGTCTGCAAATGTTCTCCGTGCCATCTCATTGATGCTGCTGTCCTTTCAGACTGATACAATCATTTCAACCTCTCTGTAATTGGAAGGTACCACATCCGTTGGTACGGTACCTTATTCCTTCCACTACCTTGCGGTTTAAATCTTGGCTTCTTACAGAATCGACATTCCTGTAACTGATCATCATCTCTCCAGTAGATCATACAATTGTCAATACAAACATCTATCATCTCAGAAGGTAACCCAAGACTAAAAACCAATTTTTGAATCTCATAATATGAGTCAGCAGATAAATTATCTTCTGGCAAATACTCTTTGAACAATTCTGCCCATGTATCCATACAGACCTCAGATAAATTATGATCAGTTTTAATGTTCATCATCCTAGCTGCTAATGACAATTTCGACAGACCATCTCTACATCCCTCGTAGATTGGTTGATTTGCAGCATCTAACATTTCATAAAACCGTTTCGCATCTAAGTTAGGTTCTTCAACTGTATTATCAACAAATGACGAAGTTGTTTCATGAAATGCATCTGTAACCATGTCATGTACCCTATCATGTTCTAGATCTCCCTGATCTACATGATAATGATCATGGTAATGCAAATTATTAGGTTCTTCGCTACGTACACCTTCAAAATTACTACTACTTGCTTCATTTCCACCATAACCCTCTCCATGTTGAAACCAAATATAATAGTGGGGTGTAAATCCTCTATTTAATAAATGTTTCCACACTATCTCAGTACGAGCAATTTTTGAACTTGAATTTTTGCACTTCCGGCAAGGACAGAACATCTTACCGGATTCTATAGTGAGTGGTGTATTACCGGCCTGGTACATGAATATCTCCAGCCCGTCTAGAAACTCCTTTGTTACGTTTCCCTCTGAATCTTTATGCATATACATCCATCTTCGTTCCGTAAAAAGAGTATTGCCTCCAGAAGACATTTTTTTGGTGTTTTGAATTCAATCTATCGTTTAAAACTGATTGTTGTTTGTGTGTGTGTGATTCTGAGAATGAGAGATTGTGGTATTTATAGGAATTTTTGGGGTGTGGTAGTTAGAAAAATAACGACGATTTTACAACTACCAACGATAACAACGAATAAACGTCGTTTTTACGACTAATTTACGAGGATTCTGTCACTCGCGGGTGAACAATAAATAAACGTGTTCACCTACCAATTAATTTTCCATCGTTAATACATCGTCCTTTAGCTTCGTCGTAAAAGCGTCGTAAATTTCATAAATTTACAACGAATTTACGACGCCAACTTCTTTCGTCGGCAATTCGTCGTAAGTTTACGACGATTTTACGACGAATACTGTTATCGTCGTACATTCGTCGTTAAGATGTCGTGTATGTCCGCTAAGTTTACGTCGTCAACTTTCGTCGTTAATTTACAACGAAATTACGACGATTTGTTTTGTCGTCGTAAACTAGTTGTAAATCCCTTTCAAATTTACGTCGAATATAATTCGACGTAAATATTCGTCGTTACACCATTGTTTTCTTGTAGTGAACATACGCATCAACGTTCCACTAACTCCGATACAGAGTTGAATGTACATATCAAGCAGTGATTGCGGATTTCTATCCTTAGGCTGCGTATGAAACGCCAGACTTGAGCTTACTCCTCCTCAAGCTCTCTCCCAACCTATCGCCTCAGGCGATTGAATTCCTCATCATATTCCCGGACTGTTTGTTTCCTTGTACCAATTCCAGGTACGCACATTCCAAACTGTCCCATGCTTCCGGTGGGGAAGAAATTCTTATTGAACTCACGTTCAAAGTCATCAAAGTATCTTATTTTGTCACCCTTGCGCTTCTCTACAGTCAGCCACCAATTATGCACATCACATTCCAGGAAGTGAACCGCAATATCCTTCCAGTAGTCATCCGGGCAACAAGTAGAATTGAAATTCCTCACCAACCGACTTCTCCATTCGTCAGCCACAATGGGTTCTGAGCTCCCGGTAAAGTGTCTCATTCCCAAATAGGAAACGTGTTCCAGTAAGCTTAGATAGTCACCCCTTTTTCTTGCCAAACTCGCCCTTGGACTTATCTCGATTACGTCCATGTCGGTACCAGACTGTGTCTCCTCTATTTGCACCACAAGAGCCGGTGCAAGTGCTTGGGTCAATATGGACATTTGTGCCATCATTGCCTTTATTGTATCCCACTGTTTCTGAGCGCTTGGTAGCGTACTTGGGTTTTCAACAGTTCCCCCATTCCCAGTCGCTAATGGCATGAAATCTCGTCCCGCATTTGATGTCTCAGTCGTATCACTTTGAGCGTTTACGTTACGACCACCCTGTTGCCCATCCGGAGTTTGAAGAGCCGGAGGGTTTTGATTCTTGCCAGCCACATGTCCGACTGGGTTCTGACCCTGCCCATCCACAGGTCAGTTTGGGTTTTGCTCAGTTATCTCCACATGCTTTAACATAATTTCCGTTTCCTCGGAAATGTCTTTGCCTTTTTCCTTCCTACTTTTCTTTTCCGTCTTGCTGTTCTTACCCATCTGCAGAAACTTGAAAGTTAATCACGATAATTTATATCAAAACCGTTAAATGAGTAAGAAAACAATACCGCGAGAACTCATAAGTCGGTGAGTGGTGATCCCCAACCCATACTAACAGTCCTAGGAACAAGCATGCTCTGATACCAACTTGAAAGGACCCGTCCCGGACTCAACGACCAAGTCCGGATCCTTCCTTATACTTAACCAGTTTTAGGGTCTGATTCTTAGACATATTCATTGAGGTTGATTCCGTGATTCATGCTTAGAGTCATATGAAAACATTAGAGAGAAATAAGAACAACTGGATGTCTTTATTTATAACATAAAGGATTCGATACAACTTATGAGTTTTCATATAAGCTATTACAAGTTATGTGATCCTAACTATCCAGTTACATCACCACCCCATCTTCCCGGCTTTGAGTCCCGCCTAAGCCCGATCCTTCCCACGATCATTCTCTTTTCGTGAAAGCCACAAAGGCATAAGTAACCGTAATTTCTTAGTGGAAATCGGATGAATGCATATTCAGATCATGAACGTTTTTCCTGTTTTCCTTTTGATCCCCCAAAAATCATTAGAACTAAACCGTTAGTCTTATAGACAATATCAAGTAACAAGTACGGGCATGAAGCCACGGTCTCGCACTTACCTTGGCAACACAGATCAGTTCGGCGAATATATGCGCTGTCTCTGGTACCGCCGATCTGTCACTCGGCTTTCTTCCTTTTATCTCTGAATCTCTTCCTTAATGCCTAGATTCTTTCTGTATTCTTCCTTACTATTTTCTCTGAGTTTTTATGTGTGTTTCGTGATATTTTTCTGCGAGTTCTGAGGGTCTTTTTATAGCTTTCCTCGACATAAACCACTTTCGTAACCGGCTGGTCAGATTCAATGTATCTTCAGTAACCGCTCGGCAGTTACTTAACCGTCCGTACCAAGCACCCATGCGGCAGCCGACCTGGTAACTGCCTCGGGCACTACAGCTGCACCAGCTGACCTTCAGTCCGTCCAGCTGCTCCAGCTGACCTTCAGTCCGTCCAGCTAGGTCGAGCTTCCAGGCAGCTGGTTTAACTAGGTCGAGCTTCCCGGCAGCTAGTTCAGTTAGGTCGAGCTTCCCGGCAGCTGGTTCAGTTAAGTTGAGCTACCCAGAAGCTGGTTCTAAGCTTCCTGAACTTCTGTCGAGCTCAATACGGACTCTTCCTCTTATTTCCGGACTAAGTTCCGACTGGCATCCTTACCGCGGGTCACGGGTGTGACAGTAATTGCCCCTTCTTTTACTTTTTTTACTTAGATTTTTTTATCTTCCTTATGTTTCTTCTGTGTTATAATTCTCTGTTCTTCCCTTCGCGACAAACTTTGTTTCACTCGTCACTACTTCCTTCCTTTTGCTCAATGGCTTCCTGAATTTTCCCTTTGATATGTCTTCCCCATCTCGAGACCTTGGTTGTGGTTCTAACGAAGGCCACAATCTTCCTCCTCTGCTGGAGGTTCCTAACCCTAATCTTCTTCCACCTCCGCCAAGGAGTATGGTCGAGTGTATGCGCTCGCCGGACCGATTCCTCCCCCATTACGCGACATGGTCTACTCTGAGATCGATTCTCCTTCTGTAGGGCACTTGTCATATCCCTCCCGAGGTTGAATTGCACTGCCTGACCCCTATGAGTCTCGCAAATCTGGCTATTTCTGTATCCATGAGGTATTCCTCTCCGGATGCCGTTTGTTTTTTTTCCTTCTGGATGTTCTCATTATGTTTCTTCATTCTCTCGGACTTGCTATTCTTTAAGTTACTCCGAACATGCTGTGCTACTTGCTATTCTTTAAGTTGCTCCGAACATGCTGTGCTATCTACTGTGCGCTTTTACGAATGCTGCTGAGGCATGCTATTCTCTTAGTAGTGCCGACCTCCTCGCCCTTTTCAGTGTCCGAGTCACGAAGAAAGACTCTGGTTATTTTACCATCTATTCGGTCACATACCGGGGCTTGATTGACAGGCTCCCCGGGAAAGATGATGAGTGGAATAGGAAGTGGTTCTTCGTGCGGGCTAACTCGGCCTCGGTTTTTGGTCTGGCTGACATGCTTCATCGCAAATGGGCAAATTCAGTCAGTAGAATTCTTTTTCTTACTTGAGCGTTTGTACTTTAGTTTAAATGTGACTCCTTGTATGCCGTGTGTTTTTTACAGCTGCTCCTACCCGACATGAGTGTTGGGAGGGTTTCTTGGAACTCCTTCCCCCTTGACCGTATCCATGGTGTGGGGGTTGCCATATTTGGTTGATGGGCCTCCTTCCCTCCCTCATTTAAGTCTTTGGGAGAGGAAAGATATTGAAAGCCGTTATAAGGAGGAGGCCGACCGGATCGGCGCCGTCACCGGGAGAAGACCATGGCTGCTCTTGTCAACGTTCAGCGCAGGGTTAGCTTGCTTCCTCCTGCTCCTTCTTCTGCTTCTCGATCCTGCTCTGGTCCAGGCACTTCCTCTCGTTCACTCTGTCCTACCGCTGTTTCCATTTACGTTGACGATGGTGATGATCCTCCGCCTCCCCTGTTGATTTGCCGAAAACGGTTCAAGTTCGAGGCCAACCTTTCTCCTCGTGGCGACAGCTCTCGTCCTCGGGGGGACATCACCGACATGAGTGATGCTTTGGCTCCCCCTGCTTCCTGTTCTTATGCTCTGGTGACGGGGGGGGGGGGGGGGTGAAAGGTCAAGGGACCCTCCTCGAAACCCTGACCCCTACAGCCAGTCTGCGTCACCCCGTCGATCTAGTTCCTTACGTCACTCCAGGGATGACATCCATGCGGTTTGGGTCGATGGCTCTGGTAATATATGCAGCCTTTGGATTGAAAAGTCATTGTTTGTTAGCCTCTGTCATTCTGTCGTTAACTTTCCTGCTCGTTTGTTTTTCCCTTTTCAGAGAAGGAGAAGGTGGCAAAGATCTTCCTGTGGTTTGGTTGTCGGGCCAGGGAGATTCTTCGACCTCTTGACCAATGAAATTTATGTTCCCGTGAACATTACCTTTGCCAAACCCAAATAATCGCCCAGGTTTCTTTCTTTCGCTTTTTGGGTTTTTTATACTTCTTTATGCTTGTTCTCAGGGATTTTACCTTTCCTTCTAGTCTGTTGTTGCTTTTAACAAAGTCCTCTACTTCTATGAATCTGCTCTTGTCGACCGTGTCTCGAAAAGGGAGCACAACGCGGTCCGGAAAGTGGTTACCGAGCTAAGGGCTGAAAACAAGAGGTTGAAAGAAGACTTGGAGAAGGACGCTCTTCGGCTTCAGCGTGTGGGGGGGTTGGAAACGGAGTGTAACGAAGCTAGGGCATCAGCTCGATCACTCGATGAGCGTTTGAACAATCTTTCTAAAGAGCAGCACGCGTTGATGCGCGTGAACCAGAAGCTTAAAGCGGATCTTGCTTCTTCTGAGTCTAGATACGGAGAATCGGTTCTAAAGTATGAGGTCTTCAAGAAGCTTCAGGAATTCGAGTTGCGGAAGTCCGTGAGTTTGGGGAAAAGTGAAGTTAAAGCTCGGAGCCAGGCTCTTATTTCCCACGTTGTGGAGCATGTCAAAGCCCTTGAGACCAAACTATCCCTTCAGTCTGATCTGAATGAGTTATCGAGCAACGCCTCTCTCATCAGTCAACTCAAGGCTGGTAAGAAAAATCTCGAATAGGAAGAGGCTGAGATCGCCGAGTCTACCACAGAGGCGAAGCGAAGGTTGGAGGACCTTGTTGTTCCCTTGCTCGATTTTGACAAAATGGTTGGTTCCTTTGTTGACTCTCCTCCGCTTCAAGAACCTGAATTGCGCGTTGGTGAGCCTTCTGCTGATGCAGCTTTGCCAGGCCTAATCCCTTCCTCCTCTTTTGATGCAGTAAGACTTGATCAATTTGGCTCGACTTTCCCCTTTATTACTGCTCAACTGTTTGCCCTTCTAAAGTCGGTAACTTTCTTTCAGACTTCCCCTAATCCTATCAGTGAGGATTGGGGTATTCTTGTTGGGGAAACACTTGCTCCTTCTGCGACCGCCGCCCCCTCGAAGCCTGCGTACGAGGAGGGAGTCAACCCCGAAGTGCATCTTCCCGAGGAACAAACATCTGATGTGCCTATATCTAATCCTCTGACTCAAGTGGTTGATTGAACCGACGAGGAAGCCCTGGAAGGAGCGAACTAGTCGTTGTGGTTGTTACAACCACTTTTAAATGGGGTCTGTCCCGCTGTTTCAAATTTTTTTGTTATTGTTATAGCCCTTATGACTTTTTATTTTTATTCGGGGTTGTGACCTGTTTAAGCGTTCTTTTTCGACGCAAAACTTGTTTTTTTTGCCTAAGGAGGCTCATTCGGTCGTTATGTCCTTTCCTAACCTTTCGCTGGTTCTTTTGAGAACGTGGTTAAGTATTCGAACAATTCTATTGGGTTCGTAAAGTCCAACTTGTTCTTTAAACTCTAGGCCGAGTTGTTTGCAAGAGGATATAGGTTGATCAGACCCTTACCATTTTTAAAGAAAAACCATACCAGTTATCCTCGGTAGAAATGCGAGGATGGGGCTCGGCTTCTGAATTGGTGCACCATTTGTCGAACTTACTTGTCCGCGACCCGAACTGCTTTCTGCGTTTTGAGCCGTTTGTCAATTTTTGGGCTCTGGGGCCTATCAGGACCTAAAGAACCTTTGCTTTCCTGGGTTTAGAGGCCCTTTGATTTTTGAAGCCTGCGAGTCTGGTAAGGCTCCTTTCTTTGAACCATTAAATGCAGGGTTTTGGCGCAGCATTTATTCTTCCTTGTAACTTGCTTCTTTTGCCGTATCTGAACTGCTTATCTTGTTTTAGCACGCCTAAAACCTTTCGACTGCACGAATCAATCATTTATTTTCTCTTCTTTTGTTTTTTACGTCAAACATAGACAAGCCTTTTCTGATGGAGTCCTTCCATTTTCATGGACCCAAGTCATACCCAGATTCTCCGAGGAGTCTTGCTCCGGCGTCTGATGATGGTTTTAAGCCGGAAGATGGTGTTATGCTACCTTCCTTCTTCTATGCCCTCCAAGAGCCAGAAAGAGATGAGTGCTTCGACTTTGTGTACCGGGTACTTTCTTTGCAGCCATCTTTCTGACTCTCTTCTTTCGTTTTGCTTTTTTAGAGACTAAACATAATGAAGCAGATTGCCGACGAGCACCGCCTTATGTGCGGCAAAAAGGCAGCTGCTTGGTCACAAACGGCGGGAGCTTGAGTGCAAGATTTGGAAGCCGGAGAAAAAGATCCTTCGCCTTGAATGCGACCCACTCCAATGGGAAAAAAATGGTCTTGACGCTATTGCACCTATGCCGGAAAGTCTTCGTAAGTACCTTGATGCGTGTGATTTATGCTTCAATCTTTTACCTCAAAAGAAACACACGACTACTGCAAATGCACATTTAAACGTATGTAGTATTTAAGGATCGATCTCACAAAGATTACTAGCTAACACAGAATGAATGTAATGAAAGAGTTTCTGGCTAAGACAATAATATGAAAGGGGTTTTGTTAGGGGTTTTCTAATGACTAAATAAATGCAACAAGAAAGTAAATGAATCGGTTGTAAAATAATATGAGGAAACGCTGGGCATTTAGGGTTATCTCGGGGTCTTCATGGTTCTAAACAAATGAGATGCAAGGTGATATGCGAATGCTAATGACTTTAGTCTACGTTCTCAACTACAAACACGACTTAACAAACAACCTATGGATAATAGAATGAATGTCTAAGATCCCCGTACTCCGTTACTCAACTCACGGTTCAAAGCATTAATAACGAGTTTGATAAGTTCACAAAGCTCCATGACTCAACTTCAGCAGGCCATGGCGAGAGGCTTCAGTAACACTATGTTCGAGAGCTAGGTTTACGCGATTAGCGCTCCTATTCTCTAGGTTCAGTGCTTGGTGATCAGTTCAAGCAACATGCATTAAGATAGAGATGTCCCAAGAGATACTTAATATAAGACTAAGGTTAGGACCTAACAACCTAAATGAATCTAACCATGAATTCGCTTCGAATCACCCCATGAAACCCAACAAAGAGATCTACTCTCTGATACTAGAATGGATAGCGTCCAGGATGGAAAGCCGATGGCCGACGAAGTATTGGACCCGGTCGAGGAAACGCTGGAGTTGGCCGAGGAAATGCTGGACCTGGTCGAGAAGGAAGCTCCGGATGAGCCATCTGAAGTTAGAACACATTCTTGTCTGGCCAAGGAAGTACCTGTTGGTCTTAAAACCTGTTCTAGGACTAAGGAACTTATTCATACAGTTGGAGCCTTGCTACGTCAAGCTATGGTTCAAAGGGGTCACTCGGACGCAAGTGATACCGCAGCCACCTTGGTCATGGTTCATGTCCGGGATGATTAGTGTCAAGCCCTATGGCTCACTTACACTCTTTTTCCCTTGCCTTTGGTTTTTCCCAAGTGGTTTTCCAAAGGAAGGTTTTTAATGAGGTTCGTGGTCCATAGGTTCCTCATTGCTTGGCATTAGTCCGACCTAGTCCGGCCCGTCTCGAGAACTTAGGCGCGGTCCATCTATCTTATTATCTTTCTATCTTATTTCTGTTTAGTTTATTTAAATTTGAACTTATGTTTGAGAATTATGTGTGTGTGGGGTTGTATTGGAGTGTTGGTCGTTGGTAAGTTCCAAGGCATGTCTTGGAACTCGCCGAGACTTTAATGCTCCGCTCCTCCTCTCTTCTCCTCTTCGTCTCCTCTCTTCTTTATATGTCTCTGAGACTCCTATGTATTTCTCATCTATCTTTTTAATCAAAATCTCTTTTATCTGATAGATCCTTGTCTCCGTTACTGCTTTAAAGGGCAGAATCAAAACGAACGCACTAAAGGAGAATCACATGATTAATTAGAAGCATTAAACACAAATCGTTCGTATCGAGGATCACCGTACCGCGTGCCGAGCCGCATCCTAGGCCGCATCCGGTATCATGTCCTGCTGTGTCCGGCCTAGCTTCTTATGCATCCTAAGCCGCATCCTGTACCGCGTCCTGTACAGCGTCCCATGCCAGGCAGATCGTACCGAGAGCCGCGAGCGAGACAACGAATTGCCGAGAGTTTCTGGATCGACCGTCCAGGACCAGATCGATCGATCCTGATCATTGCCGAGCCGACTGCCAAATGCTGAGGGCCGAACTGCTGAACATTACCGAGAGCCGCATGCCGAGAATGACCAAAACACCGAGAACGGCCGAACCGCCAAGATCGACCAAGCTAATGACCAGGAAGCGGCAAGGAAACATCAAGAACCATGGAAGGAACGGAAGCCGCGACAGAGGAATGAGACAAACCACCACCGGCCGAGCCTCTAGTGACCGATGGCGCCATAAGCGCGCCTGCGGCCAAGCATCCACAGAATGGTCACTCTCCTGTAGCCGCTCCACCACATCCATCCATCCCTCTAGTCCGTTCCAATGATCACATCTAGACTTCCGACCATTCAGTTCTAACCATCCGATAATCACGACCAAGATCTCGACCGTGGCCACATGGACAACAACGAGACAACACTATCACCCTTTTATCATAATTATGTATTTCTTAAGACTATTGATGGTTTAGGTTTTTGTCTCAGGAAGGACGCAAGTAGAGATTCATAACAAAAATTCGATGAACTAAGCTGAGTTCATTCGATGTCAAGCAACAAAAGGATCAACGGTTAGTCACCACATCACTACCACTATCGACCTATAAGACGAAAATTGAATTCCCGATTGAGGCTAAGGGAGATAACCCAATTCCATCAAGATGACATTGTTCTTAAACTCTATATCTTTTCCATTTGATTTTTCACCTTTATCTCTTTCTTTTTCCCACCGAGGACGGTGTGATTTAAGTCTGGGGGGGGGGATGTTCCCTTACTAATGCTACTCTATATTTTGTTGACTTAAGAACTTTTTCCACATTTTTACATCGATTTTCTTAATGTTTTTATCGAGTCTAATTTTTCTTATTTTTGTTTTTATTGAGTCAAAACTAGTAGGGAATTATGATCCTATCTAAAGGATGACCATATTTGGATTAACACTCTTATGACTCTTGATTATGCTTGACTACATAACCGATTTGGAAAGACTATGAGCTGCGTTAACATTCTGAAAGTCTCTTTCTACTGGAAAATAGCATGATCCAACGTTGTCTCTAACCCTTATTATAACCTAACATGACTTTCAATTTCTCACTTAGGAGTTGGATATACATTGGACGAGACCTCTTCGAGCCACATAAGATACTGCACTACTTCACAAAGTATGATTCTCCTCTCTTTTCCCTTCAGTACTCTAAAAAAAAGAGAGAAGAAGAAAAGAAAAGAAAAAGAAGAAAAGAAAAGAAGTGCGGGTATGAGTTGATGCGACCAAGGGGTATGGTGCCTTAACCCATGCATCTTTCGGAACCTCGTGGAGACTTATATCCATTAAAAGAAAAGAAAAAGGACAAGGGCAGATATGACAGAGAAATATGGTGCGTAAACCCGTGCATCTTTCGGAACCTCGTGGAAGCCTAAGTCCGAAGAAAAGGAGCAAGGGGTCGATAAAATAAAATAAAATGATATCCTAGAAAAGTAGGGAAAATTGATCCCTTGGAAGCAAGAAAAGGGAGAGGAAAGGAACCATACGAAGAATGTCTTGGCTTGGATTGGATCAACATGTCCTTTGGCTGATATCTCCTAGGTAAGACCACCTTTATTTTCTGCTTAATCTATGTAAAAAGATAACAATGGTGATTTCGAAAAGTCCTTTGGACCGCGGACTAAGAGTAAAGGATGTTGAAGCTTCTCATGGGACAAGTACGTAAAGTAGGTTCTGAATTCGAGGCGACGAGGAGTGAAAAGACGAGATTCCTACGGATAAGTGAATTCCCGTGATTTTCAAAACCTCTTTTCCATAACTTTACCTTCTTGTTTGCTTGAGGACAAGCAAAGGTTTAAGTCTGGGGGAGTTGATAACATCGTATTTTTACCTATTATAGCTATTGTTTTCCTATGCTTTTGAGAAGAGATTGGTACTATACCTTCGCAAAAGAGCCATTTATCACTTGTTTCAGGTTTAAGAAGGTTTTGAAGGTTTTAAGGCAAAATGGACCAAAGGATGAGGAAAACCCGTTTTTTGGACAGTTTCAGACAACCAAATGTATGACGTCTTTTGGAAGACTTCCCGATACCCAAATGAAGAGTTCTTTGTTTCTATGGAAAGCCATAAGTGCCAAGATTCACCTCGGACTAGAATCAACACAATCCCTTCAGCCGTTTGGAAGATGTGATCCAGTAAGTGAAACCCTGTCACGACCGGTCACGAAGGCTCGTGACCGGTCTGAAGATAGATGACTTCAAGGTTTCATAAAACGATCTCCTCGGCCCAATGAAGCCCTAGACCGACTCCAAAGCCTATAAATACATTCTTAACCTAAGTTTGCTTATAATGCATGTAGTTAGCATCATGAACTAGCTCTGATCATAGGTAGTTAGGTTTTGCTAATCGCTTGCCTAAGTGCTAGAACCTAGCTTGGACTTCATGGACTAGAATCGAACTCATTAATAATGCTTTGATCTATGCGTCATTGCCAGCGTGAGTTGATTAACAAAGTATAAGGATTTTAGATTGTTATCTCTAAGAGATTAGTTTAATCGTTCATTGGTGTTTCGTATATCCAAGACTTGGAAATAAACATGCATTGTCTTAGGTTTCACTTGAATTGATAGATCTTTGATCCCACTGCGATCCCTTGAATGCCCAACTATTTCTCTTTACTATTTTACAACCGCTTTTACTTGATTTCATTACTTGTTACCGTGACACACAATCAACCAAACCCCATATTGAGTTCTAGCTATACTTTGGCCTATAAGGTTTGCAATACAACTTCTCTCTCTGTGGGATTCGATCCTTAAGTACTGCATACGTTTGTTGTCACTTGCAGTAGTCATGTGGTCTTTGAGGTAAAAGAATGAAGCGAAATAACACACACATCAATAGGCCGCTTTTCCTGTCTTGGGCAGAGCTTTTATCATGGGTAAGAGCAAATTCTCTCGCAGCTCCTTCTCTCCTCCAGAAAATTGTCGTACAAGCCTCAATCTACCATCTTTGGAAGCAGAGGAACAATGTAGTCCATAATAAGCACTGCATCCCGTCGGCCATTATTTTTAAGGTTATAGACAGAGAGATCCGTAACACCATCACTGCAAGACAACATAGAAAGCGGTTCTGCAACCTAATGCAGCTCTGGATTTCATGAACTCACTCCAAATGACTTCCTAGTTTGAAATCTTATTTTTATTTCTTTTTGACAAGATTTCAAAAGCCAAAGGCTTTACTATGTAATAGCCAAACTTTTTAATTTCTTCTATTGATATTAACATTCATAGCAAAAAAAAAAAAAAAGTTCACAATTTATTGAGATAATAAAACTTAACTTATATTAAAAATAGAAAGTTATGTATTTAATTATTTAATTTGTTTTTACTGGTTTTCTTTTTCTGTTAAGGAAAACAAAAAAATAACATAATATTTATTAGATGTGGCAAATCCTATTGATCGATCGACACATGTCACGATCACGTTAATTATAATTTTGACACGTGATTAAATAAAATAAAAAACTAAAAATCCTATGAGAATGAAAATTAAATTTTATGAGATTTTAAATTTTAAAGTATAAATATCTATTATATTATTTATTTATTTTAGTTGGTTTTAATCTAAATATATATTTTATTATGTGATCTTGATAATCATTTTTTAGATCAAATAATTAGAAACATGTCATAAAAGTTATTTGACCTTAAATAGTATATTATATAATTATTTAATTTTTTAACTCGTTTTTCTTTTCTGTTGAGGATACCAAAAATAACATAATATCTTTTACATTTGGCCAAATCCTATCGATCGATCGACACGTGTCACGATCTTTTTAATTATAATTTTGACACGTGATTAAATAATATACAAATCTAAAAATCTAAATTTGAAAGGAAAGTTCAAATTTTATTTAGATAATAAAATTTAATATATATATATATATTAGAAAAATAAAATGTAAAAAGTTATCTATAATATTTTTTACACGTGTTAAAATCCCATCGATATCGTGACACATGTCATAATCTCATTAATTATAATTTGACAAGTGTCGAGATTTCGTGAGTGTAACCCAACTTTATGTAATAAGATATGGTAAAATAATTACTTGGTGATGATTTTTTTTCATCTAAACACTTAATAAATAAGATTTCTTGGCAGTGACCGAGTACCAGGCAAGAATTCTCGGCAATGATCGAGTATCGTCTGGGGAATCCTCCGCAATGACCGAGTACCAGGAAGGAATTCTCGACAATGACCGATTACCGGGCAGAAATTTTCTGACCAAGCACCGGGAAGGAATCCTCGAATATGATCGAGTATCGAGTGAAGAATCCTCGGCAATGACCGAGTACCATGCATGAATTCTCGGCAATAACCTAATACCAAGCAGAAATTCTCGATAATAATCGAGTACCGGTTAGAAATTCCTCGGCAGTGACCGAATACCGGGCGGAAATTCTTGGCACTGACCAAGTACCGGGTAAAAATTCTTGGCATTGAACGAGTACCGGGCAGTAATTCTCGGCAATGACCAAGTACCGGGGCAGAAATTATCATCAATGACCGAGTACCGGGTAAGAATTCTCGGCAATGACCGAGCACTGGTTAGGAATCCTCGGAAACGACTGAGTAACACGTGAGGAATTCTCGGCAATGACCTAGTACCGAGCATGAATTCTCAGAAATGACCAAGTACCCGACATGAATACTCCGCAATGAACGAGTACCTGGTAGGAATTCTTGGACATGACGAAGCATTGGTTGGAATCTTCAGAAACGACCGAGTACCAGAAAGGAATTATCAGCAATGACCGAGTGCCGAAAAGGAATTCTCAGCCTTGTACTTGGTCATTTCCGAGAATTCCTATCCGGTACTTGTTCATTGCCAAGAAAATTTTCTTGGTACTTGGTCATTGCCAAGATTTTCCGCCCAGTACTCGGTCATTGCCAAGGAATTTCCAGCCGGTACTCGATTATTACCAAGAATTCCTGCTTGGTACTAGGTTATTGCCGAGAATTCCTGCCTAGTACTCGGTCATTGCCGAAGATTCCTCACTAGATACTCGGTCGTTTTCGAGGATTCCTACTCGGTGCTTGGTCACTATCGAGAATTCCTTCTTGGTACTCGGTCATTACGGAGAATTCCTTCCTGGTACTCGGCCATTGCCAAGGATATCCCAGCCGATACTCGTTCATTGACGATAATTCTTGCCTGGTACTCGGTCATTGCCGATAATTCTTGCCTGGTACTCGGTCATTACAGAGAATTCATGCCCGGTACTTGGTCATTTCCGAAGATTTCTCACCCAGTACTGGGGTCGTTTCTGAGGATTCCAACATGTGCTTGGTCATTGCTGAGAAAGAGTCTAGAAGGCTATGGACATCGAGATCAGAAATGAGACCCGGCGATGAAGGTAATGTGGACAATGCTGCAAAATTGTGGGTTTATCAGGAAAGCTATGAACGTCTACGGTGAAGTACATGGTGGTCTAGATCCTTTCAGGTAAGAGTTTTTAGTGGATTACTATGGTGAATGTGATTGTGATATTCTTATGACGAAATGAATTTCTGTGTTTTCAAACATCTTTCTCTGGTTTAGTTTTCTGTTTTGCTTGAGGGCAAGCAAAAGCTAAGTCTGGGGGAGTTGATATATCATGGATTTTCCCAGTTTTAAGCCATGTTATAAGTGATTTATCGAGTCTTAACTGTGTCTTTTGAGTCTTTATCGAGTCTTTTACAGGTTTTATGCGTTTGAGACTTTTTGGATGATTATGGAGCATTATGGAGCATTTGTTGCTGAGACGACGAATTCGATGTTTTCAGTGATCAGTGGTGTCGATCAACACTCATCACTGGTGTCGGTCGACACCCATCGTCAGGCGTCCATGCGGAATTTACCAAGTTCTGAAGATTTGCAGTTTTTGCCCCAGAAGTTCCAAAAGTTTACAAAAGAGACCCATCTCGTGTATTAGTCTATATATTAGGTTTTTAGGTTAAGTTGGATGGAAGCCATTATCAATCATCCAGAGTCTGTCGTCTTAATTCTATCTATTCCTTTGCTTAGGGGCTGATCTTGCTACTTATACTTCAGAGAGAAGATTTTTAACCCATGTTTCTTGATTCTACCTTTGATTCAGTTTATGATATCTATTTCAGCTATGTTTTGTGTTTCATTTGATATGTCTGAGTAGATCCCTAGTTAGGTTTAGGGATTCTCATAGGGATTTCATGATTTGTTAGGTTTAACGCTGGTTAAGATTCAAACTTGTTAGTTCTTCATCTAGGATTGTACTTAATGTTTCTTTTAGATTGATCACCTAGAAGTATGATATTAGGTTGTTAAATTGGCGCGACAACGTTATTTATAATATGAACTAATCCTAGTGAGCATGTTAGATATTCGCAACGACAGTTGGTTTAGATAACTTGTGAACATATCGAACTTGTACTTAAAGCTTGTCAGAGCTTTAGCAACGACAATTGGTCTCTTAGGTTTATGTCATAGATAATTTTCGCAACGACAGTTGGTTAGCTATGCATTAGTGATATGAGTTCTAGAACGGTTTTTAATTAGATCTTGACCAGTTGTTTATTTCTGCTTTGATTGATTTCCTGAGAAGTTCCCTAGACCTGACACTTTTCCCCACTTGATTACATCCTTATTTACTTTTCTGCAATCTGTCTTTCAATACTTATTTACTGCTTAGCTGAGCTTGAAGCGAAAAGGTCTATTGTGAAACCACAGAGTCTCTGTGGATTCGATCCCTAAGTACTACCGTGATCTCTTAATTTGAGAGAGTAGCTCTAGGGTTAATTTGACCCCTGTCACATACTCTGTGGAAAGAAAGCATTTCCCCAAAACAAGGAAATTGTCTTTCCTTTTGTTGTGAAAACTATGAGTTGAAGTGGTGTTGTTTTGGAAGCCTTTAAACAACATGTAGTCTTCATATGGTCTTGTAGAAACAGCAGGAAGGTCTCTAGAAGTTGAATAAAGTCTCCTGGTCGCCAAAGTCTTGTTTGCAAGTGATTAAACCCGTCAGCTTCCAAATTAGGCAAGCTGAGAATCATCTGGTTTAGAAAATTAATATCTCCTAAACCAAAATCGGTATTGACTTGATTCCAATTCGATGAGCTTCCCTTATGAGTCACAATTCCATAAGAGGTCTCCTCGTTGGTCGGTTCCTCTTGGTCTGGCCGGAATCCACCTTTTAATGTACATTGGTCTAAATCCGGTATGTTAGAATTCAGCTGACTTAAAAACTCAATACCTCCTTCATCTGAACGGATAATTGGTTGACTCCACTTCGAGGTGCTCTCTAGATGAGATGAGAATGTAATGAAAATGGTGTATGATCTGGAATAATTGACATTGGGCACTTTTGCACCAACAAGTTGCTGCCTCGTTAAAACCTTACCGGGAAAACCCATTGGGATAAAACCACAGTGAAGGAAAAATAGTACAGTCCTTGAAGATGTCTTTATCCATCTCATCATGACCTGAGGAACTCCAATATTGGTTCTTGGTTCGAGTTCCTTCTTTACTTGAGACTGGTTTGGTCCTTTTAGTGTTGATTTGCTCCCCTCGGTCTCGTCGGCTTGTCTTTGCTCAATGTGATCTCTCTCATGGTTGGTGCTAGGTTTGATGACCGCATCATACCCTCCCTCTTGAAGAAGTTTCGACCTCAAAACTGTAAAATCTTGGTATTGTGGTGGTGATGTTGTCGGTTTAGTTCTTCCTCGGACTTGAATTTGATCTTCTATGTCCGGGGGCTCCTCTTTTTTACCTACAATGTTTCCAACTCCTTTGGCGAAAATTAAGTGTATTAATACAGTCTTGTATTTATTATAAACATATAAACATGCTTTCGTTTGATAAAAATTTTGCCCATGTTTTACTTGTGTATTAAGACAATTATTTTGAACCAAATGTTTCCTTGGTGTTGGATCCGGTGGCTCTTCTTTGATCAGCTCGGTACCTGTCCTTTCTTTGACACTTAAAAGAAAAATCAAGTGCATTATATTTGTAATATAAGTACTTATAATTGTATACTTGAGACTACGAGTGACCATTAGATTTTCCCAATATTTAATAAACTCGTAAATGTCACTTGCTTGAACATGGAATGTTATTTTCGAATGTGGCTCTCCAAGACGTGAACTTCTTACAAGTTCCTTAACATCTTGCTCCATGATATGACCTGTATGAACAACCTTTGGCATAGACAAGAGTATTATCCTAGAATTGGACATTTCTAAACCAGATTGTGTTAAACAATCACTTGAGTTAGATGGATACGGTTTTGGTTCAAGTGTGGTAACATTATCTACCTGTCTTTCAGGACATGCTACAGCAAAGTGACCTTTCTTATGACATCTATAACAGATTATTTGCTTTGATTTAGTTAGCTTAGGAGACTTACATTGCTTTACGTTGTCGTGTGGCTCAAGCTTTGAGCTTGGACTTTGCTTGTGATCTTCGACTTTTGCTTTTGGCTTCTCCTCTTGTGCTTGAGTGATTAATGTGGCCTCAGTCCTCTTAATTGGTGTTGGTGTCGTCTTTCTCTTCAGCTTAGAACTGTATGGTTGTTTTGGAGCCGACCTCTCCTTTGGAGCTGATTGGAATAAGGACTTCTTTGGAGTATAACTCTTGTTTAGGGACTTTGGAACAAATGTCCGGTACATGCTTTGCTTGAGTAGTCCCCAAGTGTTGATTGGCTGGGAATATTGACACCAAAAATCTTCTTGTAGCCACCATTCCTTATCTTCTCCAACTAGGGTGTCTAAGGCATAGGAAAGCTTGTCATCTTTAGGTATGTGTTGGGAACGGAACCAATTCTCCATGTTGTTCTCCCAATGTAAGTAAGCTTCTGGCCCTTGTTCATGACCAGAAAACTGGATGTACCGATGCTCTTCAGCTATGTCTTCATCCTCTTTGATGTGGGCTTCTTCAAAATCATTTCTTCCAGCCTCACTTTTGACTTCTTCCTCTTCAACAAACTCTTCTTCAACATAGTGCTCAGATTTTACTAAACTGATTTGGGAATCAGTTTCTTCTTGGTATTCTTCCTCATGGTCAGAGTAAGGTATCCCACACCATTGTCTGTTCTCCTCGAATGTCTCTTCTTGTTGACTGAACTCTCCTACATGGTATTTATCTACCACTGAACTGAATTGAGACTCATCTTCGTGGACTTCTTCTTCCGGAGCGAAACAAGATTCAGTCTCTTCACTCCATGAATCACCTTCATGGTTTTCGTCTTCATAGCCTTCATGGTTGCGTGTGGTGTCTTGAATACCGTCTAGTGGCTCTGGTTTGATCCCATCATCAACTTGTTCTTCTTCTTCTTCAAAAGCACCTTCTGAATCCGTTTCTTCATACCAAGGCTCTTCATCACGTTTATCTACTTCTTCTAGAGTGATTTCAGAATCAGTTTCACCTTTCCAAGAGTCATAGTCGTAACCCCCTTCTCGAATCCACGATGGGTCATGTTCTTCTTCCAAATCAACTTCTGAATTTTCGTATTCACTCCTCTCATCTTCTTCATACCCCATGGTACCTTTCAAACAAATCAGAATAGCAAATCAAAGTTCTATCCAAATCAAACAAAGAACACAAAACAAAACAAACCGAAAAATGCAACAGAAATATGTGGTTTATGTTTCCCTTTTAATAAAATAGCAAACAAATTCTAAAATTAATAATGACAATTTTTATGGGTTTTTGAATGTTTTGAGAAGTTAAAACAAAAGACCAAATATTTATATGAGTTATTTTGGATTTTATAAAATTGAAAAAACAAAACTGACGAAAATTGATTTTTATGGGGTTTTTTTTTTTTCTTGTTTAATGAAATCGAAACAAAAACAAACAAAAAATATGAAAGATAGAGGTTGGATGAACACAACCTGGGATTGATAGGAGCTTTAGGCTCTGATACCAAATGATACAAGCTCGGAATCACTCCAAGTCTTATGCCTCAAAAGGTTGTCAAGAGTTGGCCAGCTTTAGCGGAAGATGGTCATTGGTAGAGATGGACGAGGATTGATTGACTCACTCAATCGATGAACAACAAGTTAATTGAATCTCTCAAATAACTCAATTGCAGACTCAATAGAACTTAAAAGAATCACTCTTATAAGAACTAATGAAAGAAACATACACAAAGAATTCGCAACTTTGTGAAGAGGAGAAAAACTGTTTTTCTTATGAACTTTAAAATCTCGATTAAGGGTGTTTTACAATGAAACTAAAATGGAGCTTTTATACGCTCGTAAACAACATTTCTAAGTAGCTAAAACAAGAAACAACTCGTGCATAATTGAAGGAAATAGCCATTTCTAAGGAGCTAAGGCTTTTGATGACAAACTCCTTAAATTAAGGTAAGTGGAGGCTCCTTTTATCTTGAAAACTTGAAGAGGTGGAGCTGCCAGATTTTTAGGCTCTTGTCTGAGCCTCTTAGTGGCTTTGGATGTCTAGGATCAGGTGGAATAGATGGAGGGTCGAGTTTAAACAATTTGGGTAGTGGAAAGAAAGCATTTCCCCAAAACAAGGAAATTGTCTTTCCTTTTGTTGTGAAAACTATGAGTTGAAGTGGTGTTGTTTTGGAAGCCTTTAAACAACATGTAGTCTTCATATGGTCTTGTAGAAACAGCAGGAAGGTCTCTATAAGTTGAATAAAGTCTCCTGGTCGCCAAAGTCTTGTTTGCAAGTGATTAAACCCGTCAGCTTCCAAATTAGGCAAGCTGAGAATCATCTGGTTTAGAAAATTAATATCTCCTAAACCAAAATCGGTATTGACTTGATTCCAATTCGATGAGCTTCCCTTATGAGTCACAATTCCATAAGAGGTCTCCTCGTTGGTCGGTTCCTCTTTGTCTGGCCGGAATCCACCTTTTAATGTTCATTGGTCTAAATCCGATATGTTAGAATTCAGCTGACTTAAAAACTCAATACCTCCTTCATCTGAACGGATAATTGGTTGACTCCACTTCGAGGTGCTCTCTAGATGAGATGAGAATGTAATGAAAATGGTGTATGATCTGGAACAATTGACATTGGGCACTTTTGCACCAACAAGTTGCTGCCTCGTTAAAACCTTACCGGGAAAACCCATTGGGATAAAACCACAGTGAAGGAAAAAGAGTACAGTCCTTGAAGATGTCTTTATCCATCTCATCATGACCTGAGGAACTCCAATACTGGTTCTTGGTTCGAGTTCCTTCTTTACTTGGGACTGGTTTGGTCCTTTTAGTGTTGATTTGCTCCCCTCGGTCTCGTCGGCTTGTCTTTGCTCAATGTGATCTCTCTCATGGTTGGTGCTAGGTTTGATGACCGCATCATCTGTACAACCTGAACATCCGATATCTTTACGTGAGTATTCAAAGCTTCAAGTTTCCATGAAAATAACTATACAGAGCATCAATCTTCCCATTAAAATCAACTGTGATCCTCTATCGACCCTCTAAAATCTGCTCAATCATAGATTTCATCTCACTCTGCTCTATTGGTGCAGGAGGTGTCTGGTAAGATGAAGAACCATAGTTCCTTGAGAAGTTGCTCTTCTCTACAGTACAATATCTCTTACCCTGATATCCAGCTCCATAGTTGACATTTTTTTCCTCAAAACCTCCCACAGGGTCAAAAGTCTCAACCTCTGCAGCAAAGTGAACTGACCTTTTGTTCGTCAGAATACTATGAACCGAATCCAACATAGTCTTCAGCTCAGCAATCTGTCTTCCATCAACGTTTCCAGCTTGCTTCTACCGCTTGAAATCAGCATTCTTGGTGTTGTTGCTAGACGCCAAGTTCTCAATCAGCTCATAAGCTTCTTCAGGTGACCTTGTGTTAAAATTCTCATTGCTCGCTGAATCAAGAGCCATTTGATACCTCTAATCTACCCCTCTGAAAAAGATACCCAACAACTGAACCTGGGAGAAATCATGATGCGGACAATCTCTCTGATACGCTCTGAAACGTACCCATGCAGCCTTGAATGCCTCAGTAAGCCTCTGTGTAAACTGAGAGATATTGTTTCTCAAATCCTCTGAACGTGCATGATCATAAAATTTCCTCAAGAAAGCTTTCTTGGTGTCTTTCCAACAAGTCAGAGATCATGTCGGTAACTGCTTCAACCAGTATGTTGAGAGTGTGGGAAGAGCTTACAAAATAGATAGTCATAACTGAATCCATTGATCTTCATGCTGGTTACCTAATCCTCGAATCTCTCAATATGGTCCATAGGGTGCTCATAAGGCAATCCGGAGAAAGGGTGCTGACCCACTAAGGAGTAATAGGACGGCTTCAGCTCGAATTCTTTCCTCTTAATGGTTGGTGATATGCGAGATTTTCGGGTCTCGGGGCTATCAAATAACCCTTGTACGTTGAGTACTTAGGGATCGAATCCACAGAGAGCAAAGGAATACACAAGTTCGCTTAATCTAAGCAAAATAAAATGGTTCTTGATTCCTAAAATACGACTAACAATGTAATTCAAACTAAACAATGCAAAGCAAAGCAAAAGAAAGTAGAATGCAAAAGACTAACAACCTAAAACGTAAATATGGGCTATCGGTAAGGTATTGTGACAAGGATGAATGACGGGATGATAGATGATGAAATATATGAACAATTTACATTAAATGCTATGACATGAGTCACTTAAATAGACTAGTTCATTTCCATGACACTAATCCTTTTATAAAACAATCGATTAAGCTAATTTTCCAATTGCAACCGAATGATTTATAAACATTAAACACCAACTCATTATTATCATCAATCCTATCTTAAAACTCAATTTCCATTGGCAAAGATAAAGGAAAGCAAGCATAGAAAGTTCAAAACGTTTCTAAACTCCTTCCGGGTTTGAATCGGTCAAAAGATCGAGAAATCACTTTTCCAAGTTCATTTCTAGCATTAAAATCATTCTATACATGAACATAAACATAAATCAACCATCAAACATCACAAACAACCATCAAAGCATCCTAGATCTACCAAACCAACAGCCCAAAAGTCAACTACTCACACATGCTCAAAATACAAAAGTAAACCATGGAAAAGATAGAGAATGAAGACATAATGATGATTTTATAAAAAGATTCAACAAAAGGTTTAAAACATAAGTTCAAATGATGAAAAGAGATGAAGAAAAGCTGAAGAACCAGAGGAAAAGCAGAGAGAAAAAGTTCTTAGATCTAAAAAAATCGTATCTATCCTTTTACAATGGAAAAGTTGCCTTTAAAGAGAAAGCATTCGCACTAAAAGGTGTCGGCGATCGGTCATGGTGATCGGTTGCTGACCGATCGCTGCAATCTTGATCGGTCATGGTGATCGGTTGCTGACCGATCGCTGCAATCTTGATCGGTCATGGTGATCGGTTGCTGACCGATCCATCTGCCTCTCACGCTTATAATTCATTTTTGCCGTGCGTCCTTCGGGATCGTTTGCTGACCGATCACGGTGAAGTTGATCGGTCATGATGATCGGTTGTTGACCGATCCAGCTGTTCTTTGTCTCCTCTTCGATCCTTGATCTTCGTGCATCATCACACTGCTCCATAATCCCTGAAATACATGCACAAACCACAGAAGAATGTCCAAAATGCAAATCTAGACTCTTAAAACTATAAAAGACTCAATATACACAAAATACTTAAGAAACACTCCTTTAAACAAACTTATATACACAAAATGATAAAGAAATGCATACTAAAAACTCTGAAAATACATGCGTATCAACACCCCCGGACTTGCCTTTTGCTTGTCCTCAAGCAAACAAGGAAAGATAATCCGAAAGAGAGGTTTGAAAATGGGGACTCAACACCGAAAGTTTACAAGTTGCAAAAACAAACAATTAATTCACTCTAACTCAGTCAAGGCTTATCGCAACTCCTAATCGTTTCTCTTAACAACAATGCCTTATGCTTACAAGTTCTCTTTGCAACCAACCCTCACATTCATTTACTCTTTCTCAAGGTGTGATCTCACAAATGGGCAAGTGATCAAATCCAATCGGTTTGGGAGAAAAGGCTTTTAGCACAAGTAAATATGAGTGCAAGGAGGTTTATTTTCTTTTTAGGTGACTCACTCTCAAGAAAATGGAATGCTATATGTTATGCAAAAGCAAGGAAGACTAGAAACAATTATGCATACAAAGTTTAACTCACATTGTTCTACCCTCCTAGCAAAGCTTTTTACTCGAATGGTGATATCATTTCTTGTTCTTATTACTTCTTTGAAGCACATTAAACCTCTAAATTTCTTTTGGCTAAATCGAACTTCCTTTTCTTTTTCCAAAACATCAAACTTCTAGAGAACATTTTTATTTTTACTTGACCCTACACTTATTGTTCTATCTCTTTTTCAAACATGGAGATTATTTTTCTTCTCCTTTCCTAGGGTCTTTCTTTTAAGTACTTCTCTAGAATTTGCTTAACCAAGGGTTCCTTGACTCTCATTTCCCATCTCAATTTTTTTATTTCTTGATCATAATTCCCAGACCAACTACCATTTTCCCATTAATCCTCATCCTAATGCTACCCCTTTTCTTTGAACAACTTAGACTAGCTAAAAAAAGAAAGCTAACCTTTGTCGTTCCCGATACTTACAAGATTTTACACACAATAGCATTATCAAGAAAAAGGCCTCACTCAATCAAACAACGAGTGGTCAAAAATAAAATGGGTAAGGTGAAAGGTAGGGAACCATTCTAAATATGAGAATCGCCACTCGGGTTATTAAAGAGTGGCAAAAGTGGATAAGATAACCCGAGTGTTTTCTTTGAACCATGGTTCTGTATCACAAGCCCATAAGCGAGAAGATTAAATTCATTTAAGTCTGATATTAAAGGGGTTGATTTTAAATTAAACAAGCAATTAGAAGACAATGAGTTAAGAGTAGAGAGATCAAAGCAAGAGTGTACAAGTTTCAAAAATTTGTTCAAGCAAAACTTTTAGTGGTTTCTATCATTGTCTCCAATGCATTATGCAATCCTATATGTTTTTAGACTCAATCCTAAATAACAAAATTCAATGATGCAAAACTATATGATTTTCGTCGTTTTTTTTTTTTTTTTTTTTTTTTTTTTTTTTTTTTTTTATGCAATATATGTGAATGCATGAGACTCAAAAGAACGAAAATAAGAGAAAAAAAAATACACAATGTTAAATAACAATGACCTCTCCCCCGGACTTAAATCACACCGAGACGGTGTGAGATAAATCGAAAGAGAGTGTAAAAATGCAAATTAAAGAATATGTACAAATGGATTAGTTGTGTTACCTTGAAGTGGAGTATGTGGAATGAATGCATTTAGGTTCTTTTTCCGAGATTGGTTTGCGGAGAACGCCTTGACTACTCACCAACACCTTGTAAAATCACACTCACACAAAAATAAAAATAAAATCACACTCACACATATATATATAAAAGTATATATAAAGGATAGAATTGGGGGAGTCCCCAATGGCTCGTTTAACGTCGCTAAGCTTGACGATGGATATTGGTTTGGGTGGGAGTGAAGGTTGAACTTGGATCACCGGGATCATACTCATCGTAGAACCATCCCTTAAACTCGTTCATCCTAATCTCCTCAAATGGAGTCTTCCTCGGTTCATGAATGCTCACTTCATTGGTGGAGATTATACCAAGATGTTTGTCGCAAATGTATTCAACAACAAAAACACCTTCACAATGATCCTCAAATTGTTTTCCAACCACGTCTACTTTTACCTCGTTACTCTTGGTTGAATAACTCTTGATTGCCACGGGTTTAACTTCTTCTTCTTCATCATATCTTATCACAAGATTCTCGCCAACCGTGCATCCAAGAAGCAATTCAAATTCCTTTATAGACTCTTCAGCTCCTTGTTGGAATTCATCTTTGATTTGAGCATTCACCTCGAAAGAGATCTTCCTTGGACCGAGAAAGCTCAATGGTGTGGTGGGGAGTATGCCAAGGTGCTTGTCGAACTGTTGTGTCATTGGAGATTCTTCTTTTTCATTCTCTTCGGAGGCTTCTTCAATGATAATCTCTTGTTCCTCCATAAGTGTTTCTCCATATGACTCTTGTTTGGAATCATGTTGTTGCATCTCTTCTATGGTTGAGAGCTCATTTTGGGTTGTGCTCTCTCTTGTGATCTCTATGCACTCAACAACTGAACCATCTTCACAAGGATCTTCAAAAGTTTCCTCAACCATTCCTTCTTCTTCTTCGTCGATCCATTGTGTAAGTTCGATTTTTATGGACTCCACATGTGTTGACTCAACAACTTGAGCATCTTGAGACCAACCTCCAAAATTGGTGCGCCAATTCTTTATGCTCTCGCTGAATTCTTCTTGTTTTTCCAATGCCAACTTCAACATGTTGAAGATCTCTTCCTTATCTGAGATTTGGGAAGAGTATGTTGCCTTTTGTTCATGCTCCATGTTCCAAGATTGATACTCTTGATACTCATGATACTCTTGTTCATGCTCCATGTATCCTTCACCATATTCACCTTGGTACTCTTGAGTAGAGTATCCATCACCATACTCATATTGATACTCTTGAGACGAGTATCCATTAGGAAGACCTTCTTGATAAGTGGATGAGCTTTCAAAACCATGATGACTTGTAGGGTCCCAAGCCAGATCTCTTTGTTGAGCTTCTAGAATTAATTTCAACATTGAAATCAATTCTGAAGCCATGCTTTCTCTCTTGTGATTGCGCCTTGCAAAAAGAACAAACACTTGAAAGAAAGTTAGTAATCACAAAAGAAATAAAACAAAATAAAAGAAAGCTTAGTCTCAACCAAAAATGAAATCCTAATGGCTAATTGCTATTGCTCCCCGGCAACGGCGCCAATTTGATATGCGAGATTTTCGGGTCTCGGGGCTATCAAATAACCCTTGTACGTTGAGTACTTAGGGATCGAATCCACAGAGAGCAATGAACCAACACACTAGGAATACACAAGTTCGCTTAATCTAAGCAAAATAAAATGGTTCTTGATTCCTAAAATACGACTAACAATGTAATTCAAACTAAACAATGCAAAGCAAAGCAAAAGAAAGTAGAATGCAAAAGACTAACAACCTAAAACGTAAATATGGGCTATCGGTAAGGTATTGTGACAAGGATGAATGACGGGATGATAGATGATGAAATATATGAACAATTTACATTAAATGCTATGACATGAGTCACTTAAATAGACTAGTTCATTTCCATGACACTAATCCTTTTATAAAACAATCGATTAAGCTAATTTTCCAATTGCAACCGAATGATTTATAAACATTAAACACCAACTCATTATTATCATCAATCCTATCTTAAAACTCAATTTCCATTGGCAAAGATAAAGGAAAGCAAGCATAGAAAGTTCAAAACGTTTCTAAACTCCTTCCGGGTTTGAATCGGTCAAAAGATCGAGAAATCACTTTTCCAAGTTCATTTCTAGCATTAAAATCATTCTATACATGAACATAAACATAAATCAACCATCAAACATCACAAACAACCATCAAAGCATCCTAGATCTACCAAACCAACAGCCCAAAAGTCAACTACTCACACATGCTCAAAATACAAAAGTAAACCATGGAAAAGATAGAGAATGAAGACATAATGATGATTTTATAAAAAGATTCAACAAAAGGTTTAAAACATAAGTTCAAATGATGAAAAGAGATGAAGAAAAGCTGAAGAACCAGAGGAAAAGCAGAGAGAAAAAGTTCTTAGATCTAAAAAAATCGTATCTATCCTTTTACAATGGAAAAGTTGCCTTTAAAGAGAAAGCATTCGCACTAAAAGGTGTCGGCGATCGGTCATGGTGATCGGTTGCTGACCGATCGCTGCAATCTTGATCGGTCATGGTGATCGGTTGCTGACCGATCGCTGCAATCTTGATCGGTCATGGTGATCGGTTGCTGACCGATCCATCTGCCTCTCACGCTTATAATTCATTTTTGCCGTGCGTCCTTCGGGATCGTTTGCTGACCGATCACGGTGAAGTTGATCGGTCATGATGATCGGTTGTTGACCGATCCAGCTGTTCTTTGTCTCCTCTTCGATCCTTGATCTTCGTGCATCATCACACTGCTCCATAATCCCTGAAATACATGCACAAACCACAGAAGAATGTCCAAAATGCAAATCTAGACTCTTAAAACTATAAAAGACTCAATATACACAAAATACTTAAGAAACACTCCTTTAAACAAACTTATATACACAAAATGATAAAGAAATGCATACTAAAAACTCTGAAAATACATGCGTATCAACACCCCCGGACTTGCCTTTTGCTTGTCCTCAAGCAAACAAGGAAAGATAATCCGAAAGAGAGGTTTGAAAATGGGGACTCAACACCGAAAGTTTACAAGTTGCAAAAACAAACAATTAATTCACTCTAACTCAGTCAAGGCTTATCGCAACTCCTAATCGTTTCTCTTAACAACAATGCCTTATGCTTACAAGTTCTCTTTGCAACCAACCCTCACATTCATTTACTCTTTCTCAAGGTGTGATCTCACAAATGGGCAAGTGATCAAATCCAATCGGTTTGGGAGAAAAGGCTTTTAGCACAAGTAAATATGAGTGCAAGGAGGTTTATTTTCTTTTTAGGTGACTCACTCTCAAGAAAATGGAATGCTATATGTTATGCAAAAGCAAGGAAGACTAGAAACAATTATGCATACAAAGTTTAACTCACATTGTTCTACCCTCCTAGCAAAGCTTTTTACTCGAATGGTGATATCATTTCTTGTTCTTATTACTTCTTTGAAGCACATTAAACCTCTAAATTTCTTTTGGCTAAATCGAACTTCCTTTTCTTTTTCCAAAACATCAAACTTCTAGAGAACATTTTTATTTTTACTTGACCCTACACTTATTGTTCTATCTCTTTTTCAAACATGGAGATTATTTTTCTTCTCCTTTCCTAGGGTCTTTCTTTTAAGTACTTCTCTAGAATTTGCTTAACCAAGGGTTCCTTGACTCTCATTTCCCATCTCAATTTTTTTATTTCTTGATCATAATTCCCAGACCAACTACCATTTTCCCATTGATCCTCATCCTAATGCTAGCCCTTTTCTTTGAACAACTTAGACTAGCTAAAAAAAGAAAGCTAACCTTTGTCGTTCCCGATACTTACAAGATTTTACACACAATAGCATTATCAAGAAAAAGGCCTCACTCAATCAAACAACGAGTGGTCAAAAATAAAATGGGTAAGGTGAAAGGTAGGGAACCATTCTAAATATGAGAATCGCCACTCGGGTTATTAAAGAGTGGCAAAAGTGGATAAGATAACCCGAGTGTTTTCTTTGAACCATGGTTCTGTATCACAAGCCCATAAGCGAGAAGATTAAATTCATTTAAGTCTGATATTAAAGGGGTTGATTTTAAATTAAACAAGCAATTAGAAGACAATGAGTTAAGAGTAGAGAGATCAAAGCAAGAGTGTACAAGTTTCAAAAATTTGTTCAAGCAAAACTTTTAGTGGTTTCTATCATTGTCTCCAATGCATTATGCAATCCTATATGTTTTTAGACTCAATCCTAAATAACAAAATTCAATGATGCAAAACTATATGATTTTCGTCGTTTTTTTTTTTTTTTTTTTTTTTTTTTTTTTTTTTTTTTTATGCAATATATGTGAATGCATGAGACTCAAAAGAACGAAAATAAGAGAAAAAAAATACACAATGTTAAATAACAATGACCTCTCCCCCGGACTTAAATCACACCGAGACGGTGTGAGATAAATCGAAAGAGAGTGTAAAAATGCAAATTAAAGAATATGTACAAATGGATTAGTTGTGTTACCTTGAAGTGGAGTATGTGGAATGAATGCATTTAGGTTCTTTTTCCGAGATTGGTTTGCGGAGAACGCCTTGACTACTCACCAACACCTTGTAAAATCACACTCACACAAAAATAAAAATAAAATCACACTCACACATATATATATAAAAGTATATATAAAGGATAGAATTTGGGGAGTCCCCAATGGCTCGTTTAATGTCGCTAAGCTTGACGATGGATATTGGTTTGGGTGGGAGTGAAGGTTGAACTTGGATCACCGGGATCATACTCATCGTAGAACCATCCCTTAAACTCGTTCATCCTAATCTCCTCAAATGGAGTCTTCCTCGGTTCATGAATGCTCACTTCATTGGTGGAGATTATACCAAGATGTTTGTCGCAAATGTATTCAACAACAAAAACACCTTCACAATGATCCTCAAATTGTTTTCCAACCACGTCTACTTTTACCTCGTTACTCTTGGTTGAATAACTCTTGATTGCCACGGGTTTAACTTCTTCTTCTTCATCATATCTTATCACAAGATTCTCGCCAACCGTGCATCCAAGAAGCAATTCAAATTCCTTTATAGACTCTTCAGCTCCTTGTTGGAATTCATCTTTGATTTGAGCATTCACCTCGAAAGAGATCTTCCTTGGACCACGAAAGCTCAATGGTGTGGTGGGGAGTATGCCAAGGTGCTTGTCGAACTGTTGTGTCATTGGAGATTCTTCTTTTTCATTCTCTTCGGAGGCTTCTTCAATGATAATCTCTTGTTCCTCCATAAGTGTTTCTCCATATGACTCTTGTTTGGAATCATGTTGTTGCATCTATTCTATGGTTGAGAGCTCATTTTGGGTTGTGCTCTCTCTTGTGATCTCTATGCACTCAACAACTGAACCATCTTCACAAGGATCTTCAAAAGTTTCCTCAACCATTCCTTCTTCTTCTTCGTCGATCCATTGTGTAAGTTCGATTTTTATGGACTCCACATGTGTTGACTCAACAACTTGAGCATCTTGAGACCAACCTCCAAAATTGGTGCGCCAATTCTTTATGCTCTCGCTGAATTCTTCTTGTTTTTCCAATGCCAACTTCAACATGTTGAAGATCTCTTCCTTATCTGAGATTTGGGAAGAGTATGTTGCCTTTTGTTCATGCTCCATGTTCCAAGATTGATACTCTTGATACTCATGATACTCTTGTTCATGCTCCATGTATCCTTCACCATATTCACCTTGGTACTCTTGAGTAGAGTATCCATCACCATACTCATATTGATACTCTTGAGACGAGTATCCATTAGGAAGACCTTCTTGATAAGTGGATGAGCTTTCAAAACCATGATGACTTGTAGGGTCCCAAGCCATCTCTCTTTGTTGAGCTTCTAGAATTAATTTCAACATTGAAATCAATTCTGAAGCCATGCTTTCTCTCTTGTGATTGCGCCTTGCAAAAAGAACAAACACTTGAAAGAAAGTTAGTAATCACAAAAGAAATAAAACAAAATAAAAGAAAGCTTAGTCTCAACCAAAAATGAAATCCTAATGGCTAATTGCTATTGCTCCCCGGCAACGGCGCCAATTTGATATGCGAGATTTTCGGGTCTCGGGGCTATCAAATAACCCTTGTACGTTGAGTACTTAGGGATCGAATCCACAGAGAGCAATGAACCAACACACTAGGAATACACAAGTTCGCTTAATCTAAGCAAAATAAAATGGTTCTTGATTCCTAAAATAGGACTAACAATGTAATTCAAACTAAACAATGCAAAGCAAAGCAAAAGAAAGTAGAATGCAAAAGACTAACAACCTAAAACGTAAATATGGGCTATCGGTAAGGTATTGTCACAAGGATGAATGACGGGATGATAGATGATAAAATATATGAACAATTTACATTAAATGCTATGACATGAGTCACTTAAATAGACTAGTTCATTTCCATGACACTAATCCTTTTATAAAACAATCGATTAAGCTAATTTCCCAATTGCAACCGAATGATTTATAAACATTAAACACCAACTCATTATTATCATCAATCCTATCTTAAAACTCAATTTCCATTGGCAAAGATAAAGGAAAGCAAGCATAGAAAGTTCAAAACGTTTCTAAACTCCTTCCGGGTTTGAATCGGTCAAAAGATCGAGAAATCACTTTTCCAAGTTCATTTCTAGCATTAAAATCATTCTATACATGAACATAAACATAAATCAACCATCAAACATCACAAACAACCATCAAAGCATCCTAGATCTACCAAACCAACAGCCCAAAAGTCAACTACTCACACATGCTCAAAATACAAAAGTAAACCATGGAAAAGATAGAGAATGAAGACATAATGATGATTTTATAAAAAGATTCAACAAAAGGTTTAAAACATAAGTTCAAATGATGAAAAGAGATGAAGAAAAGCTGAAGAACCAGAGGAAAAGCAGAGAGAAAAAGTTCTTAGATCTAAAAAAATCGTATCTATCCTTTTACAATGGAAAAGTTGCCTTTAAAGTGAAAGCATTCGCACTAAAAGGTGTCGGCGATCGGTCATGGTGATCGGTTGCTGACCGATCGCTGCAATCTTGATCGGTCATGGTGATCGGTTGCTGACCGATCGCTGCAATCTTGATCGGTCATGGTGATCGGTTGCTGACCGATCCATCTGCCTCTCACGCTTATAATTCATTTTTGCCGTGCGTCCTTCGGGATCGTATGCTGACCGATCACGGTGAAGTTGATCGGTCATGATGATCGGTTGTTGACCGATCCAGCTGTTCTTTGTCTCCTCTTCGATCCTTGATCTTCGTGCATCATCACACTGCTCCATAATCCTTGAAATACATGCACAAACCACAGAAGAATGTCCAAAATGCAAATCTAGACTCTTAAAACTATAAAAGACTCAATATACACAAAATACTTAAGAAACACTCCTTTAAACAAACTTATATACACAAAATGCTAAAGAAATGCATACTAAAAACTATGAAAATACATGCGTATCAGTTGGGAGACGAATCGCAGACCTGTTTGCATAGAACTCTTCATGCCTATTGTAATTTCCTAGTGTCCTTCCTCTCTCAACTTGCCCTTGCCCTGCCGTCACAACAATTTGTCCTACAGCTGCCGGCGGTTGGTGTCATGCAGCTGAGCCTTTATAGACTCGTGAATATCTAATCTAAGACAATAAATAAGAGAATAAATCAACATAAATACAAATAAATCAAGCTTAATAATAAATCAATCAAATGCTTGATTGATGTTGCCTTTAATGCTCGACTTTGGGCCAAATAAAGAAACATGAAGGTGATTTGTATCTGGACAACTTGGGGAGGAATCCTTTACTGATTGAAAGTCTCTTATAGGTGTAGAAGGTCTCCAAGTTGTGCTCAATCAGTTTGAGAAAGAGTTGTTGGTAGTTAAATACAATCGGGTCCAAATAAGGCAACTCGGGTCTTTGATGAATACGCTTGATCATGTGCGGTTTTGTATAGTTAAGGACGTGTGTAAGAGCCTCTTGATGAAGTAGAGGATCTCATATTTGATTTCCACATCAATTAGATCTTGGCCATTTTTTATATCTTCTTTACATGATTTCCTGAGAAGTTCCCTGAGCAGTTCCCTGAGCCTAACGTTTTACACATCTGATTTCAACCGATTTAATTATTTCGGCATTGCCATTTAAATATTTACTTTGGATTTAGCTGAATTTGAAACGAAACGATCTATTTTGAAGCTTGAGAGTCCTTGTTGATTCGACCCCTAAGTACTGCAGTGATCTCTTAATTTGAGAGAGTACCTCTAAGGGTTTAATTTAAGCATGTCACTATGACACCTTTTGGCACTCTTAAACTTTGAGTTACCTTGGTAATTATTCTTGTTGTCTCGCTTTCTCTCTGTTTCTTTCCTCATTTCTTCCTGGATTCACTCCCTGTTGAACCCTGACATCTCAAATCATCTCTGGAATAACTTAATCTCGCAAAGTATTGAATTTCTCATACATCATCCGCGCCATCGTTGACGTGAGGGCTTCGATAAGAAGTTTGTTGTTGTAGCCGCTTGATTCACTTTGATCGGCCATCTTTTCCTACAACAAGACACAACAATACACCAGTAAAGAGTATTTTTGATAATCGAATCAGTCTTAAAAATTAAGAACACGAAAATAACTCTTGGTATGCCAAACTATCCGAAGAACCCTAATCGCGACTGTTGAAGTTGATCGATCACGAAAAATTATCAAAACACTTCAGAAAATTCTGAACTCAATTTTAACAAATACTAGACTTATCCTAGGTTCATATTCAATTGATTTCACGATTTTATCACAAGCCAATATTTAACTAAAATTCAAACAAAATCGTATGAAAACCACTTAACTTCTCGATGTGGCTCTGATACCACTTGATATGATCCTGGAGGAGGATCTTGCGTCATGTTTGATTAGTCCGTTGGTTGGTTCTTTTCTCTTGATTACCCTAACAGTCTAACGCAAATATCATCACATACAAGGTTTCCACTTCTACTACACATATCCACTCTTTCTACCCAATAAGACACATTGACCCACTAAAAAGCCTAAAATAACCAAACACTATCCTCAATACAAAACCCACTTCGAAACCAACCAAAATTTTCAAACCTAAGAAGAAAGCAAACAAACCCAACTAGCCGAACTTGTCACCAAAATCATCCGGCCCATGAAACCCAAAATCCACACCAACAAACCTCGAATATGAGTTGTTTTTTTTCTGGTTAATCGGTGTTGGTGGTGGTGGCAAGAAATTCTAAAAAATGTGGTGGCTCTGACAATGAAAACTATTCCGGCTAGTGACAATGAAAACTATTTCAGCTAGAAACAGTGTTTTGGCAGCTTCTTGGTCTTCATTACCATCTTATACTTCCTCTTCCTCATCCTCATCATGCTTTTGATACTTGTTTCAACTATTAAAAAATTTAATTCTCCGATTTTAGGAAAACTACAACACATGGGTATAAATGGGTGCATATACTACACTTAGCCCGATCTTTAAAACATTGCTTTAAAAAAATAATGTGAAAAAATGCTTGCAATTTATATGTTTTACAATACCAACGGCTAACTGAAAAATGAAGGATTATTCCCATCGAAACTCGAAATAATGAGAGAATGTACAGAGATTTGTTACAAGATTAGAAGATCAATTGCATCACTTGCCCCTGCAATGTTCACTGGTCAAACTCAAACTCAAGCTTTAGAGGCTAATCAGTTGTCTTAGTGCAGATGAAGTTAAACTTTTCTTTACTTAAATAAAACACTGATGATTTGGAATTCTGCTCCATGCGGGCTACGAATCTATTTTCATCCTACAAAAAAATATATTATAATTTTAGTTACAGTACAGCGAGTGTAAATAATCAAAGCAAATCAGAATTTTACTAAGAGGCTTATTCAATTATATAGCATAGCGTTGTTTAAATAGTAACCTGATGTCACCAGGAACATGTAATTTCAGACGGCTCGCAATCTTAATATCTCCTTGGCTGTTCTTAACCTGAAGTAAGGCATGTCCTTCTGCAAAAGATAAAAATTACGACGAAACAAAGCAAAAGTAATGTTACTTCTAGTTTGACCTGAATAGGATTTGATCCTCTGAATATTATAGAAGCAAATACAGAGTTTGATAGTTTTTTATTCACCTGGCTAAATTGTAGCTTTAGTCCTCTACTGTAAAAATCTATGTATTTAAGCATAAACATCCCACAGTCATACCTGTGTGAAAATTGCGAATGAGAAGTGTCAGCAGATCTCTAACTGCGTAACACAAAGTGCTATATAACAAAGTGGTTGCATCTAGTTGGGGTTGATCATATATTACAAGGTATTAAGCTTGTAATTAAGAATCATACAACCAAGTAAAGAAGATTTGTATCATGGAAGCAATCTGTGTAGTAAAGTATGAGAAACATTGGTTTTACATACCCGTTTTGTTGCTGAGGAAGGTCTTTAACGTATTCAAAGTCCCATGAACTAACGTCGATATTTTTTCCACTCTTGTTCTTCACTTCATCCACCAAGTACTTTGCCTAAAGAAAACACCGATTCCATAGTCATTGAATTTAATCTCCAAAATGAAAATGTGCAGAATTTATGTATGATAAATAAACTATACCAGAGCCTTCAAAATTTTACGATTAGCTCCATGAAGTGAATCAAGATACATGAACTTGCGTTCCCTAATGTTAATTATTGCTAATGTCCAATGTGCACCTCCGTGAATCGGAACAAATATCTACACAACGTTCATCATCAAACAAATTGGATTATATTTTGTAAGATTTACATAAAGAAACCAAGAAATAACCTCACCATGTCACAATCAATAAGATCATATCCCAGCTTTCTCTGAGTAGTCCATCTCCTAACAGCTTCATAATTGTAACCAGAGCCGCCACTTACTAGCTGAACAAATGTAATTAGAGAGAAACATAACATAAGCCTTTGAACATTCATAAACATTAATAACTTTCACAGGCATTCATGGTATGACACAAGCCATATATATAAACAATTAAGGTAAAAGAATCAAATAATTTCAGCAAAAAGATAACATCGAAAATCGGAGAAAATCTTAATATCGAAAGCAAACCTTAATGTTAAAAAAGGTATTGAAGAAATGACACTTGAAGTACTTTTGAGGATCTCTAGTTTCTCTTTCTTTCAGCAATTCAAGATAGAGATTGACAACCTATAAAACAGAACAAAATGAAACAGCATAGATAACAGAAAATTTCAAAGAAAATATATATGATTTAAAGCGGTTAACGATCATACCAAAGACTATGAAGAACAAGATATAACAGAAGAACTACCTCGTCGTTAAGCCACATAGCCGGCATTAAACATTGTAAAGTTTCTCCGTGGATATCGATATTGGAGTATTCATGTGAAACCAAGACGTTCATTCTGAAGATAGCAATACAACAACAGGGTTACATTCCTAAATCTCATTCAATCAAATGAAACGCTAAAGCTTCTGAAAAAAAAAATACCTATTTCTACTAGAGAAGGCATTTTTTACTTCAGCTACTTCATCCTCTTTAAGCGGTATAAAAGGTTCCTAAAAAAAACCATTCAACAAATATATTATGTTGAATAAAATCGATTAACCTATCTCTTTGTCATCGTTTTCTTCTTTTTTTCTCCATTAGTCGAGTTCTAGAAGAGTTTTTCCCTTCTTTTTATCGCAGATTATAAAGAAGGGGAAGAGGAGATCGCCGGAGGAAGAAGGAAGAAGAAGAAATAAGGGTTTCGATGATTTTTATCTTCTATGCGATTTGGTAAAGTTGTTTTTTTCTATCTTTGGGTTACAAAATATTTTATTGTTTATTTAAATTGAAAACTTTTTATAAATTAGAGGGTTTGTATCTTATGATTTGGTTATAAATTTTTATAAATTGAGGGTAAAATAGAATTTCAAATTTCAAAAAGATCAATGCACCAAACAATTAAAACAAAGGTGTAGATGGACAACGATTTTTAAAAAGTTCTTTTATATCTAATTTTCCTTTTTTTTATCAACTGAATGTTACTATTGAATATATCAAAGTCAAATTACATACAACTTTGATAAAAGACAAAAAGTGTAGTGGACAACTAACACCAACAAAGACCAAAACAAGACCAAAACAACCCAAAAGGAGAAAAAAAAACTCTATAAGATACTAAGGAGAGATGGAGTCTCACCATTACGAAGAAAGCACAGCTAAGCCAGAAGTTTCGAACCAACTAAGCAGTCAGAAGATTAACAGATGCCACTCTTTGAGCAATGAAAGAATCCTTCTCTAAAAACACCGAAGACAAGTAAAATATTTTTGGGTTAGCTTGAGCTTTTCTTTTTTACTTTATTCACTTGAGAGCTATTTATGAATCTTTTTCTTAGTAATTCATGGTGTTTGAGTCAAACGAATCAGTTTTTACCTATTTCACCTAAGTATACCTTCGAATATTCGGATTTGGTTTAGTTAGTAAATTTTATCCGAACTATCTGTAATTATCTAAAAAATAGTAAAAATACTCGAATGCGTAAAAAAATTTAATACCAAAATATTCGAAATGTGCTAAAATATCTGAAAAATACCAAAATACCAAAAACTTCTATGTGTGTTATGTATTTAGTTTCGGGTATTCGGGTATCTGATCGGTTCTCGGGTAATATCCAAAATCAAACCGATATCCACGAGTCTGTGTCCATGAACCAATCATGTAAAATGAACATAACCAAACCCGATCCAAACTGGAATTTATGGGTCGGTTCCAGTTCATGTGTTTTGAGTCTGTTTTTTGCGCAAGGCTAATTTCACCTGTGTCAAAAGAACAGTCTACATGATAAATTGTTGGTGTGTTGTAGTTTATTTTTGGAAAATTGGGCTCTGGATAAGAACAAATGGACTAAGAATTGAGAGAGTGATAGATTTCCGAGTCTGTTTAAAACAACACTTTGTATATCCTCAGTAGAACAACATTTTACAGCTTTGAATCATTACGGCTTTAGATGAGAATTCGGATTTAATTGTCAAGTGCTTGAGAAATGGTGTGAACAAGGTAATCAAGTGAAGATTCCTTGTTTTCTATTGATTTCATGTGGTCTGAGACAATTCTTACTAAGGACTAGACTGACTACAAGGCCTTTCAACCATGTACACAGGATCGAAAGGCCTCCGCAAAAAGCCGAGGCTGCTTTCGACAAGATGAGCGAACACAGATTTATCGTGAAATTGATCCTGAAGAGTCCAATCTAATGCTATTTGTCTACAGTCCACTAAAACAAAGATATGGTCTATGAACTTCTGAGCAAGATGAAGGAGAATAGTGTTAAACCCGTTTATTCTCACATCCAACTACACACTTCTAGTATACGCAGCTGTATCGGACGTTATGGACATGGATACATTTCTAATTAGCAAATCCAGAAATCAGGTTACACTAACAATACTGCATAGGATTGAGCAACTGGTAAATTCTACATCCAGAAAATCAGCTACTCAGATGCTTGGAGGTCTTCTATTCGATACTCGTATCCCTAATACTCTGATTTCTATAATATCACGAGAAAGGAATAGACTTTTATCTCTTGTGCCCCTCTCTAAAACTATTTTTTCTTCTATATCCCTCTTCTATTTTTTATTTAGTTTAGAATTAAATTTAAATCAGAAATATTGTAAATGTCTAAAATATCAAGAGAAGTTACTTAAATTACAAAAAAACCAAAGTAATAAACGAGCCTAACATTCAGTCCAATAACACAGTCCAATAACAAAAAAATCTGATTAAATATCTATTCAACACATTTTTTTTTCGTCTCCTTTTTTTCTTTTTCGCGTCCCGAGCCCGCTCCTCTTCTCTTCACGGTGACCTCCGCCTTCCTTCTTCCTTCTCAGTGTCTCTACGTCGCCCTTTTTCTTCCTCTCCTGCTCTGTTCTTCATCAACCATCTGTAGGTCAATCAATTTAATCCTTATTTCTCTCAATTTCAAAATCCTAGGGTTTACAAAATTTGTTTAGGGTTTCACGATGGGATTTAGTTTGAAGGTGGTGGTTAAGTTCTTCTTCTCTTTGATAGTCTTCATTGAATCAACATCTTAGAGTTTAGGGATCTATGCTCGTTTTTCTTCAAAATTGTTTCCGTTTTTTTTTAATTATTTAGGACTGATTTACTTGATTTTAATTTAATTAATTGAAATTTTTATTATTGTTTCTCCGAATTACCTTATTTTGAGTAAATTAATCAAATGTTTTATAAATTTACTAACAATCGTTTTCTCTCAATTTCAATCTATTTTACTAAATTATTCTGGGTTTTTGAGTTATTGATATTGTGGTGTGTGTTATTTTGTCTTGCATTGCAGATATGGCTAGCACAAAAAACCCAGAAGGTCAAAGGACGTCTGAGTCATCAGTAGAAGATGTAGACGATGAGTTGGAGTCCTCATCTATCATAGAGGAAGACAAAATCTCAGACAGGGACAGCCAAGAGAGATCATCCCCGAAAATTCTAGAAGCAGAAGAGGAAGAAGAGGAAGAAGAGGACTGCTCACATAATTCCATGGATGAAACATTGAATCAGGTAAAACCAGTATGACTGAGTAAAATTAGTAGGAAAATGTTTAATTGTATATCAAGTTTGAATTTGGGGCATATTTGATGAAGTTTAAATTTGGTAAAATTAGATTCGGTATTACTAGATTATCTTGATACAACTACTAATCGGTAAACTTGGTAATATTGATACAACTATTAATCGGTATGACTTGGTAATCTTGATACAACTTACAAGTGAAATTTTTTGGTTGTAGGAGGATAGTGACGACGAGGAGGAACCTGCCAGCTTCTACCATGGCCTAGAAAATTACAAGAAAGCTTGCAAAATCAGTAGTAGATGTTGGATCTCCAAGGCAGTGCAGAAGTTGAAGAGGACCCTTGGAGATTTTGAGATAGAGTGGTTTAAGCCAAGTTTTTGCCTTGTGTGATAGAAGGGAAGCGGGAGATTAGATCTTCCAAGTACCAGAGTACTCCCTATACGGTTTGGAAGAAGAAGAAGAAGAACGAAAGCAAGAAGGAAAAGAAGAATGGAAGCAAGAAGGGTAGCAAAAAGGGAAGCAAGAAGCAGAAAGTTTAGATTTATCTTATTTATGTTATGTTGTGAACATTATGATGTGGTTGTTTTTTTTGTTTTTGGTGTTGATGAATAGGTGTGGAACTCGTAGGTCTGAGAGCACTTATTTTGTTTTGGGTCATTTTGTACAACTGGTATAACTAGGTTGATTTTAATTTTATTGTTAATTTTAAATGCTATTTTTATTTTTAATCTTATAATAAACTATAAAAATAAATCATTAAAGTATATAGGACAAAACCAATCATTAAAAGTACATAGAAAAAAACCAATCATTGAAAGTATGTAGGACAAAACCAATCATTGAAACTACGAAATCAATCATTGGAAGGACAAAATTAATCATTAAAAGTACATACAATCAGACAAGAAAAAAACATAAAAAATTATTGAACATAGGTGTACGCTAGTTGTACCAAATTTTTCAGTTGTACTCCGCAATGTACATAGTTGTATTTTGATGGATTATTGTTTAGTTGGTTGTACCATACTGAAAATCCAAATTTTATAGTTGTACATATCACATTAGATCTATGGTGTACATTTAACATAGTTTTATAAAAACCAATTTGTAAAAAAAACATATTTAACCATTTTGGTATTTTCTAGTGCTTGACATCTCAACAAACCTTTAAAGTATAAGTCATTTGTTGATATAATATGATGTAATGTGACTAATAAACAAAATTCATATTTTTCTTAAGTTCTATATATGATGTTGATATAAAATGAACACAAGTTAACACAACTAGTGCCTTTATAACACAAATAAACAAACTTAAAAATAAACAAAATATAAAATTCAACATAGTTGGACCTCAGTTGTCCCTAGTTGTACCTGTACATAAATTAACAAAAACTACAGTTTCAATCACACTTAACCAAACAATTCATAAACAACAATGCAAGCATATAAATCTTATGAACCATTATCACGCCCCAACCAACTAAACATGCCTCCCCCTCGTTGAGTCGATCCTCTCCCTCGTTGAGTCGAACTTGGGACCGTTCCACTCGAACCTTCTCCAATATTACTAGGTTTTCGCCCCCTACGACTTGATTTACCACGACTGTGTTCTCCAACTGATGGGTATCTAACTGTTTGGTTTCTCCCTTTTTTCTTAACATATTCCGGAGGTAAGGCATACATCTCTCGTATCTCGTCCGGAACTTTCCACTGAGCATGATGGGGCACTGGATAAATTGTCCTGGAGTATGCCAATGCCCACAACTCCACCCAATAGTACTTAGAACACAAATCATGTAATTGAATCTTTCCATTTTTTTTGTTCCTATTTGCTGACAATGCATGGATACATTGATACCTATCAATATCAAAACACTTGAAGATGCAAGTTTTCCTATCCAAATCCACCAAATAAGTTTTCCCATCGACACTATATTCAAGAAGATAGTTGTTTAGCTCAAACACCTTCAACTTTTTTGGGTCTTTACATCTTTTATGGAGTATCTTATCTACATAAGGAACTAGTTTAGACAATTTTTTTTTTAGTATGCATCGAATACTATTCATTTTATAATAATAAAAAAAATAACATTAGACATTTATTTTCTTGTTGTCGCAGTAGTACTATAGTTGTACCAGTTTTACTAATTAAACATAGTCGTACCAGTTTTACTAAATAGTCACAGTTGTATCGGTTGTACTAGTTCTGGGTAACTTTGAGTTTACCAACGATTTTGATTACTAACTACTTAAGATTCATTATGATTTCACCACCAGAATCCATACAATACCAATTATAATCTATCAACAAAACGAGTTTAATAACCTATTACCACACAAAAATATAAAAAAATTTAAAATACACAATATATTCAAATTTCAATACCCTTGAACATTGTAATTTCAACATCACAAATAGCTTCACACCCACATAAAACAACACCAAATCGTTAAAATGACAACAATATGTAAATAAACGAAATTAAAATACCTTAGATGAAGATGGAAGAAGAAAGAAGAAGAAACAAGAAGAAACAAAAAAGTTTTCGTTTTCTTTCTCGTTGCAAGAAGAAGAAAGAAGAAGATGAATTTTTTGTACACATGTTCAATTCTCATTGGTCCAGAATTAATTCATCCCATTAATTCTCACCAAATCTAAACCAACCACCTCATCCTCTTATATTATGATTCATCCGATTTTTTTTTAATGAATTTTTATTAAAAATATTAATTAGTTAAATAAGGGAAGGAGGGTTAATTTTGGAATATCAACTAAGAAGGGGGATGAGAGGTTAATTAGGGATAGAATGAAAAAATTGTTTTAGAGAGGGGGATTTGAGACAAAAGTTGTTTTAGAGAGGGGAATTTGAAACTAATGAATCCTGTTTCAATAAAAGCCCCGTAATAAAGGTCTAGCATTTACCAATAGACTCTGCGCAATACGTAGAGTATTTATTCAAATTCTCATGTGATTTTGTAAAGACCATTTATATGGTTACCGGAGAAGTTGACAAGAAGCAACTAAGAATGTCTCACAGTTTAGCAAAACGAGGTTGTCGTTTCATCATCTGAGCAGAGACAGCTTCGTTGAGATCGTCTGATATAAGCATAGCCGAGTTCCAAGGTGCTACATAGTCAATTCCTTGTTCTACACTCAGCTCTCTACTTCTTAATAACACTGCCTTTGTCCCTGTCACAGCTAGAGGAGACTTGCTTGCTATTCCTGAAAACATCGTTAAAACTCCAATTCTCAATTTCCTCAAAACTCAATCATCCCATAATCGAAAACTTAAACTAACTGAAAAGAATTGAACAGAATTGAACAGTATTTGAATAAATTCAGAGAAAATTAGATTGCAAAAACCATAATTCTCATTCCCTCAATCATCTCAGAATCAAAAGTGAAACAAATTAAGCATAGAATCAGCAGATTTAAGCACCTAATTGATCAAAAATGAATGAATTTAGAGAAAATCAGATTTAAAAAAAAAAAACACAATCAATCATCACAATATACTAGAAAAATATGGCATACCATTAAAACAAAAGATACAATACGATCAAAAAAATAAAAACTTAGGATACATATAAATCATACAATATACTATTAAAACAAAGGAATAAATCAAACATACCTTATCATGGAAGAAACGTTGATCGAAAAAGGATCGAAACCATCTCCACACTATCTATATAATATAAGCAAAAGACATTAACAAAAAATATAATAACAAAACTACAGTTGCAATGATTAGACAATTAACATACCAAACATACCATAGTATACAGCCGGATAATCTCAGAAGATGTTAGAGAGGAGAAACACCGACAAAACCAAGTTCATAAAATCTATATACACAACAATCAAACTTAGTATTTACCATAACATCAATACATGCATAACACAATATTAACAAAAGAACGATACCTTATGAGAAAGATGTAGACGATGCTTGCAACTCACGCCGTCATTAACACAGAGTCGTCCAAAGCAAGGACACGACCGAGACGAAACACCAATACGACGAACAACCTTCATAATAACAAAAAAAAAAAAGACTCAAATCAGCATAATGTTTGATATGTATAAAAAATACAAACAACAACGAAAGAAACAACACAGAATACAACTAATAGACCTTTGTATAACGTGAAAATGAATACAAAGATACGGGATGATCATCATATTCATACAGAAAAACCATAATAAGCTAAGAACATAAACAATATCAAAAACCAGAAATGATTTCTTATTTCAAAATTATGTGGCGTGCGATTGTTATTTATATCATGAAAACACTTTGAAACCCAAGGTCAAACCGTCATTACGATATTATTAGGCCTCAACAAAGATAATATAATGGGCTTTCGGCAAAGGGTTTAATTTTAAGTTTATGTATAAACCGATCAAAATTAACATATAAATTGTACCATTTTTTTCGAGGCCTAATTTATCAAAATCTTCGGGCCACTGAAGGGCTAAAATGTATCGTTAAGAGCATAATTCATTAATGGCATTATGGTAATCTTTTCTCAACTTTTAAGCTGGTGCCTTCTCACTTATTTTTTAATGTTTAGTATAGATTGAAAATTAAAAACAACCAACAGAGAAATTTTTAGTTGTGTGATTATCTTTTAACTGGAACTCTAAGAGGTACACTTCCCTAGAGTCGAACCCGCGTTACATCACAAGCCAATTTTTTTATTTACATGTAGTAAATAAAAATAATAGAAATTTTTTATATGTAGTTTTGTTTTTGTTTCTTTAGTGTTTATAAATGTTTATATTTTTCGTGTAATTTTATATAAACATTTTCTTCTCGTGATGAGTTGAACTCGCGGTAAACTACTAATCAATGTTTTCTTAATCCTTGTAGCAAATTTTTATATTTTACAACATAATATTTTATGTTCAATTTCCCATATAATTAATATATTTTTAGATTTGGTTCGTTTAGTTTTTATAATTATTTATCTTTTACTTAAATGTAATTTCAACTTCGTTAAATTATAAAATGTTAGTGTTGATGGTTGTTTGACGTATATACTCATTTTTAAAAACATAAATGTTTCTAAGAGAAAAATTTGATTTGGGTATGACGTATATACTCATTTAAAAAAAAATTATTTTCATGATTTTGTGTTAGTGTTGTTGATACATGTGAAATCATTTTTCAGATTTAGCTGCCGCTGACTGTCTAAGTTAAATGTAAAGTTTCCATCTCATATTTAGAATTTTAATTTTGTTTTCTAATTATTAAAGGTCCAATAATTTTTTTTTAAAAAAATTTATAATATTTTCAGTTTACGAAAAAAAGAAACAACATCTCTATTGGACATGAAAAATGAAGGATATGTTTTTATATCCATAGATAAGAAAAAGTCTGTAAATAATCTCTTGCAAAGGAAATGAGTCATAATTGTTCTCTTCCAAAAGGAATATGTAAAAAAGAGACAAAAATCCACTCATATAAAGTTGCTTATGTGGTACAAAATCTCATATACTAATCTGGATCCAGAGGAGGGAGCAAGGCGATGGGATTTTCACTAAAGATTGAAGATGATGGTGGATGAGAATCTAATGAACAAAAAGAAAGAAAGTCGCGGAAACCAAACATCTTCAGGTATAAAGCCCGAGATAGGAACAAAATCGAGAGTTGGTGAGGGAAGAGTTGAGTTAGAGGATGTTGTTGGAAAACGTCATGAGCCAAAGAATGGTGAAGGTTTTCGGCGAGTGAAGGTGAGAGAGGAAAATGATATTCTGTTAGAAATCAAAATAAGATATGAAAAGAAGACATTAGAGAGACAACAAAGATGTTGCCTAAAGAACGTCTTGCATGTATATTAGGGAGAGCATAGCTTCCCCGACATCGGATTTAAAACTAATTCGTTTTTATAAGCTACATATATGTTCGGTTCAGTTCCATCTGGGTTTGAGTCAGTTTTCGATACACGAAATATAAGAATAAAAATGAATTAAAAATTGTTTAAATTTAAATAAATTTTGATTAAATTTTTACAAATATAACTAATAGCTTTCAAATATTTTGGTTATTTTGGGTATTTTAGTTATATTGGCCTATAAATAATTGATATTTTTAGGGATAATTGGGTTAAATCAAGTTTATATATATTATTAATATTTCTGGGTATATAGTTGTATTTCGAGTATTTTGGGTATACATTATGTTATCGGTTCAGTTCTTTGAATATAGGAGTTTAGGACCTATTTGAGTTTTTGTCGGTTTAGATTTAGGTTTGGTATCTCTTTTCGGGTTGGATTCGGTTCTTCGGTTCCTGATATTTTTTCAAGACCTATTTCACATAGTGATTGAATAAAACAAACAAAAAGATGAAACCAAAAGTTACTTGACAAGGTATACATTTTTAATATGTTAATAATAAAATTGTAGAACGGAAAGTTAAAATAATTTATTCACATAAAAAATAAACTTATGTAAATAACTATTTTTCTAAGGAAACATGTTTTCTACTTCTTTTCCTAAAACAATTTAAAATATTTAACTGTTCACTAAATTGGTTGTATCTTCTTAACCGCTGCTCCAAATTACTCAAGACCACCTCCATAGGAAAGCTAATTCAATTTCCTATAACTTTCATTTAGGACTCTGGATCTGAATCTCAATGGAATGGCTTCATATGAGTCAATATTTGAGACGCTTTGGACTAGTATTAGATCATTTTCACTCCAATTTGCTCCACCTCTTGCATGCTTCAACTCCAAGACCTATGAAACAAGATAATATGAAAATGATGCATCGAAGACCTAAATGTGCTATGAAAATGTATGAAACTATATGAGGAATGCAATCTAAAAGAGGCTAAAATGGCAACATATCACCTATCATATATTACGATCAATCAAGGGAAGACATAATTTTTTTATTTTATCATAAAAGAGGCAGAGCCTACGATATATTACGATTGACTCAGAAAAAGTATAAACTCATTATGTTTATTGTATTTGTAGTAAATAAATATAAATTTATAAATTAAAGTAATAAAATGTGTACCTTATTTTGTTAGAGCTCAAGAGCTTAAATAACAATAAATAATAACGCAAACATATATATAAATGTTATATATATGTGTTCGTAAGTAAAAGAGGTTGGTAGTAGAAAGAGAATGAGTGGGACAATATTCATGTTCAAAATTTCGTTAGGCGTTTGTCGGACGCTCGAGCTGGGCCTATCGCCTAACCGGAAAATCGGAGATGAATCGAGGATTAATCAGGGATTAATCGAGGATATTTTTGTAAATTTTATATTTATGTGGGTTATATATTATAGTTGGTATATTTATTCATTTAATTACGATGGTCTAATGGTTAAGTTCTATTGGACGGTTGCAAGTACGTGAGTTCGATGCCTCGGAAGCGTGATTTACCATTTTTTTTCTACTGATTTTCAACTAATGAGAGCTAAAATGACATTTTTTCCCATGTCTTCTTCCTTGAGTTACGATCTGTAAAACTTTAATGGCCGCCTCCATGATTTTTTTCACCATTTTCATCATTGTTCTAGTTTTTCTTTTTGTTTAACTCCATAATATGATAAATCCACGATGTAACTAGTGATTTATGAATCAAAATCGAAGAAAACTTAAAGTTTTTTTAAAACCCAATTTTTTTTACACCTGAATAAGGATAATCCCGGAAGTGGCAGACCGTCGAGCGCCTCGTCACCGTGTAATCGTCTGCCTAGAGCGCATTTTTGAACATGGGATAATATCAATGACTCTTATTGATATGATCCTGGTTGGAGAACCACACCCCAATCACACACCGGAAAGCTAAGATGATGATGAGATTGTTACAGACTTAAGAAGCAAGCGATCTGGAGTTGAATGGATTGATTGACGCCACGAGAGGATACGGAAGTCCTCTAGATAAGTCGGTGAACACCCGAATCACTAGAAGTGTCCGAGTTCCGGATTCGAATCACTCGAAAACAAAGAACAATGATCTATTTTTAAAAGAGATTTTTGATCAAAAGATAGATGAAGAATACACATGAGTCTCAGAGGGATTATAAAGAGAAGACGGCGAAGAGGAGAAGAGAAGAGAGAGAGAGGATCGGAGGAGTTAATTGCGGTGAGTTACGAGACATGCCTCGTAAACATGCGCAACGAATAAAAACATAAACACACAAATTCAAATTAAAATGAGAAAATAAAAACTAAGTAGAAATAGATAAGGCGGCGCCAAATGTCCTCGTAACGGGCCGGGGTAGATTCGGACTAGAGCCAAGCATAGATGAACCTATGGACCACAAACCTCATTAAAACCTCTCTCGGAAAACCACTTTAGAAAAACCAGAGACGAGGGAAAAAGAGTGTAAGTGAGCCATAGGGCTTGACACTAGCCATCTCGGACATGGACCATGACCAAGGCGGATGTGGTGCCACTTGCGTCCGAGTGATCCTCTTGAGCCAAAACCGGATGTGGTTAGGCTCGAAGTTCTTGTTGATTTCTCTTGGTCCGGAGATAGGTCTTGGTTCCATAAGCGGCTATCCTTGCTCCTTTTGCTCATGGCTAGATCACAAAACCTTGCTTAGTCCCATCTCCAAGTCCTTGTGTCTTGGTGCCCCCTTGGATCATATCACTTATCATGACACTAAAGGATACTCACAAGTTTTAAATTTATATTTAACAGAATTACGTTAGGAAAAATGTCAAAAAAGCATGAATTTTCAAAAAGTAGACGAAAAAAGCATGGACTTCCAAAATGCCATTTAAATCTTTAAGTTTCGTTTGACTTCTTGATAAAATAGTGAAGTTTGTTTGACTTGGCCATTTCGAGCATGTAGTTAACTTTCCGTTAGCAGTCTCCAAAATGACGTCGTTTCACTAAAAAATTAAGAACGAAAAACATGAGGCCATCACGAATCAAACTGCTAACATTTTGGACACATAACAAACTCACAACCATTGAGCAACGGTAACATTTAGCAATTATAACAACCAGAGCGTATATATATATATATATATATATATACATATATAATTAATTAAAAATAACAAAAGTAATAATAGTCGTTAAGCCACGATAAAAATTTTTTTAGCTTTGTTATTTAAATTTCTTTTTGGTAGATATCTTGTTATATATATATATATATATATACACGCAATTAATTAAAAATAAGAAAACTAAAAAATACGGATTAATTAAAACTGTTAAATATATATTCTCATATATATATATATATATATATATACACACAATTAATTAAAAATAAAAAGATATACATCAAAAAAAATTAAAATATATAACATTTTCATCATTTTTTAGTTTTATTATTAAAAATAACATCTCCATGAAAATATATATTTAACATTTTTAATTAATCCACATTTTTTAGTTTTCTTATTTTTAACTAGTTGCGTATATATATAAATAAAAAAAAATCAATAAATAAAAAATATATATATATATATATATAAAACAAGATATCCACCAAAAAAAATTAAAATAATAAAACCAAAAAACTGTTATCGTGGCTCAACGATTATTATTAGTTTTGTTATTTTTTAATTAATTGTGTATATATTTTTTTAATTAATCAATATTTTTTGTTTTGTTATTTTAATTTATTGCATATATATATAATAATAATAATAATAATAATAATAATAATAATAATAATAATAATAATAATAATAATAATAATAATAATAATAATAATAATCACCACCAAGATAAAAAATCTTCACTAGTTTTAATTAATTACATATATATATACGTTATGGTTGTTATAATTGAAAAATGTTATTGTGGCTCACTGGTTGAGAGTTTGTTATGTGTTCAAAAGGTTAGCAGTCCGAGTCGTGAGAGACTCAAGTTTTTCCTTCTTATTTTTAATGAAACGACGTCGTTTTAAGGACTGCTAACGGAAAGTTAACGGAAACTTAACGACATGCTCGAAATGGCCAAGTCAACGAAACTTTAGGATTTAAATGGTATTTTGGAAGTTCATGTTTTTTTCGTCCACTTTTTGAAAGTTCATGCTTTTTGACATTTTTCCTTCTTTATTTTTTTAATGTTTTTTTATGTTATTGACAACCAAGTATTATTTCATTTTTTGAAATGAAAGCCCATAAAAGGCTACATAGGATTTTCAAAGCCCACATCTATTACACTTGCATTTAAAGTTAGCCCAATAATAATCCCCTGAAAAAGGCATACACGTACTACTTGTTATGTAACACGTGTCTACAACACATAAAATCAAGTTTAACGAGGATTTTAAGTCAGTTGATGATGCCGTTAACATCGTCTCATACATCGCCGGTAGGCTATACAAATCTCCATATGTTGCTGTTTCCACAGCTTTAACTGACTCCATTCCAATTAAGCTTCACCATGGCCACCTAAAATAGAACCCGACAGAAGCTTCAAACTTTGTCTTTTTATTCTCGATCCAATCAAAGGAGAAGGAACCTTCATCTTGGGCAATTCATATGCCCACTTCAAGAATTGAGCATAGTGATAAGCTAGTTGTTCCTTTAGCTTTTGTCTAGAGAAAGAATCGAACACAAGGGAAGCATGTGAAGAGGATTCCAACTCAAAATGGCTGAAGCGTAGATTGAAGAAGAAAAGGATGAAAGACTCTCTGCAGCATCTGAAGTCTTTATATTGTCGTTTATTAAATAAAGAATGCTTGTCGTTTACTTTTGGATGTTGTGTCGTTTAAGTGAGAATGCTTGTAATTTCCAAGTGAACCCTACTATATAGCGTAAGTCCCATTTTCAGGGTTACGCATAAATTAAGAAATATTTCCTAAGCTGCCTCCTTCTTATCATCTTCTTCGATCTATTCTTCTATTCTCCTTTCTCTTATATCCCTTCTACGATTCCTTGTTAAGTTCAGACTTAACAACTGGTGCTTTCATTGAGAGAAAATCATGGCTCCACAAACAACTCAAGCGGCTCCATCAGCTCCTACAATCACGGCGGCGAAAGTGGATCTTAAGCTCACCAAGCTCAAAGAGAAGCTAGATGTCACCACACAACAGTTCATTGATAAGTACGATGAAGTGATAAAGCTGATCCGTGACAGTTTTTCAAAAGGGTTGGGCAAGCACAAGGAAGTTCAAGTGACGACGGGGGAGACAAGGCTGAGTCCGCTTTCATCGACCCAGATCCATGGAGGATTACGCCGGAAAGCTGTATTACTCCATCAGCTCCGGTCAAGGCTAAAGGGGATGGACTTTTGCCTCTTCCACCTCTGGCAGTTGATATCCTTATATTTTACATGTTTTTATGGTTTAGTTTCATAGATTCTTAGTTCCCATTTTGTATAGCTTTAGGAATTTTTCATGCATTTGAGTCTTGTATTTGCATGGTATCACATCTTAGAGTCCTAGGTTGTTTTATTTGCATATTGCACATGTTTCGAGTCTTTTTAGGTGAATGGAATACCATGGAGACTTGAAGTTTGGATTAGAGATCATTTGGAAGAAAATAAGAGAAATGATCATGCAGAACCATTCTGAAGCGTCTCAAAGATATACTCAGATGAAGGCTTTAACTTGCGTTTTAGATCCAGATTCCTTGATAAAGGTTGTAGACAAAGGAGTTAGCTTTCATTTGGGACTGGTTTGAAGTGATTCCCATTTATGGTTGGAAAGTTATACACATTTTACTGAAGACAGGTCAATCCAGCGCGAAGATGAAACAATTGGAGGATTAGGATGAGGATCGACCGATCGCACCACGGGATCGACCGATCCATGCTCCACGGACATTTTCTCCGGACACAACAGATCGACCGATCCTCCATGCAGATCGACCGATCCTCCATGCAGATCGACTGATCCTCCATGCAGATCGACCGATCCCCAGCCAGCCGCCTTGAAGATATTATGTCCGTAAATTAAGGATCGATCGATCCGACTTGTGGATCGACCGATCCTCCCAGCCGCACACACAATTTTACACCTATGTCTATAAATATCCCACCTAAACCTACTAAAACATAATCAGATTTTTTTCTAAAGCTTTTGGACGCCTAAAACACTGTTCTAGAGAGTTCTTGGATCTTGAAGCTTCTCCCTTCATCAAACACTTGGAGAAGTTTTTTTGTATCTTTTGTTGTTTATTTCAATACTATTGTGCTTTCTATGGTTTATTTTGTTGTTTCTTTGATTATGTGTGAGTAATTTCACATTTAGGTTTTAGGGTTCTTGAAGGATCTTGATGGCTTGTTGAATTGATTAGATATTTGGGGTTTCTAATCCATAGGTTCTTTGATTCATGTATCCTTAATGCTAGATTAAGAGTAATTAACTTAGTCTTGATTTTAGGTTGTTCTATAAGCACTAATCATGTTATAGAGAGCTTGAACCTTGTGAATTAAGCTTTGTATCTCTAGCCTGCGAGAGTTGATGCTAGATCATCATTGTGAACTTAGTGAACTTGTATGTTAATGCTAATTTGGTTAGGAGAAATCAAACGAGAGTTTAGTTTTCAAATAGTCAAGTTTAGGGGTTAAGGCCACGAGAGTGGGTTAATCCACCTTGCGTTCATGTTCTAGAACGGTACTTAAAAGTGTTGAAACCCATGCTCATTTTATTCACTAGCTATTGATATCCGGAATTGCCTTAAAGCCTAATGCTTTAGCTTGTTAGTCTTTTAGTTAGTCATTTCATCTTGTTTAATTTCTTGTTTACTAAACCAATTTTTATATCGTTTAGATTAGATAGTGTCTTGTATTCCTATTGTGTTGTTCTTGTTTCCCTGTGGATTCGATCCTCAAGTACACAACGTACAAAGGGTTTATTTGATAGACCCGAGCCTAAAAACTCCATATATCAAATTGGCGCCGTTGCCGGGGAAACTAGCAATAGCCATTAGGATTTAGATTCTATTTGAGACTAAGCTTTTTGTTTTTGTTTTTGTTTGTGTAGTTACTAACTTCTTTTCAAGTGTTTGTTCTTTTTGCAAGGCACAATCACAAGAGAGAAAGCATGGCTTCAGAATTGATTTCAATGATGAAATTAATTCTAGAAGCTCAACAAAGAGAGATGGCTTGGGACCCTACAAGTCATCATGGTTTTGAAAGCTCATCCACTTATCAAGAAGGTCTTCCTAATGGATACTCATCTCAAGAGTATCAATATGGGTATGGTGTAGGATACATGGAGCATGAACAAGAGTATCAAGAGTACCAATCTTGGAACATGGAGCATGAACAAGAAGTAACATACTCTTCCCAAATCTAAGATAAGGAAGAGATCTTCAACATGTTGAAGTTGGCGTTGGAAAACCAAAAAGAAATCAGCGAGAGCATGAAGACCAATTTTGGACGTTGGTCTCAAGATGCTCAAGTTGTTGAGCCAACACATGTGGAGTCCATCAAAATCGAACTTACACAATGGATCGAAGAAGAAGAAGAAGGAACGGTTGAGGAAACTTTTGAAGATCCTTGTGAAGATGGTTCAGTTGTTGAGTGCATATAGATCACAAGCGAGAGCACAGCCCAAAATGAGCTCTCAACCATAGAAGAGATGCAGCAACATGATTCCGAACAAGAGTCATATGGAGAAACACTTATGGAGGAACAAGAGACTATCATTGAAGAAGCCTCCGAAGAGAATGAAAAAGAAGAATCTCCAATGACACAACAGTTCAACAAACATCTTGGCATACTCCCCACCACACCATTGAGCTTTCGTGGTCCAAGGAAGACCCCTTTTGAGAAGAATATGATGAAAGAATTAAGGGACTGGTTCAATGATTCTCCGAGGAGGACTCCTTTTGAGGAGATTAGGATGAACGAGTTTAGGGGATGGTTCTACGATGAGTATGATCCTGGTGATCCAAGCTCAACCTTCACTCCCACCTAAACCAATATCCACCGTCAAGCTTAAGCGACGTTAAACGAGCCATTGGGGACTCCCCCAATTCTATCGTTTGTATATATGTTTATTTGTTTGTTTAAGTGTGATCTTTATCTTTGATTTTGTGTGCTTTCATTTTATAGGACGTTGGTGAACGTGGATTGTTTACAAAAAAAAAAGGCTGCAAATAGATGACTCATACTCTTTCTTATCCTCTCCATGGTATTAGGTACAATTCGTTTCTCGCGTACATACTACATTTTGTTTATCTTTGTATCATGTGTTCTCTTTCTCTTTCTCAAGTTTATTCTCACACCGAGACGGTGCGAAATAAGTTGGGGGGAGTACGAGACATTAGTATTTAACGTTGTGTTTGCTTTTGATTTTCTGTTCTTTGAGTCATGCATTGTCTAAACAAAAATCAATTTTTTCTCATTTTCATCATGTAGCTTTACACCTCATCGTAATACTAGGATTTGAGTCTAGAAGAATATAGGTTTTCATATGCCTATGGGATATTAGCTTTGTGGAAGTTCACGCTTAGGATTAAAATCGTTGCCCTTAGTCATGGTTATTTATTGCTTGAATTTATCTTGAACTTCTACTTGGGTAAAACTCGCTTGATTTTTGAAACTTCTCTAGAAATTTGAACTTAATTTGAATATAATACTCTTGTTTATGGCGATTTGAATGCATTCTCATGGTAGACTATATGTCACATTCGGGTTTTCTATTCCGTTTTACCACCCTTGTGTTTACCCGAATGGCCATTCTCACTTTAAGAGTGGTTTCCCTACCTATAACTTTAACCATTCCTTTCAAACCCCTTAAGGTATTTGATGAGTGAGGCCTCTTGTTGATAATGCTTTGATTTTGCGAAAACTTGAGAGTATCGGGAACGACAAAGGCTTAACTCTCGTTCTAAGCTAGCAATGGTAAGTCTAGCAATTAGGATGGGAATGAAAGACATGATTGGTTTGATTGGGTAGTTTGTTAGGATTTAAAAAAAAAAAAAAAAAAAAAAAAAAAGCTTGATCAATATGATAAAAGGAATGCTTAGGGAAGCTAAATGAAAAGTTAAAGAGCTCTAAGTCTCAATTGTAAATAAGAAAAGAAAAAAAATAAAGAGATAAAAAGAGCTAAGTGTTTCATGAAAATATTTTCCCTATGAAGCTAATAAAAGAGATTGATCATGAGGTTTAAGGTTACGAAAAGGGTAGAAACTAGGATGCATTTCATAAGATTGGGTAGAATAACGAGAATTAAACTTTGTATGCATCAATTGTTCCCCTTCTTAGATAGATTTTGTATTTGATAAAGCATTCCTATGTTTTGAGAGAAGCTACCCAAAAGAGAAACACTTCTGAAACCACCTCAAAAAGCTTTAACCCACAAACCGATTGAGAATGATTTGGTTTCCCTTAGCAAGACCGCACTAAAAAGATCATAATGAATGTTAAAGAGAAGTTTTCGATTTGATTGTGAGTTTTTGCTTAAGTTTAAGAGTTTACCGAAAGAATGAAATGTTTGTTCTTGCACCTTATAACCATCTTAGAGGACAACGCGTTTAATCCTTCGTTTGGAATTTTCTAGCTTTTTCAAACTTGCCTATAACTGTTTCTACTTGTTTGCTTGCGGACAAGCAATGGACAAGTTGGGGGGAGTTGATATCCTTATATTTTACATGTTTTTATGGTTTAGTTTCATAGATTCTTAGTTCCCATTTTGTATAGCTTTAGGAATTTTTCATGCATTTGAGTCTTGTATTTGCATGGTATCACATCTTAGAGTCCTAGGTTGTTTTATTTGCATATTGCACATGTTTCGAGTCTTTTTAGGTGAATGGAATACCATGGAGACTTGAAGTTTGGATTAGAGATCATTTGGAAGAAAATAAGAGAAATGATCATGCAGAACCATTCTGAAGCGTCTCAAAGATATACTCAGATGAAGGCTTTAACTTGCGTTTTAGATCCAGATTCCTTGATAAAGGTTGTAGACAAAGGAGTTAGCTTTCATTTGGGACTGGTTTGAAGTGATTCCCATTTATGGTTGGAAAGTTATACACATTTTACTGAAGACAGGTCAATCCAGCGCGAAGATGAAACAATTGGAGGATTAGGATGAGGATCGACCGATCGCACCACGGGATCGACCGATCCATGCTCCACGGACATTTTCTCCGGACACAACAGATCGACCGATCCTCCATGCAGATCGACCGATCCTCCATGCAGATCGACCGATCCTCCATGCAGATCGACCGATCCCCAGCCAGCCGCCTTGAAGATATTATGTCCGTAAATTAAGGATCGATCGATCCGACTTGTGGATCGACCGATCCTCCCAGCCGCACACACAATTTTACACCTATGTCTATAAATATCCCACCTAAACCTACTAAAACATAATCAGATTTTTTTCTAAAGCTTTTGGACGCCTAAAACACTATTCTAGAGAGTTCTTGGATCTTGAAGCTTCTCCCTTCATCAAACACTTGGAGAAGTTTTTTTGTATCTTTTGTTGTTTATTTCAATACTATTGTGCTTTCTATGGTTTATTTTGTTGTTTCTTTGATTATGTGTGAGTAATTTCACATTTAGGTTTTAGGGTTCTTGAAGGATCTTGATGGCTTGTTGAATTGATTAGATATTTGGGGTTTCTAATCCATAGGTTCTTTGATTCATGTATCCTTAATGCTAGATTAAGAGTAATTAACTTAGTCTTGATTTTAGGTTGTTCTATAAGCACTAATCATGTTATAGAGAGCTTGAACCTTGTGAATTAAGCTTTGTATCTCTAGCCTGCGAGAGTTGATGCTAGATCATCATTGTGAACTTAGTGAACTTGTATGTTAATGCTAATTTGGTTAGGAGAAATCAAACGAGAGTTTAGTTTTCAAATAGTCAAGTTTAGGGGTTAAGGCCACGAGAGTGGGTTAATCCACCTTGCGTTCATGTTCTAGAACGGTACTTAAAAGTGTTGAAACCCATGCTCATTTTATTCACTAGCTATTGATATCCGGAATTGCCTTAAAGCCTAATGCTTTAGCTTGTTAGTCTTTTAGTTAGTCATTTCATCTTGTTTAATTTCTTGTTTACTAAACCAAATTTTATATCGTTTAGATTAGATAGTGTCTTGTATTCCTATTGTGTTGTTCTTGTTTCCCTGTGGATTCGATCCTCAAGTACACAACGTACAAAGGGTTTATTTGATAGACCCGAGCCTAAAAACTCCATATATCAGCAGTTCCAATCCAGTCAATGGACCCACCATTTTAGGTAAACCAGTACAACAACCAGATCGATTCTCCTGGCAAAAACATAAGTTCTCCGGGGCGACGAGAAGAACCACCAATTTTCGAAGGTCAAAACCCAGATGACTGGATTTTTAGAATGGAGAAAAGTTTCTCACATAACCAGACCACGGATAACATGAAATTAGAAGAGGCATTGGCTTGTTTAGCTGGAAGTGTTGTTACTTAGCTCAGAGGCACGCAAGCTAGAGGAACATTTAAGGATTATTATGATTTTAAGGATAAATTTTGAAAAAGATTCAGGCCTAGCCGTGCTGGTTCTGTGGTTTGGCAATTGTTGAGTATCAGGCAGAAATGGTCCATTGAAGAGTTTCGTGAGAGGTTTGAGGAATTAATTGTAGAGGTACCACATATAACAGATGATCTGCTGGAATGTATTTTCCTTAAAGGTATGCGGAGAACTTTGCGGGATCAAGTGATGAGAACCAGGCCGTTGGGAATAGATGAGATTGTGGATACAGCTGAACTCATTGAGGAGCAAGAACATGATAAGGCTAATTTTCCAGTCGATTTTTCAGGCTAAGACATTTGGTAGAACCAATTCAGCGCCGGTGCTTAATCAGTATACTAGGAATCACAACAACAGTCCAACAAGAGGTAAAGATATTGTGCCAGCTAGAAAATCATTTGATGGAGCCCGTGATCAAAGGAAACAGGAACAGCAAAAGAGCGGGTTCAATCCATTTTATACTTGTGGTGAACGCTATTTTCCGGGGCATAGGTGTAAGAACCAAAAGCTTAAGTGTCTCGAATTGGGTACGGGTAGTGAACAGGGACAGATTCCAGAAGAAGACGAATAATCTGAGAGTGAGGAAGAACATGATCAGAAGGTGGAACCACAATCACTGTTATCTCTTAGCTCGATGGCCGGTCTCACTACAGAAAAATCGATGCGAATGCGAGGTAGGATTGGGGAGTATTAGGTGATTGTATTGATTGATTCAGGGGCAACGAGTAAGTTTATTTGAGGAGAAGTGGCGCAACGTTGTGCTATGACCGTTACACCTACAGAAGGTTTTGGTGTGGCGGTGGGAAATGGACAAGTCATTGCTGAACAGGGAAAGTGCAGAGGTGTCATGCTTACCATTTAAGGAGTCGAGATCAATGATGATTTCTTCTTGTTTGAGCTGGGAACAACGGATGTTATATTGGGGTATGCGTGGCTAGCAACATTGGGTGAGACTGGAGTGAATTGGGCTCAGCATAAATTGAGATTCAAGATCAACGAAGAATGGGTGACACTATCCGGAGATCTTGCATTATTGAGGCAACATGTACCTCTAAATGCTCTAGAAAAGATTGTTAAACAAGGGGATGAGACTTATTTGCTGGAGTTATCTGAATTGTTCTCGGACCAGAGGGAAATGGACCAAGGCCGTCGACCAGCAAGGTTGCAGAGTTTGCTTGACAAGTATAGACAAGTCTTTCAGTTACCTCAAGGTTTGCCCCCATCCAGGAACCACAAGCATTCTATTTCTTTACAGCAAGGGACTCCACCAGTCAATGTCAGACCTTACCGCTACTTCTTCACTTAAAAGAATGAAATGGAGAAGCTGATCAGAGAGATGTTAGATGCTGAGATTATAAGACCGAGTACCAGCCCATTTTCAAGCCCGGCATTATTGGTTAAAAAGAAGGATGGTGGCTTGAGGTTCTGTGTCGACTATAGGGCATTAAACAAGGCCACAATACCATACCGCTATCCAATTCCGATCATTGAGGAGTTACTTGATGAATTACACGGGGCAACAATTTTTTGAAACTGATTTAAAATCTGGATACCATCAGATAGGGATGAAGGCTTCAGATGTCTCGAAGACAGCTTTCTGTAAGCACGAGGGTCATTACGAGTTCTTAGTAATGCCGTTCGGATTGACAAATGCGCCGCCCACATTCTAATCAGTTATGAACGAGTTGTTCAGGACCTATCTTCGACAGTTCATCTTAGTCTTCTTTGACGACATCCTAGTTTACAGCCCAACAGTCGAAAAGCATGCTCAACACCTAGAAGTGGTTCTAAGGATTTTGCTACAAAATCAATTTTATGCTAATGAGAAGAAATGTTATTTTGGGAGTTCTAAAATTGCTTATTTGGGTTATGTGATTTCGGCACAAGGAGTTTCAGCAGATCCTACTAAGGTGGAAGCTATGGTTCAATGGCCTCAACCTAAAAATATTACAGAGTTTCGGGGATTCTTAGGCCTGACAGGCTATTACCGAAGATTTGTGGCAGGTTATGGGAAGATAGCCAAGCCATTGACAGAGTTACGGAAAAAAGGAAAAATTTGAATGGACAAAGACAACAACTACAACCTTTGAGACTCTTAAAGAAGCAGTCACCAAACTCCCTATGCTCTCACTACCTGAGCAACCATCCGGTACTGGCATAGGGGCAGTGTTATCACAAGGGAAGCGTCCAATTGCTTTTATCAACCAAGGATTCTCCACTAAAGGGAGGATTAAGTCTGTGTATAAGCGAGAATTGTTGGCTATAGTCTTTGCTGTTGATAAGTGGAAGCATTACCTGACCGGTAAAAAAGTAATCATCAGGACTGATCAAAGAAGCTTGAGACACTTGCTCAATCAGAAATCTATTTCAGCAATACAGCAAAGGTGGGCATCTAAACTGGTCAGTTTGGATTATGAAATCGAATACAAGCCAGGCACAGAAAATAGGGTGGCTGATGCCTTATTCAGGCGTCCACATCATGAAAATGTGCTAAGCTTAATGCTCCTGGCCCCCTCCACATTAGACACTGACGAGTTGAGGTGCCAGATACAGGCAAATGCGGAACTTAGACAGATTTTTACTCAGCTACAAGAGGGCAAGGAGACAGAAGTCGGGTATAGTCTAGTCGCAGATACACTGTACAAGGATGACAAGATTGTTATCCCACCAGGTTATGTTTTCATTCCACAGTTACTAGAACTGTTCAATTCCAGCCACATAGGTGGCCATGAAGGTGTGCTTAAGACCTATAAGAGGCTGAAGAGCGAAGTGTGTTGGAAGGGTCTCCAAAAGGATGTGGTCGACTTTGTTAAAGGATGTGGAATCTGCCAACAGAATAAATATTCTACATTATCTCATGCTGGTCTCTTGGTCCCTTTGCCTATTCCATCTAAGGTATGGTCTAATATCAGTTTGGACTTTGTTGAAGGATTACCTATTTCAAAAGGGTTTAATGTCATACTGGTGGTTGTGGATAGACTAAGTAAATTTGGGCACTTTATTGCTCTCAAGCACCTGTTTACTGCTCGTTCAGTGGCTGAGTTATTTATTAGAGAAGTGGTACATTTACATGGTTTTCCGGAAACAATGGTATCAGACCGCGACAAGATATTTGTAAGTCATTTTTGGACCGAGGTTTTCAAGGCTCACGGTACTGCGCTACACAAAAGCACCGCATATCATCCACAAACGGATGGTCAGACGGAGGTACTAAATCGTTGTCTTGAAACCTATCTTCGATGTTTTGTTAATGGGAAGCCTAAGAAGTGGGTTGAAGGGCTGTTGTGCGCAGAGTATTGGTATGATACTTCATACCACTCCGCCATCAAAATGACTCCTTTTCAGGCTGTTTATGGGAAGGAGCCGCCTAGGCTATTGCGGTTTGGGGACATTCCCACGGCTAATGCTCAAGTGGAGGATCTGTTACAAGAACGAGATGTGTTGCTTACAACCCTGAGAGAAAATTTGCAGGCTTCACAGGCTAGAATGCAGAAATCAGCAAACCAGCACCGCATGGAGCTCGAATTCAAACATGATGATTGGGTATATTTGAAACTTTGGCCTTATAGGCAGGCAACAGTTGCTCAGCGACGTAACGAGAAATTAGCTTCGCGATTCTTCGGCCCTTTTCAGATAATTCAGCGCATTGGACGAGTCGCATATAAGCTCCAACTTCCCAAAGGTAACGCCATACATCCAGTCTTTCATATTTCTCAACTTAAACAGGCTCTTCCAAGCTCCATCCAAGCCCAACTATTACCAGCTATTTTAAACTCCAACTTGGAGTGGGACACTGAACCGGCAGAGATACTCGCCATTCGTAGTACGGCTACTGACGCAGGCCCTGAGGTATTGGTCAAGTGGAAAGGACTACCAGATTTTGAGAATACATGGGAATCATTACAGCGCATATCCGAGCAGTTTCCTCACTCACACCTTGAGGACAAGGTGGCTTCATTACAGGAAGGTATTGATAAGCTAGTTGTTCCTTTAGCTTTTGTCCAGAGAAAGAAACGAACATAAGGGAAGCATGTGAAGAGGATTCCAACTCAAAGTGGCTGAAGCGTAGATTGAAGAAGAAAAGGATGAAAGACTCTACCGCATCTGAAGTCTTTATATTATCGTTTATTAAATAAAGAATGCTTTCGTTTACTTTTGGATGTTGTGTCGTTTAAGTGAGAATGCTTGTAGTTTTCAAGTGAACCCTACTATATAGCGTAAGTCCCATTTTCAGAGTTACGCATCAAATGAAATTAAGAAATATTTCCTAATCTGCCTCCTTCTTATCATCTTCTTCGATCTATTCTTCTATTCTCCTTTCTCTTATCCCTTCTACGATTCCTTGTTAAGTTCAGACTTAACACATAGCGGTAAAGCAGTTACTCCAACATCGTTATAGAATCAAGCTAGTGGAACATCTCGAAATTTAATTGAAAGTATTCGGATTTGAAGATTTAGCGCATGCAGAAAGAGCATACAAAAGATGATTCATCTTAGTTAAAGAGATCAACTAAATCGGAAACTTATTAATCCGCTCAAACATTGGAATTAAACCGATAAGCGGAATTGATTATCCGATCTATATCAGAAGAACAAAGGTCAAACTGGAACCAAAATCCGATTTGAAATTATTTACAAACAAAAAATCTGATCTTTCCGAAAATCATTCTTTGTCTCTAAAAGATATGTGAAAGAAAAGGGAGAGAAAGTTATTCAATAATTTGAACTTTTTTTTTGTTTTATCTCTAAAAGATAAGTGAAGGAGAGAAAGTTATTCGCTAATTTGAATTTTTTTTTGTTTTATCCGTTACGTTTTGATATTTAAATTATAATTAGTTAAATAATAATATCAAAACATTAGCTAATCGATATCTTTTAATATTTCATTATATGAAAGCCTAGATGCTTTGAAAAGACTTGTAAATCCATATGATAACTAGATACTATGGTTATGTATCAACTCTTATAAATCAGTTTCTGCATAGCAAATCCTACTAAGTACTAAATATTGTATCTGCAAATAACACAAACTAAGTACGGTACTAGCATACCAACCCAGATTGGCCCTGCAATAACCTATTTGTTTTCCACAACTTTCTCCTGTTGGCTTGAATCCAGCATGCTCAGGTACTCGTTTATAGCTTCGATTTCCCTGTCAAGATTGATATCGTAAGCCGACAAAGCATCAACACTTGCAATCTCTTTTGCTATTTCATCTTCTATCTCAGCATCCCGCTCTTCCCCACCATCACTAGATGCGCTTCCTTGGTTTTCAATCTCATCCGTTGTTTCGTCTTTCATCTCAGTGTCCTGCTCTGCCCCACCATCAATTGCATTGGATGTGCTTTCTTGAGCCCCAACACCACTGCTCGATGGGTTTGCTTCTGGCACAGATAGTAGCCTTTGGATTACATCTTCTCGGTTTCCACCAGCCTCCACAGCAGTGGTTGCTGAAGTGCAAAACCAGAAATGTAATGGCATCACGTCAATTCGTTACTATGAAATTTAACAGTACATGCAATCGCAGAAACAATTCAGATGAGAAAATTAATTACCTCTTCCTCGTTCAAAGCCCATAGACACAAGTTCGTCAACTGATACGCCTACTTGTTGTTCTTGTCGTTTTCTTTTCCTCGATTCAATGTAAGCTTGTATCTTTGAATTCACTTCTGGGTTTGTGAGTGTATCAAGGGCTTTCTGAAAATCGTTCTCATTTCTCCGGAGGGATTCAGCAGCAAGATCCCTCGCATATCTGCAAGGTAAGCTCTCTAAGTCATACTAAATGCTTAAACCAATCTAAAACGTTTCAAACCCAGATATCCAAATGAAGCATTTTATTGGTAAGCATTGAAAAGACAACCAAAACAATCGTTACTTCTTAACCTAAAGACTCATGGCGTTACGTACCCAATAGACACGAGCCTGTCAAGCATCTGCATATCAACAGCTTTCTTCATGGGTGTCACTCCGTACTTTTTCTGCTCACTGAAATATCAGCTCTAGTTTGCTTAATTAGAGATCATAAGGTCGCTACAGTAAAAGATCATAATTCCGGTAGTAAAAAAAACATACAGTATTTCATTTTGTCTCTGGAGATTATCCTTCCGCTTTTGGTCTCTTTTTGCCTTCTCTTCAATAAGAAAATCAATAGAACTGGCAATATCCTGATTGTTAAGTCGCAAAGCTCTCTTAGCATCCTTCTGGTGAAAGCCCATACCCATAACTAACGACAGCGTTTCGTCGGGTATTTGCAGCTGCATTACAATGCACAACAGCATTAACTCTGTCACAATTGAATATCAGTAAGAGTAAAGTCGATATGCCAGTACAACTCGCTGACCTGCAAGAATTTTGCATGGGCTGACTTGAGTGAATTCAAGGCTTTATCATATTGACCAGTGTGATATGCCACCACACCTTCTAGTAACTCTAGTCTCAAATATCTAGTCAGCAGACAAAACAAAATCTTCAACATGTTTTAATCCGTAGATGGCAACAAGTATAATGAAACTGAACTCACAGTGCCAACTCTGGACTTTGACCAGCTTGAAGGAGTCTCACACGAGACAGGTCCTTCCCATGAGCACGCTCGAGTCCTTTCCTTGCTTTCTGAAGGCGAACACCAGCATCTGAGAGACATTTGAGGTCCCGGAGCAAGAAATAGCACCATACTATGTCTATTTCCATTATAGGGATGTTGTCAACTAACTGAAAGAAGACATTACAGCCATGTGAGGTGAATTCAGTATCCTAGAGACTAAGAAAATAAGTGAATGTCATTAGAGAAATTATAATTATCAAACCAGTAAGCTAAAAGGATAAACATTGGCATCATATGCTGGAAATAGAGATTAGATAAAGGTCAAACCAATAATACCCATTGAGGCAATTAAGAAAGTGGAAAAATCAAATTAATTCAAAGGATAGAGAAAAGACCTCCAGAATCTTGGGATCACAGAGCAAGAATGATTCCTACGATACAAACAAAGGAATCAGGAATCTGTAGCAAAACCACTCCGACCACAAAAAGATATGCTTGATTCTCATTAGAAGCAACTAACCTCTGCCATGGCAAGCACTTCGATTGCATCAGAATACATTTCCATTGCTATTAGATTTTTCGCCTTAGTATGTAACATAAGACCCATCATTGCTGCACTGTGGACCGAACCAAAAAAAAAAGAGATCTCATTAGTATTGAAATTCGGATGGCAGTTTTGTGTTCCAACCGATTGAGCAAATACCTCTGATCAGTCTCTGTTCCAAACTGTACTTTATGACCTCCTTGGTCTTCCAGCTCTATGTTATAGTCTTCGATCGGTAATGAACCATCAGCATGTCTCTTGGACAACGCTGTAGCTGCAGCTCTACAACATTTACACATAGACACTCACCAATCATTAGTAGCTCAAATTAACTTTTGGTTAAATCGTTGAAAAACATATAATTCTACTTAAGAAACAAGCATTCTCGCTTACATACTCATTAGGATGGAATCTAACATATGAAGTTGTTAACTAGTCATCCATCAAAAGATCAAGGCCAAGGAACAAAAGACAAATGATTGTGAAAATATATCCGTGAAGGAAAATGTAATATTAATAGGTAAGTTCGGTTTTTGCAAGCAATCGTACACTAGTTATCAAGTTAACATATAACTAAATATCTGAACAACGGAAAGAAAAACATGAATAAAGGAAACACAATTGAAAAAATTATATAAAAGACTCACTTTATTTTACACATGGAACAAAGAAATAACCAAATCATGGCCAAGAAGCAAAACACTCAGATACAATTGGAAATCTTCCACTAGTCAAGATTTATGAATTGGAATTGGCAAACTCGATTCTTGCGAGCAATCACACACTAAGCAATTGAGACCTAACTAGTCATCCATCAAAAGATCATAGCCAAGGAATGAAAGACACAGCTGATGGTCAAATTGAAACTTTATTTTGCACATTGAATAAAGAAATAAGCAAATCATGGCAAAGGAACGGAAAAACACACAGATGATTGTGATAAACTTGCTAATAAAATAAGAAATCTTACACTAAGGGCTATGAATCAAAATTCAAAAATTAGGTTCTTCCAAGCAATCAAGTTGATAAATAACGAAAATTCTGAATGAAGCAAAGAAAACACAACTGAGAAATTATAAAACAAAGGAAAAAAAACAAAAAAAACGACTCACTTTTGACATTATAAAGTAGCAAATTCGAACGTTAATTTGCATATATAAACAAAGAAATAACCAAATCATGAACCAAAGACACACATGATCGATATAGACTAGTAAATATAATCAGAAATCTTACACTATTTTAAGGTTCAATGAATCAAAATTCGCAAATTCGATTCTTGCAAACAATCACACACACTACGAAGCAAAGCAAAGGAAACACATATAAAGTAGTACAAATTCAGAATTTATTGTCAACAATATATAACCAAATTATGAACCAAAAAAAAACACAGATGATCCTTACTGTCTATAAAATCAAATTTCACAAATTCGATTTTTGCAAACAATCAAACACGATTAGAAAAAAAAAAACACTCACTTGACACGATTTAGACGACGAGACCTTTCTTCTTCAGCCATAATCGATTTGCCTTCTTCAGGAGCAGCTCCACGACTAGAGAGAATCTTGGAGTTATCTTTAATGCCTAATTGAGCAAGTGTCTTAGTAGCATCATCGCCGTCGTCGTCTTTGAGGATTTTGCCGGCGCAAATTAGTTTGATTGATTCAGGATCGAGCCCTGATCGTTTAGCTATTTCTTCTCTTAACATATGTAGAGTCCAATTCTCGAGTTCTACCTCTATTATGCCTCCCCATGTTCCAGCAACCTTCAGTTTCGCCATTGATGAATGATGATGATGATGATGAATTTTCTCCGAGCATGTAATTAGGTTTCTGAGAATTTCTTAAGGTTTTACTTTATACTAAATCGGAGGGAGAGACTTTAATAGGTATATATTGTAGATTTTATCAAATCTTTCTTCTAAATCTTTTATTAATTAGTAAATATTCTAGTTAAATAACTTTTATATTTTGACGTGTGTCGATTAAAATGTTTTTTTTTATTATATTTATAAAATTCATAATAATAGAAATATGTTATTATTTGAAATAATATTTGGAATTATTAATGTTATTATTTGAAATAATATTTGTTGTATTAACTTTGTTTATAAAATTTTAAACTAGATTTGAACCCACGGTACACCGCGGGTTAATTGTTTTAATATAAATTATAGTTTTTATTTATTTATTTACTGTTTATTAAATATAAAATTTTGATCCGTTGATACGGATATTAACTTTCTATTTTTCCATATATACGAATATTATATTCTAAGAAAACAAAATATAAAAATATTTATAAACAGTAAAAAAATAGTAAGTTGAAATTACACATAAAAAGTACAAAATTTTATACACATGATCGTCACTCTTCTGTTGTATACTATTGTATTGTTAATTAAAAAAATTCAAAAACAACCAAAAAAAAAATTCTTGAGTTGTGCAATTGTCTTTTAACTATAGCACTAAGAGGTAATCTTCTGTAGAGTTGAACTTGCGGTACATCGTGAGTCAATTGTTTTATTTTCATGTAGTTTTATTTTCAATAGTATGTCTATATACTGAAAATTTTTAAAAATTTAAAAAGTAAAAATAAAATAAGAGAAATTTGCTATTGCTATATATATAATTGTAGTTCTTTTTTGTTTTTAAGTGTTTATTAATGTTTATATTTTTTTGTTTAATTTTATATAAACATTATTCGTGATGAGTCGAAACCGTAATAAACCGCTGATCAAAGTTTTCTTAATCATTGTAGCAAATATTTATTTTTTATAATTAAATATTTTATGTTCAATTTTCTAGATAATTAATAGATTTTTAGAACTGGTTCATTTAGTTTTTATAATTATTTTTCTTTTAGTTAAATCTAATTTCAATTTCATTAAATTAAAAAGTGTTAGTGTTGTTGGTTGTTTGGCGTATATACTCATTTAAATGTTTTGTCGGTAGTTCTAATTTTAATATTGAAGATATATATCATTATGTCTTATATCCATCAGAAACTTTCCATGCTATAATCAATCCATGTTATATAATTATCCGTTTTGGTTGATTATTTTAGTTGATTTGTATAAACATAAATTTGAATGAGTAAATTTTAATTATTATAAATAAGTAGTTCTAATAAATATATGATACTATATTATATTTCTTAATCTATATTATAAAATTAGTTATCCAACATTTATCTTATTATGAAATAAAAACATATCATATCTCATATCCATCAGTAGTTTTCCGTCCTGTAACCGATTCCGTTTATATAATTACTTATTTGGGATTTGATTATTTAAATTTATATAAAAGTTATTGTTGGAAACTTTTAATAAGAAAATAAGAAAATATTTTATTTTAAAATTAATGTTAAAAATCATTGTGTCTATATTATAAAATTAGTTATCCAATATTTATCTTATTATGGGATAAAAATATGTCATGTCTCATATCCATTAGTAGTTTTCTGTCCTGTAACCGATCCTGTTTATATAATTACTTATTTGGGATCGATTATTTAAAATTATATAAAAGTTATTTTTGGAAACTTTTAATAAGATAATAAGAAAATATTTTATTTTAAAATTAATATTAAAAATCATTGTGTTTGGTTGTTAGGGTTGTAGTCTTGTAGACAATTACAAATCCTAATATTTTTCAAAAATCTTTTTATTTTTATTTCTAACAATACTTTTATTTTAAAAATATATAATTTGGGCAAATTTAAAAGTTTGCTTGTAAATGATCCTCATTTTCAATATATTTTAAATTTTTATAGAGTTTAATTATTAGTAATACTTTAATCTTTTTATAGAGTTTAAATATTATTATTATTTTAATAGAGTTAAACCGAATAATTTTTTAAAAACTTTAAATATTATTTTAAATTATTTCAACTAAAGAACCGGGTTAAATCGAATAGATTTTTTAAACTTGGATGTCTGATAAGTCAAGTTTTCACCTCATTCGTACTTAAAATCATTTGTGTGGTTATGCTAGCAACCACTAACAATGTTACGATAGAGATGAGGATTATCTCCTTTATATATATAATTCTGAAGCATTACCCAAAAAATTTAGTAGATGTTGGATGTTGAACACACACTTTTTCTTTATTAATTGAGTAATATATGTCCGTTTAAAAAAATTTGAATCATAATATATGCAGAAAACATATAAAATTTTATTAATTTATATGTATTATATAATTATTCAAAATAATTTGAAAATAAGATCAAACAAATATGATAGGAGAATCATAATTCATACTATTAATATCACAATATTAAATAAGAAAATAAATGTGTCTGGTTACAAATGTTATAGTAATTCTGGTTTAAATTTATTTTAAGAGGTGTGTTTGGAAACACTTATAAATTACCTCTTTTTTAATAGTGTAAGTATAAGTAGATAGATTAAAAATGGAATTAGTAGTGAGCATATATTACTATTATATTTACTTTTTTTTTTTGTCACTCTACTATTTTATTTACTTAAAAGTTTAATTTATACAAAAAATCTATACAATAATTTCATATATAAAATTTTAATTTTTGTCACTCCTTTCTTTCTTTCATCCTAAACTATATACGACCAAATCATCGGATACAATTATCCACACCACATCGATGACGATCACCACTGCGTTTTCTGATGACTAATTTCCTTGTGGAACACTTCAAAGATAAAGGGAAGACGGTATTCTTTGATGTGTTCAAGCTGCCTCCAATGACCCAGACAATATTAAGTTAAATCAAGAAAATCAACATGATCAGACTTTACTCTAACAAACTCACAATACTAAAGACCACAATCTAGAGACTAAGCGTCCAAGCCCAGAGCCATTGGGGCATTTATTATTTAGTCCATTAGAAGCACAAGACGTTGGAGACCCTAACCCAACACTACAAGAAAACATCTTATAACCGACGACCGAAACCGTTGGGAATCCATCGGAAACAACGTATTTCTGACGGTCTTGGCCGTCGGTTATAGAGCGTTAGAACAAAAAATCAGTTGGAAATCCATCAAACATTTTGAGGATTTCCGACAACATCCAATGACGTTATTTCCGACAGTTACAGACGGAATTATCTGTCGGAAATATATATGTCGGTAAGCCGTCGGAAAGTAACCGTCGGGAATCCGTCAGAACTATTTTGGATGAATTACTGATGGCTACTTTTCGACGCATTAAAGGCGGATAGATGTTTTGTGATGGAATTCTGACGGGTACGTATATTAATATTTTATAATTATTTTAATTTTTATATATTTATATAAAAATAAAAAGAAATTAAATTCTAAGAAAATAAAATTAATAAGAAAATTTAATATTAAAAATAAAATTATTCATAATCCCAAAAAAAAAAAGCATAAAAAGCATTCGAAACAATTAAATAAAAGACATAATACAACTAATTTTGCGGCGTGGTTGTTGTGCAAAGAATGCATTCATCTTCGCTTCCATTGCTAGTATGTGTTCTTTATCCACACGTCGCTCTTCTTAAATGGTTTTGAAACGTTCTTTATCCGTTAGTCATTGCTCTTCAATGGTTAGGATCTTCGTCTTTAAAATTTTAAGCTCGACTATCTTTTCTGCGAGTTGTTCCATAAGCTTGTGATCTCTAGTTAATAATACTCTTATTGAATTGAAATAAATAGTAAAGAAAAAAAAACTTACATGTTGTTTTTTCCATTTAGCCTTGCTTGTTGCTGCTATATTATGCGTCAAGACTTATTTACCCTTGTGGGTGCTCATTCGGTTGGAAGAGTGGGTTCGAGAGCTGGCGACGGTTTGCTCCTGCTTCCAATAATCAAAGAAACCGTTCCATAATTCCATGTTTGTAGCCAGCTCTTTTGGCACATTTTTGTCCTTCCACAAATCCTTCCACTTGTTCAACTTCCTAGAGTACAGCTTAGAAGCTCTTATGCAGAACTCGCGTCTAACCATAGATATGAACTGACTCTCCCAAGTGAATTCTTGCTGCAAAAATTAAACTACATTAAAATAAATTATCTAAATTAAAAGAAATTAAAAAAAGAAAAGAAAAAACCCCGTAAATTGGCGAAACCACAAATCATGATCTTCCATCGGCATGCTTGAGTAGGTTGCATATGGAAGCCATAACATTTTGTTGAGCATCCGGTTGATTGCCTTCGATATACCATTGTCGGAAAATTGAAACCTATGAAAAGAAAATTTATAAGATTTGATTAGTAAAGAAAAATAATAATTTATAAGATTTAAAAATCATAAATAAAATTTAGCATGTAGCTCCTCCAATAAGATGCGGATGAAGTAGAGTCAAGCATTCACGTCTTGGTTGAGAAACGAAGTCCTCCATGCTAATGTCGTTAAACTACAATTCAATTATAGATAACAAACTCACTTTCTTATGAACAAATTCGAGTAGATGTTCATATTAAACAAGTATACGACACACCAAAGTAAAGCCCAATGAAGCTCCAACAATGGTGATTCACGAATTACAGAGGAAAACAAACTTTTAATGAAATTACAAAATCAAGATGAATGAATCTTCTCCTGCTTTCTTTCTAATCCCGTAATAAATTTTCCCACACCAGCTTTAATCTTGTTCGTCCACGTGTTGCTTTTTCATCCATTGATTTCAGTCAACTTCGGTCAACACTTCAAACCTTCTTCCTCTACAAGAGTCTTCTCCCTGCTTCCCAAAGTCCTATATCAAATCTCCCCTCTTCGAAGAACCTTGACCACAAGGTTCAAATAAAGGAAACTGCTTCAGAAACTCATACAACTACTCCCACGTTGTTTCTTCTTCTTTCTTTGAACGCCCAAGAGAATAACCCTCACATCTCTTGCAAAAGCTACATCCCTTGATGAGTTAGTTTGTAACTTCTGCTTCATATACATCTTTGGATAATCTTCTAACAGCCATTGAAAGTCACTTCCAACACAACTTGTAACGCCATAGCTTCTATTAAAAACCAACTCCGACATCTAAAATGTATACGTGTTCCACTTTTGGATCAAACCAAATATCAACTCTCAAATCATGAAACACATGATTGTGTTGTTGCTTTATGCCCTCTTTTGCATGTTTATATTTAAACTTCCAAGAGTTTGAGACCTTTTCCTTCTTCTGCTGATACTGTTATTGGTGCTCGCTATGAAACATTCTTTCGAACATTTGGCAGGCAACAAGATTGCTGTGAGAACTGTTGGCTTCTCCCAACTCCCAACTCCTTTTTAGACCTTAAAAACATCACTAAACTGTAAGCCATCAAAATTAAATCCACAATATAACTGTGATCGGTTCTTCTCCAAGACTGCAGACGTTGAATCCCCATGAACATAGCATAATTCATTGGTACAAAATGAATCCGTCTCTGTCAATATCACATTGGCTTGAATCAACTCCAACACAGATTGTATCTCTGAGTCTGCATCAATGAGGGACTGACTCTTCTTCTTTGTCTGTCCAAACGACATTGTGAATTTATTTTGCTTCTGTTCAGTCTTGCCTTTGTTCCAATATTGCCCCCAAGTTGAATATGCAGAACTAATGTAACTAATCAGGGAATTCTTCTGTTTGTATTTGAATTTCCAGTTTCTTTGATACTTCAATTCCTTCTGATTGCTCGAGTATTTACTCGATACACTTAACCGCAAGGTAGTATATAACGAGGTCGAACCACAAGAACCAATGGTACACTAATGATTTACGAGACTTGTAATTAGCTATAGCAGGATGGGTTTGATTGTTTCTTCCAAACTTGTTAACAAAATGCAATAAACATAAAACGAACGATTGATTTATACGATTAAAAAGGCATTAGGCCTTAGAGCATTTCAGGTTGTCAATGGCTTAACGAATAATTTTGAGCATGGGATTTAACACTCTCAGAACCGTTCTAGAACATGAACGCAAGGTGGATTAACCCACTCTCGTGGCCTTAACCCCTAAACTTGGCTACTCGAAAACTAAACTCTCGTTTGATTTCTCCTAACCAAATTAGCATTAACACACAAGTTCACTAAGTTCACAATGATGATCTAGCATCAACTCTCGCAGGCTAGAGATACAAAGCTCAATTCATAAGGTTCAAGTTCTCTATAACATGATTAGTGCTTATAGAACAACCTATAATCAAGACTAAGGTAGCTACTCTTAATCTAGCATTAAGAACACATGAATCAAAGAACCTATGGATTAGAAACCCCAAATCTCTATCAATTCATCAAGCCATCAATTCCCTTCAAGAACCCTAAAACCTAACTAATAAATTACTCACACATATTCAGAAAATCAGCAAAGTAAACCATACAAAGCATAATAGGATTGAAATAAACAACAAATGATACAACAAAACTTCTCCAAATGTTTGATAGAAAGGAGGAGTTTAGAAATCCAAGAAGTTTGTCTAGAATAGTGTTTTAGGCGTCCAAGAGGTTTAGAAATAAAATCTGATATGTTTTTGTAGGTTTAGGTGGGATATTTATAGACATAGGTGTAAAATGGTGTAGGCGGCCAAGGGGATCGGTCGATCCACAAGTCGGATCGATCGATCCCTGATTTACGGACATAATATCTAACTTGGCGGCTGGCTTGGGATCGATCGATCCACACGTCGGATCGATCGATCCCAATGTTGTTCTTCATGACGGCTGGCAGGCGATCGATCGATCTGCCCTAGGGATCGATCGATCCGTTGTGTCCGGACAAAATCTCTTCATGTCGTCATCAGGCTGGATCGACCGATCGGTTGGCCGGATCGGTCGATCCCTCGTGTCCGGACAATTGTCCGTGGGTCATGGATCGGTCGATTGGTCGGCCAGATCGACCGATCCGTGGCCGTGTTCTTGGAGTCGTCTGGATCGATCGATCCATGGGTGGGATCGATCGATCCATGTCCTTTCCGTAGCTTCTAGGCTTCATCTTAGCCCGAACAATCCCGAAATCATCTTATTCCGGCTTAACTCCATAGAACCTGTAAAAGACTCAAAACAAAATAGAAAAGACTCGAAAACTAACAAAAGATACGAAACAAATACTAAAAACAAATCAAAAAGCAATCAAAAGTACAATACATCAACTCCCCCCAACTTAGACTTTTGCTTGTCCTCAAGGAAAACAAAACAAAATCTAAACCAAGAGAAAAGGTTTTGAAAAACATGAGAATTCGTAAAATCTATAGGATCATGCCTTCAACCAAATGCTCGCAACCACTTTCACCAAGTTCATATCAAACCGTACTACATTGTACTTCGCCATAACCGTAGCAAATGTATGAAATCCCGAGATCATGTAGAACTTAACATTTAACATTTATTAAGAAATGCGTGTACTCTCACAAAGGGAATATCTAACACGTTATGGTCTAGGTATGAAGGTTGATATTTGGTGGCTCAAGTGTTTTGGGTTCTCCAGCAAAGCAAACGGATGCAAATCATTATGAAAAATCACAGTGAGACAAAGACCAATTAGGAAGTACATAGCTCTCCTTTCGCTCGAATCCTCCTAACCAACTCAGAACCCCAAGTATGAATATAAAGATTTCTTTCTTTCTTTTTTTTTTTTTTAGATGCTAATGAAACACATTAAAGATCTCAGACTCACTCCTTTCTCTTTTCACTCCTTTCCCATCTTGTTTTTGTTTTTTTTTTTTTTTTTTTTTTTTTTTTTTTTTAGTTAGTTTTTTTTTTTAGATGGGGGAGCGGGAATGAGGAGTCCTACAAAAGTTGCATCAAAAGAAATCTTGACAATGAATGCTCGTCATACTCATAAATACATCTACTATCCACAATAGCCCAATCTCGTCCAATGACGGTATGCAAACGAACTACTACCACAATCCTAGCGAAAGGAAAGCTATGTCGGTCCGTATACTCCATAGTTTTTGCACATGAATGCACATGACAATGGCTATAAACAGATGCATGTGGTTTGAAAGATGGAAATGGTAAGGGGTGTGGTACTAGACTAAAAATAAGTCTAGCCATTTGGAGTTAACAAAGGTTGATATAAACAATGTAAAGAAAACTCCAAATGTAATTCCATTACATGATTATCAATCCCCTAAGTGAGATATATTAAGTCCATATTAAGTTCATATATATATGATTAAGCTCAAATGATAGGGATTTTCATAAAATGATCAAGTTATGGATTTTTCTGCGCTTCAAAGTTATCCTCAAACAAGGCTAAGCAGTTTTAAAACAAAATGATCTTAAACATGTTGCAATTCCAAAAGATAACAAATTCTCATAACTGTTTTGACTCAATAAAACATTTTAAATTCCAACAAAGTTTTAATCAAAATAAAACACACCAAAATAAAAGAAACAAACACAAACGTCATTAGTAAATAATGGCATCCTCCCCCGAACTTGCTTTTCACCGTCTCGGTGTAATAACAAAATAAACAGAAGAATGCCATACATAAAGAAACAAAACCAAATGTCTTAAAAGCGAAATGATATAGAACAAGGGATAGAAATAACCACAAGCTCAGTGGTCGCGGGTAGAGCTATCGCTGGAGCTCTCTCTCCTGCCTATGTTCCTCCTGCTTCTTGGTAAGCGGATATCACTATACTGTGCTGAGGAATGCTCCACTGGTGAATGAGTAGGTTCAGCCCGGTCTTGAGCTGCCTTGGTCCTCTTCTCACGTGCGTTGGTGATAGAGTTGGACTCTGTGCCCTCAGAGTCATCAGCATCCTCGGCTTGCTCGACTTCCTCATCTTCACATTCCTCATCTTCCTCATCTTCCTCGTCTTCACCTTCCCCATTATCCTCATCTTCACCTTCCTCATTATCCTCATCATCCTCATTTTCAGCCTCAGCGCTTTCCTCATCTTGTGTCGGTGAACCTGAAGCACAAGAACAAGGTTTGATCTTCTGGATCGCCCTCCATATTTTCCTCATCATGGAGTTGTTCTTTTTCTGCGAGTCGATGATCCACTGAAGCTGCTGTGCCGTGTCATCTGCAGGAGGGCTTGGGGGTAGGCGGTACCTGTTTGGGCCGTGAGGCAGGAGCTGCTGCGGCTGAGGCTCGTCTGCTTCTTCTTCGATATCAACCTCAGCCTCTTCCATCTCATCATCGCTATCGTTCGGCTGTGGTGCTGCTTGTGTTGATGTACGATGGCGACGAGAGAGTGTCCGCGTGGTGCCAGAAGGATCTGGTATCAAGTGCTCCGGACCTAGTAAAAACTCCAAACTTTCCTTAGATAGGAGTGAAGTGATACCTTCGTTAGGAAGTCTGCAGAAACAGGTTGTCCCGTTGCGATCCCAATACATATAGACATCGCTCTTGTTGAGCACATGGCAGTTGACAAGATGTCTATTGTCGATCCTCCCGTATCTTTCCTCAACTTCTTCCCTCCTGAGATCAATCTTCGTATGTTGGAAGATTGGGGTGAGGATGTTGCCCACACAACATTCCTTTGGAGGCTTTCCCTTGATCCTCTGAAGCATATCGCACAACACAGCGGCATAATTGACGGTAGGTCCAGGACTCTCCGCGTACTCTGGTAGGAGATGCTTGACGCCCATAAATAGCATCCACAACTCATCATCTCTGACCGCCCCTGATTCCTTCTTGAAGAAGAAGGTGTTGCTGATGATCTTCACAGCAATTCTCAAAACAGGATTCCTTATCGCTGCAATCTTGGCTTTGCGCGAAACATACTCACCGTGAGCGATCAGACCCCAGAATTCATTTGCAAGGTGTTTATCGAGCTTTGGGATCGAGACATCTTCTGCTTTCTCGAATCCGTAGATATCACAAATTTTCTGAAGGCTGTATTTGTAGTGCTTCTTGTTGAGGAAGAAAGTGAAAGTCCCCTCGCTCGCTATCGGTGCGTCCGGGTTTTTGTAGGTGAGCCGACAAGTAGCAAGAAACTCCCTCACCAACTTTGGATATAACGGCTCGTTGAGCTTCCAAAGCATTCCAAATCCCATATTCTCAAAGATTGTCGCCGCATCCTCTAGTAACCCAAGGTCCGACAAAGTAATATCACATCCCATTCGTGTGGGCATAAGCTTGACCGCTCTCATATCTGCCAAGAATTTTGTGTCGTGAGCATCCCATTTTCCCGTGACCGGTCGGAGTAGAGGGTTCTGGTTACGGGTTGTCCTGCGTCTTTTTCCTGCATTGCGAGAGCTTCCGGCTTGATCCATCTCCTGTATGAATCCAAAAACAATTCTCTAAGCCATTTTTCAAGTTATCGTACAACAATATGGCTTTTTCATGATGTAATCATCCAATATCGAAACTATTTCATTTTGAATAATGAATCAAGTAACAACATAATCAAATTATTAAAGCTAATCAAAGCAAAATAATATGATTTTTATGCATTATCATTCAATTTGGTTCATTTTCGTTTTTTATGAATAGTGAAAAATCAAAGCACAAATTCCACTCCAATCTAACCATTTCTAATGAAAATTGAGTTTCCCATATCATCCTAGACAAGAATCTAGCATTTTTCCATCATTAAACAACCTAAAACTCAAGCAATAATGAATTGGAGCAAAATCACATTTAGAACCCTAAAATTTTCGAATTGGGAATTTGAAATTTCGAAGCCATACCTTCGCAGAGAGTAAAAATGGTTTCCAGAATCAGAAAGAGGAGGAAAAATTGATTGGATTAGCACCAAAAATCACTAAAAACCGTTGAGTTTTGACAAAGTTATGATTGAAAGAAATTTGTGTTCTTCAAAATCGCCAAAGGAGAAGGTTTTGGTCGATCTCTGTTGGAAATCGATCGATCCTTTGGGTTTTATGATTGATTTTTGAAGTTTTTCAGTTTAATTCAAGTGATTTTTGGTTTGGGCGTACCTGGGATCGATCGATCCAACCTCTGGATCGATCGATCCAACATTGTTTGGCCGAGTTGGTCGCGTGGTCGTGGATCGGTCGATCGGTTGGCCGGATCGACCGATCTGCGTTGTTCCGGGTTTGTGCCGAGGTTGAGGGATCGATCGATCGTGCAGAGGGATCGGTCGATCCTTGTTGGTTGGTCGTTTGTTCGTGGATCGGTCGATCGTGTGGCCGGATCGACCGATCCCACACCTCCGGGAACTTGGTGAATTTTGCATTTTTGCTTGGATCGATCGATCCAACATCTGGATCGATCGATCCCGTTCTGTGCTACCAAAATTCAAACGTTTTAAGCTCTGGATCGATCGAAACCATAGGGGATCGATCGATCCCTTCACTCACAGAGAGTGGATTGAAGCAATATGTACAAAACTTAAAATCAATATAGGAAATGAAAAACTTAGAAATATTTACAAGATACCTGGTGGGTTGCCTCCCACAAAGCGCTTATTTAAGGTCATTAGCTTGACCGTCATGGAGTCCTAGACTTGGTTTGGAGGATCCTCGAGGAGGATCTTTGTTTTCGCGTTCATTGTTGAATCTGCAAGGTACGGCTTGACTCTCTGACCATTTACAGTAAATGGTTCTCCCTTTTTGTCCCATAGAACCACCGCACCATGCGGTTTTACTTCCTTGATGGTGTATGGCCCGGTCCATCTCGACTTTAGTTTTCCTGGAAAAAGTTTAAGGCGAGAGTTATAGAGAAGTACCTTATCGTTCTCTGAAAGCTTCTTGAGGATTATCCTTTTGTCATGAAGAGCTTTAGTTCGCTCTTTGTAGATCCTTGAGCTTTCGTAAGCCTTTAACCTGAGTTCGTCTAACTCGTTTAACTGAATTAGACGTTTCTCTGAAGCGGTCTTTATGTCGAAGTTCATCAGCTTCGTCGCCCACAACGCCTTGTACTCTAATTCTACAGGTAGGTGACAGGACTTACCGTAGACAAGGTTGAATGGTGTGGTTCCAATGGGAGTTTTGAAGGCGGTTCTGTATGCCCAAAGAGCATCATCAAGCTTTGCCGCCCAATCCTTTCTCGATTTTCCAACTGTTTTCTCCAAGATCCCTTTGATCTCCCTGTTTGAGATTTCGACTTGGCCACTGGTCTGAGGGTGATATGGTGCTGCCACTTTGTGTTTTACTCCATGCTTTGCCAACAGACTCGCAAAGATCTTATTAATGAAATGCTTTCCACCGTCACTGATCACTACCCATGGGACTCCAAAGCGAGGAAAGATAATGGATTTAAACATCTTCAAAACGACTTTTCCGTCATTTGTTGGGCTGGCAAGTGCTTCCACCCATTTAGATACATAGTCGACTGCGACTAAAATGTACTCGTTTCCATAGGATGCTGGGAAAGGTCCCATGAAGTCGATGCCCCATACATCGAACACCTCAACCTCGAGAATGAAATTTTGCGGCATTTCATTCCGCTTGCTTATGTTATCTTTCCTTTGGCAAGCGTCACACTTTGCTACAAACTCGTGTGCGTCACGGAATATCGTTGGCCACCAAAAGCCAGCTTGTAAGATCTTCGTAGCTGTTTTAAAAGAAGCGAAGTGTCCTGCATAATCAGAAGCATGACAATGATAGAGAATACCATGTACCTCACTTTCGGGAATGCATCTTCTGAAAATCCCGTCTTTACACCTTTTGTAAAGAAATGGTTCATCCCAATAGTAGTGCTGGACATCTTTGAGAAACTTTTTCTTGGCATATCCTACAAAATCAGGTGGTGAAACATCACAAGATAAGTAGTTAGCGAGGTCAGCATACCATGGTAAATTTCCCTCGATGGTGTGCATGGTCATGAGCTCAGCCCCATTTCTGTTGTTAGATTGTTCAACCTCATAGACATAGTTATCTTCTAGTAGCGCAAGCTCTTCTCCTGGAAAAGTATCTCTCATTGGGACATCCTCTTCTATTCTTAGTCGAGATAAGTTATCTGCGACTCCGTTTTCGATTCCCTTCTTATCTTTGATTTCCAAGTCGAACTCCTGGAGTAGAAGTATCCATCTTAAAAGCCTCGGCTTGGCGTCTTTCTTTGTGAAAAGGTATCTCAAAGCTGCATGATCAGTGTGGACTACAACTTTGGACCCAACGAGATAGGATCTAAACTTCTCAAAAGCGAAGACAATCGCTAGGAGTTCTTTCTCGGTTGTTGCATAGTTGCATTGTGCGGCATCAAGAGTGCGGCTGGCATAGTAGATGGCGTGCATCTTTTTGTCTTTCCTTTGCCCTAAAACTGCACCTACAGCATAGTCACTTGCATCACACATTACCTCGAAGGGTAGCTCCCAATCAGGTGGTTGCACAATGGGAGCGCTCACAAGAGATCCCTTGATCTTTATAAATGCCTTGTGGCAGTCTGCATCAAACTCAAACTTTTGATCTTTGCACAATAGCTGAGTTAATGGCCTTGCGATCTTTGAAAAATCCTTTATGAACCTCCTGTAGAACCCAGCATGTCCTAGAAAGCTCCTATTCCCTTTACAGAATTTGGAGGTGGCATGTTCATCATCACATCGATTTTGGCTCTATCCACTTCAATGCCCTTTTCTGAGATCCTATGACCGAGAACGATTCCATCTCGCACCATGTAGTGACACTTTTCCCAATTCAGGACCAAGTGTTTGTCCTCGCAGCATTGGAGTACCCTGCACAGATTAGACAAACAAACAGCAAAAGATGTGCCATGCACAGAAAAGTCATCCATAAAGACTTCCATATAATCCTCAATCATTTCAGAAAAAATTGACATCATACAACGCTGAAATGTTGCTGGTGCGTTACATAATCCAAATGGCATTCTTCGATATGCGAAGGTACCGTAAGGACATGTAAAAGTTGTTTTCTCTTGATCATCGGGATGTATCGGAATCTGAAAGAATCCCCAGTACCCGTCAAGAAAACAGTAATATTGGTGGTTTGCTAGTCTCTCTAACATTTGATCAATAAATGGAAGTGGAAAATGATCTTTACGTGTTGCAGAGTTAAGCTTTCTGTAATCAATGCACATGCGGTGCCCTGTCACAGTCCTTGTCGGAATCAATTCATTCCTATCATTTCTAATCACAGTGACACCACCCTTTTTAGGTACCACATGGACAGGACTTACCCAAGTACTATCCGAGATTGGATAGATTACTCCTGCATCTAGGAGTTTGATGATCTCAGTCTTAACAACATCTCTGAGGTTCGGGTTTAACCGTCTCTGATGTTCTATAGACATCATTGATTCATCTTCTAGATAAATCCTATGCATGCAAAGGTTAGGAGATATACCTTTCATGTCGTCAAGGGAATAGCCTATAGCTTTTCTGTACTTCCTCAGCTCACACAGCAGTAATGCACTCTCTACATTGTTTAGTTCAGCATTTATTATAACGGGGTAAGTAGAATGGGGACCGAGAAACGCATACCTGAGCCCTGAGGGAAGCGGCTTGAGTTCCACCTTTGGAGCTTTTAGTTCACTCCAATCTCCACAGTCTTCTGAGGTAGGTTCATTCTCCTCCTTTTCTACTTCATCTTTGTCTAGCAAGGCGAATGCAACAACTTTACTCAGTTCAACCGGCTCGTCTAGAATTCTAGCAAAATCTGTTGTTGCTTCCTCAATGTATCCATGTTGATCCTCTTCCTTTGTCAAGGCGATTTGAAGTGGATCTTGAATATTCATTTCCTCTAAGAGCTCATCAGCTAGCTCATCCATGATGTCAACCCAAAATGCTTGACCTTCAATAGTTGGTTTAGACATCACTCTCTCCATGTCGAATTCTTGGACAAGGTCTCCTACTTGCAGCTTGATCAAGCTTCTCTTGACATCTATCAATGCACCAGATGTGTGCAAGAAAGGTCTACCAAGAATAAGCGGGTCTTTTGGCTCCTCATCCAGGCTAAGAACAATGAAGTCAGTGGGGATATGAAATGTCCCAACTCTCACGTATACATTCTCAGCAATTCCAATTGGCAACCGCACAGAACGGTCTGCAAGCACTAGAGAGATACTTGTTGGCTTGAAGTTTGTGATCCCCAACCGTTTTGCAACTGAAAGCGGCATCAGGCTCACACTTGCACCTAAATCACACAAACATCTAGCAAACAGTGAGTCACCAATTTTACAAGGCAAAACAAAACTACCTGGATCTTCTTTCTTCTTTGGTATTGTGTTTTGCAAAATGGCGCTGCACTCGTGTGTGATCAAGACAGCTCCTTCTTCAAGAGTTTTCCTGTTAGTCAAAATATCCTTGAGATATTTTCGGTAGATAGGAATATTTTGGACTAACTCAAGAAAAGGGAGCTTGATTTGAAGTTGTTTCATCACTTCATCAAATTTAGCATACTCCTTCTCCCTTTGAATCTTCCTTAAGCGACCTGGAAATGGCAACTTGGGTATGTATGGTGGAGGCACGAGATCTTCAGTTTCCTCCTCAATATCAGCGATTTTCTTATCTGCAACTTCCTCACCTTGTGGTGCATTGAGAACCTCTGAATCATTCTCATTCTCAATGACTTTCTCTGAGTCATCGAGATCTTCAACTTCTTTTCCTTTCTTCAAGATTGGTTCTACCTGTTTCCCACTCCTTAATGTAATTGCATTGACAAATTCTTTACCATTGTTGTAGTCTTTCGGGTTCGGTTGTGGTTTTCCTGGAAGAACTCCCATAGGTCTCGTAGAAGTAGAAGCGGTTTGTGCTACCTGGTTTTCAAGAGTTTTAACATGTGATGAAAGATTTTCAAACTTACCTTGGAGTTCGCTGTACATGTTTTCCACTCTTGAGTTGATGTCAAAGGCGTTCTTGTTCTGGCCCTCGAGCAGTTGCTTAAGCATCGTTTTCATTTCGCTATCATCGGATGATCCAGCTGGTGCATAGCTCGCAGGAGCTTGAGCTGGTGCTTGATAACCTCTCTGAAAGTTGTTGAACTGAGGTCTTTGCTGAAATCCCCCTTGTTGAAAACCTCCTTGATTCTGAACCCTGTTCTCAAAAGGCTTGTTGTAGCCCCCTTGATTCTGAACCCTGTTCTCAAAAGGTTTGTTGTAGCCTCCTTGGTTTGGCACAAACGGTTTTGCTTGATATTGTTGCCCTTGTGGTCTCACTTGTGCTGGATATATTTGGTCTTGGGGGTTCTCAACATTGGTGCTTCGGTATGAGAGATTAGGATGATTCCTATAGTTTTGGTTGAACCCTTGGTTTTGATAACCATTCACATAGTTTATCTCAGCTTGCACATCCTCAAAACAGTCCCCAGATTGCTCTTGGTATCCTTGCTCTTGGCAACCCTGACCTTCTCCAGAATCATCACAATAGTTGACTGCTCTCTGTTCACGTCTTAGAAGTTGTTCCACCTTCGCAGTCAGCTCAGAAATTTGTTTTGATTCTCCTCCTCCAATGCTCCTCAATGTCCTATCATAATCAACACAATGGTTGCTGTTGCTACCTGCAAGATTTTCAATCAAGATTAGAGCTTCCGGTTCTGTTTTTGTCATGAAGTCTCCATTGCTTGCTGTGTCCAAAGCCATCTTGTAGTTCTGGTCAATTCCTCGATAGAAGGTGTTGATGAGTGATTCAGGAGTGAACCCGTGATGAGGACACTCTCTTTTGTAGTCCTTGAATCTCTCCCAAGCTTCTTGGAATGACTCGGTACCAGCTTGTTGAAAACTCGAGATTTTGTTCCTTAGAAGCGTGGTCCTTGCTTGAGTAAAATACTGTCCCAAGAATGCAGCTTTGTAATCATCCCATGAACTGATGGAGTCTCTTTCTAATGATTTGAACCAACGTTTCGCGTTGTCAGCTAGCGAAAACAAGAACAAACGACACTTAAAAGCATCGTCCGGTACTCCATTCATCCTGGTTGTTCCACACACATCCTCGAAGTTATCAAGATGAGTAACTGGATTTTCAGAAGGAAGTCCATGAAACTGGTTTTGTTTCACGAGATTCAGCAATCCCGACTTGATCTCAAAATCGTTTCTGTTGATTGGAGGATGTTGGACACCTCCTCGATACATTTGAGCATTGGGAGCATCATGTTCCCTTAAGGTCCTACGAGCAGGAGCAGGCCTTTGATAGTTTTGCGGTTGATTTGCAGCAACTCCAACCGGAGGGTCTTGTAACTCTCCACCATTGTCTCCATCATGTGGTAAATCTCCAGGTGGTGGCACATTACCTTCTTGTTCATGAGCCATTTGAGCTTCTCTTTGCTTAGCTAGCCTCTTCTTTTTCCTAATTTCCTTTTCAAACTTTCCAACTTCTTCGTGATATTCAACTAGGTGTGATGAACCTTCGCCTCGGGTCATATACCTTTAAAACATCAAAGAGAAAAGGAAATGATTATCAGTAACTTAAAACAAAATGCAATAGACTAATAACTGATCCTAAATCTTTAGGTAACGCTATTGGTCCCCGGCAACGGCGCCAACTTGATTGCTCGAGTATTTACTCGATACACTTAACCGCAAGGTAGTATATAACGAGGTCGAACCACAAGAACCAATGGTACACTAATGATTTACGAGACTTGTAATTAGCTATAGCAGGATGGGTTTGATTGTTTCTTCCAAACTTGTTAACAAAATGCAATAAACATAAAACGAACGATTGATTTATACGATTAAAAAGGCATTAGGCCTTAGAGCATTTCAGGTTGTCAATGGCTTAACGAATAATTTTGAGCATGGGATTTAACACTCTCAGAACCGTTCTAGAACATGAACGCAAGGTGGATTAACCCACTCTCGTGGCCTTAACCCCTAAACTTGGCTACTCGAAAACTAAACTCTCGTTTGATTTCTCCTAACCAAATTAGCATTAACACACAAGTTCACTAAGTTCACAATGATGATCTAGCATCAACTCTCGCAGGCTAGAGATACAAAGCTCAATTCATAAGGTTCAAGTTCTCTATAACATGATTAGTGCTTATAGAACAACCTATAATCAAGACTAAGGTAGCTACTCTTAATCTAGCATTAAGAACACATGAATCAAAGAACCTATGGATTAGAAACCCCAAATCTCTATCAATTCATCAAGCCATCAATTCCCTTCAAGAACCCTAAAACCTAACTAATAAATTACTCACACATATTCAGAAAATCAGCAAAGTAAACCATACAAAGCATAATAGGATTGAAATAAACAACAAATGATACAACAAAACTTATCCAAATGTTTGATAGAAAGGAGGAGTTTAGAAATCCAAGAAGTTTGTCTAGAATAGTGTTTTAGGCGTCCAAGAGGTTTAGAAATAAAATCTGATATGTTTTTGTAGGTTTAGGTGGGATATTTATAGACATAGGTGTAAAATGGTGTAGGCGGCCAAGGGGATCGGTCGATCCACAAGTCGGATCGATCGATCCCTGATTTACGGACATAATATCTAACTTGGCGGCTGGCTTGGGATCGATCGATCCACACGTCGGATCGATCGATCCCAATGTTGTTCTTCATGACGGCTGGCAGGCGATCGATCGATCTGCCCTAGGGATCGATCGATCCGTTGTGTCCGGACAAAATCTCTTCATGTCGTCATCAGGCTGGATCGACCGATCGGTTGGCCGGATCGGTCGATCCCTCGTGTCCGGACAATTGTCCGTGGGTCATGGATCGGTCGATTGGTCGGCCAGATCGACCGATCCGTGGCCGTGTTCTTGGAGTCGTCTGGATCGATCGATCCATGGGTGGGATCGATCGATCCATGTCCTTTCCGTAGCTTCTAGGCTTCATCTTAGCCCGAACAATCCCGAAATCATCTTATTCCGGCTTAACTCCATAGAACCTGTAAAAGACTCAAAACAAAATAGAAAAGACTCGAAAACTAACAAAAGATACGAAACAAATACTAAAAACAAATCAAAAAGCAATCAAAAGTACAATACATCACCTTCGTCTTACTATAAAGCTTTAGAGACAATGGATTAACAAAATGATGTGCCACAAGTTCCACATTTTGAGTAAACCAGACATCCTCTCTCCAAACATGATGTAAATCATTCAAGGAAAAACTTATATATGACTCTGAACTATTGTTCTTAAGCAACACATATTGCAATTCCTCTACCCTATGGCTTGGTTACAAGAGAGAGATTGATACCTTGTTTTCGAGCTCTTCAATATGATTCGACAAATGTTGTGGTATCAAGTCTTGTCCTCTCATTTTTATTCTCATGACTTGATTCCGGTTTCTTTCAAGTAATCACCATAGTCACAACACTCAATAAACTCCGACGACTCAACCTTATAAAGCTCATCAGAAGCTTCCAAAAACGGCTTCTCGCAATTTTCCTCATTAATCATGTCTATCACCAATGGTTGAACATCACAATTCAGATCTGCCTCTGAAACCAAATGTGAGCTAATTTTGAATTTAAAATTTCAATATTTTGAGCCCTTTCTTTTTTTTCCTATGGTGCTTCTTATTTATTACACTAAAGAGCAACTGACAAAACAGTGTAAGTTTGTGAAAGCGTCTCATTCTAGGATTGAATCTTTTGCAGCATGTGTTGATAGTGTAGGGATTATGGGTGGCACTGGATTGTCTCTAGATGTGCGTACACGATGGAACTCCACTTATGATATGCTTGCTAGAGCATTGATGATTCGTAAGGCATTTTCTAATTTGAAAGAATGTGACAGCAATTACAAAACATTGCCTTCTGAGGAGGAGTGGAATAGGGGAGAGAAGATTTGTGGTTTTTTTAAGCCTTTTAGTACAATCACCACATATTTCTCAGGTGTTAAATACCCCACGGCTAATGTGTATTTTCTACAAGTGTGGAAAATTGAACGCTATTTGAGGCAGTATGCAAGTTGTGGTGACAATGGAGTGGAAGAAATGGCTAAGAGAATGCAATCAAAATTTGCAAAGTATTGGGATGAGTACAGTCTTACTTTGGCTATGGCAGCTGTTTTTTATCCAAGGTTGAAGCGACAAATGCTTAAATCCGCTTATGACACGATCGATCCTAGGACTTCAGAGAAAAAGGTTGAAATTGTAGAGAAGAATTTGAAGTTGCTTTATGATGAATATAGAACCAAGTGTTGGACTTCTTCTTCCAACTTCTCAGCAACACCCACTCCGCATGAGCTCCCTAATGAATCTCCTCTGGAAGATGATTTGAATTTTGTAAGTACTCTCTTTTATTCTTATGTTATATGTTCATTTCATATTTATCTTATTTAGTAAGTCTCTATAATACATGATCTTTATGAGCTTGAGAAGAGGATCCAACCTGGTTTATATAATGCAAAATCAAATTTGGAATGTGATTTTGATGTACCAAGACTGGATTTGAGGTCCTTAACAGACATTGATGTTTTGGACTATTGGAAGAATCAGGGCCAACGCTACGGTGATTTAGCTTCTTTAGCTTGTGACTTGATGAGCATTCTGATCACCATAGTGGCATCGGAGTCGGCATTTAGCGTTGGTGGTCAGGTGTTGAATCCTTTCAGAAATTGCCTCCTTCCAAAAAATGTTCAAGCATTGCTTTGCACTCGGAATTGGTTAAGAGGATTTGCAGAATTTGAAGGTAAAATGTCAAAGTTAGGTCTTGTAGTTAGTATCAAACAAATGTATCTCTTTTAATTTTTATGTTTTCAAATTTTAGGCGATATTGAAGAGCACTTTGACGATGGACACAAGGATGCTACAATGGTGGCAAGTAGCTCGGGAGTATGAGATTGATGTTATAACGGCAATAAATTTGACGGTATTGATTACTTTCTCTTGTGGTTGTAGTTGAATCTGTTTGTTAGACATTAACATTTTTTCTCAATTTGTTTGTTAAATCGTAAAGATGTTTTATGGGCCTACTAGGTTAGTAGACCCAATTATATTTTTAAAATGACTAACTAATCGTTGGACTTTATTCAACCAAAATGTAAGTTTAGTTTTTCTATTAACTTGTTGATCTCAATTGAAATTATTGCAGAAAAAGAGAGGAAAAAGGCGACATGGAAATATTTTCAAGTCTTTCTATTATTATCCACTGAAATGTCATTTTATTTGAACTTTTGTTATTTCTTTTATCAGAACTTTGTTTTTATTATCTTACTTGTTTTTTTAGGACCTGTTTATTAGAACCTTGCATGAAATGCTATTTTTTATATTTTTATTTTTGGATGGTTAATTACATTAGCATATTTTCAATTTCAAATGTATATTCGAAATACATAGTTAATAATTTAATTTCATTAACATATATTTTCAATTTCAAATTTAAATATATTGAAATTTATAAAGTTCATATATAAGGATTATTTAAGAAAAAATAATGTTTAAATTTTTTAAATATTGATAATATGAGTAAAGAAAAAATGATTTAAAATTTTATTTGATATTTATTTTATCTTACAATTATTGAAAGTGAATAAAAAAGAAAACAAAATAAAAATTATGGGAATTAAACATAAAATAATGAGAATTAAACAAAAAAGAAAAACAAAACCACATATAGGATTAGGGTACCCATATGTACCTGCGGGTAACTCTTATATTTTGAGGGTCTTGTTTGGGTTACCCTATCAATACAGAGTTTTTTTATGAGTTTTTTTAAATAGGGTTTTTTCTGGGCGGGTATATTTAGGGTTAGAGGCAGGGTAGGGTAAAAGTACCCATGACAACATCCCTAAGTGTAACCATTAAGTTTCATCTCAACGTCAAACAAAATATTGACACCTACTGCCACCTTGCTGGTCAAGAACAAACACGGATACTCCTCATATGCATTTTGCTTCACTTTGACTTCAAAACCAAATATAAAATCTCTTGGTGCTACTCTATGTTTGAACTTAAACCTTAAAGACTTATGAAACGTTTTCATGCGTCTCTTTGACAATACTTTCCTCTTCAGAGGCATTACAACAAACCTTAAAGACTTATGCACTATCATTGACACATCTAAAATTAGAAAATACTGAACTTGATGTGTCTTCCTACTCTCATATTGGCAATCCTTAATAACATCCAAGAAAAAACATCTATGTGACTTCTCACAACACTCAGCCACTTCCGAGACATCTAAAACTCCTAATTTCTCTTATTGATGAATCAACAAAACATCAACGCCTAAACCAGAGTAGACATCCTTACAAACAGGTGATTCATTGTGAAATTGAAGGCTTGGTTCCAATTTAGAAACTGGTACTTCTTTTTCCAATGCTTCAATCTGATTTGCAGCATGTTGTGGCATCAAGTATGTTGTATCGTTTTCTTCCTAATGAATTGACTCCACTTCAACCAATTCGGACTCTAGCATCATCAAATCAATCACTTTAATCGTTGAAATCGATTTTGTCACAACCTCAATTTCTACCAACTCTTCATCATGAGAGAGTTGATCTTCATCACAATCAATCATAAGAATCCATGAGTTCTTGTGATCCAAATGGTGATCTGGAGTTCCATGTTTGTCACAAAACATACAACGCCCCTTTGACCATATCTCGTCAATCTCTTCCCATGAAATTCTCCGATGGATCTTGTTTATGCGCAACCCCAACGACTCCGCTGTTTCACGAACCAAAGCTTCTTTCATCATCGTCGTGTCTATCGTTTCTTCCATTGCTTCTAAGGATTGATTGGAGCTTTGATACCTTTAATGTCGATAAACCACAATTCAATTTCAGATAACGAAACTCACTTTCTTATGAACGAATTTGAGTAGATGTTCATATTAAACAAGTACACGACACACCAAAGAAAAGCTCAATGAAGCTCCAACAATGGTGATTCACGAATTATAGAGGAAAAATAAACTTTTGAAAGAAATCACAAAAAATCAAGATGAATGAATCTTCTCCAGCTATCTTTTTAATCCTGTCACAATCTCTCCCACACCAGCTTTAATCTTGTTCGTCCAAGTGTTGCTTTATCATCCATTGATTTCAGTCAACTTCTGTCAACACTTCAAACCTTCTTCCTCTACAAGAGTCTTCTCTATGCTTCCCAAAGTCCTATATCACATGCTTATATGCGTGGGCATAGAAGCCGCCGTAGGCGTAGAACCTGGCGATTGGGTCTCTGGAATAGAATCTGGAATATGAGTGGAGCGGTTCTGAGATTGACTCGCCCCTTGCCTCGGCCGCTGTGAATTATCTCCCCCGGATAATTGGGGCCGAAACAGTCTATATATTCTTCCTCTTGGGTTAATTGGAGTCACTGTGATCCAAGGGTTGAGACGATAAGCAACGTGAGGGTAACGAATGTAGCAAACCTAAATAAAATAATTACAATTTGTTAACATATATAAATATTAGTAAGTAATAACACATATTTTTAATTGAACAATACCTGGTATGCTTGTAATGGAAGGATTAATGGATCATATTTAAGTAGTCTACATGATGAGTGTACTGATGTTGAAACGCTCCGACCAAATTTATTTTTAACTATTCTCATAAATAATAAAAACCCCCGACGATGTAAAACAATTAATTTAAAACAACCAAATTCAGCATTCATGATTTATTAATAAACAATAAGTTTACACATCAATAACTAGCAACCTGACGGTTCACCACAAATTCTTCACCATACAACAATACCAACAACAAAATAAATAAACAGCAAACCCCGGTATGTCATCTCCTTTCCGCAATCTTGGTCCTACGAGCTCCAACAAACTAAACTTTTCTGCATCAGTACGAAGAAATGCATCATTATTTAATAAATACTGAGTGGAACGATTAACCCGTCTAACAGCTATACATATAGGTCAACAAATAGTTTCCTACCATAATACATATGCTTACAAGATTTACCAACCAACACAACAACAACTTCATCAATTAATTAATTATCAGCAATTAATTAGTTAATTTAATTCAACAAAAATTCAGCAATAAATCCATATAATTAATTTAAAAAAAAAATCAGCAATTTATTTTAACACAATTAATTCCAACAATTTCGGTAATTTAATTCACAACAATTAATTATTTAATTAATTTAATTAATCACAAAAATCAAATCAACAAGCTCAGCAAATCAGCCAATTAACAAGAAGCACATAAACTCCAACACAAATCTATTAGACTAGGAACAATCTGTAAAACCCAGATAATACATGATACTGCACTCACCTTAACCTTTTCGTGGTCTCTTTACAACACAACCGACAAAAATCACAAGATCTAGACTTCCTGATAATTCTTGGGTTTCTTAAAGGTTACAACAACACAACCACAACCCCTCTTTCTCACCCTTCAGCCAATCACATCAACGAAACAACAATCTACCTAAAACGGAAAATTCTGGAAAATAATAGAAACGATCAGCCTCAAAGATTGAGTCACAAATCAAAACATAACTGTCCACTTTCCAATCGCACCGTTGAAAATTAACTCCTAGATGTTCTGAAGCTACCCTCAAAGTTTCGTTACGATCCAACAACAGATGAATTCACACTCTCCCTTTGAATCCATGTTGGTCCAGATTGCGTCTTAACAAGAGCACCTCACGAAAATGAGAATAACTTTTAATATATTAACTCAAATCGAAATCCGCATAGTGGTAGATCTAGGTATAAGGATTAGCTACAATTCCATAAAATTTTGTTACCTTTGGGAACGATCTGCTCGGTCTAACCTCTTTTATACCATGTCATGTAAGTTCTGTCTCCATCTCCCTTCACCAAATCTTCAGCCACTACCTCCCTCACAAGCAAGGAACAACGCTGAGCTCCTCTTCTCTAGCTAGGTGGCCACGAAATTCAAAAATAAAAAGGCTAGGGTTTCTTGCGATTTAAGCATTTTAAATAGGGTTAGGGTTTATTTTCGGTTTATTAAAATTAAACAAGAAAAAATCAGAATTAAACAGAGAATTAATTAAACCCCCTTGGTTTAATATTAATCAAGAAATTCACCCTTTCTAAACCAAAATTGGAATTAACCCACTCCACTCCTTAATTCTGACAGCATAAACCGACATTCGATTTTATTTTCTTAACCAACTTCTGTCATATAACTCCAAATTTCATTTCCGGAACATGGGCATTACAATTCTCCCCCATTAAAATAGATTCGTCCTCGAATCTGATAACTCAAAACACTCGCAGAAGGATCCAACCACCAACCTTATATAAGTTTTCTTTTCTCTTGGCAACCACCAGCCAAAACATCCCAACCACTAAATCCACTCACCAGTGATCTCACTTAGTTCACCTCCAAACTTCTCATCTCAAGATTCGTACCCTCACTTTTACAACCAGCTATCCTTTGAGTGACGGAGAATCCACCCTATAAAAGAACCAAATATTCTTTTTTCAGCAACCATGAACCATTCAGGCCTTCAAATTCCCAACCAATTAACCTCGCAAGTTTATACGACCACGACTGATTCTACTCTAAATAAATAAATAAATAAAATCTCTGCACACCATATTCCAATCTTTAGAATATCAAACATAACATATTCTTACCCCTAATATCAGGCACAACCACCAACAACTTTGGGTAGGTCGATCTGATTAGGATCATCATTCCCCTAGGCTCAACATGATCTCGGCTACTACCCGAACCAACAGCTTATGACGAAATGAGTTTATGTGTTTTCATACTTCTTTCTCTTGTTTAGTTTTATGTTTTGCTTGAGGGCAAGCAAAAGCTAAGTCAGGGGGAGTTGATATAGATTTTACCAGTTTTAAGCCATGATATAAGTGCTTTATCGAGTCTTAAATGTGTCTTTCGAGTCTTTATCGAGTCTTTTACAGGTTTACATGCGTTAGAGACTTTTTGGACTATTATGGAGCATTATGGAGCATTTGTTGCTGAGAAGACAAAATCGATGATTTCAGTGGTCATTGGTGTAGATCGACACTCATCACTGGTGTCGGTCGACACCCATCGTCAGGTGTCCATGCGGAATTTATCAAGTTCTAAAGATTTACGGTTTTGCCCCAGAAGTTCTAGAAATTTACAAAAGAGACCCAACTCGTGTCTTAGTCTATATATTAGGTTTTAAGGTTAAGTTTGATGCATCCAGCATCTGTTATCTATTATCTATATATTCTTGTGCTTAGGGGCTGTTCTTGCTACTTGTACTTCTGAGATAAGATCTTGAACCCCTGTTTTCTATTCTACTTTTTATTCAGTTTTATGATATCTATTTCAGCTATGTCTTGTGTTTCATTTGATATATTTGAGTAGATCCCTAGTTGGGTTTAGGGATTCTCACAAGGGATTTCATGATTTGTTAGGTTTAACACTGGTTAAGATTCAAACTTGTTAGTTCTTCATCTAGGATTGTACTTAATGCTTCTTTTAGCTTGATCACCTTGAAGTATGATATTAGGATGTTAAATTGGCGTGACAGTGTGATCTATAATCTGAACTATTCCTAGTGACTATGTCAGATATTCGCAATGACAGTTGGTTTAGATAACTTGTGAACATATCGAACTTGTACTTAAAGCTTGTCTGAACTTTAGGATTCGCAAAGACAGTTGGTTAGCTATGCATTAGTGATTTGAGTTCTAGAACGATTCTTAATTAGATCTTGACCAGTCGTCTTATCTTCTTTGATTGATTTCCTGAGAAGTTTCCTAGACCTGACACTTTCCTCCCATTGATTTACATCTCTATTTACTTTTCTTCATTGTTATTTCAATATCTATTATTTGCTTAGCTGGATTTGAAGCGAACACGTCTATTGTGAAACCTCAGCATCTTTGTGATTCGACCCCTAAATACTACCGTGATCTCTTAATTTGAGAGAGTAGCTGTGAGGGATAATTTGAGCATATCAATATCATCCGAGGAGTGAAGCCCTGTCACGACCGGCCACAAAGGGCCGTGACCGGTCTCGATCTCCTTGGCACGACTGGTCACAAGGGGTCGTGACCGGTGCCTCCCATCTTGACACGACCAGTCACAAGAGGCCGTGACCGGTCTGAAGCTAGCCGACCTTACTTTCCTTAAAAGTCTTCCTCGGACCAATGAAACCCTAGATCGACTTCAAAACCTATAAATACACTCTTAACCTAACCTAAAGGGTGTGGACTTCAAGACAACTTCAGAGAACAACCAAGGAGCCGCAAGAGAACTTTGGAGAGCCTCCAGCCGCCTCATCTCTTGCAAAGTTCTTGAAGTTCATCACCTCTCTTTCTCTTATTCATTCTTTGTTCTTAAGGAAAAGTCTTTGAATCTTGTTATCCCTTTTACAGAAGTAATCTTTGAACCTTAATCTTATATCTATTCAGTTTATGCTGATGAATTGTTTAAACCTTGCTTTGATGATTCTCTTAAGTATGCTTGAGTAGTTTACTTGTTGGGTTTAAAGGGGACATCAAAGGGGGCGATGGATCTATAGGTTTAGGTGGCGAGATCTGAGCCTTGTGTGATCATTTATACTGTTATTTCTATCTTAGTTTGATTATAATGCATGTTGTTAGCATCATGAACTAGCTCTGATCGTATGTATTTAGGTTTTGCTAATCGCTTGCCTAAGTGCTAGAACCTAGCTAGGATGAATGTTGTGTTATAGGAAGCACATACCACTTACCTATAGGGCTTCATGGACCAGAATCGAACTCGTCAATAATGCTTTGACCTATGTGTCGTTTCCTGCATGAGTTGAGTAATGGAGTATAGGGATTTAAGATGATTCTCTCTAAGACATTAGGTTAATCGTTCATTAGTGCTTCGTATGTCCGAGACTTGGAAATAAACATACATTGTCTAAGGTTTCTCTTAAATAGATAGATCTCTGAACCCCCTGCGATCCCTTGAATGCCCAACGCTTTCTCTTTATTGTTTCACATCCATTTATTTACTTGCTTTCGTTACTTGTTACCGTGACTTACAATCAACAAAACCCCAATCTAAGTTCTAGCTATAATTTGGTTTATAAGGTTTGCAATACAACTTCTGTCTCTGTGGGATTCAATCTTTAAGTACTACATATATTTGCTGTGCACTTTCAGTAGTCGTGTGGTCTTTGAGGTAAAAGACTGAAGCGAAATAACACACGCATCAAGGTTTTTTAGCGCCGTTGCCGGGGAGAGATTGTTTGTTTGCATATCTAAGAACTAGCGTAACGTCTAGGACACTTAGCTTTTGCTTTTGTTTTTCTTTGTTTCAGGAGATCTTAAGGATGAACTTCAACGTTCTTCCTGAGGAATTCCAGAATCTTACAGTTGCGCAACTCTTGGCGTATCACAGAGCCTCGGATGGAGTCACTTCCGAATCCGTAGCTAGCTCTACTCGTGGGAACCACCACGGCCATCCTCGGCCACTCGTGTTTCACCACTAATGGCACACTCTCGTTGCCATCCTGCTCGATCCTCTGGAGATCGATATGTGAGTAACTCAAACTCTTTAGCTACTCATTCTTTTAACCCGCACCTTGCGGAAGATTTCTGTTTTGTAGTGAATCTGGACTTCAACTCCCAAGAAGTCATGGGGATTGATGCCATCGACCAGAGCTCGTATGGCACTCCTAAGTTCACTCCAAGGACATCACGTACTGAGGACAAGCTCATGGACCTCGTGATACAACTTGCCTCGGAACAAAGGAAGCACAAAGAAGAAGTCGACAACAAACTCTCAAAGTTTGGAACAGATTTCAGCTCGAAACTATCCACTATCGCTTGCCAAATCAAACGAGTAGAAGTCCAAGTTGAGGAGCTTAATAGCAAGTTACTTGATCAGCACTATGATGTGAGGAAACTTGAATCAAATGTTACCAACGCGGGATACAAGATCGACGCCGTGGAGGAGCATCTAGAGTAGAAGATTGAAGCTTTGCAACAAGGTTTCAATGATCCGATTGCGTATTCAAAGTGGAAAGATAATCAGTCATATGAAGCTTGTGAGCAAGAGGAAGAGGATAGATCACATGAGGAGAACCTCACGGATCAATCCAAGACACCGGAATTGTAGTGAACACGGATCGGCCTATGACTTGATCTACCCTGAAAACCTAACTACCTACCATCCGTGCTCACTACAGTACAGACGTAAGGAAGGATAGCCGAGTATCACAAGGATTACTAGCAGTCTTGATCTTAGTCCGGTCCCGCCAAGTCAGGTTTTCACCCTTCTCATTGGAATCTCGTGCCGTTCTACCAATGAGTTAGGCTTTGCAACCCTTGTCACCGATAGCCCGTTGGCTCAATCCGGACAGGATCTTTTTACCGTGTATCAAACTCGAGGTTAGGAATATCAAACCGATTTATTATTAGGTATAATACTTGAAAATACTTTCCAAAACGTTTATATGGGAATTCCTTTCTTTGTAAAACCATACATAATACACAAAAAATAGCATTTTACATTTGCAACGAAATCTACATTCGGGCCCTAGTACTCGATTCTGGGACTACTCAACTCAACTATTCCTGCAAAATAAAAAGAAAAAATGAGCAACCTAATGTTACCCAGTGAGTTGGCATCCCTCTACGGTTAGTTCTATTCCCCCCCCCCCCTCCCAAAAAATCAAAAATAACACACAACATGCAAAACACACAAAGCACGCAATAAGACCGAAAATCACGCAACTTAGACTCTAGACTCTACTAGGACCTATGAATCTTACGATTCTAATAACTAATACTCATCTAGACTTCCTGTCATCCTAGGGTTAACCCGAGTATGATGCTACCACAAAGGAGTGCCATCATACCCTCACACTCATGCCGCTACCACACAGGAGCGCCGGCATGCTTAGGATCATGTTGCTACCACAAAGGAGCACCAACATGTCCCGAAACTACCAAGGTATGCCCATTTCATCCGGTTCACCACAATCACGTGAAGCCGCATGGCCTAAAAGCACATGACTCCGACACGGATTCCACAACTCATCATATGGAGAAGCATGGCCAGACAAGCACATACCTCACCATTTGACTACCCTCACAACCTAAGACTCTAGACTCGATACCTAGGACTCTAAGACTCTAAAACTAAGCATGCAACCCACAAATCCTAGACTCTTCTAACACACAACAAACAATTCCTAAGGGTTTCTAACCAAATTTTAATCCTAGTTATGGTGATAATTCGTTAAAAATAAACCGGTTTCAAGAATAATAGTTTTCTAAGCTAGGTGATAGTTCCTAATGTTTCTAACCAAATTTTAATCCTAAGGCCGAATAATTGTTAAGATTCATTTAGCATGCGATTTCTAGGTGTAATCAAGCAATTTCATTCAAAACAAGCAATAAACAAGCAAGAAAAATGGATATCATGCATGCCTAGAAAATGCATGAAATCCCACACAAAACCAACTCACAGTGCTATGGAGTGTGACCGAGACACGGATGTTGATGTCGAGAATCGTTTGGCTAACTCGTCTTGTCCGGATTCTCCGAAGCTCCTATCTTCGCATACGGGCGCTTGGAAAGATTCTCGCCGGTCCTTGACAACTCCTTGGTAACACGATGATGAAAGGATGCAGGTTAACCTCTTAGATAGTTAGAGGGAACCTTAGGAGAATCTCTCTTGAACTTTCTGTGATTTTCTTCTCCTTAGACGATTTCTAGAGAGAATTCTTTTGGTGGAACTTCTCTCTTCTTTTAGGTGAGTTTTCGCGTTTATGGTGAATGAAGAGAATAGCTTGATAGTTCCTTCTTTTATAGGCGAATGGGGTCACATCCTCATAGAAAGATCCTTCTTTCTCTCTCCATTTGTCATTCGCATGGCCGTGTGTCTAAACCTGGAATAGTGACTTTGCATACAAGCTATATTAGTGTGAAACTTTGCATGCAAGTGACATCACACGGTCGGCTTGCCTCTTGCCCGCTGTCAGATTCATTGAATGGTGCAGTCAGCCGGTGATTAGAGACGAAAATATGGTCGCTTGGAAGGCAAGCTTCACTACCTCCATCAGCTTCGGTCATCGGCACGGTCAGGCGGCACTCGGTCATCGTGATTGAGTTCAGTACTCGAGTGGTGTCGTTCGGTCGTCGGTCGCTCGTTGTCGAGTGGTCAAGGATTTTCTCGATCACAGTTCGTCCGGTCGATCGTTTGTCGATGGCAGACTGTCGATGTTTTCTCGAAGGTTGATCGCCTGATGGTCAAATGTTCAGCAACCTCTCGATAGCATTCTCTCGATGATAAGCCGTCGGTCCTTTGGTAGCAATGGTCGATGGTTGATCGTTCGACAACATTTCCTCGGTAAGAATCTCTCGGCAGTTAGCTCTCGATAACTCGCCATTTGCTGATAGACATTCCTCGATAATCGGTCGATGCCCTTTGCCGTTTGTTTGAAAATTTTTCTTCGATAGCTGATTCTTGGTCTCGGGTGACTGCAGCTTGTTCGCGGTCGACGGTTTACGACCAACTTATGATTTCTTCGAACAATTAACGATTTTCTTCGGCAATTCTTCTTTTATTCCTAAATAAGGAAGGTTTCTAAACCCTGGCTTGATATGCTTGGCTTATTTTGATGATCGTCACTCCTTTTTCTTCCTTGATTCTCGGTAGCTTGCTCTTGTAACCAATTTCGTAATTCCTCTGGCCTTCTGATCTTTTCTTCGGGCAATGGCTTCAAATATCACAGTTTTTATTCTTCGTCTTTTTAATTTTCCCATTTCTTTTGTTTGGCTTGTCGGTTTTTCATACTTGGCCGATGGACTAGGTCGCGACTCCTGGTCAAGGTGAGGGTCATTACAGGAATGGTCTAAAGGAGAGGACTATCCGACCGATTGCGACGAGACTTACTATGAGGAGCAAGCTATAGAGAACCGCTTTGACGACTTAACTAGAGCAGATGCTGTGTTTGATGATCTATCTACTGAGGGAAGAAAGGAAGAAGACCTCACGGAAGTCTATTGTTGCATGGCCACTAGAGTCACGTAGTAAGACATGACCGAAAACGACAATATTTGGCAATTTTGGAACCAAGAAAGAACTCCGCGCCAAAACAACTTTGGACAACCACATCCAGCCCCTTACAAAAGCCATGGCCCCTGGAGACCACCACTACACAATATCCGACCCCGCTTTAAAACCCCTTACCCTAGGCGAGCCACCAATGATCAGAACCGGTTTCCTCGAAACCATTTTACGGTACGTCTTCTGCATCAAATTTTCCAAGATTATGATAATGCTCGTTCCAGGCTGAGAAGTCAAGAAGAAAGGCTTGAGAACTTGATGAAAGAATGCTTAGAAAACCAAAAGCTAAGCATGAAGACAATCCAAGAAAGGATGGATACAATCGAAGTAAGGGTTTGGGGACTTGGGAGTCGCCTTACGAGTTTGGAATGGAGAGTCAGCGACTTGGAGGCACCTTTGAAGCTTACACCTGGATACAAGGAGGAGACTTGTGAAGGGGAGGAATCTAATCGTAACCCGAGTGAAGAAGTTCTTCAGAATTCATTCAGGAAATACGGAGGACTATGTGACGAGATGACGAGTCTGCACAGGCGACTAAGGAATCTACTTTCCCGTGCACGATCGCGTAACCTGGCAAAGAGTAAAGATCCAGAATCCGAGTTCGAAGTCGTTTGTCTAAGGACAAATGATTCTTCCCAATCCGCCTAAAAGGCACAACCGTCGAGCCAACGACGTTAAACAAGTGCGCTTAGTGGGAGGCAACCCACTTGTAAGTTTTTCCTTTTTATTTTAGTTTTAGCTTAGATTTGCTTTTGTTGCTTTGGTTTTTGTTTTTGTTTTTGCATTTCAGGTTTTATAAAATAAGAAAAGAAAATAGAAAAGAAGAAAATCGAAAAGAACAAAAAGACGGAAAGGAGAGAATGCCAAGTTTGTTTTGGTGGCAAGCACATCATATAGACCTATGTGGAAGGCGACGGATTGGCCGCAACAAGAAGGCAATGCCGAGAGTCCCCACCAAACCGAATCAAGTGCCCGGACCGGTCACAAGGTGTGTAACCGGTCGAAAGAAGAGAGACGAGACCGGTGGCGTCAAGGAGAACAAGACTGGTCACAAAGCCCATGACCGGTGGCGTCAAGGAGGACAAGACCGGCCACAACTATTTGTGACCGGTCGCGTGAAGAAGGACGAGCCCAGTCACAGCCGTTTGTGACCGGTGCCAAAAGCCGTCCCAAGCCGGAGCCCCATACTGCGTCCCGTGCCAAGAGCTGTCCCGTGTCGAGCAACGAGCCACGTCCTATGTATCGTGCCACATACCAAAGAGCACCATGCCGCGTCCCGTACCAAAGATTGAGTGCCAAGAGCTGCGCGTCTGAAAGGCCGAACACCTCGCATCCGGCTGAGAACCACGAATCCAAGTCCTTGCCATGCCCTGGCCTCATCCTGGCTACATAATAGCCGCATCCCCAATGTTCTGGCCGCGTCCTGGCCGAGACCTGTACCGCGACCAACCATGCCGACTGCGCCCCATCCGCGTATGAGCCGCGTCCTACCATGCCCAGTCCTGTGTTCTTGCCGCTTTTGGCTTTGTATCCTGGTCGTGACCCACCAAGCAGCGTCCTGTACCGCATCTTGTGCCGAGCCAAGCCGCAACCTGTACCGCGACCCGTGCCGTGACCCGTACCGGATGCACTATGGCCAAGCACCCGAAAGGCCGAGAAAAAATCTGCTGACGACAACCAATCTGCCAAGGCAAACTGGACGAGGGACCAGGAAGCAGCAAGGGGACATCGCGAACAATGGTAGGAATAAAGTGGCTGCAAAGGAACGAGCCGAACCACCACCGGCCAACCTTTCCGAGACCGTTGGTGACCATAAGCAACTGCACCGGTCACGCCACATGTGACCGGTGCGGCCGAACATCCACAGAACAGCAACCTTATGCTGCTCTAACACTTTCATCCATCCCACTAGTCTGTTCCAATGTCGCGTTTAGACGTCCGACCATGCAGTTCAACCATCCGGTCACCACGACCAAGATCTCGACCGTGGCCGCAAGGACAACAACGAGACAACACTATCATCATTCTATCTTATTTATGTTTTTCTCATTTTGTTTCTTAAGACTATTGATGGTTTTTAAGTTTTTGTCTCAGGAAGGATGTAAGTAGACATTCACAACAAAAATTTGATAGACTAAGCCGAGTCCACTCGATGTCAAGCAACAAAGGATCAATGGGTAGTCACCACATTTTCACAACCATCGACCTATAAGACTCAATCGAATTCTCGATTGTGTATAAGGAAGATAACTCGATTCCATAAAGGTGACATTATTCTTAAACTCTAAATCCTTTTTAATTTGATTTTTCATCCTCATCTCTTTCTTTTTCCCACCGTGGACGGTGTCATATAAGTCTGGGGGGATGTTCCATCTTATACTAATGTTACTTTCTATTTTGTTGACTTGAGACCTTTTTCCACATTTTTACATCAATCTTCTTAAAGTTATTATCGAGTCAAATTTTTCTTTCGTTTTTATTGAGTCAAAACTAGTAGGGAATCATGATCCTATCTAACAGATGATCTTATTTGGATTAACACTCTTATGAATCTTGATTATGCTTGACTACAGAATCGATTTGGAAAGACTATGAGCTGAGTCAATATTCTGAAAGTTTCTTTCCACCAGATTATAGGATGATCCAACGTTGTCTCTAACCCTTATTATAACCTAACCTGACTTTTAATTTCTCATTTAGGGGTTGGATATACATCGGACGAGACCTCTTCGAGCCACATAAGACACTGCACTACTTCACAAAGTATGATTCCCCTCTCTCTTCCCTTTAGTACTCTAAAAAAAAAGAGAGAAGAAAAGAAGAAAAGAAAAGAAAAAGAAAACAAAAGAAAAGAAAGAAAAGCGGATACGAGTTGATGTGACCGAGGGATAGAGTGCGTAAACCCGTGCATCTTTCGGAACCTCGCAGAGACTTTTATCCACAAAAAGAAAAGAAAAAGGACAAGGGCGGATGTGACCGAGGGATAGAGTGCGTAAACCTGTGTATCTTTCTGAACCTCGCGGAAGCCTATGTCGAAAGAAAAGGAGCAAGAGATCAATAGAAAAAATAAAATGATACCCTAGAAAAGTAGGGAAAAATTGATCTCTTGGAAGCGAGAAAAGGGAGAGGAAAGGAATCATACGAAGAATGCCTTGGCTTGGATTGGATCAACATGTCCTTTGGCTGATATCCCCTAGGTAAGACCACTTTTACTTTTTGCTTAATCTATGTAAAGAGATGACAATGGTGATTTCGAAAAGTCCTTTGGACCGTGGACTAAGATGACAAAGGGCTGTGACTGGTCTCGACCTCCTTAGCACGACTGGTCACGAGGGGTCGTGACCGGTGCCTCCCATCTTGACACGACCGGTCAAAAGAGGCCGTCACCGGTCTGAAGCTCGCCGACCTAACTTTCCTTAAAAGTCTTCCTCGGCCCAATGAAACCCTAAACCGACTTCAAAGCCGATAAATACACTCTTAACCTAACCTAAAGGGGGTGGACTTCAAGACAACTTCAGAGAACAACCAAGGAGCCACAAGAGAACTTTGGAGAGCCTCAAGCCGCCTCACCTCTTGCAAAGTTCTTGAAGTTCATCACCTCTCTTTCTCTTATTCATTCTTTGTTCTTAAGGAAAAGTCTTTGCATCTTGTAATCCCTTTTACAGAAGCAATCTCTGAACCTTAATCTTATATCTATTCAGTTTATGCTTATGAATTGTTTTAACCTTGAGATATTATTCTGGTTAGAGAATCACGCCCCAATCACACACTGACAAGCTAAGATGACGATGATAAGGCTCCAGGCTTGAGCAGCAAGCGATCTGGAGTTGAACGGGATGATAGACGTCACGAGAGGATGCGGAAGGCCTCTTGATAAGTCTGGTTCGAACAATCTAATCACTAGAATTGTTCTCAAGTATTCTAGTTCGAATCACTCGAAAAAGAAGACAAGGATCTATCAAAGAAAAGAGATTTTGATTAAAAAGAAGGATAAGATAATACATAGATTTTTCAGAGACATATAAAGAAGAGGAGACGAAGAGGAGAAGAGAGGAGGAGCAGAGGGAGTTAATGCTCGGCAAGTTTTGATACATGCCTCGGAAACTTGCCAAAGACCAACTCGAAAATAAACATACACACAACTCTCAAACATTCAGACATAAGTTTAAATTCAAAATGAGAAAATAAAATAAAAGATAGATAGATAAGATACGGGCCGCGCCAAATGATCTCGAAACGGGCCGGACTAGGTAGGACCAATGCCAAGCATAGACGGACCTATGGACCACGAACCTCATTAAAAACCTTCCTTGGAAAACCACATGGGAAAAACCAAAGCCAAGGGAAAAAGAGTGTAGGTGAGCCATAGGGCTTGACACTAGTCATCCTGGACGTGGACCATGACCAAGGTGGCCGCGGTACCACTTGTGTCCGAGTGACCTCTTTGAGCCAATGCTTGACGTAGCAAGACTCCGACAGTATGGTTAAGCTCCTTAGTCCTAGAGCGAGTCATAGAACTGGATGGTTCATTCAGAACTTCCTTGGCCGTCTAAGACCGAGTCCTAGCTCCAAGAGGCGTGTCCGGGGCTTCCTTCTCGACCGGTTCCAGCAGTTCCTCGGCCACCAACTCCAAATCCTGGTTGCTATCCATTATCACATCATGCTCCCCCAGTTGAAAAGGATTTTTCCTCAAATCCGGAGTATCTGCCACAAAAGGTATCAAGTCAGAAACTTTGAAAGTTGAACTGATGGAGTACTTACTTTGAAGGTCAAGTTTGCAGGCATTAGGTCCAATCTTCTTTAGAATTTGAAACGGGCCATCGATCCGGGGCATAAGCTTGGATTTTCTTTCTTCCAGAAACCGATATTTCCTAAGATGTATCGAGACAGGATCTCCTTCTTCATAAGCTACTTCTTGTCATCCTTTGTTTGCTTGCTTTGTATATTGTTCGGTTCTCTTTTCGATGTTAACACGAGCCTTCTCATGAATCCTTTTGACCAGTTCCACCTTTTTCTGTCCATCCAAACTAGCTCTCTCGCTCAAAGGTAAAGGGGTTAGATCCATAGGAGACAAGGGGTTAAAACCATAAATAATTTCAAAAGGTGAATACTTAGAAGCAGAATGCATGGAGTGATTATATGCAAATTCTACATGCGGCAAACATGCTTCCCAAGTATTCAAATTACTCTTTATCAATGCTCGCAACAAGGTTGATAGACTTCTATTAACTACCTCAGTTTGCCCATCAGTTTGGGGATGACAAGTAGTGGAGAATAGCAACTTAGTTCCAAGCTTAGACCACAAAGTTTTCCAAAAGTAACTCAAGAACTTAGTGTCTCTATCAGAAACAATAGACCTAGGCATTCCATGCAAGCAGCCTATTTCTTCAAAGAACAAGTTAGCTATATGAGATGCATCATCAGTTTTATTACAAGCGATGAAGTGAGCCATTTTTGAAAACCTATCAACCACAACAAAGATTGAATCCTTTCCATTCCTAGTCATAGGCAGTCCTAACACAAAATCAATAGATATGTCAGTCCAAGGATGATAAGGGATAGGCAAAGGGGTATACAAACCGTGAGGTTGAACTTTAGACTTCGCTTGCTTACAGTTGACACATCCTTTACAAATTTGTTCCACATCCTTTTTCATGTGAGGCCAATAGAAATGGTCTTGAACAACCTTCAAAGTCTTGGATACTCTGAAGTGTCCCATTAAGCCCCATGCATGTGCTCCTCTAACAAACAACTCTCGAGTAGAACAATTAGGAACACACAAACGATTATCATAAAACAAGAAACCCTTTTGTTTATAAAACCGGCCTGAAGCATGCTTTTCACATTGGTTAAAGATTTCTCTGAAGTCATTGTCGTTTTGATAAAGCTCTTTTAATTGCTCAAATCCTAACAAGTTAGTTTCAACTGTAGAAGGTAAGGTGTACCTTCGGGATAAGGCGTCATCCACCACATTATCCTTACCTTGCTTGTACTTGATGACATATGGAAATGTTTCAATGTATTCAATCCACCTCGCATGTCTTTTGTTGAGCTTATGTTGTCCTTTTAGAAACTTGAGTGACTCGTGATCGGTGTGGATGACAAATTCCTTTGGCCACAAGTAATGTTGCCACATTTGTAGGGCTTGAACCAAAACATTGAGTTCCTTGTCGTAGGTAGGGTAATTTAACATGGCTCCACCAAGTTTTTTGCTGAAATAGGCTATCGGTCTTTGATCTTGCACTAGAACAGCTCCAATACCTATACCTGATGCATCACACTCAATTTCAAAAGTTTTAGAGAAGTTTGGCAATATCAATAAAGGCGCTTGAGTAAGCTCCTTCTTAATTCGTAGAAACGCGTCTTCTTGAGCTTTTTCCTATTTGAAACCAACTTCCTTTTTGATGACTTCCGTGAGAGGTGCTGCTATGGTACTAAAATCCTTAACGAACCGTCGGTAAAACCCGGCTAAGCCATGGAACCTTCTCACTTCTCCCACGGTCCTTGGACTTGGCCAGTCTTTGATTGCTTTTACTTTCTCTTCATGAACCCTTACTCCATCTGCACTTACAACAAAACCTAAAAACACAAGTTTATCCGTACAAAAAGTACACTTCTTGGAGTTAGCATAGAGCTTTTCTTTCCTAAGGACTCCTAGCACTTTTTCTAGATGTTGGATGTGTTCTTCTAAGCTTTTACTATAGACCAGGATGTCATCAAAATATACTACCACAAAATGCCCAATGAAAGCTCTTAGAACATGATTCATCAACCTCATGAATGTACTAGGTGAATTTGTTAAACCAAAGGGCATAACTAACCATTCATACAAACCATGCTTAATTTTAAAGGCAATATTCCATTCATCCCCTTCTTTCATCCTAATTTGATGATACCCACTTTTAAGATCTATTTTATAAAATATGCTAGAACCATGCAACGCATCAAGCATGTCATCCAATCTAGGGATAGGGTGTCGATACTTCACCGTGATATTGTTGACTGCCCTACAATCGACACACATCCTCCAGCTACCATCTTTTTGGGTACAAGCAACACAGGCACAACACAAGGACTCATGCTCTCTCGGATATGTCCTTTTTCCATAAGCTCATCCACTTGTTTTTGCAGGTCCTTGGTTTCCACCGGATTAGTCCTATATACTGGTCGATTGGGAAGTGTAGCTCCTGGGGCAAAATCAATTTGATGCTCTATTCCTCGAACTGGTGGGAGTCATGGGGAGCTATCTTCGGGAAAAACGTCCTGAAATTCCTGCAAGAGATTATTCATTTCCCTCGGTAATACCGTTGCAAGGTTAGTTAGGCTTGTAAGAGCCTCCTTATAAAAAAACAGAAGAATAGTCTGTTTAGAGTGTATGGCTTTATTAACCTCATAAACTTCTTGAGGAGTCATGGGAACCAAAACTGTTTTCCTTCCGTTATACTCAAAAGAATATCTGTTAGCGAACCCTTCATGCTTGACCTTCCTATCAAATTGCCACGTTCTTCCAAGGAGTACATGTCCAACTTCCATAGGTAAGATATCACACAAGACTTCATCTTTATATCCACCAATGACAATATGAACGGTAACCTGTTTCTTGACTCTTAATTCTCCCTTTTCATTTAACCAGTGAATGTCATAAGGTTCTGGATGATCTCTGATTACTAGTCCCAGCTTTTGTACCATAGTCTCACTAGCCACATTAGTACAGCTTCCCCATCGATGATGAGACTACACAACTTTCATTTTACTTGGCATCACGTGTGGAACAAGTTTTCCTTTTGATCTTCTGTTTTGGATTGAATACACAAAGCCCTCCGAGATACAAGTATTTCCTTCCTTGAATTTCATCACCTCTCTTTCTCTTATTCATTCTTTGTTCTTAAGGAAAAGTCTTTGCATCTTGTAAGCCCTTTTAGATGAGATGATAAACATCTGATGATGCAAGAACACATGATGAACAATGTCTTAGGTTAATGGATCACTTAGCTAGACTAATCCACTTCCATGGTATTAGCCTCTACACTAATCAATGAATCATCATCAACTTCCATTGGCAATTCAAATGACTAGTGAGCAATAGTAACAAGTTCTAATCCAACCACTATTCACCCTAATCAACTATTTCCATAGGCTAGGCATGAAAAGCTCATTTAAGTTTCATTCAAGCATTTTAACAAACACCTTGTGGGCATGAAAATGCAAAAGATCTAGATTAACAGTTCCTTACCTAATCTAGCATTACTAGCAACCTAAATGAAAGACTACATAAGATCTAGTCCTATACATCATCATTAATCCATCAAATCATCTCAATCACCAAATCCTAAACTCATCTAAAAGACTACTCATTCATTTCCATGAAAACACAAAGCAATAGACTTGATATTTGCAGAAACATGATCATAAGATGAATAGTTGGAGGATTTAAGAAGAGAAACGGTTTTGATACTTTGAATTTGAAAGATTAACAAAAGAGTTTTCTTCCTAAACCTCAAAGAGGCTAGAGAGAATCTCTCTAAAAACAAAGCATAACCCTCCTTATTAGGTTTAGAGGGTATTTATACTTCAAAATAAAATGGGTTTGGTTAACATCATAAACCAAAACAAACCCAGTCAACCTATTCATTAAAATCTGGTCAACATTGGTTTAGAGAAGAAAAACTTCGAAGATGCAATCCTGGCTGCCCCATCCTGGCTACCCGGGTCGCCAGAACTTCACATTCTGGTCTTCGCGAGTGCATCTTGGCGACCCCATCCTGGCTGGCGTTTGGTCGCCACAAATCACACCTGGGAGCTAAGAGCCGATGCTGGCGACCCCTCCTTGGCGACCTGGGTCGTCACAACCCACCGCTGTTCACTAAATTGGTCGTATCTTCTTAACCGCTGAACCAAATTACTCAAGACCACTTCCATTGGAAAGCTAATTCAATTTCCTATAACGTTTATTAAGGACTCTGGATCTGAATCTCAATGGAAGGCCTTCGTCTGAGTAGATCTTTGAGACACTTTAGAATGGTTCTTCATCATCATTTCTCTTATTTGAATCCAAATGACCTCTCTTGTTGCATAACTCATTCCAAAACCTAAAAAACAATAAAACATGCATATATATGCTCCTAAACTCTAATTATGCAATGAAAACATAAGAATCTATATGAGAAATGTCATCTAAAATGATGTAAAATAGAGGCATATCAGTCATTCAGAATGGGATACCGGAGAAGCTTGTTGATCCGGGTAGCTTTGTCTTGGATTGTTCTATCTTCCAAACAAGTTTTCAGAATTCCTTGTGTGATTTGGGTTCCAGTGTGAGTTTGATGATGTATTCAGTTGCTGTGAGGCTCGGGATGACAGACTTCACGCCTACTAAGATCACTCTGATCCTTGCGGATAGGAGTATTCGGACACCGGAAGGTCTTTTGGAAGACGTGCCAGTGTGAGTCGGCGATTGCATGATCCTGACAGATTTTATTGTGTTGAAGTACAACGATGAGCCTAAAGATCCCCTTATCCTAGGTAGGCCGTTCTTAGCCACCGCTAGTGCGCTCATTGACGTTAGAGTTGGCCGGATAACTCTGAATGTTGGGAAGTTGGTAATGAATTTTGATATGGATAAGCTGATCAAGCGACCCACTATCGATGGCCAGACTTTCTACGTGGACACCCTAAGCAATCTCGCAAAGGAGGTCTTCCAGGAGATGCATATCACTGATCCTTTAGAGAAAGCTTTGGTCTGTTCCACACAAGAGACTGGGTACCTAGATGACTTGGCTATTGAGTATACGCGGATGATGGATTCTAGCGAGCACGTGATGCGTCTTGTTACTCACGAGGAACTCGAGCCAGCAACTCTCAACGCCGCTGCACACGCTGATTGGAGTGAGGATAAACTCCCAAGATCGTGCTCTAGACACTTCCTGCAGGACTAAGGTACGCGTTCCGTGGACCTAACTCCACTTATCCTGTTATTGTTAATGCTGCTTTGAACAATGCAGAGCTCACTCTTTTGCTAAGCAAGCTGCACAAATATCGCAAAGCTCTTGGCTATACTCTTGATGATATTTCAGGTATCTCCCCAGACTTGTGCATGCGTCGGATTCATGATCGGGGTCAAATTAACCCTAAATCTACTCTCTCAAATTAAGAGATCATGGTAATACTTAGGGATCAAATCCACAGAGACTCTGCGGCTTCACAATAGACGAGTTCGTTTCAAGCTCAGCTAAGCAATGAATAAGTATTGAAAAGACAACGCAAAGAAAGTAAATAATGATGTAATCAAGTGTGGAAAAGCGTCAGGTCTAGGGAACTTCTCAGGAAATCAATCAAAGCAGGAATAAACAACTGGTCAAGATCTAATTAAGAATCGTTCTAGAACTCAAATCACTAATATATAGCTAACCAACTGTCGTTGCGAAAACTATCTATGACATAAACCTAAGAGACCAACTGTCGTTGCGAATCCTAAAGTTCTGACAAGCTTAAAGTACAAGTTTGATATGTTCACAAGTTATCTAAACCAACTGTCGTTGCGAATATCTAACATGCTCACTAGGATTAGTTCAGATTATAAATTACGATGTCACGCCAATTTAACAACCTAATATCATACTTTTAGGTGATCAAGCTAAAAGAAGCATAAAGCACAATCCTAGATGAAGAACTAACAAGTCTGAATCTTAACCAGTGTTAAACCTAACAAATAATGAAATCCCTATGAGAATCCCTAAACCTAACAAGGGATCTACTCAGACATAACAAATGAAACACAAGATATAACTGAAATAGATATCTTAAACTGAATCAAAAGTAGAATAAAGAAACAAGGGTTCAAAATCTTCTCATTGAAGTACAAGTAGCAAGATCAGCCCCTAAGCAATGGAATAGATAAAAGACTGGAAACTGGATGCTGAATCGATGAAAGATCAAAGGTACATCCAACTTAACCTAGAAACCTAATATATAGATTAATACACAAGTTGGGTCTCTTTTGTAGACTTCTGGAACTTTCTGGGGCCAAACTGCAAATATTCAGAACTTGGTTAATTTTACATGGACGTCTGACGATGGGTGTCGACCGACACCAGTGATGAGTGTCGATCGACACCACTGACCACTGAAAACATCGACTTCGTCTTCTCAGCAACAAATGCTCCATAATGCTCCATAATCATCCAAAAAGTCCCAAACGCGTAAAATCTGTAAAACACTCGATAAAGACTCAAAAGACACGGTTAAGACTCAATAAAGAACTTATATCATGGCTTAAAACCGGTAAAATCTATGATATATCAACTCCCCCAGACTTAGCTTTTGCTTGCCCTCAAGCAAAATAGAAAACTAAACAAGAGAAAGAAGTTTGAAAACACAGAAACTCATTTCGTCATAAGAATATCACAGTCACATTCACCATAGTGATCCACTAAAAACTCTTACCTGAAAGGATCTAGACCACCATGTACTTCACCGTAGACGTTCACAGCTTTCCCGATAAAACCCACAATTTCACAGCATAGTCCACATTACCTTCATTGCCGGGTCTGATCTCTTATCTCGATGCCCAGAGCCTTCTATACTCTTTCTCATACAATACCAAAACAAAGACAACCAAATAACTATCAGTACTCTTTCTCTCCCCCAGACTTATTCTTTTTCTTATTATCTTTTTTTTTTTTTTTACTTTCTTTTCTTTTATAACTCAAAGGTGTAGTGAATAATGGGGTCACGGAAAATTTTCCTACCCTTCACGTCCATCTCTGCGTGATCATCTCAATCTCAAGTAAAATAATGAGGTCACGGGAAATTTTCCTACCCCTTTACTCAAGAGAGAATCATATCATCTTTTCTACTTTTTATTCCTTTTTTATTTTTTCTTTGGGATAAGGGTAAGGAGTACCGCTTTTATTGGTGTTTACAGAAGTTGTCTTGTTCGGTATGAACGATGAGTCAAGCCCCAGAACACAAGTCTCAAGTCCACCATTAAGCCGTTGGTTTTTCCATTAGTCTCAGATACCTAACAACCTTGAATCAAATGGTCACTTAAGTTCCTGCACAATGTGAAGGTTTCCTCGAAAAATCATAGTTTCATAAACTGATTTTGACTCAATAAAACGGACTCAACTGACTCGAAAAACTCATAAGAAAAGAAAACACATAGTTAATAACTACCTCCCCCAGACTTGAACAACACTGTCCCCAGTGGTGCCAAACCAGAGATTGGTAAACAAAAGAGAGAACTGAAACAAAGTTAGAACCAAAATTACGAAAACTTATCCGGAGATGGGTGTTGGTGTCCTCGAAACCAGAGTCGTGATAAGATGGTATTGGTCCAAGACTCCGAAATTCTAAATAAAATCTGTGAAATCAATGAAACAAAACTCAAAAGCACCATAATAAGCATCATAACATAGTTAAACAAGTTTCAAATAAAGAATCAATAACAAACTGACTCAAAAGAAAAGAAAAATAACATAAGTTCAAAATAAAATAAAAATGAAAACAAAAGAGAAAAAAGGAAAGGAAACTAGTCCTCGTCGGACTCATCCATCGAATCATCAGCAGCAGTGGACGGAGGAGATGGCACGGTATCAGGAGTGGGGAAACGGTGAGACGACAAGGGAACATGATGCGCATTAGTGATGCTAGCAGCTAGCAACCTCCACATCTGACGCATCGTGCTAACCATGTAACGACGGAAAATGGGGGCATCTGTATCATATCCCTCCGGGGTTCTGGAAAACCAAAATCAGGGAAAATAGGTAGGGGACCTCCAGCAAGGTCCTCAGCCCTCTCATCCTTAGCAGCAGAAGTGGGTGCACTCGATGATGTACCGCGACAGAGCTTACCTCGGGGAATTGTCCACAATAACTGTGGCGCGGGAGAGAAATCTAAGCAAGTCGGGTCACCTACTCTGATAGTAGTGAGGGATCACTGCGAAAGATTGACACTCCACTCGTTGCCATCCGTGCCAACAAAAACCCATAAACGATCATGTTTAAACCAACGCGCATGCTACATATATGTTGTGTCCATGGTCAAGCGTGTGGTGATGATCGTGTTGTGACTGAGCACAATCCCGAAATGCTGGAAGATAGGAGTCAAAAGACTCCCAACACCCTCAAAGATGTTCTTACCGCCAAAAACCTTACCTTTGAGAGAAACGAAATGGTTGGCGAATAAAGCTCCGAGATTCAGATTGCGGCAAGGATCACTACCATCCCATGCGTCCTCAGTCCAAACATTCTTGACACCACTGAAGAGGAGTATGAGGTCAGAGTTCCGCATTCTGGTTGGATCGGAGCGGCAAATAATCGTGTTACCTAGAACACGTAAAACATACCTCAGGACCGGATGTCGTACATTTGATTGCTTCCGCTCCTTGGAGTCATAGACCCCATTACCAAAGTGTGACCAGGACTGGTGGTTCTCATTCCAATCTGTGGCTAGGACAGTTTTGGTGGGCTCGTTCATGAATCCGTACAAACCGCAAAGGTCAGAGATGGTGATGCGGTAATGAATTCCCTTGCACATGAAGGTTAGGACCACTTCTTGTGCAACCTTTCTACCATCGTTCGCAAAGTAAAGACGACAAGTAGCAAGAAACTGACGTGCAAATCAGGGTACAGATCATATGTCGTCATGCCCATTGTTCCCAAGCCGATACCCTGCAAAACGTTGCGTACATCCGCACGAATCCCCAAAGAAGCCAAAGACGACTCATGGATAAAACGTATTGGCCTCATGTCTACAGTCAACCACGCGTTATAGAAGAGCGTGTCATACTCATCCCAATCCTCAGAGATTGGCCTCGTGTAGCAAGCAGGTTGCTCAACCTCCACCTTAGGGTCATTCTCCCAATGTTTACGCAATCTAATATTAAGATGCTCTGCCTTGGGCCAAGGATGGCGAAGCTGCAAAACAGGGACCTCAGCTGGAGGTGGGAGTGGCAGAGACACTAGGGAGGGAGTGACCGGAGCTCGAACCCTCAGTCCTTTGTGGTCTAGTTCGTTTACTTAGTCTGGAAGCCATCGTGGGTACTGGAGTCGAGCAACACTGATGAATGGTGTCGATCGACACTGAGACCTGCGAAACAAAAATCGCACAAACACAAAAACCACGAAAAATCAGAATCTCTTAGCAATCAGATCAAAACACAGAGCAATAGTAACACAAGACAAATCAAAAACAACCCATAAGAACTCTGAATCCAACCCAACACTTATTCCAGGAGAAACAATTAAGGATGAAACCTTCAATAGATAGTAAAAAGGTTGGAAGATTTGAAGATCATACCTTGGAATTGGAGTAGATGGATGGATTAAACACAAAAGCAATGAGTTTGAGGATAAAAATCGCCTAAAATCGAATTAGCAGGACAAACTCTATAGCCTATGGGTGTTTCTGTGTTTTAGGGTTTGTTTTAAGAGGGGTATGTAGAGTATTTATAGCACTTACCTTGATGGTCGGTGTCGACCGACACAAGTGATGTAGTGTCGATCGACACCACCCCTTACCTCCGTATGTCGGTTGCACTTGGTGTTGATCGACACCAATGGTTGAGTGTCGATCGACACTGATGGATTGCTCCGAGGGTGACTGGTTTCTGAGAATAAAAACAAAGAAAAACCAAACGAAAGTGAAATAAAAACAACGAAAATCATATGTACAGACTCACCAGTGGGTTGCCTCCCACCAAGCGCTTGTTTTCAGTCATTAGCTGGACTATGCAGCGGAGCTAGGCAGTGGTAGCATTGTTCCGAGCATGGTAGTACCAGAACTCTCAACCGTGTAAACATTCTCTTCTGCAAGAAAATCATCAATTGGGACAGTATCCTCGACTCTAATCCTGGAGAGATGATCAGCCACTCCGTTTTTAACCCCTTTCTTATTCCTTACCTCAATGTCGAACTCCTAAAGGAGCAGAATCCAACGCAAAAGTCGCGGCTTCGCGTCTTTCTTTTGCATCAAATACTTCAGAGCTGCGTGGTCGGTGTGGACTATAACCTTGGAACAAACCAGATAAGGTCGAAACTTCTCAAAAGCTAACACTACCGCTAACAGTTCCTTCTCGGTAGTCGCATAATTACGCTGCACATCATCCAAGGTTCTACTTGCATAGTAGATGGCATGCAGCTTCTTATCCTTCTTCTGGCCGAGTACAGCTCCAACCGCGAAATTGCTGGCGTCACACATGACCTCAAAAGGCAACTCCCAGTCCGGGGGTTGAACAATGGGTGCGGTCACAAAAGCTTTGTTGATCTGTTCAAACGCCGAGACGCATGTATCATCGAATTCAAATACCACATCTTTGCACAATAAGGCGGTGAGCGGTCTAACTATATTACTGAAGTCTTTGATGAACCTCCGATAGAAACCATCATGTCCCAAGAAACTCCTGACCCCTTTACAGAATCAGGCGCCTGTAAGTTCGTCATGACTTTGATTTTAACGCGATCGACTTCAATTCCATCCTGAGAAACCCTGTGTCCAAGAACAATACCATCTTGTACCATGAAATGGTATTTCTCCCAGTTAAGAACCAAGTTCTTCTCCTGGCATCTTTCTAGTACCTTGCACAGATTTGCCAAACACTCGTGGTAAGACGATCCGTAGACGGAGAAATCATCCATGCAATCCTCAATCATATCTGTAAAGATGGACATCATACATCGCTGAAAGGTTGCTGGAGCATTGCAAAGTCCAAATGGCATCCGATGATACGCAAATGTGCCGTAAGGACAAGTGAAAGTGGTCTTCTCCTGGTCGTCGGGGTGTATGGGAATCTGAAAGAATCCTGAATAGCCATCCAGAAAACAATAGTAAGGGTGGTTAGCTAAACATTCAAGCATCTGATCAATGAACGGTAAAGGGAAATGGTCCTTCCGTGTAGCGGCATTCAACTTCCTGTAGTCAATGCGCATCCGATGACCAGTCACAGTCCGCATAGATATTAGCTCATTCTTTTCGTTCTTTACAACGATTACACCACCTTTCTTGGGGACCACATGAACTGGACTGTCCCAATCACTATTAGAGATAAGATAGATGATGCTAGTAGCTAGGAGTTTCAGGATCTCCTTCTTCACAACTTCCTTCAGATTCGGATTCAACCTACGTTGATGCTCAATCGACGATTTTCCTTCGTCCTCTAAGTGAATCCGATGCATGCATAACTCTGGGGAGATACCTAAAATTCATCGAGAGTATAGCCAAGAGCTTTGCGATATTTGCGCAGCTTGCTTAGCAAAAGAGTGAGCTCTGCATTATTCAAAGAAGCATTAACAATAACAGGATAAGTGGAGTTAGGTCCAAGAAATGCGTACCTTATCCCTTGAGTGAGTGTCTTGAGCTCGATCTTAGGAGCCTTTGCCTCACTCCAATCGCCTTGTGCGGCAGCGTCTGGAGGTGCTTGGTCGAGTGTCTCGTGAGCAATAAGACACATCACGTGCTCGCTAGAATCCATCATACGCGTAAGCTCGACAGTCATGGCATCCAAGTGACTTAGCTCTTGCGCGGAACAAAGCAAAGCTTTCTCCAAAGGGTCAGTGATATGCATCTCCTGAAAGATCTCCTCTGCAAGATTGCTTAAAGTATCCACGTAAAAAGTCTGACCGTCGATGGTGGGTCGCTTGATCAGCTTATTCATGTCAAAGTTCATTACCAACTGTCCCACATTCAGTGTTATCCGGCCTCCTCAAACATCAATAAGCGCTCCAGCGGTGGCTAAGAAAGGTCTGCCTAGGATAAGAGGATCCTTAGGCTCATCACTGTACTTTAACACAACAAAATCCGTCGGTATCATGCAATCGCCGACTCTCACTGGCACATCTTCCAAAAGACCTTTTGGTGTCCGAACGCTCCTATCCGCGAGGATCAGAGTTATCTTAGTAGGCGTGAGGTCTGTCATCCTGAGTCCCACATCAACTGAATACTGCAGCAAACTCCCACTGGAACCCAAATCACACAAGGAATTCTTGAACCTTGCTTGGAAGATAGAGCAATCCAAGACAAAGCTACTCGGATCAACAAGCTTCTCCGGTATCCTGTTCTGAATAATAGCAATACAGACCTCAGTCATCATCATAACTCCTTCCTCTTCTCGCATATCTTGCGTAAGCATCTTCTTTAAACACCTCTTTACCACATGCAAAGTCTTGATTGCATCGATCAATGGAATCTCAATGGTGAGTTTATCCATGATTGCTCTGCACTTAGCATCATACAATTTTTGCTTAGACTTCCTGTTGTTCTTAGGAAACGAACCTTGGGTACGTAAACACGCTCAGGCACCTTCTGCAGTTCATCAACAACCGGTGCGTCTGGTGATGAGTGGTGTCGATCGACACCAATGGGTGGGTGTCGGTCGACTCTAGCCGGTGTTGATTCCTCTCTAAGTGTGGACAACGGTGTTGATCGACACTAATGATGTGTGTCGGTCCACACTGGCGGCTCCTCCGCGAATTCTTCATCGATTTCCTCTAAGTCCACAATCTCTTCACCCTTCTGAGACCTTGCCAATACAGGATTCAACTCTTTACCACTTCTCAACCTAATAGCATTGTCAGGATACTTGGGGTTGTTATCAGTTCTTCCTGAAAGAACTCGATCAGGCCGTTTGACTGACCCAATAATCTGTGCAACCTGGAGATCGAGCTTTTTCATGTGAATGTTCAAAGCGTCGATTTTACCGTTCAGATCGGTATACAGCGAGTCAATCTTTCCATTAAGATCAACCGTAATCTTCTGCTGACCCTCCAAAATCTGATCCAGCATAGACTTCATCTCATTCTGATGAGAGCGAGTGGGAGGTTGATGATAGTAAGAGGATGATCCATAGAGCGGTGTTGCTCTGGAAGGGCTTCTGATACTGGTTCTTAGGAATATAACCAGAAGAGTTCTGATTACCGGTGAAGGTACTCCGCTGATTGTTTCCACTGTAACCACCTCTATTCTGCTGATTGCCATAACGCTGACCCTAAAATCCAGTGCCACCAATGTAGTTGCAATCCTCTTCCTCATACACCTACTCTTGCTCAAATGTCTCAACCTCTGCAGCAAAGTGAACTGACTTCTTACTCGTCAGGATACTGTGAACTGAATCCAACTTTTTCTTCAACTCAGCAATCTGCTTCCCATCTATGATGTTTCTGACATTCATAGTCAGCATTCTTGTGGTATTGCTAGACGCCAAGTTCTCAATCAACTCATAAGCTTCCTCTGGAGACCTGGTATTGAAGTTCCCATTGCTTGCTGAATCTATAGCCATCTGGTACCTCCAATCAACTTGTTTGAAGAAAATACCCAACAACTGAACGAACTGAACCTGGGAGAAACCATGATGCGGACAATCTCTCTTATAAGCTCTGAAACGAACCCATGCCGCCTTGAATGCCTCAGTAGGCCTCTGCGTAAACTGAGAGATGTTATTCCTCAAATCCTCTGAACGTGCATCATCGTAGAAGTTTCTCAAGAAAGCCTTCTTAGTCTCATCCCAACTAGTCAGAGATCCCATCAGTAACTGCTTCAACCAGTAAGTTGCTTCACCAATAAGAGAGTGTGGGAAGAGCTTACAGAAAAGATAGTCATAGCTGACTTTATTGATCTTCATGCTAGTCAACAAATCCTCGAACCTCTCAGTATGGTCCATAGGGTGTTCATGTGACAAACCGGAGAAAGGATGTTATCCCACTAAGGAGTAATAAGACAGCTTCAGCTCGAATTCGTTCCTCTCAATGGTTGGGAGACAAATCGCAGACCTGTTAGTATAGAACTCATTAGGCCTATTGTATTCTCCTAGTGTCCTTCCTCACTCAGCTTGCCCTTGCCCCTGTACGACAGCAATTGGTCCTATGGCTGCCGGTTGGTGTTGAGCGACACCAGGGGGTGGGTGTCGATCGACACCTTCATCCTGGACAATCACGTTGCCCTCTGCATCAAGCCTTTGGCCTTGCTCGTTGCAAATGTGACCCTCTTGGTCTCTTAGAACTCCAGCTTCATCTGGTCGTAGTACAACTGGACCAACCATGTCAACAGGTTTCTTTGCTTTTCTGATCTCGCGCTCTAACTTTGCAAGCTCTTGATTCGAAAGAACTACAAGCTCGTTGTCTTTGTTGCTTCGAGTTCTGCGGTTAGGCATACACCTGAAACACACCAGACAAAAAGAAATAACGATGTAAGTAAACAAGAAAATAAAAAACTTAGACTGAACTCTACACTTAAGTCTATTGGAAACTAGAAAGAGTCCCCGACAACAGCGCCAAAATTTGATCGGGGTCAAATTAACCCTAAAGCTACTCTCTCAAATTAAGAGATCACGGTAGTACTTAGGGATCGAATCCACAGAGACTCTGCGGCTTCACAATAGACGTCTTCGTTTCAATCTCAGCTAAGCAATAAATAAGTATTGAAAAGACAATGCAAAGAAAGTACATAAGGATGTAATCAAGTGGGTAAAAGCGTCAGGTCGAGGGAACTTCTCCGGGAATCAATCAAAGCAGGAATAAACAACTGGTCAAGATCTAATTAAGAATCGTTCTAGAACCCAAATCACTAATATATAGCTAACCAACTGTCGTTGCCAAAACTATCTATGACATAAACCTAAGAGACCAACTGTCGTTGCGAATCCTAAAGTTCTGACAAGCTTTAAGTACAAGTTCGATATGTTCACAAGTTAGCTAAACCAACTGTTGTGAATATCTAACATGCTCACTAGGATTAGTTCAGATTATAAATCATGCTGTCGCGCCAATTTAACAACCTAATATCATACTTCTAGGTGATCAAGCTAAAAGAAGCATTAAGCACAATCCTAGATAAAGAACTAACAAGTCTGAATCTTAACCTGTGTTAAACCTAACAAATCATGAAATCCCTATGAGAATCCCTAAACCTAACAAGGGATCTACTCAGACATATCAAATGAAACACAAGACATAACTGAAATAGATATCATAAATTGAATCAAAAGTAGAACAAAGAAACAGGGGTTCAAAATCTTCTCTCTGAAGTACAAGTAGCAAGGAATAGATAAAATACTGGAAACTGGATGCTGAATCGATGAAAGATCAAAGGTACATCGAACTTAACCTAAAAACCTAATATATAGACTAATACACGAGCTGGGTCTCTTTTGTAAACTTCAGGAACTTCTGGGGCAAAACTGCAAATCTTTAGAACTTGGTAAATTCCGCATGGACGTCTGACGATGGGTGTCGACCGACACCAGTGATGAGTGTCGATCGACACTACTGACCACTGAAAACATCGACTTCGTCTTCTCAGCAACAAATGCTCCATAATGCTCCATAATCATCCAAAAAGTCCATAACGCATAAAACATGTAAAAGACTCGATAAAGATTCGAAAGACATGGTTAAGACTCGATAAAGCACTTATATCATGGCATAAAACTAGTAAAATCCATGATATATCAATTCACCTAGAGGATGAAGGTAAATCGTCGGTTGAGCACCAACGTAGGTTGAATCCGAATCTGAAGGAAGTTGTGAAGAAGGAGATCCTGAAAATCCTAGCTGCTGGCATCATCTATCCTATCTCTGATATTGATTGTGATGTGAGAATGGATAGCAACCAGGATGGAAAGCCGATGGCCGAGGAAATGCTGGACCCGGTCGAGGAAATGCTGGAACTGGTTGAGGAAATGCTGGAACCGATCTAGAAGGAAGCTCCGGATGAGCCATTTGGAGCTAGGACACATTCTTGGCCGGCCAAGGAAGTACCAGTTTGCTCAGTGACCCGCTCTAGGACTAAGGAGCTTAACAAAACTGTTGGAGCCTTGCTACGTCAAGCTTTGGTTCAAAGGGCCACTCGGACGCACGTGATACCGCGGCCACCTTGGTCATGGTTCATGTCCGGGAAGATTAGTGTCAAGCCCTATGGCTCACTTACACTCTTTTTCCCTTGCCTTTGGTTTTTCCCAAGTGGTTTTCCAAAGGAAGGTTTTTAATGAGGTTCGTGGTCCATAGGTTCCATTGTGCTTGGCATTAGTCCGACCTAGTCCGGCCCGTCTCGAGAGTTTAGGCGCGGCCCGTCTTTCTTTATCCTTTCTATCTTATTTCTCTTTAGTTAATTTAAATCTGAACTTATGTCTGAGAGAATTATGTGTGCGGGATTGTTATTTGTGTTTTGGTCGTTGGTGAGTTCCCAAGACCTGTCTTGGAACTCGCCGAGACTTAATTGCTCCGCTCCTCTGTTCTCCTCTTCGTATCCTTTCTCTTTATATTGTCTCTGAGACTCCTATGTATTTTCTTAACCATCTTTTTAATAAAAACTCTTTTTCTCTTTCGAGTGATTCGAATTAGAAATCTAAGAATAATTCTAGTGATTAGATTGTTCGAACCAGACTTATCAAGAGGCCTTCCGCATCCTCTCGTGGCGTCTATCATCCCATTCAACTCCAGATCGCTTGCTGCTCAAGCCTGGAGCTTTATCATCGTCATCTATTCTTCCCGGTGTGTGATTGGGGCGTGATTCTTCACCCAGAATCATATCAAGTGGTATCAGAGACACATCGAGAAGTTAAGTGATTTTGTCCCAACTTTTTCGAATTTTAATTAAATATTGGCTCGTGAAACATTTGTGAAATCAATTGAAAATGAACCTAGGATGAGACTAGTATTTGTTAAAATTGGTTTGGGAATTTTCTGAAGTGTTTTGATATTTTTCCGTGACTGATCGACTTCCACAGTCACGATTAGGGTTCTACGGAGAAACTAGGATTCCAAGGGTCATTTTCATGTTCTTACTCGTTAGGGTCAATTCGATATTCAAAAGGACTCTTTACTGGTGTATTTTGTTGTGTTGTTTCAGGAAAAAAATGTCCGATCATAGTGGAACAAGCGGCAAAAACAATCAACTCCTGATTGACGCTCTCACGGCAATGATGACTCGATTGATGGATGAGAGGTTTAACGTTTTGCAAGAGCAGGTCCTTCCAGAGATGATTCGTGATGCTAGAGGATCTCAAGGAGTTAATACAGTAAGAAATGATGAGGGAAACGATCAGCAAGCAAGACAGCAAAAGAAGTTCGAAGGGAACCCCGGGAAAACAATCAAAGACCGCTTCTAAGAGAACCAGGAGATTTTGAAGCAGATAATTACTACAGTGGCTCTTCTCGTAGCAGTCATAGGAGGCACAGGCACATGCGAAATGAGAGGAACCAGCCCCAGGATGGTTTTGGAGGACTCAAGCTCCGTATACCTTCTTTTAAAGGGAAAAATGATCTGAGTGCTTACTTGGAGTGGGAAAAGAAGATTGAATTGGTGTTTGATTGTCAACATTACACTGAGGTGAACCGAGTTAAAGTTGCAGCTACTGAGTTCATTGACTATGCTTTGAGTTGGTGGGATCAGTTGGTTACGTCTCGGAGGAGAAATCAAGAATATCCGGTTTCTACTTGGAACGAGATGAAGACTATTATGCGGAAACGTTTTGTGCCAAGTTACTATTACCGAGAGCTGCATAATCAGTTGAGGAGGCTTGTGCAAGGTAGTAAGAGTGTTGAGGAATACTACCAGGAGATGGAAACGTTGTTGATACAAGCTGATGTTCAAGAGGACCGAGAGGCTACCATGTCTAGGTTCCTAGGAGGCTTGCAGCGAGACATACAAGACCGTTTGGAGATGCAGCCTCATGTTGATCTACAGGAAATACTACACCAAGCTATACTCATTGAACAACAACTTAAGAGGAGAGGTCCCATAAGACCACATTTTGGAACCGAAAACACTAGTTACACAAGAAGCTTCCCGAGAGACGAGAAGCCGAAGATACAAAGTGAAAGCAAGCAGCCGGCTATCTCAAACCCTGAAGCAAAGACTTATGGAGATAAAGGAAAAGCTGAATCCATAACCAGTAGAATCAAGTGCTACAAGTGCCAAGGAATGGGACACTATGCGAGTGAGTGTACCAATAAGCGGATAATGGTTCTAAAGGATAATGGCGAGTATGAATCCGAGGATGAGCAACCAGCAGTTAAGCAGCATGAAGAAGAGGATGTTGAGTTACCATCTAAGGGAGAGTTGCTAGTAGCAGTGAGGACGCTCAGTATACAATCTAAGACTGAATAGCAAGAACAGAGAGCTAACTTGTTTCACACGCGATGCTATGTCAAGGGAAAAGTGTGCAGCCTTATCATTTACGGTGGTAGTTGTTCTAATGTGGCAAGTGAAACAATGGTTAAGAAGCTGGGATTGCAAATTAAGAAGCATCCAAAGCCGTATGATCTTCAATGGCTTAGCAAAGATGGAAAAATGAAAGTGAAGCATTAAGTGGAGGTTCCTATAGTCCTCGGTAAATATGAAGATGAAATCTTGTGTGATGTGCTACCTATGGAAGCTGGACATATTCTGCTTGGGAGGTCGTGGCAATCTGATAGGAAGGTAGTTCATGATGGCTTCACCAATCGGCATACGTTCGAGTTCAAGGAAAGGAAGACTTCTCTAGTACCAATGTCTCCACACGAAGTTTATCTTGATCAAGTTCGACTCCTAGGCAAACAGGAAAAATGCAAGAAAGCCAACCATTTTGCTATGGCTGGGATAAGTAAAAGAAACAAACCTTGGGCTGAACCGAACTATTTTGGACTTAATGATGATTTTACTTGTTCATTTAACTTTACACCGGTGCCACCGAGTGAGTTTGAATCTTTGCAGGTTATAGGTGATGGACCGAGACAGGATCACTTCTACCACTACAGAGTGTCTCTAGGGCCAAACAAAGCTCCACCATCTGACCAAGACAGGGAAGCCCCAAAGGAACAAAACGAAGTCTTCAAGGATTATCCTTCTGATTTGAGTGCCAAATACTTTGCTTATGATGGCGAGAAGACTCTATATGTATTTCAAGTCAAGGGAGAGAGCCAGAATAGTGTAACCATCCAAGTCCAGTCCACGGACATTCCGGACTTAACAGGATTCCTTAAACTCTATAAAATAGTTTCTAATGGCTTTAAATCAATGATAGTACAACCCGGTCTTGTTGTAGATTTCCTATCTTCTAATCAGGATTTTACTTACTATTGTGATATGACAAGATCAAAGGACATAACTAAGGTTTGCAAGGAACAGACGTTTGAAATGAAGAATAGAAACTCAACTAATGAAACCACATATCACCGAACCTTTGTTCTAGACTACTTCCGTTATACAAAGCTTGGAATCAAGGGAGATCTTTGGAAAGTGTTCAGCTCTTCTGGAAACCATGGACAGATTACATCTTCTCCAATCACCGATAGCCTTTATGCCAAACCTCTTCCTAAGCTTCCTCCTTACCTTTCATTTATTCTTGAATATTGTTATGGTCTTATCCATTTTCTACTCTTTTGGAAACTAACTTGGCGTTGTTTTTGGCATGTATTCCAGATTTGAGGACAAATCCTTTTCAACTGGGGGGGCATGATGTGAGAATGGATAGCAACCAGGATGGAAAGCCGATGGCCAAGGAAATGCTGGACCCGGTCGAGGAAATGCTGGAACTGGTCGAGGAAATGCTGGAACCGGTCTAGAAGGAAGCTCCGGATGAGCCATTTTGAGCTAGGACGTGTTCTTGGCCGGCCAAGGAAGTACCAGTTGGTTCTATGACCCGCTCTAGGACTAAGGAGCTTAACAAAACTGTTGGAGCCTTGCCACGTCAAGCTTTGGTTCAAAGGGGTCACTCGGACGCAAGTGATACTGCGGCCACCTTGGTCATGGTTCATGTCCGGGAAGATTAGTGTCAAGCCCTATGGCTCACTTACACTCTTTTTCCCTTGCCTTTGGTTTTTCTCAAGTGGTTTTCCAAAGGAAGGTTTTTAATGAGGTTCATGGTCCATAGGTTCCATTGTGCTTGGCATTAGTCCGACCTAGTCCGGCCCGTATCGAGAGTTTAGGCGCGGCCCGTCTTTCTTTATCCTTTCTATCTTATTTCTGTTTAAATAATTTAAATTTAAACTTATGTCTGAGAGAATTATGTGTGCGGGATTGTTATTTGTGTTTTGGTCATTGGTGAGTTCCCAAGGCCTGTCTTGGAACTCGCCGAGACTTAATTGCTCTGCTCCTCTCTTCTCCTCTTCGTCTCCTTTCTCTTTATATTGTCTCTGAGACTCCTATGTATTTTCTTAACCATCTTTTTAATAAAAACTCTTTTTCTCTTTCGAGTGATTCGAATTAGAAACTTAAGAACAATTCTAGTGATTATATTGTTCGAACCAGACTTATCAAGAGGCCTTCCGCATCCTCTCGTGGCATCTGTCATCCCATTCAACTCCAGATCGCTTGCTGCTCAAGCCTGGAGCTTTATCATCGTCATCTTATCTTCCCAGTGTGTGATTGGGCATGATTCTTCACCCAGAATCATATCAGATTGGGTCAGTCCAGTTCATGGGGTCCCCAAGAAAGGTGGTGTTACTGTGGTAAAGAACGAGAAGAATGAGCTGATACTGATAAGCGAGGTTTTTACGCTCGGGTTTATCAAATAAACCCTTTCGTACGTTGAGTACTTAGGGGTCGATCCACAGGGAAATCAAGAATAACACACTAAGAATGCAGGAATCTATTTAATCTAAGCGAAAATCAAAAGTTGGTTTTATGGTATCGATTCAAAATAAAACATTCAACAACCTATAAATGAACAAATCATACAAATTAATTCATATGATTAAAAACTAAGGACTAGTGCATTTAAATGAACTAAACATAATTCAAATTTAGCAACTTAGAAGATTAGACAATCTAAATGAAAATCAAAGAAAGATTTAAACTTTTTATCGATATTTTAACAAACGAATTCTCGGGTGAAGCTACCGACTCGGGTGATTTCTAATCAGCTCTAGAAAAACTTAGACATTCAATCATAAGCCTCCTTAGGCCTTAGATCACTACTAAAGATTAACCCAGGTTAATGGCGCTAATCCCTTTGTCGACTACTATCCGGCATCAACTCTCGTTCGCGGAATCATAGCTAACAAGCAATGCGTACAAGTCTAACTAACCACAATTCACCTTAAGCATCGATGATTAGTCGGTTAAGATGTGAAAAGCGCTTATTAAATTCTCTCGGGAATTTTATCGAACACCTTTCGGGTGATAAATTCCTAATGATCTAAATCAACTTGATCAAGGCTAATCTAGCATTACGAACACTCAATAAGCAAGGATAACCGATAACTTAGCATCTAAAACTCCTAGAACTAAACTATAATCACCCTAATCACACTTCACCCAAGAACTCTAGAAGACTACTCACACATGATCAATTCACAAAAATAAACCATACAAATGATAAACATAAGCATGATAAACACAAAAGTAGAAGAAAATTTAAGAAAACTTCACTAGATGTGGCTAGATCATGAAGTCAAACTCATGAACTTTGAGAGAGTTTTTCTCTGAGTTTAGAGAGAGGTTTTAGAGAGCTAATATCAGAATAATTATTGCCTAAACAATGGCTCAGAATGAAAGTCAAAAGAGAAAAATCGGAGTTGAGTGAATGTCATTTTCTTGTGGGGTATGGGCGGCTGAGTTCAGATCGATCGATCTGGTATTGGATCGATCGATCTGGACCAGATCGATCGATCTAATGTGCTCTGGTCGATCTTGAATCTTCACGTAATTTTGCTTGAACTGGATCGATCGATCCCACCTTGGATCGATCGATCTAGTGGAGTCTACAGCAGTTTCAGCTTGCTGTCAGATTTACATGTCTTCGGTAAAACGTTCATAACTTTTGATTGCACCATAGGATTTACTTCAAACCACTTCCACATGAAAGCTAACTCAATTTTCTATGACTTTTGTAGAGAGTGCTGAAGCCTAATCGCAACTTAGAGCCTTCATATGAGTAGATCTTCCAGACCCTATGGATTGGTTCCGAAAAATCATTTCTCGTATTTTCTTCCAAATGATCCCTCATCCTTCCTCCAAGTCTCCAAGTCTTCCATTTACCTAAACTGACTCAAAACATATGCAAAAACCTATATATACAACCTAGGACTCTAAAATTCAAGTTAAAACAAAATGAGACTCAAATGCATGGAAAACTCTCAAAACTATACAAAGTGAGAATGAAAACCTATGAAAATATGCCTTAAAAACATGCAAAATATGGTGTTATCAACTCCCCCGGACTTGCCTTTTGCTTGTCCGCAAGCAAACAAGAGAAGACAAACCGAAAGAGAGGTTTGAAAGTGGGGACTCAAACCCTAAAATTCGAAAGACTTAACCATACTCGTCGCTACTCGAATCTTTTACTTTAGCGCATATGCCTTAGTATCAACAAGCTTTCATATCTACCAACTCTTCAACATTCATTTATTTTCTAACAAGATGTGGTCTCGCAAAGATGGTCTAAATCACTCTCAATCGGCTAGGAATGAGAAAGGTTCGATGGTGAAAAAGAGAGGGTTTAAAGCTTATTCATGGTTTCATCTCTCAAACAAAGTGCAAATCACATAGCATAAGTAATGGAGAGTTCGCGAACAAATGTTGGTACAAGAGCTTCTTCCACTACACTACCCAAACTCACACTTAAACTCTAATGCTTTATACATTGTCTAAAATTTAAACTTTCACCTCTCAACCCCTTTTAGAATCCGAAACCATTCAAACGCACCCATGGTGATTGTCTTAGACCGAGTCTTTTCTTTTCTTCTTTTGTTTACTAGAGAGATGCACTTATACATAAAACTCAAGATCAACTTCTTTGTTTAAGCACTCTCTAGTAGCTTTTACTTTTTCATAGATTCTTTCGGTCAATAACTCATCTTTCCTTGATTCTAAATGCCCTCTTTTTTTTTTTTTATTATTACACACCCTAAATCTAATATTACAACCTTAAATCTAGTGGAAGAAACTTCTTGTCGTTCAACCTCTTCAAAACTTCTGCAAATGAAAGCACAAAGAATAGGCCTCACTCATAGATTAACATTGGTTAGAACGAAAGGTTCGGGCCATAGGTATGGAACCATCCCAAATATGAGGATAGCTACTTGAGTTAATATAAGGGTGGCAAAATCGGGTAAAGTAACTCAAGTATATTTCATTAGACCATGAGAGTGAATTTCGACCCCTAAGCAAGATAATTAAATTTTCAATTTTGTCCAAATAAGATAGAGTTGGTATCAGTTCAGAGCAAGTCTCCACTAAGACAAAAACATTCAAGCCAAGAGATCAAAGTATGGTTAGCCCTTAAAGACTTTTCGGAAATTAGTTTCATCATTGCCCCCTATGCATATGCATATGTGATCCTAAAATGCTTCTAGACTCAATCATAAATGCCAAATGCTAATGCAAAACTACATGATTTTTTTTTTTTTTATGCAATATATTTGAATGCGTGAGACTCAAAAGAACGAAAATAAGACAAAATACACAATGTTAAATAACAATGACCTCTCCCCCGGACTTAAATCACACCGTCTCGGTGTGAGATGAATCCAAAGAGAGAATAAAAATGCAAACAAAAATAACAAAATATGTACAAAAGGTGAAATGTGAAACCTTGGAGTGGATTGGATGGATTAATGCCCTTAGTTTGCCCAATCGGAAATCGCTTTGACTGCTCACCAACGTCCTAGATAATCAAAACACACAAAAAACAAAAATCAAATCACACTCAAACAAACAAATAGACATATTATACAAGTGATAGAATTAGGGGAGTCCCCAATGGCTCGTTTAACGTCGCTTAAGCTTGACGGTGGATATTGATTTGGGTGGGCGTGAAGGTTGAGCGTGGCGGGTGTCTTCTAGCGGTCTAAGGATGGCGGTAGGCTACCGCCATGACGTGCATGTCCTCCATAGCGGTCAGTTGTAGCGGTCCCCTACCGCTAGAACATGCAAAAGGTTTTTTTTTTTTTTTTTTTTTTTTTTTTTTTTTTTTTTTTTTTTTTACATATATATATATACATATAATATAAATATATTATAGATTAGATTAGAACATACAAGAAATAAAAGAAATAAAAACCAATAATGTACAAAGGATACCATGGGATTGCCTCCCAAGTGCGCTTTGTTTATCGTCGTTAGCTCGACTTGGTTGTCGTTTAGACGGGTGTTGGGTTTGATAAAGGAACTGAGATCCTTTCTTCATTGAACTCTGATGCAAGGTATGGCTTAACCCTGTGCCCATTCACTGTAAATTCATCACCATTCTTGTTCAGAAGTGTCAAAGTTCCATAAGGTTGTACCTCTTTGACTTGGAATGGTCCCGTCCATCTCGACTTCAGTTTCCCGGGAAAGAGTTTCAGCCGAGAATTATACAGCAGCACTTGATCTCCAGCTTTGACATCTTTTATTCTGATCTTCTTGTCATGAAACACTTTTGTTCTTTCCTTATAGATCCGTGAGCTTTCGTATGCATCGAGGCGTACTTCATCAAGCTCATGCAGTTGAATCAAGCGTCTTTCAGAGGCTGTTTTGATATCAAAGTTGAGTAGTTTTACTGCCCACAATGCTTTGTATTCGAGTTCGACAGGCAGGTGACACGACTTCCCGTAGAGTAAATTGAACGGTGTGGTTCCAATTGGCGTTTTGAATGCGGTTCGATACGCCCATAAAGCATCGTCTAACTTTTTCGCCCAATCTTTTCTCGAACTACCCACAGTCTTCTCCAGTATTGCCTTGATTTGACGGTTCGAGACTTCCACTTGTCCACTCGTTTGAGGATGATAGGGCGTGGCAACTTTGTGCTTAACTCCGTGTTTCTTGAGTAAGCTTTCGAACACTTTGTTTATGAAATGGCTTCCACCGTCACTGATCACCACTCTTGGTACTCCGAATCTAGGGAAAATGATTGTTTTGAAAAGTTTAATGACCACCTTGACATCATTAGTCGGGCTTGCAACGGCTTCCACCCATTTAGAAACATAATCGACTGCCACCAAGATGTATTTGTTCCCGTAAGATGACGGGAATGGCCCCATAAAATCTATCCCCCATACGTCGAATATTTCTACTTCCAGAATTGGGTTTTGCGGCATCTCATCCCTTTTACTTATGTTCCCTTTTCTTTGGCAAGCATCACACTTGGAGACGAAGGCGTGAGCATCTTTGAATAAGCTTGGCCACCAAAACCCGGATTGGAGTACCTTTGTTGCTGTTTTGAAGGATGCAAAGTGCCCTCCATAGGTAGAGCCATGGCAATGATACAATACTCCATTCACTTCTTCTTCGGGGATACATCTTCGGTAAAGAGTATCCGAGCATCTTTTGTACAGGTACGGTTCGTCCCAATAGAAGTGAGTGATGTCCCTGTAGAACTTCCTCTTTGCATATCCTTCCAGGTTTGGTGGTTCTCTTCCGCAAGCTAGGTAATTCACAAAATCTGTATACCATGGTAGACCGAGATCGCTCAAAGTCTTTGCTTCTTCCAATTTCTTCCCAGCTTGGTAGCATTCTTTCAAGATTTCAACCACCATTATCTGCTCTTCAGGTAAGGAATCATTTATTGGAATTGTTTCTTCAATTCTTAGCCTAGACAAGTGATCCGCAACTCCATTTTCAATGCCTTTCTTGTCTCTGATTTCCATGTCGAACTCTTGCAAGAGAAGTATCCACCGGAGAAGTCTTGGCTTAGCATCTTTCTTTGCCAACAAATATCTCAGGGCAGCATGATCCGTATATACCACAATTTTTTATCCCACCAGGTATGAGCGGAATTTCTCGAATGCAAACACTACCGCTAAGAGTTCTTTCTCCGTGGTTGCATACTTCGTTTGTGCTTCGTCTAGAGTTCTGCTCGCATAGTAAATCACATGCGTTTTCTTATCCTTCTTCTGTCCCAATACCGCGCCAACAGCAAAATCACTAGCGTCGCACATGATCTCAAAAGGAAGATCCCAATCTGGTGCTTGCACTATCGGGGCACTCACAAGTGCCCTTTTGATCTCCAAAAATGCTTCAAGACAGTCTTCATCGAACTTGAATTCGACTTCTTTGCAGAGAAGCCTTGTTAGGGGTCTCGCGATCCTGGAGAAATCTTTAATGAACCGTCTATAAAAACCGGCATGTCCCAAGAAGCTTCTGATTCCTTTTACCGTAGATGGCGGTTCTAAACTCAGCATAACCTCAATCTTGGCTTTGTCTACCTCAATTCCTTTCTTCGAAATCTTATGGCCAAGGACGATTCCTTCTTGCACCATGAAATGGCATTTTTCCCAATTTAGCACAAGGTTGGTGTCTTCACATCGCTGGAGCACCCTGCACAAATTAGCAAGACAAACACCAAACGAAGAACCATATACAGAAAAATCATCCATAAAGACTTCAACCATGTCCTCAATTAAGTCTGAGAAAATAGACATTACACACCGTTGAAAAGTAGCTGGTGCGTTACAAAGCCCAAATGGCATTCTCCGATATGCGAAGGTACCATAGGGGCAAGTAAAAGTCGTTTTTTCCTGATCATTGGGGTGGATAGGGATTTGAAAGAAACCCGAATATCCATCTAGAAAGCAATAGAATGAGTGGTTCGCTAGTCTTTCTAACATTTGATCGATGAAAGGTAGAGGGAAGTGATCTTTACGAGTTGCCGAGTTCAATTTCCTATAGTCTATACACACTCTATGCCCGGTAATTGTTCTAGTGGGAATTAATTCATCCTTATCATTTTTTATAACCGTAATTCCACCTTTCTTTGGCACAACGTGAACCGGTGAAACCCATGTACTATCCGAAATGGGATATATTATCCCCGCATCTAGAAGCTTTAGAATCTCCTTCTTAACCACTTCTTTCAAATTCGGGTTTAACCGTCTTTGATGTTCAATAGAGCTCATCGATTCATCTTCTAAATGGATTCGGTGTGTACATAGAGAGGGAGAAATTCCTTTGATATCTTCTAAAGAATAGCCTATTGCTCTACGGAATTTTCTCAACTCTCTCAAGAGGGTTGACATTTCATCTTCCCTAAGGTTCTCATTGACTATTACCGGGTAAGACTCATTTGGACCTAAGAAAGCGTACCTTAGCCCAATTGGGAGCGGTTTTAGCTCCACCTTTGGTGCTTTCAGCTCGCTCCAATCATCATCGAAGTTAGTCTCACCATTGCTAACTTCTTGTTGGTCTTTAAGAGTCTCATCCAAAGCATCATTGGCATGTCCTGTTTTGATGGTTTCTTTGTTTTGTATGGCTAAAAACGAGCTCTCTCCAATAAGTGTTGCGCGCGAGTCAAGAATTCTTGTGTATGTTGCACTTTCTTCACAAAGAAACCCATGCTCTCCTTGCTTCTTGGTTAGTGCAATTTGGAGTTCGTCTTCCAAGGCTAACTCTTCCAATAGCTCATCCGCAAGTTCATCCATAACTTCTACATAAAAGACTTGACCATCAATTGTGGGCTTCTTCATTACATCATTGATGTCAAAACGCAGCACATCGTGTTTGCCCAAATGGAGGTCGATTTTTCCTCCTTTCACGTCTATGATTGCACCGGCGGTAGCCAAAAACGGTCTTCCAAAGATGAGAGGGTCTTTGGGTTCTTCATCCATCTCTAGAACCACAAAATCCGTCGGTACTATGAAATTCCCAATCATAACCGGTAAGTCTTCAATCAGTCCAATAGGGTGTCTCACTGATCTATCGGCTAGGACGAGTGATATTCTGCAAGCTTTGTAGCTTGTGAAACCTAGGCGCTTGGCAACTGAGAGTGGCATCAAGCTCACACTTGCTCCGAGATCACATAGACATTTGTCGAATGCAAGAGGTCCTAAAGCGCATGGAAGAGTAAAACTCCCCGGATCTCCAAGTTTTTTCGGCACAAGCTTCTTTTGAATAATGGCACTGCACTCATGAGTAAGTACTATCATTCCCTCCAACTCCTTTGTTCTATCTTTGATCGCATCTTTAAGGAATTTGCTGTATTGAGGGACTAGGAGAAATGCATCAACTAGTGGCATAGTCACTTGAACCTTGTCCATTTGACTATCAAAAATCGCTTTGTACTTCTCCATGAGTTGCTTCTTGAAACGGCCTGGGAAAGGGAGCTTTGGCTCATAAGGTGGTGGCACAAAAATCTTCTCAGTCTTCTCTTTGATAATACCTTTACCCTTCTCTTTTCCGGTTTCGATATCCTTTACTTTCATCTCTTCATTCCCGATCTCTATGGTCTTGATTCTCGGAGTTCTCATCGTTTTCTTTTGCTGGAAGTTCTCTATAAGGAAGCTCTTTACCACTCCTCAATGTTATAGCGTGGGCATACTCTTTTGGGTTAGGCTCCGGCTTTCCTGGTAAGGAACCCATTGGTCGCTTAGATGATGCCGCTACTTGAGAGACCTGGTTGTCCAACGTCTTCACTTGAGAAGCTAAATGCTCAAATTTTGCATTTAGATCATTGTAAGCTCCATCGATCCTCGAATTCATTCCATCCATCCTTTTACTAACCCCGTCCATCTTTGAGCCAAGATCCAAAGCAGATTTGGCTTGTGTCTCCATCATTTGTTGGAACATGTTCTTCATCTCATTGTCTTGAGATGTTTGGGTGATCGGCTGCTTTTGGTGTGCGAAACCGGGTGGTGCGAATGGTTGCCTCGGCTGAAAACCACCTTGCTTTGTTTGAAAGTTGTTCCCTTGAAAGTTGTTTCTTGGAAAATATCCTTGCTGCTGAAAGTTGGAGCTTTGAGCTTGATTAGGTTGTCCATAAGCTTTTTGTTGAAAACCTTGGTTCTGCGGGTTCGGGTTTGGATAAACTTGATCTTGGGGATTCTCAACATTCGGGTTTCGGTAGGAGAAGTTAGGATGGTTCCGGTAGTTTGGATTGAATCCTTTTTGAAATCCTCCTTGGTTCCCCACATAGTTCACCACTTCTTGTGTATCGTCTTCTTCTCTCTGATACTGAAAATCTTGGCACTCACCAGTGTTTCCAACAAAACTAACAGTCTTGTGTGAGGCGTTAAGAAGCGTATCTATCTTTTCATTCAAAGCCTTGATCTGTCTTTTGGTGTGATCGTCATAATCATTTCCTCCTCTTGAAGATCTGTCATAATCCTCGCCGTAGTTCCCATCGCTCAGAGCCAAGTTCTCTACTAACTCTTTTCCATCATTGACATCTTTTCCTAAGAAATTCCCGTTGCTCGCTGTGTCGAGAAGCATTCGGTACTTGGGCAGAACACCACGGTATAGAGTACTAAGCAATGATTCTTCGGAGAATCCATGATGTGGGCATTGCGTAGTGTATCCTTTAAATCTCTCCCATGCTTCGCTGAAACTTTCATGATTCTTTTGAGTGAAGCTCGAGATCTCGTTTCTCAAACGCGCTGTCCTTGTTGTAGAAAAGAACTTAGTCAAGAACGCCTTCTTGCATTGGTCCCATGAAGTCACAGAACCTTGTGGTAGACTCTTTTCCCATTGTCTTGCCTTGTCCCCCAGTGAGAAAGGGAACAATCTCAGCTTCAAGGCATCTTCGGAGATGCCATTCATCTTCACCATATCACATACTTGATCGAACTGGTCTAGATGATCCAAAGGGTCTTCCATAGGCAGCCCATGAAACTTGTTTCCTTGCACCATTGAGATCAAGCTTGCTTTGATCTCGAAATTATTGTTTTCCACAGCTGGTGGAAAAATTCCAGCTCGATGCCCATGTGCGCTAGGTGCATCAAACGCTCCAATAGCTCTAGGTTGTCTTGGAGGATGTTGAGGGATCACTCCAACTCCTACTCCTCTGACTTCTCCTTCTCCACCTTCAGCTGGTGGCACACGATCATCCATTTCAAATTGATCTGGTTGATCTGCTCTGTTTTCGTCCCTTCTTGCTCGTCTATTCTCTCTTTCTATCCGTCTTATGTCTGGAACGAGGGGAATGAGATTCAAATGTCCTCCACTCCTCAGGTTCATGCACCTGCAAGAAAGAAAATCAACAAGCAAGTAATTAGATAACACGAAAAATAAAACTTAGTCTCAAACAGAGTCCAAATCCTAATGGCTATTGCTAGTTTTCACCGGCAACGGCGCCAATTTGATAAGCGAGGTTTTTACGCTCGGGTTTATCAAATAAACCCTTTCGTACGTTGAGTACTTAGGGGTCGATCCACAGGGAAATCAAGAATAACACACTAAGAATGCAGGAATCTATTTAATCTAAGCGAAAATCAAAAGTTGGTTTTATGGTATCGATTCAAAATAAAACATTCAACAACCTATAAATGAACAAATCATACAAATTAATTCATATGATTAAAAACTAAGGACTAGTGCATTTAAATGAACTAAACATAATTCAAATTTAGCAACTTAGAAGATTAGACAATCTAAATGAAAATCAAAGAAAGATTTAAACTTTTTATCGATATTTTAACAAACGAATTCTCGGGTGAAGCTACCGACTCGGGTGATTTCTAATCAGCTCTAGAAAAACTTAGACATTCAATCATAAGCCTCCTTAGGCCTTAGATCACTACTAAAGATTAACCCAGGTTAATGGCGCTAATCCCTTTGTCGACTACTATCCGGCATCAACTCTCGTTCGCGGAATCATAGCTAACAAGCAATGCGTACAAGTCTAACTAACCACAATTCACCTTAAGCATCGATGATTAGTCGGTTAAGATGTGAAAAGCGCTTATTAAATTCTCTCGGGAATTTTATCGAACACCTTTCGGGTGATAAATTCCTAATGATCTAAATCAACTTGATCAAGGCTAATCTAGCATTACGAACACTCAATAAGCAAGGATAACCGATAACTTAGCATCTAAAACTCCTAGAACTAAACTATAATCACCCTAATCACACTTCACCCAAGAACTCTAGAAGACTACTCACACATGATCAATTCACAAAAATAAACCATACAAATGATAAACATAAGCATGATAAACACAAAAGTAGAAGAAAATTTAAGAAAACTTCACTAGATGTGGCTAGATCATGAAGTCAAACTCATGAACTTTGAGAGAGTTTTTCTCTGAGTTTAGAGAGAGGTTTTAGAGAGCTAATATCAGAATAATTATTGCCTAAACAATGGCTCAGAATGAAAGTCAAAAGAGAAAAATCGGAGTTGAGTGAATGTCATTTTCTTGTGGGGTATGGGCGGCTGAGTTCAGATCGATCGATCTGGTATTGGATCGATCGATCTGGACCAGATCGATCGATCTAATGTGCTCTGGTCGATCTTGAATCTTCACGTAATTTTGCTTGAACTGGATCGATCGATCCCACCTTGGATCGATCGATCTAGTGGAGTCTACAGCAGTTTCAGCTTGCTGTCAGATTTACATGTCTTCGGTAAAACGTTCATAACTTTTGATTGCACCATAGGATTTACTTCAAACCACTTCCACATGAAAGCTAACTCAATTTTCTATGACTTTTGTAGAGAGTGCTGAAGCCTAATCGCAACTTAGAGCCTTCATATGAGTAGATCTTCCAGACCCTATGGATTGGTTCCGAAAAATCATTTCTCGTATTTTCTTCCAAATGATCCCTCATCCTTCCTCCAAGTCTCCAAGTCTTCCATTTACCTAAACTGACTCAAAACATATGCAAAAACCTATATATACAACCTAGGACTCTAAAATTCAAGTTAAAACAAAATGAGACTCAAATGCATGGAAAACTCTCAAAACTATACAAAGTGAGAATGAAAACCTATGAAAATATGCCTTAAAAACATGCAAAATATGGTGTTATCAGATACCTATGCGGACTGTGACTGGTCATCAAATGTGCATTGATTACAGGAAGTTGAATGCCGCGACGAGGAAAGACCACTTCCCTTTACCTTTCATTGATCAGATGCTTGAACGTTTAGCTAACCACCCTTACTATTGTTTTCTGGATGGTTATTCAGGTTTCTTTCAGATCCCCATACACCCGACGATCAGGAGAAGACTACTTTCACTTGTCCTTACGGCACATTCCGTATCGTGGAATGCCATTTGGACTTTGCAATGCTCCAGTGACCTTTCATCGATGTATGATGTCCATCTTTACGGACATGATTGAGGATTGCATGGAAGTATTAATGGATGATTTCTCCGTCTACGGATCGTCGTACCACAAGTGTTTGGCAAATCTGTGCAAGGTACTAGCTAGATGCGAGGAGAAGCACTTGGTACTTAACTGGGAAAAGTGCCATTTCATGGTGAGAGATGGTATTTTTCTTGGGCACAGAATTTCTAAGGATGGAATCGAGGTCGATCGCGCTAAAATCAAAGTTATGACGAACTTACAAGCGCCTGATTCTGTTAAAGGGGTTAGGAGTTTCTTGGGACATGCTGGTTTCTATCGGAGCTTCATCAAAGACTTCAGTAAGATAGCTAGACCACTGACCACCTTGTTATGCAAAGATATGGCTTTTGAATTCGACGATACTTGCATTTTGGCGTTTGAACAGATAAAGAGAGCTTTAGTGACCGCACCCATTGTCCAACCTCCTGACTAGGAGTTGCCTTTTGAGGTGTTGTGTGACTCCAGCGATTTCGCGGTTGGAGCTGTACTTGGCCAAAAGAAGGATAAGAAGTTGCATGCCATATACTATGCGAGCAGAACCTTGGACGATGCACATCGCAATTATGCGACTACCAAGAAGGTACTGTTAGCGGTAGTGTTTGCTTTTGAGAAGTTTCAACCACACCTGGTTGGTTCAAAGGTCATAGTCCACACCGACCATGCAGCTCTGAAGTATTTGATGCAAAAGAAAGACGCCAAACCGAGACTTCTGCGTTGGATTATGCTCCTTCAGGAGTTCGACATTGAGGTAAAGGATAAGAAAGGGGGTTGAGAACGGAGTGTCTGATCATCTCTCAAGGATTAGAGTCGAAGATACTGTCCCGATTGTTTTACCTGCTTTCCTCCAATGATTACAACCTCTTTTATTTATTTTCTGCATTGTTATTTTAATATTCATTTACTGCTTAGTTGGATTTGAAGTGAACACGTCTATTGTGAAGCCATATAGTCTTTGTGGATTCGATGTGGATTCGACCCCTAAGTACTACCGTGATCTCTTAATTTGAGAGAGTAGCTCTAAGGGATAGTTTAAGCATATCAACAATTCAACAACAACAAATAGAATTCAATGAAGAGGTGGTGAGGAGATGAGAAGAAATTACATCAAGGAAAAATATATTAGATGGAGGAATCAAATCTATAAGAAGAAGCTAATATTGTTAAGTTTTGAGAAATTGTACATGACTTTATTTTTCTTCTTTCTTGCCGAATTTTCAGAATCTTTTAAAATATTTACTTAAAAATTAACTAATTTTCTAAAAAAATATTATTTTAGTCTTATAAGAGTATTTTATTCAAACAACACCACATGGCAAAAAGATAAAAATGAAAAACTATTTTTCAAATAATAAAACATAAACGCTTTTTTCAAAACTTAATATACTAAAATGCCTTTTTCATATTAGTTGAAACACAAACTTAATATGCTAAAATGATTTTCACCATATTGTGGTAATTGGTAAACATCTTCACATGTGTTTTACTTTAATTCCTCAATTCACATATTCATGTCACGTCCACCTTTACCAAATTCTCCTGCTCCTTCAATTTCTAATGCTTCATTATTGCTTCACGGTAGAATATATTCTTTTTGCAATTCTGATTTGTTCTTAAATTTGTTCTTTTTTTTTTTCTTTTTCTTTTTTTGATTTGATGGAAACCAAAATGAGTTATAACACTCCAACACTCCCTATGGAACACTCATCATTACTTTAATTTATGAGTTTCATTATACAATCACGAGCCCTGAAATTCAATTTAAACTGTGAAACTGAGTAACTGTTTGTGGAAAGCATAAATTCTCCTGCATGACATTATTGTGTAGAAACTCCAATTTTTTCACCATCGATTTTCCCTTCAAACTTCATTCTTTCTTGCTGAGCTCTCTCACTTGATATTTTTTGGTCTCCGTAGGTTCTCATTATTGTCTCCAATCTCGCTTTTGCTAGAATCCTTATCAATCCTCTGCACATTTTTTTAATTTGCACATTTTTTCATTTTGCACAGTTATGTACTCTTACCGCAGACCTATTGGACTAGCACAGTTATTGCACACTTATTTACATTACTGCACAGTTATTTCTATTACTGCAGAGTTATTGGAATATATTTTTAACCGCACATTTATTAACTTTACTGCACACTTATTTCTATTTGCAGAGTTATTGGACTAACATAGTTACCGCACAGTTGTTTTACGTTATGACACACTTATTTCTATTTGCACAGTTATTTTCCTTTACTGCACAGTTATTGGATTATCTTAGTTACCTCACAGCTATTCCTTATTTTGGTAGCACACTGATTGTACTCTATTGTGGCAGACTTATTGTTAACATTGTCGCACACTTAATCAAAATCTAAGGCTTAATAATTTTTTTTTTTCTTTTTTTTTACTCTTTTTTATTTTAAGTTTTTTTAATATGTTATATTTTATAATCATATATTTTAATATTTTTTTAATTATTTTTTAATTTTTAATATATTTCAAAAAAAAATTAATTGTTATTTTTTTTTTTTTTAATTTTTTTAAATTTCGTTTTTTATTAATTTTTTTATTATTATTATTTTTTATTTTTTTTTAGTTTTTTAAAAAAAAAATTTTATTTTTTTTTATTTTTTTCGTTTTTTATTTTAATTTTTTATTTATTTATTTATTTTTAATTTATTTTCAATCTATTTAAATTTATTTATTTGTCAATTAAAATATTTTTTGGTTTCTTTTTTTTACTTTTTCCGTTTTTTATTTTTTTATTGTTGATATTTTAGATTTTTAATAAAAAAAATTTATTCTTTTATTTTATTTTATTTTATTTTATTTTTATTTTTATTTTTATTTTTTTTTTTTTGAATTTTTTTTTGAAATTTTTTAATATATTTAGAATTTTAAAAAATAAATCATAATGGCAATTTCGTTATTATCTTAAAAATGATAGATAGCAATGTCTTTTAAACAAAAATCTAGATCCATCTCTCAAAACAGGTCATTCTAGTTATTTCCTACAAAATATAGGTCAATCTGAGCAAATTTCTCTTTTTTTTATCCTTTTGAATCTTCTTTAGGTTTCATTCCTGTTCTCTGTTTTTTCTTTTAGTTTTACTCTGTTCTAAGAAATCTTATCTTTCGAGCTAGTGGTGTTTCCTTTTTTTTTCCTCGTATTTTAAGTCTTACAAAATGATCTTTCTATGATTGTTTCGTCCATCCACGACCAAAAATTCCCAGAATATGACATCTCTTTTCAATTTTTTGTGTGTTTAGTATTGTATCGTGTTGTGAATGTATGTGGAAGTGTAGAAACATATATATAACCTCGTTGCCGTCAGAAATCCGTCCGAATTCTCGAAAATATAAACGGCTATATTTTAACGTATACATTTTCTGATGCATTTCTGACGGATGGCAAATTTCCGCCGGAAACGCGTCGGAAAAGATGGGTCCACAAAAGGATACAAACAGCTATATTATAATGTATCCATGTACTAATGGATTTCAAACAGAACAATGATCTGTCAGAAATTTTTGACGGATTGTGAAATATGTTTCAACGTCGGGTTCTCATCGGATATCCGTTGGAAATTTCCGACTGAACTTAGAGCCATCAAAAATTCCGTCACTTTTCCCCCTAGCTTTCTTGTAGTGCAAGTGTTCCAGACTCAACCAAGAAAGTCTACACCAAATCGAGGGTGTTAAACTTAACCAATTTGCAACTTACCATGTGTGGAACATTGGAGAACTATATATGGCGACCAGGAGAGACTCCCTCTCTCATCTAGAGGCTCTTGAATAAGTCTATATGTGCACCAGTTTATAAGCATTGAGTTTTCAATTCTCTCATTCATAGATTTTTTCAAAGGTTTTTTTTTTCTTCTTTTTGCCGATTTTTCAGAATCTTTTAAAATATTTACTTAAAGATTTTTTTGAAAAAAATGTCTCTCGAAAATTTCCCTACATACAGTATATTTTTTTTATCGCTAAAAAAATAACTGATTTTTCTAAAAAAGTATTATTTTAGTCTTATAAGAGTATTTTATTCAAACAACACCATATGGCAAAAAGAAAAAAAAAAAAAAGGTATTTTTCAAATAATAAAACATAAACAGAGTATTTTTCAAAAACAATTTCAAAACTTAATATATTAAGGTGCTTTTTTCCATATTAGTTGATACTCAAACTTAATATGCTAAAATGTTTTTCCCTATATTGTGGTAATGGGTAAACATCTTCACATGTGTTTTACTTTAACTAGATTAGGACCCGTCCGATGGACGGGTTTCTAAATTTTAAAACTAAATTAAACTTAGATGAAATTAATAAATTAAATATTTATGGTTTATGATATATCTTAAATTTTATAGAAATAAGTAGAAAACATGTTTACCTAGAAAAAGAGATAATTCCTTACAAAAAAAAAGAGATAATTACATAAGTTTATATTTTTACATGAATAAATTAATTTATTTTTCTATATTATTATTTTATTATTGACATATCAAAAATCTATACCCTGTTAATTAGCCTTTGGTTTCATCTTATTATTTGTTTTTTCGATCACCGTGTGAAATAGGTCTTGAGAAACTACCAAAAACTGAATAACCGAACCGAATCCGATCCAAAAAGGGATACCAGACCTAAATCCAAACCGATAAAAAGCCAAATGGATCCTAGACTCCTATATCCGAAATACTCGAAATACAACTATATACCCAAAATATTAATAATATATAGATTTGATGTAACCCAATCATCATATAATTATAAGCCCAGAAATATTAATTATTTTAAGACCGAAATAACCAAAATATCAAAATAACTAAAATATTTGAAATTTTGTAGTTATATTTTGGAAAATTTTATCAAATTTTATTCAAATTTAACCAATTTTTAATTCATTTTTTCCTGATATTTTGTTTACCTGAAACGACTCAAACCCAGATAGAATCGAACCAAACCAAAAATTCTAAATACCCAAATAGATCATAGGCTTCTAAACCCGATAGACCTGAACCAAACCCGAACGCCCAGCCTATGAGATCTGGAACAATGGATCCAATGACCGGTGGCTATGCTCTCACTCATATCTAGACAAGATGTTCTTCTAGCAAGATCTTTGTTTTCTATCTGATGTCCTTTTGTTTAGATCTTATTTCGACTCTCAACAGGATATCATTTTTCTCTCGCACCTTCACTCACCGAAAACTTTTATCATTCTTGGCTCCTAATAATTTTTAGCAACATCCTCTAGCTTAACTCTTCCCTCACCATCTTTCGATTTTATTCTTGTCTCGCGCTATATACATGAAGTTATTTTGTTTTCGCGGCTTCTTTTCTCTTCAGTCATCGAATTCTCATCCACCATCATCTTTAATCTCTAGCGGATGCCCCACAGCCTTGCTCCCTCCTTTGGATCCAGATTAGTCTATGAGACTTGGCTCCGCATAAGTAATGGATTTTCACTTTTTTTTTTTTTTACTTATTCCCTTTGCGAGGGAACAATTCTTTCTTCTCTTCCTCTGTGAGAGATCATTTACACATTTTTTCTTTTCTATGGAGAAAATAGTTTCTGCAGTTTTTATGTCCAATAGAGATGTTGTTTCTTCATTTCGTAAACCGAAATATTATGCATTTTCTAACCAGTTTGTTATCTTGTACCAATTATATAGAACTTCTGTTGATAAATTATACATAAACTTACTCTAAAATTGATTTAACATTTAACCAATTAGAATAGTAAATTAGGTAGGATTACAAAAAATCAATTTTGTTCGTTCAAATAATTAGAATCGTGTAAAAAATATTATTGGGGATTAAATAATCTAAAATCTAAATTTGAAATTAAAAGTTTAAATTTAATTGAAGTAATAAGATTTAACATATTTCAGAAAATAGAAATTAAAAAGTATATATATTTTATTATTTATTTGTTTCGTCAGTTTTCATTTTCGATTAAGGAAAACTAAAATAATACAATTTTTTTTTCTGCCAGAATCTTATCGATCAACCGACACATGTCGTGATCTAATAATTAAAAGCATGTTAAATTTTTATTAGTTTGTATTAAATAATATATTTAAAAAACTAAAAAATCCAAAATATGAGATGAAAAATTTTATGTTTATTAAATTTTAAAATTTAATGTTTAAAGTCTAAATATATATATTCTTATGTAATTTTTTAAATTAGTTTTAATCTAAATATCTGTTTAAATATGTTCGTAACCTTCTAATTGAGGAAGAAGAAGAGGTAGACATTAATAAGGTTGAAGTTTTAAATTAAATTAATAGTAGAAAGCTTATTTAAAAAAAGGGAATGGGTCACACTCTGGAGTGCTGAGGTGGCATCCAAAGGAGAGCTCACTCAACTTTTATATGTATGATTCCTCTATTAACATATTCATGGCATGTCCACCTTTACCATTCTCCTGCTCCTTCAATTTTCTAATGTTTCATTATTGTTCCACAGTAGAATATATTCTTTTTGCAATTCTGATTTGTCTTCAAATTTGTTCTTCTTCTTTTTTTTTTTTTTTTTTTTGATTTGATGGAAACCAAAATGAGTTATAACACTCCAATACTCCGTATGGAACACTCATCATTACTTTGATTTATGCGTTTCATTATACAATCACGAGCCATGAAATTCAATTTAAACTGTGAAACTCAGTAACTGTTTGTAGAAAGCATAAATTCTCTTGCATGACTTTATTGTGTAGAAACTCTAATTTTTTCACCATCAATTTTCCCTTCAAACTTCATCGTTTCTTGCTGAGCTCTCTCTGGTTCTATTCACTTGATATTAAGGTTTTTTTTTTTTTTTTTTTTTTTTTTTTTTTTTTTTCCTTTTGGTCCCCGTAGGTTCTTATTATTATCTCCATTCTCGCTTTTGCTAGAATCCTTCACAACCCTCCGCACATTTTTTTATTATTTTGATTCTTCTTTAGGCTTCATTCTGGTTCTCTGTTTTTTCTTTTTGTTTTACTCTGTTCTAAGAAATCTTATTTTTCGAACTAGTGGTGTTTCCCTTTCTTTTTCCTCGTATTTTCAGTTTTATTAAATGATCTTTCTATGATTGGTTCGTCCATCCACGACCAAAAATTCCCAGAATACGACATCTCTTTTCATTTTTTTGGGTTTTAGTATTGTATTGTGTTGTGAATGTATGTGGGAGTGTAGAAACATATATATAACCTTGTTGCCGTCAGAAATGCGTCGGAATTCTTGAAAATATAAACAGCTATATTTTAACGTATACATTTCTGACGCGTTTCCAACGGATGACAAATTTCCGCCGGAAACACGTCGGAAAAGATCGGTCCACAAACGGATAGAAACAGGTATATTATAATGTATCCATGTACCAATGGATTTCCAACAGAACAAAGATCTGTCAGAAATTTCCGACGGACTGTGAAATTTGTTTCGACATCGGGTTCTCGTTGGATATTCGTCGGAAATTTCTGATTGAACTTAAAATCCGTCAAAAATTCCATCACTTTTCCCCAAGCTTTCTTGTAGTGCAAGTGGTCCAGACGCGACCAAGAACCTCTACACAAAATCGAGGGTGTTAAACTTAACAAATTTGCAACTAACCATGTGTGGAACGTTGGAGAACTATATGTGGCGACCAGGAGAGACTCACTCTCTCATCTAGAGGCTCTTGAAGGAGTCTATATGTGCACCAGTAACCAGAAAATCAAAAATATCAGTATTATATGTAGGACCGCAAAAAAACGGATATGAAAACTGCGAATAAATAATAGAATTACGGAAATAAATGGGATAAAAGACGATTTTATAAAACTGGAAAAAAGTGGAGTCGAGATATAATCTCTTTCCTTAATTCTTAAAATCGCCCGTAATGTGACGGTTTGATACAATTTAGAATATCAGGATAGAACCACTAGGATACCATATTCTTTACACTGGAATTACGGAATATGCGAACAAAATAAAACGCTATACTCTCGAGACACTTACCATTTTAAGAGAGAAAGTGAGAGAAGACTTGTTGGAATTTTTTGTTGCTGGAAAAAAAATGATCTGATTAATGTCCCTCAGCGAAACACAGAGACCATGACTTTCTATAGCCAACTTTCCAACGTTTATTTTGTAGAAATAATGAGGAGAATCTCAACGTGTGATTAGAGCATTATTAGGAGACTTAATTGTCAAAGTTAATTCTCATAAATTAAAAAAACTGACAGAGACAATCATTTTGAAACAAAAGTCAATGTCGTGGGTTTTTCCATTACACCAAAAGATTCTTGTGTATTAATGCACATGTGGATTAATTGAAAATTAATTACCACATAATATGAAGAGAAGAGTTGAAACTTCTTTCTAAAATTAATGAGAATATTTGATTTTTTAAATATCAAATTCAAAACCTCATTTACGTTTAATTGCCACAAAATCTGCTCAAATAATTAACTTAATAGTGTTAAAATATTTGATCAAATTTAAACAATAATAAATATATGATTTTAACTCAAAATATTTATATGAATTAATCCCAAATAAAAAATTTATTGGGTGTATGGTCAACTATCTCTCATGCACAATTTTGTGGGACAAATGCATATGAATATCATTTGGTCAATCCGTGTTGACTTTTTAAGCTTTCAAGCTACCCACTTTTAATCCTTATTTCTTATTCACTAATTAAACCCATTTGTTTAAAAATGGGTTCCAACATCCCCACATGAATAGAAATTACTCTAAACAAAAGAAGACTCGACTGACTTTACAGACTAGACAGACTAGATAGACTCACTAGACTAGACCTAGGACTTTTCGAGAGTATAAACGAAAATTTATTGTATCTGAGATGGTGGCATATTTCATCTTTGAACCAATCATTGTTAATATCTTTCGGGTTTACTCGGCCAGGAGGTGAACATGATGTCTTGAACCACTCGGATTTTTATGTAAACCGAGACAACAACTATAACCCATCTCATTTTCTCGTAGAACTTTGTTCTCTATTGTGTTCATTTTGGCCTTGAACTTGCCTGGTTATTCGTGAGTGAACTTAGAGAATATATCCTGAACTTCATTCTCCTAGAAACGGCCTCATTTCACACTCACTAGGTGATCGCCACTAGTCTTTGCTTTAAGAAGTATCCTGTAATACCCCACGTACAAATCTATGGACGGGAATTATTAAAAGCTAATGCTTATCCTTGTTTATATATAAGAAGCACTGTTTATCATATTTGGAACTGAGTAGTGACATAAAGTCTATCAGTGCTTGTAATAGAGTTTGTTTGATTTAGTTTTCTATTTGAACCTACATCTTGGGATCACCAGTCACCTAAGTGGGGTTTTCATCAAACATTCTCTTTGGTCATAGGCATAAACCCATTCCCTTTGATGATTTCAAGAATTGATTACGAGCCAAACCTTTAGTAAATAGATCCGCTAGGTTGTCGGCTGATTTGATGTAATCAATCATAATTACACCACTTGAGATCAAGTGTCTAATGGTTTTATGATGAGACTTACCATTATAAAGAGTATTCAGTGCCCGGGCGATAGCCGATTGACTTTCACAGTGTACACGTAATGCTGGAACTGGTTTCTCCCACATTGGAATATCTTCCAAGAAGTTACGAAGCCATTCTGCTTCTTCTACGGCTTTATCTAGAGCTATGAACTCTGACACTATGGTTGATCTAGCCAACAAGGTTTGTTTGGAAGATTTCCATGATACCGCTGCACCTCCTAAAGTAAAGTTGTATCCACTTGTGAACTTTGAGTTCTTGGATACCCTTCCAGAACTGCGGGTTCTTTACCGTAGTGCATGCCATAAATTTTTGATATTGTAAGTAATTTAATACTCTTGTTATACCTTTCCAGTATTTATGACCTGGATTACTCGTGTAGCGACTTAGTACATTTACAGCGTGCGCTAGATCGGTACATTAGACTCCCAATAACACGAGCATATTCAACTTGAGAAACTGGTTCACCCAAGTGTTTGGTTAAGTGAAGTTGAGAATCAACAGGAGTTTTTGCAGTCCCGGTTACATAATTCTTGAATCTATCAAGAATATTTTCAGCATAATGAGTTTGAGACAATGTGATTCCGTCAGAAGTTCTAGTGATTTTAATCCCTAGGATTACATCTGCGAGACCCATGTCTTTCATATCGAACTGGCCGTTAAGCATGTTCTTTGTTTGTTAGATTATGTCTTTATTGCTGCCAATAATGAGCATGCCATCCACGTATAAGCACAACAACACATACCCGCTAGAAGTGACTTTTATGGAAATGCACTTATCACATTCATTAATGCGAAAACCATTTGACATCATTGCATTGTCAAATTTTTCATGCCATTGTTTTAGAGCTTGTTTTAGTTCATATAATGACTTCACAAGTCTACAGACTTTGTGTTATTGTCCTGGGACGACAAACCCTTCAGGTTGTTTCATGTAAATCTCTTCTTCTAAATCACCATTTAGAAAAGCAGTTTTAACATCCATTTGGTGGATTTCTAGGTCTCTTAATGCTGCAATTTCTGTCAGCATTCGGATGGAGGTTATTCTCGTCACCGGAGAATAGGTGTCAAAGAAATCCAGACCTTATTTTTGTTGGAAACCTTGCGCCACAAGCCTATCCTTGTATTTATCAATTAAGTCATTGGTTTTCAACTTGGTTTTGAAAATCCATTTACACCCTAGTGTTTTAAACCCTTGGGGTAGATCGGTTATTTCCCATGTATGATTTTGCATAATGGAGTCAATCTCACTATTAACGGATTATTTCCATGAAGATGCGTCTAGTGTAGACATGGCTTCAGTGAACGTTTTTGGCTCATTCTCTGCGAGAAATACCATTCTAAAATCGTCACAGTAAGATTTTTCTTTACGAGCTTGTTTGCTCCGTTGCGGTTCATCTTCAACCAGAAACCCGTAAGCACTACTATTGTGTGCATATCCGATGAAAAGAAAATCTACGGTTTTAGGTTCTATGGAAACCTTTTTAGGAGGCGGCACTACAACTTTTGCGCGGCACCCCCACACTTTCACGTATCTGTACGAAGGTACTTTACCCGTCCAGAGTTCATATGGCGTTTTGCCACTTACTTTATGCGGTATTTTGTTAAGGATATAATTTGTGGTGAACTTCCCCCCCCCCCCACAGGTTCTGGAGTATCCAAGATTCCTGCAACATTGCATTCATCATTTATTTTAGAGTTTGGTTTTTCCGTTCCGCAACTCTGTTAGATTATGGTGAATAAGAAGCGGTTTTTTGATGTATAATGCCTTGTTCTTGACAAAAAGTGATATATCATGGTTTTTATGGGTTTTAACCATGATATAAGAGTCTTTAATCGAGTCTTTTTGGTGTTTTTAGAGTCTATTGGAGTCTTTTATCTTCAGGTATGCATTTAGGACTAATGTGAAGAATATGGGAGATTTTGGAGCAAAGACCAGGAAGTTGCATCGAAGAATCACGTTTTGAGGCGAGGCATGACTTGGTGTCGATCGACACCAAGCCTCTGTGTCGATCGACACCACAGGCGGACAACTTCAGAGATTTTTGGAAGATTTACAATTTTGCCCAGAAGTTTCCAATATTTCAGCATTGGTCCTTATACGAGTTTTTAGCTATTTATAGGGTTTTGATTATCAAGCTGCAGACTCTCTTTCGATCTCAAGCTTGTATCATCTTTCTCTAATCTCTGATACTCTTTGTTCTCTACTTTTATTATACTATTGATTTCTATTCATATTATGATGATTGATTCTTTCACCATGTCTGAGTAGTTTCCTTGTTAGGCTATGGGTTTTCAAGGGTTTCTGAGGAATTGTTGAACCAGTGATTTATTAGGGTTAATTGATAGAGTTCTTCATCTAAGATTAAACTTATTGCTTATTCTAGATTCGCGACCTAGAATCTGATTTAGGGTTGTTAATTGACACGAAAGTGTAATTAATTGCTAGATCTATCTTAGGTGAGCAAAATACCTATCTGCAAAGGAATTTGATTTAGGGATTTTGTGAACAAATCGAACCTGATCATTACTGCTTGTCTAGATCTTAGAATTTAGCAAAGGAATTTGGAATTCTAGATTCAGGGATAGATAGTTTACGCAGCGGAAGCTGGTAGGTTTTACAATTGTGTTTGAGTTCTAGAACGGTTCTTACTTGTAATCCTGATGATTTAATTAGTTCACAGTTCCGAAGATTCCTGAGATTTCCCTATGCCTAACGCTTTTCTCCATTGATTCACACTTTGTTTAATTATTCGCATTGCAATTTCATTACATTATACTTTATTTAGCATAATACTTTTACTGGGATTTATTGGGTATTTCATAGTCCTTGTGGATTCGATCCCTAAGTACTACAGTGATCTCTTAATTTGAGAGAGTAGCTCAAAAACCATTAAATGGACCATCATATTCGCCTCCTCTATTACTTCAAACTATTTTAATAGTTTTCTGAAGTTGATTTTAGACTTCGAGTTTATATAGTCTGAATTTTTCTAAGACTTCATCTTTACTGTGTAATAAATATACATAGCAGTATCTTGTATAATCGTCTATGAAAGTTATAAAATACTTTTTACCGCCTCTAGATTGTATGAACTTTAAATTGCACAAATCTGTGTGGATTAATCCGAGAGGTTTGGTTGTTCTTTCGACTTGAGGGAAAGGTGTTTTAGTGAGTTTTGCTTGGACGCATACTTCACATTTATCTTTAATAAATTGCATTTCGGAATTAAGTTTAAATTAATTAATCTTTGTAAAGATTTATAATTCACATGTCCTAAATGTTCATGCCAAATATTAAAAAACTCGACCAAGTAAGCAAATGGTTTCTTATTCATTGAAACATCAGAAACAGATACATCAGAGTTCTTAAGGATTGTGTTACACGACATTTTCACAAGTCATTCCTTAACATATCCCTTACCCAGAAACACCCCATTCTTCCTAAGAATCAGCTGATCAGACTCAAAACTTGTGGCGAAGCCATGCTTGCTCATCAGAGTTCCGGAGATAAGATTCTTCCTCATGTCAGGCACGTGCCTCACGTTGGTGAGAGTTACTGCATGTCCAGTGGTGAACTTCAGCACCACTTTTCCAGTGTCTTCAATCTTGGAGACAGACTTGTTACCCATCTTCATACGGGCATCAGACTTGTTCTTTTGATAGGTGCTAAACATCTCCCTATCAAAACAGATGTGAGAAGTTGCACCGGTATCATAGATCCACCCTTTAGTCTCTTTATCACCCATATTTGCTTCCGTAACCACCGCACAGAGGTCATTTTCCGTCAAATTGGCTTGAGTGAGTGTGCTGGCCCTTTTGCGGCAATCGTCGATCTTGTGACCCCTTATGTGGCAATAAGAACACTTTCCAGTGAACTTATTAGGCGAACCTTGCTTCTTGAAACTAGTGGAGGCTTGAGTTGCAACCTTGTTAGGCACCCCTTTGTTAGAATTAGGCACAAACTTTCCTTTGCCCTTCTTCTTGTACGTATACTCAGCCACATTCACATTCTCAAAAAAAGCCGGTTCGGTCTTTCGATTAAATGACTCATTTTGAAGCCTGGAAATGAGATTTTTCATAGTCAAAGCCTTTTGTTTAAAAGCGAGATAATTCTTGAAATCACCCCAGCCCGGAGGTAGCTTTTCAATGAGACAATTCACCTGGAACGTTTCATAGAGCTTCATTCCCTCATCCGCTATCTCTTGGAGTATCAATTGTAGCTCGTGCACTTGCGCCATGATGGGTTTTGTGTTCACCATTTTGAAGTTCAGAAATTTCGCCTAAGCGAGTTTTCCTGAGCCTACATTGAAAGACTAGTACTTTCTTTTGAGAAGGTCCTAAAGGTCCTTGGAAGTTTTGACATCACTATACACGTTGTACAGCTGATCAGCCAGGCGAGCTTGAATGTAGCCTCTGCACAGATAGTCCCCATGGTTCCACGAATCGACACAAGCCACAGCGCGAACATCAGTTTCGTCGGGAGCCACAAATGGTCTGACTTCGGTGAGATACTTCTCCAATTTTAGTGTAGTCAGAAAGAAATGCATCTTTTGCTGCCACGACTTAAAGTTGGAGCCATTAAATTTGTCCGTTGTCACAATGGAAATCGAGACATTGGGAATATCAGATGTGACAAGTGGACTGCTTCCATTTTGAAGCGTAGTCCCACTTTTTTTCCCGTCATTTGAGCCTCCGTTAGTCGGATCAACAATGCTGCTAGTCATCGTTGTTTTTCTGTTTCACAAAAACACAAACGAATGTAAGATATTGGAACAGAAATATAAACAATAGCGTTTAAAATATTAAATCGCTAAAATTAATATTAAAAAAACTGTTAATGAATCGCTAACGTGCATTTTCAAACGTTTTTAATTAATACTTTATTTTCCAAAAAACGTATATTTAAATCACTAATAAAAGCATTTAAAACCGTTGTATTTTCTGAAAAAAATAAACAAATAACGTTTTTAGAATTCGCAATCAAGCATATTTCAAACGAATATTTTTATTTATTTATTTGTTTCTGAGAAAGTCAATAAATAATATTTTTTTAAGAATTTGTAATTAAGCGAAATTCAAACAATTATTTTTTTCCCAGAAAATAATAAATAACATTTTTTAGAATTAGCAATTAAGCGTAATTCAAACGATATTTTTTTTTTCCTTAGATCGATAAGATCCGATTTTGAGAATTTGTTTCGCGGGATCGAGAAAACCGTTTTGTTAAAATAAAAGAAGCGTGTACGATTTATCATGTTCCGCCAAATCACTAAAAAACAACCGCATAAGCGTTTAGATCGATTTTAAAAAGCGAATAAAAACCGTTTAGGGATTTTTAATTAATATAGAATTAAAATATATCCCCAAAACGTTTTGAAAATCCGTAGAAATCGAAATAAATCGTAAATAAAACTAAAAAACATTTTTAAAATCTGTAAGAAAGAAAAAAATGTTTTTAAAATACTTTTTTCTTTTCGTTAAAAAAATAGAAGAATTTTTAGCAATTCTCAATCCGTTTTAAACGATAAGCAGAAAGCGAATTTTAAGAATTAAGATTGTAGGACCGCAAAAAACTGGATAAAAAAATTACGAATAAATAATAGAATTACGGAAAAAATGAGATAAAGGACGATTTTATAAAACCAGAAAAGTGGAGTCGAGATATAATCTTTTTCCTTAATTCTTAAAATTATAACCATAGTGTGACGGTTTGATACAATTTAGAATCTCAAGATACAACCACTAGGAGACCGTATTCTCTACACTAGAATTACGGAATATGCGAACAAAATAAAACGGTATACTCTCGAGATATTTACAAATTTAAAGAGAGAAAGTGAGAGAAGACTTGTTGGATTTTTTTTGTTGCTGGAAAAAAAATGATCTGATTAATGTCCCTCAGAGAAGACATAGACCATGACTTTATATAGCCAACTTTCCAATGTTTTATTTTGTAGCAACAAATAACAATGAGGAGAATCTCAAAGTGTAATTGGAGCATTATTAGGAGATTTAATTGTCAAAGTTAATTCTCATAAATTGAAAAAACTGACAGAGACAATCATTTTAAAACAAAAGTCAATGTCGTGGGTTTTTCCATTACACCAAAAGATTCTTGTGCATTATTGCATATTGTAGATTAATTACCCCACAATATGAAGAGAAGATTTGAAACGTCTTTCTAAAATTTAAACAATAATAAATATATGATTTTAACTCAACATATTTATATGAATTCATCCCAAATAAAAAATTTATTGGGTGTGTGGTCCACTATATCTCATGCACATTTTTGTGGGACCAATGCATAAGAATATCATTTGGTCAATCCGTGTTGACTTTTTAAACTTTCAAGCTACCCACTTTTAATCCTCATTTCTTATTCACTAATTAAACCCATTTGTTTAAAAATAGGTTCCAACAATATATTCATTATGTCATTAGTGTAATAATTACTCCAAAATTCATATTAGTTCAGGGCTGAGATGCCGAAGATGGAGTATCCGTCGTTGTTGATGATGGTAGTGATGTTGCCACTGAGGTCGAAGATCCTGTTACTGCTGAGGTTGATGATCCTGTTATTGCCTAGGTACTTTTCATGTAGAGAAGAATCTCTTGTCCCATAGACGATGCCAATTGTTGATTACGAGGGGCAACAAGGATGTAAACGGATAAATAGAGGGAATTCAGAGATCTTCCTATTACTAAAGCATGCTCGGATAAATGATTAAAATGATTAGTTGAACCAAAAAGTTTAGGGTTTTCTTTGAAAATGTCTTATTTATGTTCATAATTTGAAAAATATCCCTTAGAAGTCATTGATATTTTTTGTAAATAAAAATGAATTTTTTAAATAACTAATTTTTGAAATAGTTTATCTATAAATAAAAAAGAATTTTCTAAATAATTACAATTCTTATTATAATTTTGAAATTTTAGAAATGAAGATGTTTTGATTTTATGTATTAAAATCTATTCATGGATAAGTTTCTAGAAATTAACTAAAAATAAAATCAAACAAAGATAAATATATATAAAATTGTGAAATTTATCTCATATTTACACATAATCTATTAAACAAGTAAATATCATTTTTTGTATAATGTGTTCTCAAAGGTCGACAATTCAACATCAATAAACAGAATTCAATGAAGAGGTGGTGAGGAGATGAGAAGAAATTACACCAAGTAAAAATATATTAGATGGAGGAATCAAATCTAGAAGGAGAAGCTAATATGGTTAAGTCTTGAGAAATTGTATATGACGTTAGATACTTATTCAGTTTATAAGCATTGAGTTTTCATAGCTCTCTTTTTTCAAAAGTTTATTTTTTCTTTTTTTTTTGCCAATTTTTCAGAATCTTTTAAAATATTTACTTATAGATTTTTTTGAAATAAAACCTGTCTCGAAAATTCGCCTACATACAGTATATTTTTTAATCGCTAGTGTAATAATTACTCCGAAATTCATATTAGTTCAGGGCTGAGGAGCCGAAGATGGAGTATCCGTCGTTGTTGACGATGGTAGTCATGTTGCCAACGAGGTCGAAGGTCCTGTTACTGCTGAGGTTGATGGTCCTGTTATTGCCTAGGTACTTTTCATGTAGAGAAGAATCTCTTGTCCCCTAGAAAATGCCAATTGTTGAATACGAGGGGCAACAAGGATGTAAACGGATAAATAGAGAGAATTCAGAGATTTTCGTATTACTAAAGCATGCTCGGATAAATGATTAAAATGATTAGTTGAACCAAAATCTTAAGGTTTGTTTTTTGAAAATGCCTTATTTATGTTCATAATTTGAAAAAATATCCCTTAGAAGTCATTGATATTTTTAGTAAATAAAAATAAATTTTTAAATAACTAATTTTTGATAAAGTTATCTATAAATAAAAATGAATTATCTAAATAATTAAAATTCTTATTATAATTTTAATTTTTTTGGAAATGAAGATGTTTTGATTTTATGTACTAAAATCTATTCATGGATAAGTTTCTAGAAATTAACTATGAATAAAATCAAATAAAGATAAATTTATATAAAATTGTGAAATTTATCTCATATTTACACACAATATAGAAAACAAGTAAATATCATTATTTGTATAATGTGTTCTCAAAGGTCGACAATTCAACATCAACAAACATAAATCTATGAAGAGGTGGTGAGGAGATGAGAAGAAATTACACCAAGGAAAAATATATTAGATGGAGGAATCAAATCTAGAAATTCAATGGTTAAGTTTTGAGAAATTGTATATGACTTTAGATACTTATTCAGTTTAAAAGCATTGAGTTTTCAAAGCTCTTATTCATAGATTTTTTCAGAGTTTTTTTTTTCTTTTTTGCCGATTTTTCAGAATCTTTTAAAATATTTACTAAAATATTTTTTTGAAACAAAATCTGTCTCGAAAATTTCCGTACATACAGTATATTTTTTTTATCTCTAAAAAAATAATTGATTTTCCTAAAAAAATATTATTTTAGTCTTATAAGAGTATTTTATTCAAACAACACCACATGGCAAAAAGACAAAAATGAATAGGTATTTTTCAAATAATAAAACATAAACAGAGTATTTTTCCAAAAATTTTCAAAACTTAATATACTAAAATGCTTTTTGCCATATTAGTTGAAATACAAACTTAATATGCTAAAATGCTTTTCACCATATAGTGGTAATTGGTAAACATCTTCACATGTGTTTTACTTTAATTCCTCTATTCACATATTCATGTCACGTCCACCTTTACCAAATTCTCATACTCCTTCAATTTGCTAATCACTACAAGAAAGCAGCCGGAAAACCGACGGAATTTCCGACGGTAAAACGACGGATTTCCGACGAAATTACATTTTTTTAAGTCGTCGAAAATTCGTCGGAAATCCGTCAGAAATTCCGACGGATTTCCGACTGACTTCTGACCGTCGGAAATCCGTCGGATATCCGTCAGAAATTCCGACGGATTTCCGACTGACTTCGTACCGTCGGAAATCCGTCGGATATCCGTCAGAAAATTCCGACGGATTTCCGACGGATAGAACCACCGGCCATTTCCGACGGATTTCCGACGGAATAATCGGCGATCGTCGGAAATCCGTCGGAAAATATGAACGTTAAAAGAGCCGTTGGTATCGCAGGTTACCGTTGTATTGTGCCGTTACATTCTGACGGAATTCCGACGGATTTCCGACGGAAGCGAGTTTATAAATATGTTTCCACACTCTTCATTTTATTTTACTCCAATTCCATCTCTCTCTCTATTTTCTTATGATATTCATGCGATTATAAACAAAAAAAAGTGGAAAGATATGTCTAGATATTTTCTTACAATGAACTACGGTTTGGCTTGATCCCAATATGGGTACGTAGGCAGCTCTAATCGAGCGCAGCTATTTAACAAAAATAATTTATTCATTTTTAATAATATTCAAATACAAAATAAATGTTATAAAATAAATATGTATCAATTTAAAAACATGTTTTAAATCATATAATGTGAATATTTAAATCCAAAAATGTCAATATATAGTATAATTCTTTGTTGTTTTAAATCCTATAATGTGAATATATATATCTCTTTTGATGTTTAACTAATTACTAAACATGATTCAATGGTTTAAAGTGTATAAACATGGTTTAATGGTTTCAAAATAAATAAACTTGTTTCCGACGGATTTCCGACGGAATGACGATATTTGCTGCATGCAATAGGTTCCCAATGCCGCGTGTTAATTTCCCAATGCCGCGTGTTAATAAATGTTAGTACATTCCGATGAATTTCCGACGGAATAGCCATCGGAAATCCGTCGGAAATCCGTCGGAATACGCGGATAAATAAACCAGATCGTCTTGTTCGCGATTCATTCGAAGAAATCAAAGAAAATTTCCCAAAAAAATCTCAAATCTCCCTAAACCTTCGATTCTTCAAAGAATTACACCAAATCTTCTTCCAATGGCTGGAAATCAAAGAAACATGTAAGTTTTTAATGTTGATTAAGAATTTGATAGGTTAGATTTGTGGATTTAGGGTTTTGAAATTTAGATCTAAGGAATTTGGTTATAGATTTGGTTGATATGTTTTAGATTAGGAATTTGGATTATGATTTTGGGTTATTTGGTTATAGATTTGGAATTGATTATAGGTTTGGAATTGATTTGGAATTGATTTAGGAATTTGGATTATAGATTTGGTTATAGATTTGGAATTGAAATTGAAATAGAAATTGATTTTACAAATTGATTTTTTGATTTAGTTGTTGTGGATTTTTTTATTTTTATACATTGAAAATGATTACACAAATTATAAATTATTTTTTAAAATTTATAATTTATATATTGAAAATAATTAATAAATGTTAGTAATTGTGAACATATTTATAATTATTTGAGACAATTAATAATAAATATATTTCTTATGATTTTTAAAAAAAAAAACTGAAATTTAAATTTTTTTAATGATTTTCGTATTTTTTGGTGTATTTTTTAAAAATTATTTTCAGAAATTGATTTAAATTATAAGTTATGAACAATGATTTATGAAATATATTTTATAAATTTATGTCTATTTTTTAAATTTTATAATGATTCTGTTTTGTTATAAATTTTTATGTAGGGATTATGGAGCATACGTCGAGTCTACGAGCGGACAGCGTCGTCACCGTAGGAGTAGAGCTGCGAGGAGTTCTCCTACGCCGTCCACACATATTCCGGATACACAGATTCCGGAAACTCATTCACCGGCACCATCCGCAACTGCTCCGACGCAGATGAGTGTCGAGGACTTCATGGCTCTTCCGGGACGAGAAAGACTTCCACGTCTTCATCCAGATTGTCGAGGAAGAGACATTTGGTAAGTGTTTTTAATTATTTATTTATTTAATTTATAAATGTACTTTTTTAAACTAATTAGGGTTTTATTAATTAAATTGTTTTGTAGGTTTGACGATTCGCACACTGGGATCTCAAAGTCAATCAACCGAATGTGCCAAGGAATGCTTCAGCATCCATATCCAACATACAGCTTAATGCCGATCCAAGATAGGGATATGTGGTTTCGCCAATTTGCGGTAATGTATTTATTTTGTTTTTTCTATTAAAATTGAATTTAAATTTTTTAAATTATTCAAATTCATCTTATTTTTAATTTGCAGCAAGAATTCAGGTGGGACAGTCACTTAACCGCTTCGGTTAGACGCGAATTCGATAAAAAATGCGCACGGGCGTATTCATGGAAGATAAACGAGTGGAAAGAAAAGTGGAAGCAGAATGATGTGCCAAGGGACTTGGTTTCGAACCCGGATCTATTTAACGGGTTCATCGCTTACTGGAATGAAGAGTCTACCAAAGAATCCGCCGCAAAACATTTTGCATCCCGGAACAGCGATCGCAAAGGAAAGGGCAAAGCGACGCACAATCTAGGTGCGAAGAGCAAGGCGACGAGGGCAAAAGAACTAGTAAGTTTTTTTTTATCCCTTCAATTTTCATTCATTAATTTTTTTTAAGTTTAAGATTCACAAATTTTACTCAATTACTTTATTTTGCATGCAGTTTCTGGAAGATGGTGTCGAACCATCTAATTTGAGATTGCTCCAAGCTGTCCACACCGGCAAGGATGGTGTAATCCACGATCAAGTCACTCTGGATATCGTCGAGAACGTCAATAGGATGCGTGAAGAGTTCCTAAATTCTCAACCAATCATTGAAGGAACTCCTCCCCTAACCGAAGTTCCTTTGGAGAAGGAAAACGAGTTCGTATTTGAGGTAAGTAAAATTTTTATTTTTATTCAAGTTTTAATTCATTTTCAATTTTTAGTCAACTTTTTTATTGCTTCCGCAGGCTATTCCGAGGTCTAAAGGCCGGTATTATGGTCTTCCCGACGATACTTCATCCTCCATTACGTCACGCTATTACGGAGGTTCTCACGGTCCACATTTAGAAGCTAAAGTGGAGGAACTCGAGACCACGGTGCAACGCCTCACAGAGGAAAACCAAGCGATGGCGGCTAGGATGGAAGCATTCATGGCTCAATACCCACCACCACCACCTTAGATCTTGTTTATGTTTTTTTAAATTATTTGTTATAAACCACTTTATGTTTAATATTTTCTGTTGTTTTAATTTTTATTTCGAATAATTTAATATTAAAGTTTTATGTTTTTTTCTATTTTAAAAAACAATTAGAATATTATTATTTTTCAAGTATGTGAATTTTTAAATTATTATAAATATTAATTAAATACCGGTTCTTAAGTGACAATCGATATTTTGATTAATATATTCTAAACTTATCATTCAAACCAATATGAATATAACATAATACAAAAACAATTCAATTGAAACGGTTAAAAAAAAAAGCCATGAAACCGCAAACCGTCGGAATTCCGTCGGAAATTTCCGACGGATTTCCGACAGATTTGGGCAAGCCGTCGGAAAATCGTCGGAAAATTCCGACGGATTTCCGACGGTTTGGGGTTTCATGGTTTTTTTTACAAATTTTACACAATAAACCTCAAACAACTAATTATATTATAAGATTATTAGATATAACACAATTTAAACTTAGTATTTAGGTTAAATTATTGTTTTCAAGATTTTGGGATGATTTACACTTAAGTTCTACATAATGAAATGTATACTTTAACTTACATGTTTACTAGTTCCTAAGTATAAATCTTAATTTTGATAAATTCTTATAAACGGAGGTGAATATTGTAAACTTATCATTGAAATCATTAATAAACCACACTACAAACACATTTCAATTGAAACGAATCGAAAAAAACTCACGAAACCACAAACTGTCGGAAATCCGTCGGAAATTTCCGACGGATTTCCGACGGGTTTAGAGAAACACGTGTTCGTTTTTAAGGTTTGTCTGACAAAAGGAATAACATATATTTTTCTTAAATCCGTCGGAAATCCGTCGGAAATTCTGACGGATTTCCGACGGACAGTGAAATTTTCGCAAAATCAAACGTTTTCGTGTCCCGCGTTAGTTGAATTTTACGAAATTATTTCTAAAGTCCGTCGGAAATCCGTCGGAAATTCCGACGGATTTCCAACGGACAGTGAAATTTTCGCAAAATCAAACGTTTTCGTGTCCCGCGTTAGTTGAATTTTACGAAATAATTTCAAAACTTCCGACGGATTTCCGACGGATATGCCGTCGGAAAATTCTGTTTATAAGCTTCGTCTTCTCCGCGAGCTCACACGAAAAATGAGAGGAAAATCTTCAAATTTTATAAATTTTAGGTTTTCAAAGTTAGATTTAGGTTTGGAATGTTAGATTTAGGTTTGGAATGTTAGATTTAGGTTTTTAATGTTAGTTTTAAGTTATAAATGTTAGTTTTAAGTTTGGAATGTTAGTTTTAAGTTTTGGAATGTTAGATTTAGTTTTTGTGATGTTAGATATGGGTTTTGAATCTTAGTTTTAGGTTTGGAATCTTATATTTAGATTTTAGAATGTTTGATTTAGGTTTTCAAAGTTAGATTTTAAGTTTGGTTAGTATATATATATATATTGAATGAATTTTAAGAAATTTGTGAATTTAGGGTTTTTGAATGTTATAGATTTAGGTTTTGAATGTTAGTTTTAGGATAAAAATATTATATTTTAGATTTTGCAATGTTAGATTTAAGGTTTTCAATGTTAGATTTAGGTTTATAATGTTAGTTTTAGGATAAAGTTTTGAATGTTAGATTTAGGTTTGTAATTTTAGTTTTAGGATAATAATGTTAGATTTAGGTTTTGTAATTAGATTTAGGTTTGAAATATTTCTTTTAGGTTTCTAATGTTTAGTTTTTGGTTTGGAATGTTAGATTTAGATTTTGGTTTTTAATGTTAGTTTAAGGTTTATAATGTTAGTTTTAGGATAAAATTATTAGATTTATATTTTGGAATGTTAGATTTAGGTTTTCAATTAACATATTTAGGTTTGGAATTTTAGTTTTAGGATAATAATGTTATATTAAGATTTTCGAATGTTAGATTTAAGTTTTGAATGTTAGATTTAAGTTTAGAATTTGAGATTTAGGATAATAATGTTAGATTTAGGTTTTGTAATTAGATTTAGGTTTGAAATGTTTATTTTAGGTTTCTATAATGTTTAGTTTTAGGTTTGGAATGTTAGATTTAGATTTTGGTTTTTAATGTTAGTTTAAGGTTTGTAATGTTAGTTTTAGGATAAAATTATTAGATTTATATTTTGGAATTTTAGATTTAGGTTTTCAATTAACATAATTTAGGTTTGGAATTTTAGTTTTAGGATAATAATGTTATATTAAGATTTTCGAATGTTAGATTTAAGTTTTGAATGTTAGATTTAAGTTTGGAATTTTAGATTTAGGATAATAATGTTAGATTTAGGTTTTGTAATTAGATTTAGGTTTGAAATGTTTATTTTAGGTTTCTATAATGTTTAGTTTTAGGTTTGGAATGTTAGATTTAGATTTTGGTTTTTAATGTTAGTTTAAGGTTTGTAATCTTATATTTAGATTTTCGATTGTTAGATTTAAACTTTGATTTGTATATTTATATAGGATATTTGTAATTTTTTTTTTTTTTTTTCAATATTTGAGAATTAACTTTTTAATTTTTAATTATATAAAATATGAATTTTGTAATTGTTTTAAATTATTACTATTAATATTTATTTTATTTCTATATTTTTAAATATTTATTAAATTATTTTGGATTTTAAATAAATTTTTTTTAATTAAAATTCGGAATATATAACTATTTATTAAATAATTTTTTTTTATTATAATTTAGCCAATCCGTCGGAAATCCGTCGGAAATCCGTCAGAAATATTCCGACGGATTTCCGACGGCTTATATTCCGACGGATTTCCGACGGAATGATGAAACGACTAAACCGACGGATTTCCGACGGTTTGACGGAACCGGAAAAACGACGGATTCCCGACGGCTCGCCGGAACACGTAAACCGACGGATTCCCGACGGCTCGCCGGAACACGTAAACCGACGGATTTCCGACGGCTCGCCGGAACACGTAAACCGACGGATTTCCGACGGCGTGCCGGAACCGGAAAACCGACGGATTTCCGACAGATTTCTGATTCATATTATCCGTCGGAAATTCGTCGGAAATACCGACGGATTTTCCATTTCCGACGAGATAGAAGCGACGGACGAATCCGTCGGAAATCCGTCGGTATTGGCCAATTCCGACGGATTCCCGACGGATTTGGCCGTCAGTTTCTCGCCAGTTTTCTTGTAGTGAATATTTCATTATTGCTTCACAGAGCAAAACATTCTCTTAAGAGAAAAAGAACAATCCAACAGTCCTCACGCCCGACTCCTCTCCTCTTCAAAGCTTGTAAGTAAGCATGCTGGTCCACCGGAAGCAAGAAAAGACTGAAACCATCCATCTCTTGTAACACTCTTTGCTGTCCTCCGAAACAACTATATTCGCCTGAGTAGATGACAACCGTATCTGACCACTCTCCATCACTCCAAATTCGTTCTGACCAATATTTATGAAGGAGCGATATCTTGGCCCGTTGCTGGGTAAATGCAGCATGTCATGTACAACGCTTGAGTCTGTAAAACTCCACCCGCGTAACACGTAGCTCCTGTAAGCTCCGTAAAGCCCATGAGATAACTCTCAGCTCCGCCACTAGTTTATTGCTAACTGGAGTAAACGCGTCTCGCGCATGAAAGAGTACATTACCTGTAAAATCTCTAGCAATCCATGAACCTCCATACATATTAGTGGCGCCTGCCGAGGAAGAATTTATATTGCATTTGACCACTCCTTCCCAAGGCTTGGACCACCTTAACTCTCCTTTCTCCATCGGCTTCCTCGCTATGGGGCGAGATGATGACTGCTCTTCATTCAGTCTAAACCATATTCCGGCATCGTCTAGGGCTTTAGCAATAATCACTTAATGATTTCCTTGTTGATTGGCATAAACTAATTTAATCGGTTTACTCAATAAATTTCACTTTAAAAAAATTAAAAAATAGCGGTCCACCATTTCAAGTAAAACATCTTAATATGCTAGCCTAAACTAGTTTTTCCATTTTTGGTAAAACATCTACTTTACTTTTATTCGAACAATCACTTGATCATCTTTTACCAAATTATGTATCTTGGTGACCATCGCTTCAGTTTCTTATTGAAGTCTCTAATCAAGCTTTCTCTTCCTCAAACCTCTTCAAATGTAATACTCCATTTCCTTTTTGAATCTTCTTTAGATTTCATTATGCTTCTCTGTTTTTTTCTTCTTTTTTTTACTCAGTTCTGAAAAAACAATTCTTTGCAATTTCAGATTTTTTGTTTGATTGTCCATGTTTCTCGTTTCATTTTTCTATTTTTCTCGTATTTTACGTCTTATAAATGATCGTTTATAATACTTCTTAAAAATTTTGGGTTTAGTAGATGTACTCTGCAGATTCACGTTGGTCTAAAATTCTAAACAAAAAAGTCTGAAATCAAAAAGTAAACTAGAAAACTCTAAATGGCTAACAACATCTATTGTCTTCTGGTTGTGGCTTATGCTCCTAATCTATATGTGTATATAAGATTCAATGAAATTGTACTTATAACTTATAACTTGTATTTGATTTGTATTTTGACATTTTTCAGATCATGGTATCGTACCGGGCCATGGCGTTGAGAATGGTGGTGTTTGTGCTCACAGTGCAGTTGTTGGGGTATAGTTATATTTTTGCAGAAGGCTATCCAGAAGAAGATCTGGTGGTGAACCTTCCTGGTCAACCGAAGGTCGGGTTCAGACAATTCGCTGGATATGTCGACGTGGACTCAGAAAATGGTCGGAGTCTCTTTTACTACTACGTGGAAGCTGTAAAACAACCTGACACGAAGCCGTTAACACTTTGGCTCAATGGAGGTTTGTGTGTTTCTTGCTCTGTTTCTCCATAATTTATATGTTTAAATTTCACATATTTGAGATTTGTGTGTTTTCGCTCTGTTTCACCATACTTCAAATATTTGAACTTTGTATCGCAGGTCCCGGTTGTTCTTCAGTCGGTGGAGGAGCATTCACTGAGTTGGGTCCATTTTATCCCACAGGAGATGGCCGTGGCCTCCGCGTTAACTCCATGTCTTGGAACAAAGGTTTACTTTGGACAAACTTATGCATAGATCAGAGAACTATGTTATTTTATATTTGATGCTCTATAGCTTTTTGTTGTGTACTGTGTAGTCTCGAATCTTCTATTTGTGGAGTCACCGGCCGGAGTTGGATGGTCTTATTCTAACCAAAGCACGGATTACAACACCGGGGACGCATTTACTGGTAAGCTCTACAAAACTTCTTTTTAAATTACATTACAAGACTTGGTTTTCTTGACATGTTTTTGTATTTGAACAGCCAATGATTTGCTTGTGTTCTTGTTGAGATGGTTTAACAAGTTCCCAGATTTGAAGTCTCGTGATCTTTTTCTCACTGGCGAAAGCTACGCAGGTTTGTCTTTGATTATTCTCGTTCTTAGTTTCAGTAATGGCTTTGCTCTTTTTTATTTATTGTTCTGAAGTTGCAACTTATTTAACTAAATTGTCTTTTTGAAGATAAAGCTAGAATTAATGAATTGAGTGGATTTTTGTTCATCTTTTTTTATTTGATTTCATTAGAGGTTACTTGTAATGGAAATGCAATTTGAATAAAAGTTCTCACCCTTCTGTTTGCCCAGTTCTATTTGTATTCTTATGTATTAGGAATTGCTTCAGTTGTGTTCTTATATTGGGATGTTGTACTATAAAATTTAGTATGCTATACACTCTTGCAGGACATTACGTACCTCAATTGGCTGATGCGATTCTCAGCTACAATTCACGCTCAAATGGGTTCAGATTCAACGTCAAAGGCCTTGCAGTAAGCAAAAGAACCTTCTACTTAACGTTCCATCAACTTTTTGTTGGCTCTGTTCTGATTCCTTGGTGTGTTTTTTCTTTCTGATCAGATCGGAAACCCGCTTCTGAAGCTTGACAGGGACTTCTCAGCTGCATATGACTTCTATTGGTCGCATGGTATGATCTCGGATGAACTGAGACTCAAAATCACTAGTCAATGTGACTTTGCCAGTCCATATACCACAACTAGTGCTTGCAATGATGCTATCATTGAAGCCCGACTCGTCAACGAGTATGTCAACTTCTATTATGTTCTCAGCGACTTATGCTACCCGTCAATTGTCCAGCAAGAGCTGAGGCTCAAGAAAATGGTTAGCCTCCCACCTTTTGTTCCACCAAAAATACATGTCTAAATCTTTGAAAATTGTTGCAGGCTACTAAGATGAGTATGGGAGTAGATGTCTGTATGCTATATGAAAGACGGTTTTACTTTAATCTTCCGGAGGTACAGAATGCGCTTCACGCAAATCGCACTAGTCTACCTTACGAATGGACCATGTGCAGCAAGTAAGTTATTTTTACCTCTTTCAGTTTTATGGATCACAAATATGAATAAAACATGCTACTGACTGTTCGCTTTGCCTATTTCACAGCCTGTTAAATTACAGTGGCATCGACATGAATGTTGACATGCGTCCGATTCTTAAGAGAATTCTACAGACCAATATACCTGTTTGGATTTTCAGGTAAGAAATTCTATTAAAGATCGCTTGTATCTCCTTCTTTCCCTGTATTATGTGATCTAACACCCAATTTGTCGATATTGAAGTGGCGATCAAGATTCTGTAATTCCATTTACAAGTTCAAGAACTCTCGTACGAGAAATTTCTCAGGATCTCAATTTCAAGACCACAGTTCCCTACGGAGTTTGGTTCCACAAAGAACAGGTACTTCCCTTACCGTTAAACGATGTTGAAATCAGTGTAAGCCAAGTTTGCTTCTTGCAAATGTTGCAAATTAACTACAAAGTTGTCCATGTTGGGGTTTTGACTAGGTTGGTGGCTGGTTCACTGAGTATGGAAAGCTATTGACCTTCGCAACAGTGCGAGGAGCGGCTCATATGGTGCCATATTCGCAGCCCTCCCGAGCTCTACATATGTTCAGTAGTTTTGTGCATGGCCAGAGATTACCCAACTCACCACATTTATCTATTGACGACTGAGAGACAAGAGATCTGTTTTACTTGTGCTTGGCAGGGGAGTCCTTCGTATTGACTATTGAAATGTAATTTGTATTATTAGTAGTAGTTACTTATTATTGTTGGGCGTATTTTTACGCTTAGGGGCTGTTTGTTTGCTCATCCATCATCTCCTTCCAAATGATTCATCCAGATAGAGTATCTGGATGATTCATCTGAATGTTGTTCGTTTCCACTTTTGGTTATTCATTTAAATGATTCATCTGAATGATAAAACAAACACTTCATATATCTCCATCTCCATCCAAATGGTTTTTGACAAAAAATGACAAAAATACCCATAGTTTACTCTAATCATATTTTTAGTCTTATTTTAACCATATTAATTTTAATTCTTGATTCAAAATATATTTACAACTAATATAATTTTTATATTCTTATTTTTAACATTTATAAATTAATTTTGCTCACGTAAATTCATATAAACTTATAAATTAAAATCCAAATTTGCCCCTTAATTTTTGTAAATCTACATCCCCATCTACATGTTTTTACTAAGAAAATGACAAATATGCTCAGACTTTAATCTAATTATATTTTAATCACAATCTAAATCATATTAATTTTTATTTTTAAATTTTTATTTTTAAGATTTATGAATTGATTTTAGTCACATAAAAACATAAATTAAAATCCAAAATCACAAAATAAATTTTTCCGCCAAAACCATAAAATCTCGAAATTGCGTTTTTGTCAAAATTGTGAAATCAAAATATTTTGTTGGAAAATCACGAAATAACCGTGAAATCACAATTTTGGTAAAAAAACGCAAAATAGCGCTTTCCCGTCAAAACCGTAAAATCTCAAAAAATACATTTTTTCCGCCAAATCCGTGAAATCACAATTTTGGTAAAAAAAAAATGCAAATTAGCGTTTTCCCGCCAAAACCGTAAAATCTCGAAATGACGTTTTCCCGCCAAAACCGTAAAATCTCGAAAATGAAAATTTTCCGCCAAAATCGTAAAATGTCGAAAATTACATTTTCCCGCCAAAACCGTAAAATCTCGAAAACATTTTTCGCCAAAACCGTAAAATCTCAAAATGACGTTTTCCCGCCAAAACCGTAAAATCTCGAAAATGAAATTTTCTGCCAAAACCGTAAAATCTCGAAAATAATGTTTTCCCGCCAAAACCGTAAAATCTCAAAAATAACGTTTTTCCGTCAAAACCGTAAAATCTCGAAAATGACGTTTTTCCGCCAAAACCGTAAAATCTCAAGAATGACGTTCTCCCGCCAAAACCGTAAAATCTCGAAAATTACATTTTCCCGCCAAAACCGTAAAATCTCAAAAATTACATTTTCCTGCCAAAACCGTAAAATCTCGAAAATGATGTTTTCCGCCACAACCGTAAAATCTCGAAAATGACGTTTTCCCGCTAAAACCGTAAAATCTCAAAAATGATGTTTTCCGCCAAAACCGTAAAATCTCGAAAATGACATTTCCCGTCAAAACCGTAAAATCTCGAACATGATGTTTCATAAAATCTCGAAAATTAAATTTTCCCGCCAAATCCGTGAAATCGCAATTTTGGTTAAAAAACGCTACAAAATTGTAAAATCTCGAAAATTACATTTTTTCCGTCAAAACCGTAAAATGACATTTTCCCACCAAAACCACAAATCTCGGATTACATTTTTCCGCCAAAATCGTGAAAATGAAATTTTTTTGCAGAAATTCTTGAAATGATGTTTTACCGCTATAAATACAAAATCACATAATTTTATTTTTTCGTCAAAACCGTAAAATTATAATTTTAGCGGAAAACAATATCAACAATATATTGTCTAATACTTTTATAAAGTTTTATGAATATTATATCAATATTTATATCATATTAAATCTATAAAACAAATAATTTAAGTTAGGGATATATTTGTCATTTGTTATTTTTGAGTGAATCATCTCCATCCAAATGATCCAATTTGGATCATTCAAATGAACCATGAAATTTTGCCTAGTTTTCAAAACTCATTCAGATGATTCAGCTAGATGATCCATTTAGATGATTCGTTTTAAGCACTAAACGAACGTCAATTCTCATCTTCATCTGGATGAACCATCTGAATGAGCTAACGAACAGCCCCTTATTAAAAACATACCCCCCTCTTAATTATAATAGTGGTTTCGTTTCACAAATATTTTATAAGACATAAAGCGCTTGGGTTTATTCTATTACAAGATCCTACATGGGTCATCACCAAATCAATTGTCCTTTTCCTAGATACCCTTGTGAACAACATTCCTCTTCAATCTCAACATTGGAGTGGTGGCGGTTTGAGATGCACCAGAGTTAGGGACCATAGGTGCAAATTCGAGCATCTTGGACCTCTGAGCAGTTTGCCTTTGCAGCTGAGTGCTGATACTATAAAACCGGCTTCTTCGAGTGACATAGGCCTCAAGATGTAAGAATCTTGAGAGCATTTGGATGTATGAAAAAAATTTAACATGAATGATGCAAAATGTTTAACTACGAAGAAGTATCATTAGATTGTCTACATGTTAATGGAATCCATGCAAATTGAGTAGCATGAGAAATTCACATTTCTGCAATGTTTTTCAGATCCGACTTGGACCCATGGTCGGATAAGTAAATCCAAAGATTCCATCACACATCCTCTTTGGATCTATTGCTAAAATCTGCTAATTATAATCTGGACCAATATGGAAACATCCGGTAAAACCCAACAAAATCCGCGTCCCAATATTATTGGTTGAACTTTATATTATTTAATTTTAGTTTAATTTGAATGTAAATATTCAAACACTTTATAATTATTGTTTTTTTTTGTCACTCAAATTACTTCACTAAACTTAACTAAATATTACATCAAACCTAGGTCTTCGGAAACTCGTTGCCAAAGAGTCCGAGATTGGTACAAACAAGAAGTACAAATCATTAAGCATAAAAGATAGGCGATTACAATCATAGAAGGTACCCGAAAGCTCCTTAACAAAGGCTAGTTCATTAGCCAATATACGCAAGCGAACAAAATTGATAGCTCGTATATCCATAAAGGCAATTGAGACTTCGAATACAATCTCCATGAAGGAGAAGAGTGTTTGATTGATTAATCTATCCGAGACGGAGGAAGATTATGAGAGTGATTTCTCCTCAGGAAAGGAAGAAGGTAACTCAAGGTAAACCAAATCGGTAAAGATAATACCGGTCGTATTAGCTGCATTTATGCCCATAAACTCATGCCTTGGAACAAGGTAGAGTTGTCGAAAGACATCGGAGAGCTTCCCAAGTCCAGCGAGATGACTCCCAGTGACAGAGATTCCAAATGGAATGATTTCAGACATCCATGTAAGGAACACAAATTGCAACGTCCCATGCGATTTTCAAGTGATCGACGTAGAGAAAGGTAAGTTTTCCCAACTCATTCTTGGTGGAGCTTTCCTTGCAACAACAGGTGCCTCGATAGATTGGCCGAACAAAAGGATTTCCTTTGCCAACATCAACAAAAACATCTTTTACGAAGTCATTACATACGTTCCTTAATCGCACCATGCGCAAGAAAGGGACAATCTCGGAGAGCCACCGGACCCGAATGGAGATGCCTCCAAGAGGGTTTGCCTAAGGACAAGTGATTCGTCCCAATCCGCCTAAAAAGGCACAACCATCGAGCCAACGACGTTAAACAAACACGCTTAGTGGGACGCAACCCACTTGTAAGTATTCTTTTTCATTTTTTTGTTTTAGTTTTAATTTTATTTTGCTTTTGTCGTTTTTGTTTTTGTTTTTGCATTTCGGGTTTTAAAAAAATAAAAAAATAAAATAGAAAAGAAGAAAACAGAAAAAAACAAAAAGACGAAAAAATAGAGGATGCGAAGTTCGTTTTGGTGGCAAGCACATCATATAGTCCTATGCAAAAGGAGACGGATTAGCCGCAGTAAGCAACTAATGCCGAGAGTCCCCACCAAGCCGAACCAAGAGTCTGGACTGGTCATAAGGAGTGTGACCGGTCGAGAGAAGAGGAGCCAGACCGGTCACGACATCCCTGACCGGTGGCGTGAAGAAGGGCCAGACCAATCACAACAGCCATGACCGATCGAGCCAAGAAGAACAAGACCGGTCACGAGGCCCGTGACCGGTGGCGCCAAGGAGGACCGGTCATGACAATTGTGACCAGTGCCTAGCTTGAACTTGTTCTAAGACTTGGGAGCCAAGTTTCCCATTCCAAGGACTTCCAAACGTGCCAAGCCGGGCCGTGTACCAGAAGCACCATACCACATCCCGTGCCGAGCAACCCTGCACCGGATGCACCGTGCCGCCAGGTACCGTACGCCGACGTACTACGTACCGTGCCACGTATCGAGGAGCACCATATTGTGTACCGTATGCCGAGCCATCCCGTACCATGTACCGCATGCCGAGCAACCCCGTACCAACCGTGTCATGCCGTGTTCTGTGCCGCATCCTATACCGCATCCTGTACCGCGTCCTGAGCCGTGTCCTGTGCCGCGGCCCGTGCCGGATGTACCATGACGCATCCCGCACTGAGCCGGCCTGCACCGCGCCCCTTACCGGATGACCGCATGCCTACTGTCGAGTGCCGAGACCGGTGTGCCGAACACTTGAGTGCCGAGGGCCGCATACCGAGCAATGAACAGCAGAACACTGCTGATTGCCGATTGCCGAGTACCGAGAACGGCCCAAACGCCAAAAACGGCCAAACCGCCAAGATCAACCAAGCTAATGACCGGGAAGTGGCAAGGAAACAACAAGAACCATGGAAGGAATGGAAGCCGCGACAGAGGAACGAGACGAACCACCACCGGTCGAGCATCTAGTGACCGATGGCACCACAAGCAACCAGACCGGCAATACGACATGTGACCGGTGCGGCCAAGCATCCACAGAATGGTCACTCTCTTGTAGCCGCTCCACCACATTCATCCATTCCATTAGTCCATTCCAATGACCGCATCTAGACTTCCAACCATGCAATTCTAACCATCCGATCACCACGACCAAGATCTCGACCGTGGCCACATGGACAACAACGAGATAACACTATCACCATTCTATCTTAGGTTTGTTTTTCTTACTTTGATTCTTAAGACTATTGATGGTTTTTAGGATTTTGTCTCAGGAAGGACGCAAGTAGAGATTTATAACAAAAATTTGATGAACTAAGCCGAGTTCTTTCGATGTCAAGCAACGAAAGGATCAACGATTAGTCACCACGTCATTACCACCATCGACCTATAAGGAAAAAATCAAATTTTTGATTGAGTCTAAGGGAGATAACTCAATTCCATCAAGGTGACATTGTACTTAAACTCTAAATCCTTTCTATTTGATCTTTCATCCTTTTCTCTTTCTTTTTCCCACCGAGGATGGTGTGATTTAAGTCTGGGGGGGATGTTCCATCTTATACTAATGCTACTTTCTATTTTTCCATTGATTTTCTAAATGTTTTTATCGAGTCAAATTTTTTCTTAGTTTCGTTTTTATTGAGTCAAAACTAGTAGGGAATCATGCTCCTATCTAACGGATGATCTTATTTGGATTAACACTCTTATGACTCTTGATTATGCTTGACTACATAACCGATTTGGAAATATTATGAGCTGAGTCAACATTCCGAAAGTCTCTTTCTACTGGATAATGGGATGATCCAACGTTGTCTCTAACCCTTATTATAACCTAACCTGACTTTCAATTTCTCACTTAGGGGTTGGATATACATTGGACGAGACCTCTTCGAGGAACACAAGACACTGCACCTCTTCACAAAATATGATTCCCCTCTCTCTTCCCTTCAGTACTCTAACAAAAAAAAAGAAGAAGAAAAGAAAAGAAAAAGAAAAAAAGAAAAGAAAGAAAGAAAACCGGATATGAGTTGATGCGACCGAGGGATTTGGTGCGTTAACCCGTGCATCTTTCGGAACCTCGCGGAGACTTGTATCCGTAAAAGAAAAGAAAAAGGACAAGGGTGGATGTGACCGAGGGATTTGGTGCGTAAACCCGTACATCTTTCGGAACCTCGTAGAAGCCTAAGTCCAAAGAAAAGGAGCACGTGATCGATAAAAAAAATAAAATGATACCCTAGAAAAGTAGGGAGAGGAAAGGAACCATACTAAGAATGTCTTGGCTTGGATTGGAATCAACATGTCCTTTGGCTTATATCCCCTAGGTAAGACCACTTTTACTTTTTGCTTAATCTATGTAAAGAGATGACAATGGTGATTTCGAGAAGTCCTTTGGACCGCAGACTAAGAGTAAAGGATGTTGAAGCTTCTCATGGGACAAGTACATAAAATAGGTTCTAAGGTCAAGGCGACGAGGAGTGCGAATACGAGATTCCTACAGATAAGTGAGTTCCCGTGATTTTCAAAACCTCTTCTCCATGACTTTGCCTTCTTGTTTGCTTGAGGACAAGCAAACGTTCAAGTCTGGGGGGAGTTGATAACATCGTATTTTTACCTATTATAGCTATTGTTTTCTTATGCTTTTGAGAAAATATTGGTGTTATACCTAGGCAAAAGAGCCATTTATCACTTGTTTCGGGTTTAAGAAGGTTTTAAAGGTTTTAAGGCAAAATGGACCAAAAGAGGAGGAAAACCCATTTTCAGACAGTTTCACACGTCCATAAGTATGACATCATTTGAATGGCTTCCCGATACCCAAATCCGGAGTTCTTGGTGTCAATGGAAAGCCAGAAGTGTCAAAATTCACCTCGGACAAGAATCAATGCAATCTGATATCCTTATATTTTACATGTTTTTATGGTTTAGTTTCATAGATTCTTAGTTCCCATTTTGTATAGTTTTAGGAATTTTTCATGCATTTGAGTCTTGTATTTGCATGGTATCACATCTTAGAGTCCTAGGTTGTTTTATTTGCATATTGCACATGTTTCGAGTCTTTTTAGGTGAATGAAATACCATGGAGACTTGAATTTTGGATTAGAGATCATTTGGAAGAAAATAAGAGAAATGATCATGCAGAACCATTCTGAAGCGTCTCAAAGATATACTCATATGAAGGCTTTAACTTGCGTTTTAGATCCAGATTCCTTGATAAAGGTTGTAGAAAAAGGAGTTAGCTTTCATTTGGGACTGGTTTGAAGTGATTCCCATTTATGGTTGGAAAGTTATACGCATTTTACTGAAGACAGGTCAATCCAGCGCGAAGATGAAACAATTGGAGGATTAGGACAAGGATCGACCGATCGCACCACGGGATCGACCGATCCATGCTCCACGGACATTTTCTCTGGACACAACAGATCGACCGATCCTCCATGCAGATCGACCGATCCTCCATGCAGATCGACCGATCCCCAGCCAGCCGCCTTGAAGATATTATGTCCGTAAATTAAGGATCGATCAATCCGACTTGTGGATCGACCGATCCTCCCAGCCGCACACACACTTTTACACCTATGTCTATAAATATCCCACCTAAACCTACTAAAACAGAATCAGATTTTTTTCTAAAGCTTTTGGACGCCTAAAACATTGTTCTAGAGAGTTCTTGGATCTTGAAGCTTCTCCCTTCATCAAACACTTGGAGAAGTTTTCTTGTATCTTTTGTTGTTTATTTCAATACTATTATGCTTTCTATGGTTTATTTTGTTGTTTCTTTGATTATGTGTGAGTAATTTCACATTTAGGTTTTAGGGTTCTTGAAGGATCTTGATGGCTTGTTGAATTGATTAGATATTTGGGGTTTCTAATCCATAGGTTCTTTGATTCATGTATCCTTAATGCTAGATTAAGAGTAATTAACTTAGTCTTGATTTTAGGTTGTTCTATAAGCACTAATCATGTTATAGAGAGCTTGAACCTTGTGAATTAAGCTTTGTATCTCTAGCCTGCGAGAGTTGATGCTAGATCATCATTGTGAACTCAGTGAACTTGTATGTTAATGCTAATTTGGTTAGGAGAAATCAAACGAGAGTTTAGTTTTCAAATAGTCAAGTTTAGGGGTTAAGGCCACGAGAGTGGGTTAATCCACCTTGCGTTCATGTTCTAGAACGGTACTTAAAAGTATTGAAACCCATGCTCATTTTATTCACTAGCCATTGATATCCGGAATTGCCTTAAAGCCTAATGCTTTAGCTTGTTAGTCTTTTAGTTAGTCATTTCATCTTGTTTAATTTCTTGTTTACTAAACCAATTTTTATATCGTTTAGATTAGATAGTGTCTTGTATTCCTATTGTGTTGTTCTTGTTTCCCTGTGGATTCGATCCTCAAGTACACAACGTACGAAGGGTTTATTTGATAGACCCGAGCCTAAAAACTCCATATATCAAATTGGCACCGTTGCCGGGGAAACTAGCAATAGCCATTAGGATTTAGATTCTATTTGAGACTAAGCTTTTTGTTTTTGTTTTTGTTTGTGTGGTTACTAACTTCTTTTCAAGTGTTTGTTCTTTTTGCATGGCACAATCACAAGAGAGAAAGCATGGCTTCAGAATTGATTTCAATGATGAAATTAATTCTAGAAGCTCAACAAAGAGAGATGGCTTGGGACCCTACAAGTCATCATGGGTTTGAAAGCTCATCCACTTATCAAGAAGGTCTTCCTAATGGATACTCATCTCAAGAGTATCAATATGGGTATGGTGTAGGATACATGGAGCATGAACAAGAGTATCAAGAGTACCAATCTTGGAACATGGAGCATGAACAAGAAGTAACATACTCTTCCCAAATCTCAGATAAGGAAGAGATCTTCAACATGTTGAAGTTGGCGTTGGAAAACCAAAAAGAAATCAGCGAGAGCATGAAGACCAATTTTGGACGTTGGTCTCAAGATGCTCAAGTTGTTGAGCCAACACATGTGGAGTCCATCAAAATCGAACTTACACAATGGATCGAAGAAGAAGAAGAAGGAACGGTTGAGGAAACTTTTAAAGATCCTTGTGAAGATGGTTCAGTTGTTGAGTGCATAGAGATCACAAGCGAGAGCACAGCCCAAAATGAGCTCTCAACCATAGAAGAGATGCGGCAACATGATTCCGAACAAGAGACTATCATTGAAGAAGCCTCCGAAGAGAATGAAAAAGAAGAATCTCCAATGACACAACAGTTCAACAAACATCTTGGCATACTCCCCACCACACCATTGAGCTTTCGTGGTCCAAGGAAGACCCCTTTTGAGAAGAATATGATGAAAGAATTAAGGGACTGGTTCAATGATTCTCCGAGGAGGACTCCTTTTGAGAAGATTAGGATTAACGAGTTTAGGGGATGGTTCTACGATGAGTATGATCCTGGTGATCCAAGCTCAACCTTCACTCCCACCTAAACCAATATCCACCGTCAAGCTTAAGCGACGTTAAACAAGCCATCGGGGACTCCCCCAATTCTATCGTTTGTATATATGTTTGTTTGTTTGTTTAAGTGTGATCTTTATCTTTGATTTTGTGTGCTTTCATTTTATAGGACGTTGGTGAACGTGGATTGTTTACAAAAAAAAAGGCTGCAAATAGATGACTCATACTCTTTCTTATCCTCTCCATGGTATTAGGTACAATTCGTTTCTCGCGTACATACTACATTTTGTTTATCTTTGTATCATGTGTTCTCTTTCTCTTTCTCAAGTTTATTCTCACACCGAGACTGTGCGAAATAAGTTGGGGGGAGTACGAGACATTAGTATTTAACGTTGTGTTTGCTTTTGATTTTCTGTTCTTTGAGTCATGCATTGTCTAAACAAAAATCAAATTTTTCTCATTTTCATCATGTAGCTTTACACCTCATCGTAATACTAGGATTTGAGTCTAGAAGAATATAGGTTTTCATATGCATATGGGATATTAGCTTTGTGGAAGTTCACGCTTAGGATTAAAATCGTTGCCCTTAGTCATGGTTATTTATTGCTTGAACTTATCTTGAACTTCTACTTGGGTAAAACTCGCTTGATTTTTGAAACTTCTCTAGAAATTTGAACTTAATTTGAATATAATACTCTTGTTTATGGCGATTTGAATGCATTCTCATGGTAGACTATATGTCACATTCGGGTTTTCTATTCCGTTTTACCACCCTTGTGTTTACCCGAATGGCCATTCTCACTTTAAGAGTGGTTTCCCTACCTATAACTTTAACCATTCCTTTCAAACCCCTTAAGGTATTTGATGAGTGAGGCCTCTTGTTGATAATGCTTTGATTTTGCAAAAACTTGAGAGTATCGGGAACGACAAAGGCTTAACTCTCGTTCTAAGCTAGCAATGGTAAGTCTAGCAATTAGGATGGGAATGAAAGACATGATTGGTTTGATTGGGTAGTTTGTTAGGATTAAAAAAAAATAATAATAATAATAAAAAAAAAAAAAAAAAAAAAAAAAAAAAAAAAAAGCTTGATCAATATGATAAAAGGAATGCTTAGGGAAGTTAAATGAAAAGTTAAAGAGCTCTAAGTCTCAATTGTAAATAAGAAAAGAAAAAAAATAAAGAGATAAAAAGAGCTAAGTGTTTCATGAAAATATTTTCCCTATGAAGCTAATAAAAGAGATTGATCATGAGGTTTAAGGTTACGAAAAGGGTAGAAACTAGGATGCATTTCATAAGATTGGGTAGAATAACGAGAATTAAACTTTGTATGCATCAATTGTTCCCCTTCTTAGATAGATTTTGTATTTGATAAAGCATTCCTATGTTTTGAGAGAAGCTACCCAAAAGAGAAACACTTCTGAAACCACCTCAAAAAGCTTTAACCCACAAACCGATTGAGAATGATTTGGTTTCCCTTAGCAAGACCGCACTAAAAAGATCATAATGAATGTTAAAGAGAAGTTTTCGATTTGATTGTGAGTTTTTGCTTAAGTTTAAGAGTTTACCGAAAGAATGAAATGTTTGTTCTTGCACCTTATAACCATCATTGAGGACAACGCGTTTAATCCTTCGTTTGGAATTTTCTAGCTTTTTCAAACTTGCCTATAACTGTTTCTACTTGTTTGCTTGTGGACAAGCAATGGACAAGTTGGGGGGGAGTTGATATCCTTATATTTTACATGTTTTTATGGTTTAGTTTCATAGATTCTTAGTTCCCATTTTGTATAGTTTTAGGAATTTTTCATGCATTTGAGTCTTGTATTTGCATGGTATCACATCTTAGAGTCCTGGGTTGTTTTATTTGCATATTGCACATGTTTCGAGTCTTTTTAGGTGAATGGAATACCATGGAGACTTGAATTTTGGATTAGAGATCATTTGGAAGAAAATAAGAGAAATGATCATGCAGAACCATTCTGAAGCGTCTCAAAGATATACTCATATGAAGGCTTTAACTTGCGTTTTAGATCCAGATTCCTTGATAAAGGTTGTAGACAAAGGAGTTAGCTTTCATTTGGGACTGGTTTGAAGTGATTCCCATTTATGGTTGGAAAGTTATACGCATTTTACTGAAGACAGGTCAATCCAGCGCGAAGATGAAACAATTGGAGGATTAGGACAAGGATCGACCGATCGCACCACGGGATCGACCGATCCATGCTCCACGGACATTTTCTCTGGACACAACAGATCGACCGATCCTCCATGCAGATCGACCGATCCTCCATGCAGATCGACCGATCCCCAGCCAGCCGCCTTGAAGATATTATGTCCGTAAATTAAGGATCGATCAATCCAACTTGTGGATCGACCGATCCTCCCAGCCGCACACACACTTTTACACCTATGTCTATAAATATCCCACCTAAACCTACTAAAACAGAATCAGATTTTTTTCTAAAGCTTTTGGACGCCTAAAACATTGTTCTAGAGAGTTCTTGGATCTTGAAGCTTCTCCCTTCATCAAACACTTGGAGAAGTTTTCTTGTATCTTTTGTTGTTTATTTCAATACTATTATGCTTTCTATGGTTTATTTTGTTGTTTCTTTGATTATGTGTGAGTAATTTCACATTTAGGTTTTAGGGTTCTTGAAGGATCTTGATGGCTTGTTGAATTGATTAGATATTTGGGGTTTCTAATCCATAGGTTCTTTGATTCATGTATCCTTAATGCTAGATTAAGAGTAATTAACTTAGTCTTGATTTTAGGTTGTTCTATAAGCACTAATCATGTTATAGAGAGCTTGAACCTTGTGAATTAAGCTTTGTATCTCTAGCCTGCGAGAGTTGATGCTAGATCATCATTGTGAACTTAGAGAACTTGTATGTTAATGCTAATTTGGTTAGGAGAAATCAAACGAGAGTTTAGTTTTCAAATAGTCAAGTTTAGGGGTTAAGGCCACGAGAGTGGGTTAATCCACCTTGCGTTCATGTTCTAGAACGGTACTTAAAAGTATTGAAACCCATGCTCATTTTATTCACTAGCCATTGATATCCGGAATTGCCTTAAAGCCTAATGCTTTAGCTTGTTAGTCTTTTAGTTAGTCATTTCATCTTGTTTAATTTCTTGTTTACTAAACCAATTTTTATATCGTTTAGATTAGATAGTGTCTTGTATTCCTATTGTGTTGTTCTTGTTTCCCTGTGGATTCGATCCTCAAGTACACAACGTACGAAGGGTTTATTTGATAGACCCGAGCCTAAAAACTCCATATATCACAATCCCTTCAGCCGTTTGGAAGATGTGATCCGATGAGTGAAGCTCTGTCACGACCGGTCACGAAGGCTCGTGACCGGTCTGAGCCCTCTTGGCACGACCGGTCACAAGGCTCATGACGGGTCTGAAGTTAGCCGACTTCAATGTTTCCTAAAACGATATCCTCGGCCTAATGAAGCCCTAGACCGACTCCAAAGCCTATAAATACATTCTTAACATAATTCTAAAGGTATGACTTGAAGGATCTTCAGGGGAGTTCATGGAAAAACCCTAAGGATGAGCAGCCGCCTCACCTCTCTTGCAAAGTTCTTGAAGTTCATCACCTCTTTCTCTTATTCATTCTTTCTTCTTAAGGAAAAGTCTTTGCATCTTGTAAACCCTTTTACAGAAGTAATCTTTGAACATTATTCTTATATCTATTCAATTTATACTTATGAATTCCTTAAACCTTGCTTTGATGATTCCTTTAAGTATGCTTGAGTAGTTTGCTTGTTGGGTTTAAAGGGACTATCAAATGGGGCGATGAATCTATAGGTTTAGGTGGCGAGATCTGTGTCTTGTATGAACGTTTATACTGTTCTTTCGGTCTATGTTTGCTTATAATGCATGTAGTTATCGTCATGAACTAGCTCTGATCATAGGTAGTTATGTTTTGCTAATCGCTAGCCTGAGTGCTAGAACCTAGCTTGGATGAATGTTGTGTTATAGGAAGCACATACCACTTATGATACGAGAATGGAAAGCGTCCAGGATAGAATGCTGATGTCCGAGGAAATGTTGGACCCGGTCGAGGAAACAAAGGAGCTGGTCGAGAAGATGCTGGAACTGGTCGAGAAGGAAGCTACGGATGAGCCATGTGGTGTTAGGATGCAAGCTTGTTCGGCCAAGGAAGAGCTAGTTGGTACAATGACTCGATCTAAGACTAAGGAACTCATTCGCACAGTTGGAACATTGCTTCGTCAAGCTTTGGTTCATACGGATCACTCGGACGTAGGTGATACCTTGGCCACGTTGGTCTTGGTTCATGTCCGGGATGATTAGTATCAAGCCCTATGGCTCACCTACACTCTTTTTCCCTTGCCTTTGGTTTTTCCCAAGTGGTTTTCCAAAGGAAGGTTTTTAATGAGGTTCGTGGTCCATAGGTTCATCTTTGCTTGGTGCTAGTTCGACCTAGTCCGGCCGACTCGAGTTTGTTTGGCGCAGACCGTTATCCTCTTTTCTTTCTATCTTTTTCTATTTTAGTTATTTGAATTTTAAACTATGTCTGAGAGTTTTATTTTCGTTGTGTGTTTATTTTGAGTTGGTCTTTGGTGAGTTTCCGAGGCATGTCTCGAAACTCACCGAGCATTAACTCCATGCGCTCCTTCTCTCTTCTCCTCTTCGTCTCCTCTCTTCTTTATATTCTCTGAGAACTCTTATGTCTTTTCTTAACCAATCTTTTGAATAAAAATTATCTTTTCTCTATCTCTTTTTCGAGTGATTCGAATTAGAACCCAAGAACAATTCTAGTGATTAGATTGTTCGAACCAGACTTATCAAGAGGCCTTCCGCATCCTCTCGTGGCGTCTATCCTTCCACCCAACTCTAGATCAGCTTGCTGCTCAAGCCTGGAGTCTAAACTTGTCAACTTAACTTCCCAGTGAGAGATTGGGACACAATTCTCCACCCAGAATCGTATCAAGTGGTATCAGAGCAACATTGAGAAGTTAAGTGGTTTTCGCCCTATCTTGTCTGAATTTTAATTAAATATTGGCTCGTGAAACAATTGTGAAATGAATTGGATCGGAACCGATTTGGAGTCTAGTATTTTGTAAAATTTGTTTGAGAATTTTTGGATATGTTTTGATAATTGTTCGAGATCATTTTCTGAAAACGACTGCGTTTAGTGTTCTTCCGAGAAAATAGGATACCAAGAGTCATTTTCGTGTTCTTATGATTTAGGGACAATTCGATCTTCAAAAGGACTCTTTACTGGTGTATTTTGTTGTGTTGTTTCAGGAAAAGGATGTCAGATCACAGTGGAACCAGCCGCAACAACAATCAACTACTGATCGATGCTCTCACGGCAAAAATGGCTCGATTGATGGATGAAAGATTCAATGTTCTGCAGGAGCAAATTATTCCAGAGATGATTCATGATGCTAGAGGATCTCAAGGAGCTAATACAGCAAGAAATGGTGAGGAAAACGTTCATCCAGCAAGACAACAAGATGAAGTTCTAAGGGAACCTCGGGCAATTGATCAAAGACCGCTTCCAAGAGAACCTGGAGATTTTGAAGCAGAGAATTATTACAGTGGCTCTTCTCGTAGCAGTCATAGGAGGCAAAGACACATGAGGCATGAGAGGAACCAGCCCCAGGATGGTTTTGGAGGACTCAAGCTCCGTATACCTTCTTTTCAAGGGAAAAATGATCCGAGTGCTTACTTGGAGTGGGAAAAGAAGATTGAGTTGGTGTTTGATTGTCAACATTACACTGAAGTGAACCGAGTGAAGGTTGCAGCTACTGAGTTCACTGACTATGCTTTGAGTTGGTGGGGTCAGTTGGTTACGTTTAGAAGAAGAAACCAAGAGTGATGAAACCCAAGGAACCAGTCAACCACAACCCGAACACGAGGCCCCGACAAGACGAACCCGGAGCGTGACCGAAGTGCCAAGGATTGTACCGGGAGCCAAAACTAGGAGTCGAGCAGCTGCCAAGACCCTCAGACACAAGTTCAACGTGTACGTGGCAGCCCGCCTGGAACATCACAAGGAAGAGGACGGGCCAACACAACACTCGGGAGAAGACCTCGGCACACTACGATCGCCGAGAGCTCTAACCGGCCTTGGGAGGTTTGGGCAGAGCGTCTTCACCTTCACATCACGGTGAAGACGCCGGCAAGTCGTCAGTTCTAAATGTACTCTTTTTCCTGCCTTAGGTTTTTCCCACAGGGTTTACTAAGGGAGGTTTTAACGAGGCATTTCCCGACGCTCGCGCATCGGAATCCCACGCCTAAACCATCCGGAACCAACATGAAGGACCGGTTAAGGCGCTGGTGCGCGAATCTATCTTTAGGAAGGAGAAAGCATTTTTAACCTCCTTCCCTTCCTTTTATTTTTACCATTTACCAAGGCATTGTTTAGCCTTTGCTTTTACCCGCGTGTAGGGTTTCCGCTACAGCCTTTAAATAGGCAAGACTTATGTTCGTTTGAGGGTTACGCCATTTTTAATTATCAACTTGAGAATTTTCTCTCTTCCGTTTTTCCCAGAGTTAAACCTCTCGCTAAAACGAACCCCGCCGGATAATCCTTGAGCCGGGCTCGGATATCCGTCGGAGGCCGTATCACCGTTCCTTCCGCAGTTCGGTGTGTCGCCACTCGTTCCTCTTGTCATCTATCTTCATCATTGAATCAGGTCGAGCAACTCCCTGATTCCTTGACCCTCTTCAGTTCTGTTCGCTCAGTCGTTCCCGGAACCGAGTCGAGCAACTCCTCGGAACCGAGTTTCGGCGAGTTTCCCTTGTACCGAAACCTAGCCGAACCATCGACGTCCCCTCGGATCCTTCCCTCGTCAGTCGGCTTTCGATAACGCGTGTTTCTTGACCGTCGGGTAACCGTCGAGTCGAGAGATCCGTCTTCTCGATAGACCGGTAAGACCTTACCGCGTCGTCACGAAGTTACCCGTTTCTCGATCCCAGTCCGTACCGCTCGACGAGTCTTCGGGTACCGGTAAAACCTTATCGCGCCGTACCGGTACTCGTCCGCCGACGAAAGGAACCTCGCACCCAGTCAAGTCTCGACTCGCCTTTCTCCGGTAAAACCTTACCGGTGGATTTAGGGTCGTATCAGCTGGTATCAGAGCTTTGAAAGCTCCTCTCCGTCAGGTCGTACCTTTCCTTAACCTAACTCTTTCGCTTAGTCATTTTCGTTCTAAGATTCGTAAAACCCCATGAAAATTTTGGTTTCCTTTGCATAGCATAGTTTCGTCTTCATCTGTTCTTAACTATTTATTGCATTTTCAAGTTCTAAAAGGTTTTCATCAACTCGCGTTCATCGTGTTCTTCGTGTTTTTTTCGTTTAAAGTTTTAGGTTTGATTCGGATTTCTCAAGCGCGCTAGCCTCCGCGTGTTTCTGGTCAAAAGCAGCTACCAACACGTGTGGATTCAACGCGTTTGAATATTTGCTTGGCCAGGAATTGACCGCGTGTTTGTTTGGTCGAAGGTTGCGCGAGAGTGAGCTGTCTCTTCTGTGGTGTAGCCCGTACCAATCATTGGCAGCCGCAGAATTCGAAAAAGATCCGTTGCACGAGTGTTGACTGTCCTTTGCGCGACGTCACCATCTTATCCACTCTTGCGTGAAAACCCTAGTGAGCGTATAGCTATTTAACTAAGTGTTGTCTTCCTCGCAGGAACCAGAGCTCATCTCGCGAGAGCAAGACTGAGTTGAGACGTCGGTGACCCGTACCAACCGACCGTTCCGCGACACCATCCCCTACCGGACCTCGACCTCCGACCACCAGACCTCGACCTCTGACCACCGGAGCCGACGTCCGACCACCGGAGCCGACCTCCGATCACCGGAGCCGACCTCCGACCACCGTCAACCTCTTTCCCGGTTAACCGGAAATTATTTTCCGGCGATTTCTGCCGCCGTCCGTACAACCGCCGCCATCCGTACAAGTTTTATTTTTCACCAATATCTATGGCAGAGCAACCTCCACCTCCTCCGGACCTTGGAGGCATGTTTACCGCCATTCAGGAGCAGCTCCAACAACTCGGAGAGCGCATCACTCGAATCGAAACACCACCGATCCGAGGCCCACCGGTGGAGCGAAATAACCCGTTGTACGAACCAAAACCGGAGAACGTTCCACGGCCAAGACGAGGCAATGGTCCCCGACCAGCCGAGGCTGACGAAGATGAAGCCGACGAGCAAGGCTACCAACCCCAACTACCGAGTCTCAAACTCTCGGCACCCACCTTTGCCGGAAGAGTCGATCCGGAGGCCTACCTAGACTGGGAGCGCCGGATGGATCATATCTTTGCGTGCTATGTGTATAATGAGCAAAGGAAGATCAACTATGCGGTGGCACAACTCACCGATCATGCACTTACTTGGTGGGAACGTGACCAGGCCGAAAGGCGTAGACACCGTGAGCGACCCATACCAACTTGGGAAGCCATGAAGGAGACTATGAGACGGCGTTACATACCACCGTTCTACCACCGCGATCTGCAAAAGCGATTCCGAAGGATCAATCAAGCCTGCGCAACCGGCTGCAACTAGAAGAAGACGAGGAAACCCTCATGGCCCAATTCCTCGACGGGTTGCAAGACCGTATATCGCGAAAAGTCGAGAGGCAACCGTACACTGGTTTCGAAGAGCTCCTCCATTTAGCCATCCAGATTGAACAGCAGGTCAAAAAGAAGATGATCAGCACTGGTCGTACTCGGAACCAGGGCATTCCAAGTTGGTCCCCATCGGCGACCTCGGCCAGTCCGTCAAACCAAATCCAAGACAAACCGCGACCCATCGCGGTGGAATCCCGGTACAAACCCAGAGAACCAGCCAAGAACGACGCTGCTGATCCTAGGAGACCGCAAAATCCAGTCCGAAGCCGAGATGTTATCTGTTTTAAATACCAAGGGCATGGATACTATGCTCGGGACTGCCCGAACCAGCGAACGATGATCATTACCCCAACCGGTGAATACGAGTCACAAGACGAGGAAGAGCCCAAGGACGAAGAACTTAACCAGGAAGAGCTCGAGCTGGAAGAAGCCAACCCAGAAGTGGGAGAACTGCTGGTGATTCGTCGGATACTCAGCGCCACGACGCTGCCGGACGACCCGACCCAACGCGACAACATCTTCCACACGCGGTGTTCGGTAAGCGGGAAGGTTTGTGGGTTAATCATAGATGGGGGCTCCTGCACGAATGTAGCGAGCACCTATATGGTTAAGAAACTTAATCTCTCGACCACAAACCATCCCAAACCCTACAAGCTTAAGTGGTTAAACGATAAAACTGTTATCCAAGTTAACGAACAAGTATTGGTACCATTTAGTATAGGCGCTTACAAGGACCAAGTTTGATAAGGAGACTACTCATTGTGGTCGAACAAATCGCTACTCTTTTGCGCATAATGATAAACGGATATGCCTAACCCCACTCACCCCGAATCAAGTTAATGAACTTCAAATCAAACTGTCTCAAGACACTAGCGCCAAGCGGAATTTTCTGATTAACGCCAGTGACATTAGAAGATCCTTATGTGATTCGGATTGTACGATGTTACTAATGGTATATGATATGCTCAAATTTTCCCTGAGCTACTCTCTCAAATTAAGAGATCACTGTAGTACTTAGGGATCGAATCCACAAGGACTATGAAATACCTAATAAATCCCAGTAAAAGTATTATGCTAAATAAAGTATAATGTAATGAAATTGCAGTGCAAATAATTAAACGAAGTGTAAATCAATGGAGAAAAGCGCTAGGCATAGGGAAATCTCAGGAATCTTCAGAACTGTGATTAAATTGAATTATCAGGATTATAATTTAAGAACCGTTCTAGAACTCAAACACAATTGTAAAACCTACCAGCTTTCGCTGCGTAAACTATCTATCCTTGAATCTAGAATTCCAAATTCCTTTGCTAATTCTAAGATCCAGACAAGCAGTAATGATCAGGTTCAATTTGTTCACAAAATCCCTAAATCAAATTCCTTTGCAGATAGGTATTTTGCTCACCTAAGATAGATCTAGGAATCAATTACACTTTCATGTCAATTAATAACCCTAAATCAGATTCTAGGTCGCGAATCTAGAATAAGCAATAAGTTCAACCCTAGATGAAGAAATCTATCAATTAACCCTAATAAATCACTGGTTCAACAATTCCTCAAAAACCCTTGAAAACCCATAGCCTAACAGGGGAACTACTCAGACATGGTGAAAGCAACAATCATTATGATATGAATAGAAATCATTCAATATAATAGAAAATAAGAGTAGAGAACAAGAGTATCAGAGATTAGAGAAAGATGATACAAGCTTGAGATAGAAAGAGGGTCTGCTGCTTGATAATCCCTAAAACTCTGATCTAAAACACAATATATAGCTAAAAACTCGTACAGGGACTAATGCTGAAATATTAGAAACTTCTGGGCAAAATTGTAAATCTTCCAAAAACTCTGAAGTTGTCCGCCTGTGGTGTCGATCGACACTCATGGCTGGTGTCGATCGACACCACGTCATACATCGCCTCAAAACATGATTCTTCGATGCAACTTCTTGGTCTTTGCTCCAAAATCTCTCATATTCTTCACATTAGTCCTAAATGCATACCTGAAGATAAAAGACTCTAATAGACTCTAAAAACACCAAAAAGACTCGATTAAAGACTCTTATATCATGGTTAAAACCCATAAAAACCATGATATATCAACTCCCCCAGACTTAGCTTTTGCTTGCCCTCAAGCAAAACAGAAACTCAGCCTGTGGAAGAAGTTTGAAAACACAGGAAACTCATTTTGTCATAAGAGCACCAGACTCACATTCACCATAGTAAAGCCACTGGAAATTCTTACCTGGCAAGGTCCAGACCACCATGTACTTCCCCCGGACTTAGCAACTGTCCCAAACAACTCCACAATTCAAATAAACAATTCAAATTCACCATACTGACTTCTATGAACTAAGGTGAAGACTCATCTAGGGAGTATCAATCAGAGGACACATGGACTCTTTCTCAATCAGTTTTTCCAAACACGCAGACTGTCTTTACTTCTGGTTCCTTTCCTCTCCCTTTTCTCACTTCTGCAGTTAATTATATCAAAGGTGTAGGCGAATAATGGTATCACGGGAAATTTTCCTAACCTTGCTTCCAACCTTTGTGTGATCATTCCTTTCAAAGTAGAATAATGAGGTCACTGGAAATTTTCCTACCTCTCTACTCAAAAGAAAATCATTTCATCTTTTACTGCTTAGTATATATATATTTTTTTCTCTTTTTCTTTCTTTTTTTTTTTTTTCTTTTATGAAGGGAAGAGAGAGGGGAACCATACTCACACAGACAAGTCTTTCAGGACTGAAGGGAGAGTCCGATCCAATGTATATCAAGCCCCTGGACAAGCAAGAATAAAGTCAGGTTAATGGGCGAAGTCGGTGATGGATCCTCTGAAAGCTCAGGTGAGCATGGGTAACATTGGTAGGTTAATCAGCCTTGGGGTTTTTCATTAGTCTCAGACGCATGTCAAGCTCGAATCAATGGTCACTCAAGTTCCTGCAAATGTGGTGATTTCCTCGAAAAATCATAGTCTCCAAACTAAATTTTGACTCAATAAAACAAAAATTGGACCGACTCTAAGAAAACAAAAAGAATAATGTTAGTAACTACCTCCCCCAGACTTAAACAACACTGTCCCCAGTGTTATCAAGCAAGGAGTTGGTGAAAAGGGAATAAAACTGATGAACCATAGTGAAAAAGTCAAAATGTTAGAACTCAAAACCTGAATCCGTGGTATGGGTGTCGATCGACACAGACGAGTGGTGTCGATCGACATCAGGTCTGTAATCCAAAACTATGATGTTTCAAAATCGAGTCCAAGTCTGTGAATCCAAAAATACGAGTTCAACCACTGTTAGATCATCAAACGACAAAGTGAGTAACATGAAAAGATGAAAATATCATAGAATAAATGTTAGAATACAAACTGACTCAAAGAAAACATAAAAATGACTCGAAAATATCAAAACAAAAGATAAAGGATAAAAGAAAACTAATCCTCCTCAGAACTCTCGTCTGGGCTGCTCGGGCGTTGGGGAACCGGTGGCTGGCGAGGTGATCGAGAGCGGTGACGAGTAGGACGAACGCAACCGCAGCGAGATAGTCCAGCTATGGCATTCCAGATGCTCTGGAAACTCTCCACGACATATCTCTGAAAGTCAGCTGTCTCCATAGGAATCGCTAGAGCGACAGGAAGCTCAAACGGAGGAGCCACAGAAGAACCGGGCTGATGCGGGAGACCTCCAGCAAGGTCTGGTATCGGAGCATCCTCTGCAGCAGTAGGAGGTGCGTGAGAAGTAGCTCCTCTACGGCGTCTAGCCTGTGGTGCAGTGGTGAGGAGACGGGGATTGGGATCAAAACGCAGCTGCTGTGGATCCTCTGTAATGGCTGTGAGGGCGGGCTGTGGAAGCTGTATCATGTGCTGCCCTGTAGCCGTGCGGAAACACCAGATCCAGTCATCCTTAATCCAGTGAGCGTTCTTCAAATAGTCTCGGTCCATAGCGGAACGCGCAGTGACGATCGTGCAGCTAGATGTGTCAATCCCGAAGTGCTGAAAAATAGGTGTCAAAAGACTACCTACACTCTCCCTCTTGGTCCCTCGACCCACAAACGGCTTCATCTTCAGGGAGACTAAGTGATGAGCAAACACAGCACCTAAGTTCACATTACTATCTAACTCAGGCCACTCAAATCCATCAACACAATAATCACCCACAGCATAGCTAAGCAGAATCAACTTAGACAACCTCATCTTCCCAGGCTCCATCTTACACAGAATGGTGTTGGCAATGATACGAACGACATACCTCAGGACCGGATGTCGAATATCAGTCTGCGTAGATGTCTTGGAGTCATAACGGCCTGTCCCGAAATGAGACCAGAAGGCTGGACCGTCCAAGAACTGAGCTGGCAATGCAACTCCTGTCAAATCTGCATCGAAACCGTAAAGCTCGCAGAGATCTCGGAGTGGTAATCTGTACCGAACTCCTCTAATCAGGAATGTAAGCGTCCCTTCCTGCGCATTCTTCACAATCTCGTTCCTGATTAGAGGAGTTCGGTACTTAAATCTTAAAACCGTTCAAATCAAAATAGACAAGGGTCACAACATAGTGATCTGCCGGGGAAAAACAAGCATGATTTAAGCATATCAAAATTTGATTAGCTTGGTAGACAAGGCAAAGGCTCATGGCTGGTGTAGATCGACACCACGTCATACATCGCCTCAAAACATGATTCTTCGATGCAACTTCTTGGTCTTTGCTCCAAAATCTCCCATATTCTTCACATTAGTCCTAAATGCATACCTGAAGATAAAAGACTCTAATAGACTCTAAAAACACCAAAAAGACTCGATTAAAGACTCTTATATCATGGTTAAAACCCATAAAAACTATGATATATCAACTCCCCCAGACTTAGCTTTTGCTTGCCCTCAAGCAAAACAGAAACTCAGCCTGTGGAAGAAGTTTGAAAACACAGGAAACTCATTTTTTCATAAGAGCACCAGACTCACATTCACCACAGTAAAGCCACTGGAAATTCTTACCTGACAAGGTCCAGACCACCATGTACTTCCCCAGACTTAGCAACTGTCCCAAACAACTCCACAATTCAAATAAACAATTCAAATTCACCATACTGACTTCTATGAACTAAGGTGAAGACTCATCTAGGGAGTATCAATCAGAGGACACATGGACTCTTTCTCAATCAGTTTTTCCGAACACGCAGACTGTCTTTACTTCTGGTTCCTTTCCTCTCCCTTTTCTCACTTCTGCAGTTAATTATATCAAAGGTGTAGGCGAATAATGGTATCACGGGAAATTTTCATAACCTCGCTTCCAACCTTTGTGTGATCATTCCTTTCAAAGTAAAATAATGAGGTCACTGGAAATTTTCCTACCTCTCTACTCAAAAGAAAATCATTTCATCTTTTACTGCTTAGTATATATATATATTTTTTTCTCTTTTTCTTTCTTTTTTTTTATAAAGGGAAGAGAGGGGGGAACCATACTCACACAGACAAGTCTTTCAGGACTGAAGGGAGAGTCCGATCCAATGTATATCAAGCCCCTGGACAAGCAAGAATAAAGTCAGGTTAATGGGCGAAGTTGGTGATGGATCCTCTGAAAGCTCAGGTGAACATGGGTAACATTGGTAGGTTGATCAGCCTTGGGGTTTTTCATTAGTCTCAGACGCATGTCAAGCTCGAATCAATGGTCACTCAAGTTCCTGCAAATGTGGTGATTTCCTCGAAAAATCATAGTTTCCAAACTAAATTTTGACTCAATAAAACAAAAATTGGACCGACTCTAAGAAAACAAAAAGAATAATGTTAGTAACTACCTCCCCCAGACTTAAACAACACTGTCCCCAGTGTTATCAAGCAAGGAGTTGGTGAAAAGGGAATAAAACTGATGAACCATAGTGAAAAAGTCAAAATGTTAGAACTCAAAACCTGAATCCGTGGTATGGGTGTCTATCGACACAGACGAGTGGTGTCGATCGACACCAGGTCTGTAATCCGAAACTATGATGTTTCAAAATCGAGTCCAAGTCTGTGAATCCAAAAATCCGAGTTCAACCACTGTTAGATCATCAAACGACAAAGTGAGTAACATGAAAAGATGAAAATATCATAGAATAAATGTTAGAATACAAACTGACTCAAAGAAAACATAAAAATGTCTCGAGAATATCAAAACAAAAGATAAAAGATAGAAGAAAACTAATCCTCCTCAGAACTCTCGTCTGGGCTGCTCGGGCGTTGGGGAACCGGTGGCTGGCGAGGTGATCGAGAGCGGTGACGAGTAGGACGAACGCAACCGCAGCGAATTAAAGCACCGTCTCACGCATGCACCTCTACTAGCGCTACCAGACTTCACGAGTACCTTTGAGGTAGAATGCGACGCCTCAGGAGTCGCCGAGTCGGCATAGGGGCAGTTCTCACGCAAGGAGGCAAGCCAGTTGCTTACTTTAGCGAAAAGCTTAGTGGCGCCACCATTAACTATCCAACCTACGACAAAGAGCTATATGCATTGGTCCGGGCTATGGAAACCTGGCAGCACTACCTACTAGCGCAGGAGTTCGTGATACACACCGATCATGAAACTCTGAAACACCTTAGAGGGCAGACCAATTTGAAGAGAAGGCACGCCAAGTGGCTGGAGTTCATCGAGACTTTCCCATATGTGATTAAGTACAAGAAAGGGAAAGAAAACGTAGTAGCTGATGCGTTATCCCGCAGGCACGCACTGATCACCGTCATGGATGCTAAAATATTGGGCTTTGAGGGCATCAAGGACATCTACGCAACCGATCCGGAACTCGGCGACTGTTACCGAGAAAGCTGCAAAGGACCCTTTGGCCGGTTCTATATCCACGAGGGGTTCCTGTTCAAGGAGCGAAGGCTGTGCATCCCTCAAGGATCAATAAGGGAGCTACTATTGAGAGAAGCTCGTGGAGGGGGACTAATGGGACATTTCGGAGTAACCAAAACCGTGGCGATGCTACGGGAAAACTTTTATTGGCCAAAGATGCAGCGAATGGTCGAGAAACTGTGTGATCAGTGCCAAGTCTGCCGACGAGCCAAGTCCAGAGCTATGCCACAAGGTCTATACACCCCCCTACCGATTCCCAGCAGTCCCTGGACTGACCTATCAATGGATTTTGTCGTCGGTTTGCCATGCACCCAAAGGCGGGACTCGATATTCGTGGTCGTCGACAGGTTCTCAAAGATGGCCCACTTCATCCCTTGTACCAGAACCACAGACGCCACACACGTAGACGACCTGTTTTTCAAAGAAGTAGTCAGGCTACATGGCCTGCCCCGTACAATTATATCAGACCGCGACCCTAGGTTTCTCGGACACTTTTGGAGAACATTATGGAAACGGCTAGGCACCAAGCTGGTTTTCTCGACAGCAGGGCACCCTCAGACCGACGGACAGACGGAGGTAGTCAACAGGACGTTGGGAGCATTACTGAGGGCTACCATCGACAGCAACAAGGACACTTGGGTTGACTGCATTCCGTTCGTCGAGTTCGCCTACAACCGAGCGGTCCATTCGTCCACCAAAGTATCACCTTTTGAAGCAGTCTATGGATTCAACCCGCTGACCCCAATGGACCTGATCCCATTACCACCAGAGCAAAGGGAGAACCAAGATGGGATCACCAAAGCCGAGTTCGTCAAGAAGCTACACGAGACCGTCCGAAGCAACATCCAGAAACGGACCGAGCATTATGTTCGACAAACCAACAAAGGGCGCAAGAAAGTGACATTCCAACCGGGAGATTGGGTTTGGCTCCACTTCAGGTCAGAGAGGTTCCCATCCAAGAGAAAGGACAAGCTGGCATCAAGGGGCGACAGACCGTTCCAAGTTACCGAAAAGATCAACGACAACGCCTATCGCCTCGACTTGCCCGGTGAGTATGGAGTTTTGACCTCTTTCAATGTTTCTGACTTAGTTCCTTATGTTGCAGGAAACGATCATGTTTTGAGGACAAAACCTTCAGAAGAGGGAGGGAATGATGAAACCCAAGGAACCAGTCAACCACAACCCGAACACGAGGCCCCGACAAGACGAACCCGGAGCGTGACCGAAGTGCCAAGGATGGTACCGGGAGCCAAAACTAGGAGTCGAGCAGCTGCCAAGACTCTCAGACACAAGTTCAATGTGTACGTGGCAGCCCACCTGGAACATCACAAGGAAGAGGACGGGCCAACACAACACTCGGGAGAAGACCTCGGCATACTACGATCGCCGAGAGCTCTAACCGGCCTTGGGAGGTTTGGGAAGAGCGTCTTCACCTTCACATCACGGTGAAGACGCCGGCAAGTCGTCGGTTCTAAATGTACTCTTTTTCCTGCCTTAGGTTTTTCCCACAGGGTTTACTAAGGGAGGTTTTAACGAGGCATTTCCCGACGCTCGCGCATCGGAATCCCATGCCTAAACCATCCGGAACCAACATGAAGGACCGGTTAAGGCGCTGGTGCGCGAATCTATCTTTAGGAAGGAGAAAGCATTTTTAACCTCCTTCCCTTCCTTTTATTTTTACCGTTTACCAAGGCGTTGTTTAGCCTTTGCTTTTACCCGCGTGTAGGGTTTTCGCTACAGCCTTTAAATAGGCAAGACTTATGTTCATTTGAGGGTTACGCCGTTTTTAATTATCAACTTGAGAATTTTCTCTCTTCCGTTTTTCCCAGAGTTAAACCTCTCGCTAAAACGAACCCCGCCGGATAATCCTTGAGCCGGGCTCGGATATCCGTCGGTGGCCGTATCACCGTTCCTTCCGCAGTTCGGTGTGTCGCCACTCGTTCCTCTTGTCATCTTTCTTCATCATTGAATCAGGTCGAGCAACTCCCTGATTCCTTGACCCTCTTCAGTTCTGTTCGCTCAGTCGTTCCCGGAACCGAGTCGAGCAACTCCTCAGAACCGAGTTTCGGCGAGTTTCCCTTGTACCGAAACCTAGCCGAACCATCGACGTCCCCTCGGATCCTTCCCTCGTCACGACCGGTCACAAGGCTCATGACGGGTCTGAAGTTAGCCGACTTCAATGTTTCCTAAAACGATATCCTCGGCCTAATGAAGCCCTAGACCGACTCCAAAGCCTATAAATACATTCTTAACATAATTCTAAAGGTATGACTTAAAGGATCTTCAGGGGAGTTCATGGAAAAACCCTAAGGATGAGCAGCCGCCTCACCTCTCTTGCAAAGTTCTTGAAGTTCATCACCTCTTTCTCTTATTCATTCTTTCTTCTTAAGGAAAAGTCTTTGCATCTTGTAAACCCTTTTACAGAAGTAATCTTTGAACATTATTCTTATATCTATTCAATTTATACTTATGAATTCCTTAAACCTTGCTTTGATGATTCCTTTAAGTATGCTTGAGTAGTTTGCTTGTTGGGTTTAAAGGGACTATCAAATGGGGCGATGAATCTATAGGTTTAGGTGGCGAGATCTGTGTCTTGTATGAACGTTTATACTGTTCTTTCGGTCTATGTTTGCTTATAATGCATGTAGTTATCGTCATGAACTAGCTCTGATCATAGGTAGTTATGTTTTGCTAATCGCTAGCCTGAGTGCTAGAACCTAGCTTGGATGAATGTTGTGTTATAGGAAGCACATACCACTTATGATACGAGAATGGAAAGCGTCCAGGATAGAATGCTGATGTCCGAGGAAATGTTGGACCCGGTCGAGGAAACAAAGGAGCTGGTCGAGAAGATGCTGGAACTGGTCGAGAAGGAAGCTACGGATGAGCCATGTGGTGTTAGGATGCAAGCTTGTTCGGCCAAGGAAGAGCTAGTTGGTACAATGACTCGATCTAAGACTAAGGAACTCATTCGCACAGTTGGAACATTGCTTCGTCAAGCTTTGGTTCATACGGATCACTCGGACGTAGGTGATACCTTGGCCACGTTGGTCTTGGTTCATGTCCGGGATGATTAGTATCAAGCCCTATGGCTCACCTACACTCTTTTTCCCTTGCCTTTGTTTTTTCCCAAGTGGTTTTCCAAAGGAAGGTTTTTAATGAGGTTCGTGGTCCATAGGTTCATCTTTGCTTGGTGCTAGTTTGACCTAATCCGGCCGACTCGAGTTTGTTTGGCACGGACCGTTATCCTCTTTTCTTTCTATCTTCTTCTATTTTAGTTATTTGAATTTTAAACTATGTCTGAGAGTTTTATTTTCGTTGTGTGTTTATTTTGAGTTGGTCTTTGGTGAGTTTCCGAGGCATGTCTCGAAACTCACCGAGCATAAACTCCATGCGCTCCTCCTCTCTTCTCCTCTTCGTCTCCTCTCTTCTTTATATTCTCTGAGAACTCTTATGTATTTTCTTAACCAATCTTTTGAATAAAAATTATCTTTTCTCTATCTCTTTTTCGAGTGATTCGAATTAGAACCCAAGAACAATTCTAGTGATTAGATTGTTCGAACCAGACTTATCAAGAGGCCTTCCGCATCCTCTCGTGGCATCTATCCTTCCACCCAACTCTAGATCAGCTTGCTGCTCAAGCCTGGAGTCTAAACTTGTCACCATAACTTCCCAGTGAGAGATTGGGACACGATTCTCCACCCAGAATTGTATCAACTTACCTATAGGACTTCATGGACTAGAATATAACTTGTTATTAATGCTTTGATCTATGCGTTGTTGCCTGTGTGAGTTGAGTAACGGAGTATAAGGATTTTTGATGGTTATCTCTAAGAGATTAGGTTAATCGTTCATTATTGTTTCGTATGTCAAAGACTTGGAAATAAGAATGCATTGTCTTAGGTTTCAGTTGAATAGATAGATCTCGGAACCCCCTGCGATCCCTTGAATGCCTAATGTTTCTCTTTACTGTTTTACAACCGCTTTTACTTGCTTTCATTACTTGTTACCGTGACACACAGTCAACCAAATCTTATTTTGAGTTCTAGCTATAGTTTGGTCTATAAGGTTTGCAATACATCTTCTCTCCATATGGGATTTGATCCTTAATTACTACATACGTTTGCTGTGCACTTGCAGTAGTCGTGTGGTCTTTGAGGTAAAAGACTGAAGCAAAATAACACACGCATCATGTAACACGCAGGTTGCTCAACCTCGGTCATGGGATCCCTTTCCCATTGCTTCCTCGACTTATTCTTAAGGTGCTCCGCCTTAGGCCAAGGAAGCGTTATCTGAGAAACTTGCATATCAGTAGGGTGCTTAGGCTGCAGTGACTCCATGGATGGGGATTGGTGCGAGCTCGACCCTTCAATCTGGTCATGACGAGTTCGCTTGTTGGATTTGGCCATTGTGGTCGATGGTGTTGAGCGCCGCTGGTGTGGTGTCGATCGACACTAGTTCCTTGGAATTGGGATGGGAGGGATATATATTCGGATGAAACACAAAAATCCAACAAATTCGAGGTGCTAAATCGCCGAAAACGGAGAGATTTTGGAAATTTCGAGTTTGGGGTGAGGATGCGATAACGAGGGTGAAAAGAGGAAGAGGAAGGATATATACAGAACTTACCTCGACTGCGGATGTCGAGCGACACCCTAAGTGGTGTCGATCGACACCAATGAACATTGCCGAAACAACTAGTTTCCCTACAATTGAAACCGAAAACGAAAAAGACTAAAACAAAACAAGAATCAAGAATGTGTATGTACAGACTAACTAGTGGGTTGCCTCCCACCAAGCGCTAGTTTTAAGTCATTAGCTTGACTTCACAGCGGATCAAGCGGTTGATGCATCGACCGGACATACAATGTGTTCGTCCGGAGTTCTGATAACGCTTGACTCCTCAACTAGGTAGACATTCTCCTCAGGCAGAAAGTCATCGATTGGAATAGTGTCTTCGACTCTAATTCATGCGAGATGATCAGCAACTCCATTCACAACTCCTTTCTTATCCCTTACTTCAATGTCAAACTCATGGAGAAGAAGGATCCAACGCAGTAGTCTTGGCTTTACATCTTTCTTTTGCATCTTTCTTTTGCATCAAGTACTTCAGAGCAGCGTGGTCCATATGGACTATGACCTTAGAACCCACAAGATACAAACGAAATTTTTTGAAAGAAAATACTACCGCTAACAACTCTTTCTCGGTAGTTACATAGTTGCGCTGCACATCGTCAAGAGTTCTGCTTGCATAGTATATTGCGTGAAGCTTCTTGTCCTTCTTCTGTCCCAGAATAGCTCCGACCGCGAAGTCGCTGGCATCACACATCACCTCAAAAGGTAACTCCCAGTCCGGAGGTTGTACAATATGAGCGATCATCAAAGCCTTTTTGATCTGTTCAAATGCCAAAACACAATCATCGTCGAGCTCAAATGTTACATCTTTGCAGAGCAAGGCTGTCAGCGGTCTAGCAATCTTGCTGAAGTCCTTGATGAAACACGATGCATGTAAGTTCATCATTACTTTGATATTTTCGCAATCGACTTCGATTCCGCTCTGCAAGATCCTGTGACCAAGAACAATACCGTCTTGCACAAAGTGTTTCTCCTCACATCTAGCTAGCACTTTGCACATGTTCTCCAAACACTCTCGGTTTGATGGTACATAGACAGAGAAGTAATCCATAAAAAACTCCATGTAATCCTCAGTCATGTCTGTACAAATTGACATCATACACCGCTGGAATGTCGCGGAGCATTACAAAATCCAAACCGCATTCTACGATACAAAAAAGTACCACATGGACAAGTAAACATGGTTTTCTCCTGATCATCGGGATGGATGGGAATCTGAAAGAAGCCTGAGTATCCATCCAGAAAGCAGTAATAAGGGTGGTTGGCCAATGACTTGAGCATCTGGTCAATGAAAGGTAATGGGAAGTAATATTTCCATGTCGCAGCGTTCAACTTCCTGTAATCAATACACATCCGATGACCAGTCACAGTCCGCATAGGGATCAGCTCATTCTTCTCATTCTTAACCACGGTGACACTATCCTTTTTAGGAACCACATGAACTGGACTAACCCAGTTGGTGATTTAATCTCATCTTCGAGGTTGATCCTATGCATACACAACTCTGGAAAAATACCTGAAATATCATCAAGAGTATAGCCAAGAGCCTTGTGATACTTGCGCAGCTTGCAATAGGGTGAGCTATGAATTGTTCAACGAAGCATTAACAATCACAGGATAAGTGGAGTTTGGTCTAAGAAACGCGTACCTCAGACCTGCAAGGAGTGTTTTAAGCTCAATCTTGGGAGATTTTTCTTCTCTCCAATCACCCAGTGTGGCGGCATCCTGTGGTGCTCGGGACGAGCTCCTATTTACAGCCTAGATGCATCACATGCTCACTAGAATCCATCATCCTTGTATACCCAGCAGCCATGTCTTCGAGGTATTCCATCTCTTGCGTTGAACAGAGCAAAGCTCTCTCTAGAGGGTCTGTAATATGCATCTTATAAAAGATCTCCTCTGCGAGATTGCTTAGAGTGTCCACGTAGTAAGTTTGACCATTGATAGTGGGTCGCTTGACCATCTTATCAATATCAAAGTTCATCACCAACACACATACATTCAGAGCTATTCTACCTCCTTGGACATCAATAAGAGTACCAGCAGTGGCTAAGAAAGGTCTACCTAAGTTAAGAGGATCTTTAGGTTCATCGCTATACTTAAAGACCACAATATCCGTGGGGATCATGCAATCGCCAACTCTTACTGGCACGTCTTCAAGATGACCTTATGGGGTCCGAATGATTATATCAGCAAGGATCATAGTAATCTTAGTAGGCGTGAAATCCGTCATCCCGAGTCCAACAACAACTGAATAGGGCATCAAACTTACGTTGGAACCTAGATCACACAGAGAACTCTGAAATCATTCTTGAAAGATGGAAAAATCCAAGACAAAGCTACCCGGATCATCAGGCTTTTCCAATATCCTGTTCTGAATGACAGCACAACAAACCTCAGTCATCATCATAACTCCTTCCTCTTCTCTCATATTCTGCGTAAGCATCTTCTTTAGACATCTCTTGACCACATGCAAAGTCTTATTGGCATCGATAAATGGAATCTCAATATTGAGTTTATCCATTATTGCCCTGCATTTAGCTTCATATAGCTCTTGTTTGAGTTCTTCCAGGAAGAACAGACAACAAATCCAAGTACCCTTACAATGCTATCATGTTAAAAAGTGGTAAAGAGTTGAATCCTGTGTTGGCAAGGTCTATGAGAGGTGATGAGGTTGTGGACTTAGAAGAACTTGAGAAAGAGTTCGTGGATAAGCCGCAAGTTTCGATCGACACACTGGGTGTCGGGCGACACAGGAACCCACGACAGGAGATGCAACAATACTCGTCAATGTCGATCGACACTCAAAGTGACAACAGTTGTCACCTGTCACACCAAGCTCTGAAAAGTTGTAGAAACCGCAAGAGCGAGTGTACAAGCCAAAGGTTCCCTTGAAAAGGTGTCATAGATCTGGTCGTTGCGCATACCCAGCAGTCTGCGCAACTTGGATGTCGAGCTTCTTGATATGAGTATTTAGAGCATTGATCTTACTATTCAGATCAGTGTACAGAGAATCAATCTTCCCGTTGAGATCAACTATAATCTTGTGTTCTCAGTCTAAAATCTGATCCAACATGGACTTCATCTCGCTTTGCTCAGCGTTGGCAGAAGGTTGTTGGTAATAGGAGGATCTATAGTTTCTGTTGAAATCATTGTTGTTCTGGAAGGGTTTCTTATATTGGCTTCTAAGGACATAACCAGAAGAGTTTTGATTACCGGTAAAGGTACTCCTCTGATTGTTCCCACTGTATCCTCCTCGGCCTTGCTGATTTGCAAAACGCTGACCTTGAAATCCAGTACCACCAATGTAGTTGTAGTCCTTTTCCTCACAGTCTTGATCAGGCTTAAATGTCTCAACCTGTGCAGCAAAGTGAACTGACTGCTTGTTCGTCAGAATGCTATGGACTGAATCCAACTTTGTTTTCAACTCAGCAATATGCTTCCCATCTACTCTGCAGCCTGTTTCTGTCTCTCGAAATCGGCATTCTTGGTGCTATTGCTGGACGCCAAGTTCTCAATCAACTCATAGGCTTCTTCAGGAGACCGTGTATTGAAATTTCCATTGCTCACAGAATCAAGAGCAATCTGATACCTCTAGTCAACACCTCTGAAGATAATACCTAGCAACTAACCTTAAGAGAAACCATGATGTGGACAATATCTCTGGTAAGCTATGAAGCGTACCCACACAGCCTTGTATGTTTCAGTCGGCCTCTACGTAAACTGAGAGATGTTGTTCCTCAAGTCCTCTGACAGTGCATCATCATAGAAGTTTGCAGGAATGCCTTCTTTGTATCCTCCCAAATAGTTAAAGATCCTGTTAGTAACTTCTTCGACCATTCAGCTGCTTCACCAATAATCGAATATGGGAAGAGCGTACAGAAGACATAGTCATAGCTGACTACATTGATCTTCATGCTGGTTACCAAGTACTTGAACCGTTCAATATGATCCATAGGGTGCTCATGAGGCAATCCGGAGAAAGGATGCTGACCCACTAGAGTGTAATGGGACGGCTTCAGATCGAATTCGTTCCTCTCAATGGTGGGAAGTCAAATCGCAGACCTGTTAGCATAGAACTCATCAGGCCTATTGTAATCACCTAGAGTACTTACTCTCACAGCCTGCATCTGTCTCGCCCATGCAGCAACCTTACGAAGTGGCGCTTGGTGTCGATCGACACCAATGACTGGGTGTCGCTCGACACCCTCATCAAGCTTTTGACCCTGCTCATTGCTAATATAACCCTTTTGGTCTCTAAGAACTCCAGCTTCATCTGGTCGTAAAATCACATGACCAACCATTGCAACTGGCTTCTTCGATTTTCTGATCATTCGTGCTAACTTGGCAAGCTCCTGATTCAAAAGAAGTAAAAGCTCGCTGTCCTTGTTGCTTCGGGTTTTGCGATTATGCATATGATATATCATGATTTTTATGGGTTTTAACCATGATATAAGAGTCTTTAATCGAGTTTTTTTGGTGTTTTTAGAGTCTATTAGAGTCTTTTATCTTCAGGTATGCATTTAGGACTAATGTGAAGAATATGGGAGATTTTGGAGCAAAGACCAAGAAGTTGCGTCGAAGAATCATGTTTTGAGGCGATGTGTGACTCGGTGTCGATCGACACCAGCCATTAGTGTCGATCGATACCACATGCGGACAACTTCGGAGATTTTGGAAGATTTACAATTTTGCCCAGAAGTTTCTAATATTTCAGCATTAGTCCCTGTACGAGTTTTTAGCTATTTATTGTGTTTTAGATCAGGGTTTTTTGAGGATGAAAGAGCAGATCCTCTATCTATCTCAAGCTTGTATCATCTTTCTCTAAATCCCTGATACTCTTTGTTCTCGACTTTTATTTTCTATTATATTGAATGATATCTATTTATATCAAGATGATTGTTGCTTTCACCATGTCTGAGTAGTTCCCCTGTTAGGTTATGGGTTTTCAAAGGTTTCTGAGGAATTGTTAAATCATTGGATTATTAAGGTTAATTGATAGAGTTCTTCATCTAGGATTGAATTTATTGCTTATTCTAGATTCGCGACCTAGAATCTGATTTAGGGTTATCAACTGACATGAAAGTGTGATTGATTGCTAGATCTGTCTTAGGTGAGCAAAATACCTATCTACAAAGGAATTTTATTTAGGGATTTTGTGAACAGATTGAACCTGATCATTACTGCTTGTCTGGATCTTAGAATTTAGCGAAGAAATTTGGAATTCTAGATTCAGGGATAGATAGTTTACGCAGCGAAAGCTGGTAGGTTTTACAATTGTGTTTGAGTTCTAGAACGGTTCTTAATTATAATCCTGATAATTCAATTTATTCATAGTTCTGAAGATTCCTGAGATTTCCCTATGCCTAGCACTTTTCTCCATTGATTTACACTTTGTTTAATTATTCGCATTGCAATTTTATTTCATGATACTTTATTTAGCATAATACTTTTACTGGGATTTATTGGGTATTTCATAGTCCTTGTGGATTCGATCCCTAAGTACTACAGTGATCTCTTAATTTAAGAGAGTAGCTCAGGGTAAATTTGAGCATATCAAATTTTAGCGCCGTTTGCCGGGGACTATTGAATTTACCATTAGATTTAAGTTTAAGTTTTTGTCTAAATTTTCTTTTATTTTGTTACTGATCTCGTTCTTTCTTTCCTTCTTGTGTGCTTCAGGTGCATGCTTAATCGCAAAACTCGGACCAACAAGAATCTTGAGCTAGTAACCCTTTCAAATCAAGAGCTAGCTAAGTTAGAACGAAGAACCCGGAAAGCGAAGAATTCAGAAGCGATGTTGCGTACTATCATCATGGCTGATGAACATGGAGTTCTACGGGACAGGGATGGCCATGCATACAATGCAGAGGGCCAAAGGATCAATGACAACGGCCATGTCATTGTTGAGGCTGAGGTACACGTCCAGGGTGCTGGTGTCGATCGACACCCACCACCTGGTGTCGAGCGACACCCACCAGCGGCTGGTGGGGTTTTGGTTGGACAAGGTGCACCTGGTGCCTTAGGTCCACGTGCAATGACATTGGGAGATTACAACCGGCCAGAGCAGTTCTATGCCAACCGGTCTGCCATCCGCCCGCCTCCGTTTCAAAGGAATGACTTTGAACTCAAACCTGCATACTACACGCTTGTAGGTCAGAACCCTTTCCACGGGCTATCACATGAGCACCCTATGGATCACATTGAGCGGTTTGAGGATCTAGTCACTAGCATCAAGGCTAACGGGGTGTCAAACGACTATCTGTTCTGTAAGCTCTTCCCATACTCTCTTGCTGGGGAAGCAGCTTATTGGCTTAAGCAGTTGAAGCCGGGATCACTGATCACTTGGGAGGACACTAAAAATGCTTTCCTGAACAACTTTTATGATGATGCACGGTCTGAAGAGCTGAGGACAAAGATTTCAGCCTTCTCTCAAGGACCTACTGAGGCATTCAAGGCCGCTTGGGCAAGGTTCAGGGCTTATCAGAGAGATTGTCCACACCATGGGTTCACTGAGGTTCAGTTGCTTGGGATTTTCTTCAGGGGTATCGATTGGAGGTATCAGATGGCTCTGGATGCTGCAAGTAATGGCAACTTCAATACCAGATATCCTGAGGATGCTGTGGTACTAATAGAGAACTTGGCTTCAAGCAACAGTACGAAGAATGCTGATTTCGAGAGAAAGAAGCAAGCTGGGAACTTCGATGGAAGTCAGATAGCTGAGGTAAAGGCGAAACTTGATACGGTTCACAACCTTCTAATAAACAAGAAGCAGGTCCAGTTTGCTGCTGAGGTTGAGACCTATGAGCCAGTTGATGAGCATGAGGAGCAGGATGTTAACTATGTCGGTGGCACAGGCTTTCAGCGTTTCGGTAACTCAGAGGGAAACCGAGGCTACAATGGAGACAGTCCGCGGGGCAACTATCAAGGGAATCAGTCCTCCTCTACTTTCACTCAGCGGCCTCAGTATCAGAAGCCCTATCAGAGCAGCAACAACTTCAATCAGAGGAACTATGGCTCATCTTCATATCAGAGCATTCTGCCACCTACTACAGAAAGCAAGATGGAATCGATGCTTGAGCAGATTCTAGAAGGTCAACAGAAGATCACCGTGGAATTCAATGGAAAGTTAGACTCACTGTATCAGGATTTGAATGGGAAGTTTGAGCAGCTGAACACTCATGTCAAGAAGTTAGACACTCAGGTTGCTCAGACAGCTGGAGCTATTAAAAGACAGGACGGTTTTCTTCCCGGGAAGACGGATACTAATCCGAGGCATCCAGTGAATGCCATCTCATTGAGGAGTGGGAAGAAGGTTGAGCCTGTGATCAGGAGTACTCTGACACCTGAAGAGATGATAGACTTAGAAGAAGTCGAAGACGAAGATGTTGTTCTTCCGGAACAAGTGTCGATCGACACCAACACTATGTGTCGATCGACACCAGTTGATACAGAAGGGATTAGTAAGGACAAAGCTGTGTCGATCGCTACCAAGGACACGACACAGGATGTTAGTGTCGATCGACACCCTTCACTGACAGACAAGGCTTCTTCATCATCTGCTAAGCCGATCACCGACTCATCATACAAACCGAGGATCCCTTATCCTCGAAACCCCAGGAAGTCTAAGCAAGAGATAGACGATGCCAGGTGTAAGGCTATGATGGACAAGCTAATTGTTGAGTTACCGTTGATTGATGCCATCAGGACATCCCCCATAATCAGACGGTACGTGAAACGCATGGTCACTAAGGATTTGAATGTTGAACAGGGTGCGATGATTATTTCTGCACAGGTTAGTGCCGTGATTCAGAACAAGATTCCAGAGAAGCTTCCAGACCCAGGTAGTTTCGTTCTTGACTGCACCATCTTTGCAGAAAAGTTCGAACGGTCTTTATGTGATCTTGGTTCTAGTGTGAATTTGATGCCCAGATCAGTTGCTGTGAATCTTGGTATGACAGACTTTCAGCCGACAAGGATCACTCTCATCCTTGCTGATCATTCTGTTCGTCTTCCAGACGGTATCCTTGAGGATGTTCCTATCAAGATAGGAGGTTGCTTGATTCCTACAGACTTCGTTGTGTTGACATATGAGGAAGAGCCTAAGGATCCGTTGATATTGGGACGACCATTCTTGGCTACAGCTGGTGCCATGATTGATGTCAGAAGGGGACGCATTGGTCTGAATGTAGGCGATTTAGTTATGAACTTTGAGATGGATAAGCTTGTAAAGTGGCCTACGATCGATGGTCAGACCTTCTGCATCGAGACTCTCACGGATCTTGTTGAGGAGAGTTTCAAAGAGTTGCATTATGAGGACCCTCTGGAACATGCTTTGATTGCTTCAGTGGATGAGGTTGAGCATTTAGATGATATTGTTGCTGGGTATGTCAAGCTAATGGATGCAACCAAGGAAGTGATGCACGTGATGGGTGTCGATCGACACCCATCACTGGTGTCGATCGACACCGGTGTCCGGACAGACAGGAAAGCAGCTGATTGGAGCTTTGAGCAAGCTCCAAAGATAGAGCTTAAGCAACTCCCTGCGGGGCTCAGGTACGCATTCCTTGGTGAACATAATTCATATCCTGTTATTGTTAATGCATCCTTGAACAACGCAGAGCTCACCCTATTGCTAAGTAAGCTGGGCAAGTTTCGCAAGGCTCTTGGCCATTCTCTTGATGATATTTCAGGTATCTCTCTAGATCTGTGCATGCATAGGATACATCTTCAGGATGAGACTAAGTCATCAGTTGAACATCAGAGACGGCTGAATCCAAACCTGAAGGATGTGGTTAAGAAAGAGATCATGAAGCTGTTGGATGCAGGGATCATCTATCCGATTTCCGACAGTGATTGGGTCAGTCCAGTGCATGTTGTGCCTAAGAAAGGAGGAGTCACAGTGGTACAGAATGAGAAGAATGAGCTGATACCGACTAGGACTGTGACAGGGCACAGAATGTGCATTGATTATAGGAAGCTGAACGCCGCTACAAGAAATGATCATTTTCCTTTGCCCTTCATTGATCAGATGCTTGAGCGGTTAGCTAATCACCCTTATTACTGTTTCCTTTACGGTTATTCAGGGTTCTTTCAGATTCCTATTCACCCAGATGACCAGGAGAAGACCACGTTTACATGTCCCTATGGCACTTTCGCATACCGCAGAATGCCCTTTGGACTATGTAACGCTCCTGCTACGTTTCAGAGGTGTATGATGTCTATCTTCACAGACATGATTGAGGACAGTATGGAGGTATTTATGGATGATTTTTCAGTTTATGGGGCCTCATTCAAGGATTGTTTGGATAACCTATGCAGAGTGCTAGCTAGATGTGAAGAGACGCACTTGGTTGTGAATTGGGAGAAATGCCACTTTATGGTCAGAGATGGCATTGTTCTTGGGCATAGGGTATCAGAGGCTGGTATTGAGGTTGATAGAGCTAAGATTGAGGTGATGACTAATCTGCAGCCTCCTTCTAATGTCAAGAAGAGAATGTGCACCTATTGGAAACAGGATGGCGTGATTTTTCTTGCGATGATCTGCAGTATTCTCAGACAACAGGTCCGAGTGTCGATCGACACCACGCATATGTGTCAATCGACACCCATATTCCAGACAGCTACGATTTGGCAGATAACCACTCAATAGCTGTTGTTGAGGGTCAAGATCGACCATGGTTTGCTGATATTGCCAATTACCTTGCTGCAGGAGATGAACCGGATGAGTTTACAGAGTACTCAAAGAAGAAGTTCATGCGTGAGCTGAGACGGTTCTATTGGGATGAACCTTACTTGTATAGATATTGTTCAGATGGGGTCTATCGTAGATGCATAGCTAATACTGAGATCCCGGATGTCTTGTTTCACTGTCATGGTTCTGAGTATGCTGGGCACTTTGCTACATTCAAGATAGTATCTAAGGTTCTAAAAGCAGGCTTCTGGTGGCCGACTATGTTCAGAGACGCCCATGCCTTTGTGTCTCGATGTGATGCATGTCAGAGGAGAGGGAAGATCAGTAAGCGGCATGAGATGCCTCAGAACTTCATCCTCGAGGTCGAGGTCTTTGATTGCTGGGGTATAGACTTCATGGGCCCTTTCCCGACATCATACAAGAACAAGTACATCTTGGTTGCGGTTGATTATGTATCGAAGTGGGTTGAAGCGATCGCCAGTCCTACCAACGACGCTTCAGTGGTCCTTAAGCTGTTTAAGACCATTATCTTCCCACGATTTGGAGTCCCGAGGATTGTCATCAGCGATGGTGGCAAGCACTTCATCAACCGCGTGTTTGAGCGGCTTCTTAAGAAGCACGGTGTACATCATCGCGTTGCTACTCCATATCATCCGCAGACAAGTGGACAAATTGAGGTCTCCAACAGGCAGATCAAGGAGATTTTAGAGAAGACAGTAGGATGCTCTAGAAAGGACTGGTCCGCAAAGTTAGATGATGCACTCTGGGCTTATCGGACTGCATTCAAGACGCCACTTGGTACTACACCGTTTCATCTGCTTTATGGGAAAGCATGTCATCTTCCAGTAGAGCTTGAGCATAAGGCCGCCTGGGCTGTAGAGCTGCTGAACTTCGATATCAAGCCAGCAGCAGAGAGACATCTGATTCAGCTCAATGAGCTTGATGAGATTCGACTCCATGCTTATGAAAGCTCTAAGCTGTACAAGGAAAGGACCAAAGCTTATCACGATAAGAAGATCATTTCCAGGACTTTCGAACCCAATGATCAGGTACTTCTGTATAACTCTCGTTTATAATTGTTTCCTGGGAAATTGCGTTCTCGTTGGTCAGGTCCTTTCACAGTCAAGGAAGTTCGACCATATGGTGCTGTTGTCTTGCTCAGCCCTGAGGGCAATGAATTTACAGTCAACGGTCAGAGGGTCAAACATTATTGGGCACATGCCAAGATCCCAGACGGACACATACTGCGTCTGGATGATGCACCCTCTGCCTAAACCGTCACAAAGTCAAGCTAATGACTTTAAACAAGCGCTTGGTGGGAGGCAACCCACTGGTAAGTTGTGAATATATTTTATTTATTTGATTTTAAATTATTTAGGTTTTTCTATATTTTTCAGTCTAACTTTGACTAATTTTTATTTTTGGTTTTCTATTGTTCTATTTATATCAAAAAAAAAAAAAAAAAAAAGGTGTCGGCCCTTGTTGCTGGTGTCGATCGACACCATAAGTCGACAAGTCCAGCGGGTTAAAAACCCGAAAACTTCTTCTTCCTCATTCATTCTCTTCATTCCGAAAATTTTAGAACTTCGATTTCTCTCTGAATTTTTGCTCGATTTCATCGATTCAAGTCTCTAACCTCATCAGATTTTCGTCCTCTACCTGTTTCTAGTGCCTATTTGAGTTTGGTGCAGATGGCTTCACGTGGCAAGCGACTTAGGTCAGACGGTGGTTCTTCCTCCAATCCGCCGGATTCCATGGCGGATTCGCCGGAATTTGCTGCTCCTCCAGCCCATTCTCAGGTACAATCTCGACCTCCATGGCCCAAGAGAGAGGGTAGAAAGATTGCATCAACGATTGTGTGGGATGATTCTCCTAAGGAAGAAGTAGAAAAAGATGAATGTGTTTATAGGACAATTTCGGAATCTTGGGATGAATATGATACATTGTTCTATAACGCTTGGTTAGGGGTTGATATTAGGCCGACTAGGATTGCTGATAGTTGTGCTTTGAGACGGATGGGCATTAGAGAGGATGTGACTAGATTAGTGCAGAGGATTGGCTTAGGCACCATAGCTACCAGGCAGTATGACCTCTTCCCGGACTTGGTACGACAGTTTCTTACTACTGCTAGAGTCTACTATAGGAATGAGATTGTGAAGAATGCGCAGGAAGGGACTCTTACCTTCCTGATTAGAGGAGTTCGGTACAGATTACCACTTCGAGATCTGTGAGCTTTATGGTTTCGATGCAGATTTGACGGGAGTTGCACTGCCAGCTCAGTTCTTGGACGGTCCAGCCTTCTGGTCTCATTTCGGGACAGGCCGTTATGACTCCAAGACATCTACACAGACTGATATTCGACATCCGGTCCTGAGGTATGTCGTTCGTATCATTGCTAACACCATTCTGTGTAAGATGGAGCCTGGGAAGATGAGGTTGTCTGAGTTGATTCTGCTTAGCTATGCTGTGGGTGATTATTGTGTTGATGGATTTGAGTGGCCCGAGTTAGATTGGAATGTGAACTTAGGTGCTGTGTTTGCTCATCACTTAGTCTCCCTGAAGATGAAGCCGTTTTTGGGTCGAGGGACCAAGAGGGAGAGTGTAGGTAGTCTTTTGACACCTATTTTTCAGCACTTCGGGATTGACACATCTAGCTGCACGATCGTCACTGCGCGTTCTGCTATGGACGAAGAGTATTTGAAGAACGCTAACTGGATTAAGAGTAACTGGATCTGGTGCTTCCGCACGGCTACGGGGCAGCACATGATACAGCTTCCACAGCCCGCCCTCACAGCCATTACAGAGGATCCACAGCTGCTGCGTTTTGATCCTGATCCCCGTCTCCTCACCGCGACACCACAGGCTAGACGCCGTAGAGGAGCTTCTTCTCACGCACCTCCTACTGCTGCAGAGGATGCTCTGATACCAGATCTTGCTGGTGGTCTTCCTCATCAGCCCGGTTCTTCTGTGGCTCCTCCGTTTGAGCTTCCTGTCGCTCCGGAGATTCCTTTGGAGACAGCTGCCTTTCAGAGATATGTCGTGGAGAGTTTCCAGAGCATCTGGGATGCCATCGCTGGACTATCTCGCTGCGGTTGCGTCCGTCCTACTCATCACCGCTCTCGATCACCTCGCCAGCCACCGGTTCCCCCACGCCCGTGCAGACCAGACGAGAGTTCTGAGGAGGATTAGTTTTCTTTTATCCTTTATCTTTTGTTTTTGATATTTTTGAGTCATTTTATGTTTTCTTTGAGTCAGTTTGTATTCTGACATTTACTCTATGATATCTTCATCTTTTCATTTCACTCACCTTGTCTTTTGATGATCTAACCATGGTTGAACTCGGATTATTGGCTTCACAAACTTTCCTCGATTTCGAAACATCATAGTTTCGGATTACAGACCTGGTGTCGATCGACACCACTCGTCGGTGTCGATCGACACCCATGCCACGGTTTCAGGTTTTGTGTTCTAATATTTTGACTTTTTCACTATGGTTCATCAGTTTTATTTCCTTTTCACCAACTCCTTGCTTGATAACACTGGGGACAGTGTTGATTAAGTCTGGGGGAGGTAGTTACTAACATTATTCTTTTTATTTTCTTAGAGTCAGTCTAATTTTTGTTTTATTGAGTCAAAATTTAGTTTGGAAACTATGATTTTTCGAGGAAATCACCGCATTTGCAGGAACTTGAGTGACCATTGATTCAAGCTTGACATGTGTCTGAGACTAATGAAAAACCCCAAGGCTGATCAACCTACCAATGTTACCCATGTTCACCTGAGCTTTCAGAGGATCCATCACCGACTTCGCCCATTAACCTGACTTTATTTTGCTTGTCTAGGGGCTTGATATACATTGGATCGGATTCTCCCTTCAGTCCTGAAAGACTTGTCTGTGTGAGTATGGTTCCCCTCTCTCTTCCCTTCATAAAAAAAAAGAAAAAAAAAAGAGAAAACAAAAATATATATATACTAAGCAGTAAAAGATGAAATGATTTTCTTTTGAGTAGAGAGGTAGGAAAATTTCCAGTGACCTCATTATTCTACTTTGAAAGGAATGATCACACAAAGGTTGGAAGCGAGGTTAGGAAAATTTCCCGTGATACCATTATTCGCCTACACCTTTGATATAATTAACTGCAGAAGTGAGAAAAGGGAGAGGAAAGGAACCAGAAGTAAAGACAGTCTGTGTGTTCAGGAAAACTGATTGAGAAAGAGTCCATGTGTCCTTTGATTGATACTCCATGGATGAGTCTTCACCTTAGTTTATAGAAGTCAGTATGGTGAATTTGGATTGTTTATTTGAATTGTGGAGTTGTTTGGGACAGTTGCTAAGTCTGGGGGAAGTACATGGTGGTCTGGACCTTGTCAGGTAAGAATTTCCAGTGGCTTTACTATGGTGAATGTGAGTCTGGTGCTCTTATGACAAAATGAGTTTTCTGTGTTTTCAAACTTCTTTCACAGGCTGAGTTTCTGTTTTGCTTGAGGGCAAGCAAAAGCTAAGTCTGGGGGAGTTGATATATCATGGTTTTTATGGGTTTTAACCATGATATAAGAGTCTTTAATCGAGTCTTTTTGGTGTTTTTAGAGTCTATTAGAGTCTTTTATCTTCAGGTATGCATTTAGGACTAATGTGAAGAATATGGGAGATTTTGGAGCAAAGACCAAGAAGTTGCGTCGAAGAATCATGTTTTGAGGCCATGTGTGACTCGGTGTCGATCGACACCAGCCATTAGTGTCGATCGATACCACAGGCGGACAACTTCAGAGATTTTGGAAGATTTACAATTTTGCCCAGAAGTTTCTAATATTTCAGCATTAGTCCCTGTACGAGTTTTTAGCTATTTATTGTGTTTTAGATCAGGGTTTTTTGAGGATGAAGGAGCAGATCCTCTATCTATCTCAAGCTTGTATCATCTTTCTCTAAATCCCTGATACTCTTTGTTCTCTACTTTATTTTCTATTATATTGAATGATTTCTATTTATATCAAGATGATTGTTGCTTTCACCATGTCCGACTAGTTCCCCTGTTAGGTTATGGGTTTTCAAGGGTTTCTGAGGAATTGTTAAATCATTGGATTATTAAGGTTAATTGATAGAGTTCTTCATATAGGATTGAATTTATTGCTTATTCTAGATTCGCGACCTAGAATCTGATTTAGGGTTATCAACTGACATGAAAGTGTGATTGATTGCTAGATCTGTCGTAGGTGAGCAAAATACCTATCTGCAAAGGAATTTGATTTAGGGATTTTGTGAACAGATTGAACCTGATCAATACTGCTTGTCTGGATCTTAGAATTTAGCAAAGAAATTTGGAATTCTAGATTCAGGGATAGATAGTTTACGCAGCGAAAGCTGGTAGGTTTTACAATTATGTTTGAGTTCTAGAACGGTTCTTAATTATAATCCTGATAATTCAATTTATTCATAGTTCTGAAGATTCCTGAGATTTCCCTATGCCTAGCACTTTTCTCCATTGATTTACACTTTGTTTAATTATTCGCATTGCAATTTCATTTCATCATACTTTATTTAGCATAATACTTTTACTGGGATTTATTGGGTATTTCATAGTCCTTGTGGATTCGATCCCTAAGTACTGCAGTGATCTCTTAATTTGAGAGAGTAGCTCAGGGTAAATTTGAGCATATCAGCATACACCTGAAATACACCAGAAAAAAGAAAAAACGATGTAAGTAAACTGAAAAATAAAAACTTAGATTAAATTCTACACTTAAATCTATTGAAAACTTAAAAGAGTCCCCGGCTACGACGCCAAAATTTGATATGCTCAATTTAACCCTTAGAGCTACTCTCTCAAATTAAGAGATCACTGCAGTACTTAGGGGTCGAATCCACCGGACTCTCAGGCTTCACAATAGACCATTTCGTTTCAAATTCAGTTAAGTCAAAGGTGAATATTTAAATGACAATGCAGAAATAATTAAAAGGGTTTGAAATCAAGTGTGGAAAGCGTTAGGCATAGAGAACTTCTCAGGAAATCATGTAAAGAAGATAAAACAACTGGTCAAGATCTAATTAAGAACAGTTTTAGAACTCAAATCACTAATGTATAATTAACTAACTTTCGTTGCGGGAGCTATCTATGTTCTAAACCTAAGAAACCAAATTTCTTTGCGAATCTTAAACTCTAAAAAAGTCTTAAGCGCATGTTCGATATGTTCACAAATTATCTAATCCAAATTTCTTTGCAATGATCTAATTTGCTCACTAGGATTTTTTCAGACCTTAAATTACACTTTCATGTCAATTTAACAATCTAACATCATAATTCTAGGTGATCAATCTAGAACTAGCATTAAGTACAATCCTAGATGAAGAACTAACAAGTCTGAATCTTAACCAGTCATTAGATCTAGCAATTCATGAAATTCCTAATGAGAAACCCTAAACCTAACAGGTGATCTACTCAGACATATCAATTGAAGCAAAAGATGATATGTCTTGGTTTTGAGGGTTTTTACTTTTAATTCTATAAGTATTTTTGAGTCTTTTATTTGTTTATATTGTTTATTTAGAGTCTTTTAGTTGTCCATTGAGTTTTTTTCAGGTTTTAGGTTGTTTTGCAATAAAATGCGGATTTTGGAATGAAAGATCTTGTCGATACATCAGACGTTTTACATCGGTTGAAAGGCTTTCCATGAACCAATTTTGATGATATTTGGATACAAGATAGCCAAAGGAGTTAGCTTTCATTTGGGACTGGTTTGAGGTGATTCCCATTTATGGTTGGAAAGTTATACCCATTTTACTGAAGACAGGTCAATCCAGCGCGAAGATGAAACAATTGGAGGAATAGGATGAGGATCGACCGATCCCACCACGGGATCGACCGATCTATGCTTGACAGACAAAAACCGACATTTTCTCCGGAGATAGAGGATCGAACGATCCTATGGGTGGATCGACGGATCAACCACCCAGCTGACATGAAGAAAAACCTCCAGATGCATGGGATCGACCGATCTGACTTGAGGATCGACCAATCCACACCCCAGCCGCCATGAAGATATTTTGTCCGGAAATTGGGGATCGATCGATCCGACTTGTGGATCGACCGATCCTCCCAGCCGCCTACTCCATTTTACACCTATGTCTATAAATATCCCACCTAAACCTACTAAAACATCATCAGATTTTTTTCTAAAGTTTTTGGACGCCTAAAACACTGTTCTAGAGAGTTCTTGGATCTTGAAGCTTCTCCCTTCATCAAACACTTGGAGAAGTTTTCTTGTATCTTTTGTTGTTTATTTCAATACTATTATGCTTTCTATGGTTTATTTTGTTGTTTCTTTGATTATGTGTGAGTAATTTCACATTTAGGTTTTAGGGTTCTTGAAGGATCTTGATGGCTTGTTGAATTGATTAGATATTTGGGGTTTCTAATCCATAGGTTCTTTGATTCATGTATCCTTAATGCTAGATTAAGAGTAATTATCTTAGTCTTGATTTTAGGTTGTTCTATAAGCACTAATCATGTTATAGAGAGCTTGAACCTTGTGAATTAAGCTTTGTATCTCTAGCCTGCGAGAGTTGATGCTAGATCATCATTGTGAACTTAGTGAACTTGTATGTTAATGCTAATTTGGTTAGGAGAAATCAAACGAGAGTTTAGTTTTCAAATAGTCAAGTTTAGGGGTTAAGGCCACGAGAGTGGGTTAATCCACCTTGCGTTCATGTTCTAGAACGGTACTTAAAAGTGTTGAAACCCATGCTCATTTTATTCTCTAGCCATTGATATCCGGAATTGCCTTAAAGCCTAATGCTTTAGCTTGTTAGTCTATTAGTTAGTCATTTCATCTTGTTTAATTTCTTGTTTACTAAACCAATTTTTATATCGTTTAGATTAGATAGTGTCTTGTATTCCTATTGTGTTGTTCTTGTTTCCCTGTGGATTAGATCCTCAAGTACACAACGTACGAAGGGTTTATTTGATAGACCCGAGCCTAAAAACTCCATATATCAAACTGGCGCCGTTGCCGGGGAAACTAGCAATAGCCATTAGGATTTAGATTCTATTTGAGACTAAGCTTTTTGTTTTTGTTTTTGTTTGTGTGGTTACTAACTTCTTTTCATGTGTTTGTTCTTTTTGCAAGGCACAATCACAAGAGAGAAAGCATGGCTTCAGAATTGATTTCAATGATGAAATTAATTCTAGAAGCTCAACAAAGAGAGATGGCTTGGGACCCTACAAGTCATCATGGTTTTGAAAGCTCATCCACTTATCAAGAAGGTCTTCCTAATGGATACTCATCTCAAGAGTATCAATATGGGTATGGTGTAGGATACATGGAGCATGAACAAGAGTATCAAGAGTACCAATCTTGGAACATGGAGCATGCACAAGAACTAACATACTCTTCCCAAATCTCAGATAAGGAAGAGATCTTCAACATGTTGAAGTTGGCGTTGGAAAACCAAAAAGAAATCAGCGAGAGCATGAAGACCAATTTTGGAAGTTGGTCTCAAGATGCTCAAGTTGTTGAGCCAACACATGTGGAGTCCATCAAAATCGAACTTACACAATGGATCGAAGAAGAAGAAGAAGGAACGGTTGAGGAAACTTTTGAAGATCCTTGTGAAGATGGTTCAGTTGTTGAGTGCATAGAGATCACAAGCGAGAGCACAGCCCAAAATGAGCTCTCAACCATAGAAGAGATGCAGCAACATGATTCCGAACAAGAGTCATATGGAGAAACACTTATGGAGGAACAAGAGACTATCATTGAAGAAGCCTCCGAAGAGAATGAAAAAGAAGAATCTCCAATGACACAACAGTTCAACAAACATCTTGGCATACTCCCCACCACACCATTGAACTTTCGTGGTCCAAGGAAGACCCCTTTTGAGAAGAATATGATGAAAGAATTAAGGGACTGGTTCAATGATTCTCCGAGGAAGACTCCTTTTGAGGAGATTAGGATGAACAAGTTTAGGGGATGGTTCTACGATGAGTATGATCCTGGTGATCCAAGCTCAACCTTCACTCCCACCGAAACCAATATCCACCGTCAAGCTTAAGCGACGTTAAACGAGCCATTGGGGACTCCCCCAATTCTATCCTTTATATATACTTATATATATATGTGTGAGTGTGATTTTATTTTTATTTTTGTGTGTTTTGATTTTATAGGTAATTGGTGAGTAGTCAAAGCGGTTGCCGATCGGACAACCTAAATGCACTTAAATCAACAAACTCCACTTCTAGAGCAATGACTTCTGAGAAATCGATGAGTATCACATCTACCATTGTATTATTTTATTTGTCTAATTATTACTATATTTTTGCGTTTGTCGAATTTTTGATTTCTTTTATTTTCTTTTGAGTTAGTCCAGGATGTTTTTATCGAGTTAAATTTTGGTTAAGTCAAAATTAGTAGGGTATTATGAGCTTGTTCTTACGGATTATCATATTTGGATTAACACTCTTATGACTCTTGATTATGCTTGACCGCATAACCGATTTGGAAAGACTATGAGCTGAGTCAACATTCTGAAAGTCTCTTTCCATTGGAAATTAGGTTCATCTAACGTTGTCTCTAACCCCTATTATAACCTAACCGGACTTTAATTTCTTACCTAGGGGCTTGACATACACCGGACGAGACCTCTTCGAGCCGTACAAGATACTGCACCTCTTCACAAAGTATGCTTCCCCTCTCTCTTCCCTTCAAAAAAAAAGTGTAAAGAAACAGATATAAGTGGACGGGACCGAGGGTTAGTGCGTAAACACGTGTAATATTTTTTGAGTCTCGCTGAAACCTATCCAAAGAAAAGAGCAAGGGATCGATAAAAAAAATATAATGATACCCTAGAAAATTAGGGAAAATCGATTCCATGGAAGTGAGAAAAGAGAGAGGAAAGGAACCATACGAAGAATGTCTTGGCTTGGAGAGAGTTGACATGTCCTTTGATCGATATTCCCTTGGTAAGACCACACTTTATATTTCTTGCTTAATCTATGTAAATAGATGACAATGGGGATTCCAAAATTCCTTTGGATCGTGGATTAAGAGTAAAGGATGTTGAAGTTTCTTATGGGCAAGTACGTAAAGTAGGTTCTCGTGTCAAAGCTACGAGAAGTGTAAAGATGATATTCCTACAGATAGCGAGCTCCCGTTTTTCAAAATCTTACTTCTGTATTTGATTTCATTTGTTTGTTCTTGCTTGAGGACAAGCAAGGATTCAAGTCTGGGGGAATTGATATGTCTTGGTTTTGAGGGTTTTTACTTTTAATTCTATAAGTATTTTTGAGTCTTTTATTTGTTTATATTGTTTATTTAGAGTCTTTTAGTTGTCCATTGAGTTTTTTTTTCAGGTTTTAGGTTGTTTTGCAATAAAATGCGGATTTTGGAATGAAAGATCTTGTCGATACATCAGACGTTTTACATCGGTTGAAAGGCTTTCCATGAACCAATTTTGATGATATTTGGATTCAAGATAGCCAAAGGAGTTAGCTTTCATTTGGGACTGGTTTAAGGTGATTCCCATTTATGGTTGGAAAGTTATACCCATTTTACTGAAGACAGGTCAATCCAGCGCGAAGATGAAACAATTGGAGGAATAGGATGAGGATCGACCGATCTATGCTTGACAGACAAAAACCGACATTTTCTCCGGAGGCAGAGGATCGAACGATCCTATGGGTGGATCGACCGATCCAACACCCAGCTGACATGAAGAAAAACCTCCAGATGCATGGGATCGACCGATCTGACTTGAGGATCGACCAATCCACACCCCAGCCGCCATGAAGATATTTTGTCCGGAAATTGGGGATCGATCGATCCGACTTGTGGATCGACCGATCCTCCCAGCCGCCTACTCCATTTTACACCTATGTCTATAAATATCCCACCTAAACCTACTAAAACATCATCAGATTTTTTTCTAAAGTTTTTGGACGCCTAAAACACTGTTCTAGAGAGTTCTTGGATCTTGAAGCTTCTCCCTTCATCAAACACTTGGAGAAGTTTTCTTGTATCTTTTGTTGTTTATTTCAATACTATTATGCTTATTATGGTTTATTTTGTTGTTTCTTTGATTATGTGTGAGTAATTTCACATTTAGGTTTTAGGGTTCTTGAAGGATCTTGATGGCTTGTTGAATTGATTAGATATTTGGGGTTTCTAATCCATAGGTTCTTTGATTCATGTATCCTTAATGCTAGATTAAGAGTAATTAACTTAGTCTTGATTTTAGGTTGTTCTATAAGCACTAATCATGTTATAGAGAGCTTGAACCTTGTGAATTAAGCTTTGTATCTCTAGCCTGCGAGAGTTGATGCTAGATCATCATTGTGAACTTAGTGAACTTGTATGTTAATGCTAATTTGGTTAGGAGAAATCAAACGAGAGTTTAGTTTTCAAATAGTCAAGTTTAGGGGTTAAGGCCACGAGAGTGGGTTAATCAACCTTGCGTTCATGTTCTAGAACGGTACTTAAAAGTGTTGAAACCCATGCTCATTTTATTCACTAGCCATTGATATCTGGAATTGCCTTAAAGCCTAATGCTTTAGCTTGTTAGTCTTTTAGTTAGTCATTTCATCTTGTTTAATTTCTTGTTTACTAAACCAATTTTTATATCGTTTAGATTAGATAGTGTCTTGTATTCCTATTGTGTTGTTCTTGTTTCCCTGTGGATTCGATCCTCAAGTACACAACGTACGAAGGGTTTATTTGATAGACCCGAGCCTAAAAACTCCATATATCGAAAGACATAGCTGAAATTTATATCATATAAAATCAATGAAAGAATAGAAAACAGGAGTCCAAGATCTTCTCTCAAAGGAGTACAAGTAGCAAGAACATCCCCAAGCTCTACTCTCTCTAAACTCTTACAGAATTAAAGATAGATAATAATAAACCTAAAAACCCTATTAAATTGTCTAAAACACGAGCTGGGTCTTCTTTGTAAACTTCTGGAACTTCTGGGGCAAAGTTGCAAATCTTTAAAACTAGATAAGTTATGCGTGAACAGTGTGTGACGATGGGGTCGACCGACACCATGGACTAGTGTCGACCGACACCATTCATCATCGAAGGCACCACTTCGTCTCTACAGCCACAAATGCTCCATAGGCTCCATAATCGCCCAAAAGGTCTGTAGACCATGTAAACCTGAAAAAGACACGATAACAACTCAAAAGAAATAGTTAAGACTCGATTATATACTTATATCATTGCTTAAAACCGGTAAAAACCATGATATATCAGTAAGTCCACATAAGGCTGCATCTCCAACCTGTCTTGTATGTCACGTTGCAAACCTCCTAAAAACCTCGACATAGTAGCATCACAATCCTCTTGTACATCAGCATGTATCAAAAGTGTTTCCAGCTCTTGATAATATTCCTCAACAGTTTTACTCCCTTGCACAAGTCTCCTAAGCTGATTATGCATCTCGAGATAGTAGTAACTCGGCACAAACCTCTTCCGCATAATATTCTTCATCTCGGTCCATATTGAAACCGAATACTCTTGGTTTATTCTTCTAGATGTTACAGGATGATCCCACCAACTCAAAGCATAGTCACAGAACTCAGTAGCTGCAACCTTTACACGATTCACTTCAGTATAATGTTGACACTCAAACACCATTTCAATCTTATTTTCCCACTCTGGATAAGGGTTTGGTTCATTCTTTCCTTTAAACGATGGTATACGAAGCTTAAGTCCTCCAAGGCTGTCTTGCGGTTGATTCCACTCATTTCTAACTTGCTTGTGCCTCCTATGACTGCTACGGAGAAGAGCCACTATAGTAATCCTCAGCCTCAAAATCGCATGGTTCTCTTAAGAGTGGTCTTGGAAGGTTTCCTGGTAAATCCCTTGGTAATTCCTCTTGTTTTCTAACTTGCTCTCTGTTTCTTTCCTCATTTCGATTCACTCTCCGTTAATCCCTGACATCTGGAATAATCTCTAAAATAAATTTATCACGCAAAGCATTGAACTTCTCATCCATCATATGTGCCATCATTGCCGTTAGGGCTTCAATGAGGAGTTTATTGTTGTTGTTGCTTTGATCGGACATCTTTTCCTACAAAAAGACACAACAATACACCAGTAAAGAGTCAATTGTAATTAAATTGGTCCTAAAGCATAAGAACATGAAAATAACTCTTGGTATGCCAAACTATCAGATGAACCCTAACCGCGACTGTGGAAGATGATCGGTCACAAAAAGTTATCAAAACACATCAGAAAATTCCAAAACAAATTTTAACAAATACTAGTTCATCTTAGGTTCAGATGCAACTGGTGTCATGATTTTATCACAAGCCAATAATAAATAAAATACAAACAAAATTGTACGAAAATCACTTAACTTCTCGATGTGGCTCTGATACCACTTGATATGATCCTTGAGTTATCCTTGAGGAGGATTTCACCCCAATCTCAACAACGTGAAGTTAAGAACTCAAAGAACTGGTTCCATACCCAATTACTGAGCACCTGGTGATTTAATGGATCGAATGACGCCACAAGAAGCCCCGGAAAAACCTCTTGATAAGTCTAAGAGTCCCCTATTATTCGAATCACACGAAAACAAGTAGACAATGATCTAAATTTTTGTAAAGTTTTTTTATTGATAAAACATAGATAAGAAATACAAATTTCTCTAATCAGAATATAAACAGAAGGGAAGAAGAGAAAGAGGAGAAGAAGAGGAGGAGCAGAGGGAGTTAAGAAAGGAGGTGGTTTCAAGACATGCCTCAGAAGCCACATACACACCATGCAAAAAAAAACTCAAAGTTTGAATTAAAATAATGAAAATAAAATAGATAGAAAATAAGAGAAAATAAGGACCGCGCCATATAGTCTCGTCACGGGTCGGGATGGAGTCGGACCAATGCCAAGGCATAGATGAACCAATGGACCACAAACCTCATTAAAAACCTCTCTCGGAAAACCACTTGCGAAAAACCGGAGACGAGGGAAAAAGAGTGTGAGTGAGCCATAGGGCCTGGCACTAGTCTTATCGGAAGTGTACCATGACCAAGGTGGACGTTATACATCTTGAGTCCGAGTGACCCTCTAGAGCCAATGCCAGATATGGTAAGGCTCAGAGTACTTGGTATCTTTTCTTGGTCTGGAGATGAATCTTCAGTCCTTGAGCAGCTTTCCATGCTCCTTTATCTCCATGCTCGTCCTTAGCTCCTTGCTCCAAGTCCTTAGAGCCTCATAGGATCGTATCAGAGTATCGATCGAAGGACATGTCGACTCTCTCCAAGCCAAGACATTCTCTGTATGGTTCCTTTCATCTCCCTTTTCTCACTTCCAAGAAATCGATTTTCCCTACTTTTCTAGGGTATCAATTTTTTTTTTTTATCGATCCCTTGCTCTTTTTTTTTTTTTTTTCCGCAAGACTCCGCAGGATGTACGAGTTTACGAACCAACCCTCGGTCACCTCTACCTTTATCCTTTTCATTTTCTTTTCATGGATACAAGTTTCTGCAAAACTTCGAAGGATGCATGGGTTTACGCACCAACCCTCGGTCACATCTACTTGCATCCGTTTCTCTTTTTCTTTTTTTTTTCAAGTTTCAAATGGAAGAGAGAGGGGAAGTATGCTTTTTGAAGAAGTGCTGTGTCTTTTACGGCTCGAAGAGGTCTCATCCGATGTAAACCAAGCCACTAAGTAAGAAATTAACGTCATGTTACGTTACGATAAGGGTTATAGACAACATTGGATCAACTTATTCTCTAAAAGAAAGAGACTTTTGGGACGTTGACTTAGCTCATAGTCTTTCCAAATCAGTTATGCGGTTAAGCTTAACCAAGAGTCATAAGAGTGTTAATCCAAATCAGATAATCCTTTAGAATAAGATCATAATCCGTTACTATTTTTGACTCAATAAGAAAATATTTGACCAGATAAAAATGATAAGATAATCGAAGTAAAAAGTGGAAAAATGTCTCAACTCAGCAAAATAGAAAGTAGCATTAGTATTGGATGGAATGTTCTCCCCAGACTTAAATCACACCGACCTCGGTGGGAAAAAGAAAGAGATGAGGATGAAAATCATAAAGGAAGAGTTGAGTTTAAGAACTATGTCACCTTGTATGGAACCGTTTTATCTTCCCTTAGACATAATCAATTGCCCATTTTTTGTCTAAAGGTCAATGGTGGTAGTGATGTGATGACTAACCGTTGGTTCTTTATTTTTGTTGCTTGACATTGAATGAACTCGGCTTAGTTCATCGACTTCTTTGTGAGAAATCTCTATTTGCGTCCTTCCTGAGACGAAAACCTAAAAACCATCAATAATATTAAAAGATAAAATAAGGAAAACAAACCTAAAAGATAATGTGGTGGTGGTGGATGATTATGAGAGGGAGGTTTTGACGTCTCATTGTTGTTGTCTCGGCCACGGTTGAGATAATTGTCGTGGTGACGGATGGTGAGAACCGGTCGGTTAGACTAATGGTCGCGGTACCGGACGAACGGTGGGTTGGATTGGTCATAATTGTGGTGACCGGTCCATGGTGACTTGGCCGCACCGCTCACGGGTTTCGTGGTAGGTGGTAGCTCTTTTGGTCCTTGTTCGTGGTAAGGTCGGGACGCGGCAAGGTTCTCTGCAGGTCGGGACGCGGCAAGGTTCTCTGCAGGTTGCGGAAAGCTCTGCGGTAATAGCTCAGCGTCATGATATTATCGTATTTTAACCACTTATAACTCATATTTTTCTTATGTTTTGGTATGAGTTTGGTATGATTTCATGGAAAAGGAACTAGTTATCAAGTATTCTCAGGTTCAAGAAGGTTTTAAAGGTTTTAAGGCAAAATAGACCCAAAGATGAGGAAAACCCGTTTTTAGACAGTTTCAGACCTCCAGAAGTATGACATCTTTTGAAGGACTTTCTTATATCCAAATTTAGAATTCTTGGTGTCTATAGAAAGCTAGAAGTGTCAAGATTCACCTCAAACAAGAATAAATGCAATCCATTCAGCCATTTGGAAGATACGTCTCAATGAGTGAAGCACTGTCGAGACCAGTCACAAGAGCTGTGACTGGTCTGAGCCTTCATGGCACGACCGGCCAGGGAGCTTGTGACCGGTGCCTCCCTTCATGGAACGACTGGTCACAAGGCTCGTGCCTGGTCTGAGCTGGATGACTCCTAGTTTCCTAAAATGACTCCCTCGGCCCAATGAAGCCCTAAACCGACCCCAAAGCCTATAAATACTCATTTAACCTAATTTTAAAGGTATGCCTTCATAAACCCTCAGAAGATTTCCTGTGCCTCCAGCCCCCACTCTCAGAGAGATATGAGAACCCTAAGGAGAAGCCTTGCCCCATTCAAGCTCCTCTTGCTGCCGCACCAAGTCTTTGAAGTCATCACCTCTTTTCTTCTCATCTATTCTCTCTAGTCTTTGTTCTCTACTTATTTAAGGAAGAAGACTCATCTCCTCTGTACCACAGATCAGACCTCTAAACCCTTTTCTCATATTTATAAGTTTATTCAATCTATTATCCATGGCTTTGATTTGCTTGAGTATGTGTGAGTAGTTCACTTGTTGGGTTTCATGGGGTGATTCAAGAGGAATTCATGGTTAGATTCACTTAAGTTGTTATATCCGAATTTTAGTCACTTGTTAGGTATCTCTTGGGACATCTTTCTCTTAATGCATGTTGTTTGGTTTGACCACCAAGCACTGAACTTAGAGAATAGGAGCGCTAATCGTGTAAACCTAGATCTCGGACATAGTGTTACTGAAGCCTCGTGTAATGGTCTGCGTAAGTTGAGTCATGGAGCTTTGTGAACTTATCAATCTCGTTAATAATGCTTTGATACGTGCGTCGTTGCCTGCGTGAGTTGAGTAACGGAGTACGAGGATTTTAGACTTTCATTCTATTATTCATAGGTTGTTTGTTCATTCGTGTTCGTAGTTGAGAACCTAGACTAAAAACATTAGTTACTTGCATATTAGTTTGCATCTCATTTGTTTAGAACCATGAAGACCCCGAGATAACCCTAGACGCCCAACGTTTCTCTTTATTGTTTTACAACCGTTTTTACTTGTTTTCATTACTTAATACCGTGGCACAAAAACCCCAAAACAAACCCTCTTTATTATTGTCTTAGCTATAGCCCTCTCCATAAAATTTGTAACATGATTTACAAGTCTCTGTGGGATTCGATCCTTAAATATTACAGACGAACCACTCTGCACTTGCAGTAGTCGTGTGGTCTTTGAGGTAAAAGACTGAAGCGAAATAATACACGCATCACGTCACCTTGGTGATACATTGGCAATGCCTCAGAAAAATATACTTGGCATCGGTCATGAGTGGGGTGACCGTATTGGTCTTAATGGTCACTCCATTCACGGGCTTTGTGACCGGTATGGCTCATTCTGCTACCACCAGTCATGGGCTCTATGACCTGTCTGGGTACTAGACTCGCTTTGGTGGGGACTCTCAGCATCGGTCACTGGTTGTGATCAATCCATTGCCTTCTGCATCTATCGGTCACGGCTTGTGATCGATCCATATGATGTACTTGTGATGCGTGTGTTATTTCGCTTCCGTCTTTTACCTCAAAGACCACACGACTACTGCAAGTGCACAGCAAACATATGTAGTACTTAAGAATCGAATCCCACAGAGAGAGAAGTTGTATTGCAAACCTTATAGATCAAAGTATAGCTAGAACTCAAATTAGGGTTTTGGTTGATTGAATGTCACGGTAACAAGTAATCAAAGCAAGTAAATAAACGGTTGTAAAACAATAAAGAGAAAGCGTTGGGCATTCAAGGGATCGGAGGGGGGTTCAGAGATCTATCTATTCAAGTGAAACCTAAGACAATGCATGTTTATTTCCAAGTCTCGGACATACGAAACACTAATGAACGATTAACCTAATCTCTTAGAGATAATTATCTAAAATCCCTATACTCCGTTACACAACTCACGCACGCAACGACACATAGATCAAAGCATTATTAACGAGTTTGATTCTAGTCCATGAAGTCCTATAGGTAAGTGGTATGTGCTTCCTATAACACAACATTCATCCTAGCTAGGTTCTAGTACTTAGGCAAGCGATTAGCAAAACCTAACTACCTATGATCAGAGCTAGTTCGTGACGATAACAACTTGCATTATAAGCAAACTAAGATAGAAAGAATAGTCTAAACGATCACACAAGGCTCAGATCTCGCCACCTAAACCTATAGATCCATCACCCCCTTTGATGTCCCCTTTAGACCCAACAAGTAAACTACTCAAGCATACTTAAGAGAATCATCAAAGCAAGGTTTAAACAATTCATAAGCATTAACTGAATAGATATAAGATTAAGGTTCAGAGATTAATTTTGTAAAAGGGTTTACAAGATGCAAAGACTTTTCCTCAAGAACAAAGAATGAATAAGAGAAAGAGAGGTGATGAACTTCAAGAACTTTGCAAGAGAGGTGAGGCGGCTAGAGGCTCACGAAGTCCTTTGTCTCTTTGGAGGCTCTCTGAAGTTCTCTTGCGGATCCTTGAACGTTCACACCCTTCACGTTAGGTTAAGAGTGTATTTATAGGGTTTGCAGTCGGTTTAGGGTTTCATTGGGCCGAGGAAACTGTTTAAGGAAAGTTGGGGACGCTTAGCTTCAGACCGATCACGGCCCCATGTGACCGGTCGGGTCAAGAGAGGAGGCACCGGTCACAACCCTTCGTGACCTGTCGTGCCAAGAAGGTCGAGACCGGTCACGGCCCTTTGTGACCGGTTGTGACAGCGCTTAACTCATCGGACCATATCTCCCAAACGACTAAAGGGAATGCGTGGATTCATGTTCGAGGTGAATCTTGATACTTCTGGATTTCCAGAGACACCAATAACTCCAAAATTCAGAATCGGGAAGTCCTTCAAAAGTTTTGGTACTTCTGGCGTTCTGAAACTGTCTAAAAACGGGTTTCCTCATCCTTTGGTCCATTTTGCCTAAAAACGTTCAAACCCTTCTTAGACCTGAAATGAATGATAAATGGCTCTTTTGCCAAGGTATAATACCAATCTCTTCTCAAAATCGTAAGAAAACAATAGCTATAATGGGTAAAAATACGATGTTATCAACTCCTCCAGACTTAGACTTTGCTCGTCCTCAAGCAAACAAGAAAGTGAAGTCATGGAAAAGAGGTTTTGAAAATCACGGGAACTCACTTATCTGATAGAATCTCGTCTTCGCACTCCTTGTCGCCTTGACTTTATGATATGCTCAAATTATCTCTTAGAGCTACTCTCTCAAATTAAGAGATCACGGTAGTACTTAGGAGTCAAATCCACAAAGAATCTGATCATAGGTTGCTTGCCCTCAAGCAAAGTAGAAAACTAAACAAGAGAAAGAAGTTTGAAAACACAGAAACTCATTTCGTCATAAGAATACCACACTCATATTTACCTTAGTAATCCACTAAAAATTCTTACCTGAAAGGATTCAGACCACCATGTACTTCACAGTAAACGTTCATAGCTTTCCCGATTAAACTCACAATTTCACAGCATAGTCCACACTACCTTCATCGCCGGGTCTCATCTCTGATCTCGATGCCTAGGACCTTCTAGACACTTTCACGTACAATACCAAAACAAAGACAACCATATAGCTATTGGTACTCTTTCTCTCCCCCAGGTTTTTTTTTCTTATTATTTTTTTTTAAATTTTTTTCCTTCTTTTTTTTTTTTTTTTTTTTATATAAATTGAAAGGTGTAGTGAATAATGGGGTCACAGGAAATTTTCCTACCCCTCACTTCCACCTCTGCATGATCATCTCAATCTCAAGTAAAATAATGAGGTCTCGGGAAAATTTCCTACCCCTTTACTCAAGAGAGAATCATATCATATTTTCTGCTTTTTTCTTTTCTTTTGAAAAAGGGAAAGGAGTACCGCTTTTATTGGTGTTTACAGAAGTTTTCTTGTCTAGTATGAATGATTAGTCAAGCCCCAGAACACTTGTCACATTGATGAGGTAAAAAAAACTGACAGAAATTGCCTCAGATGTTAGTGGATTTCTGCTAGAAATATGGGCGTCTCAAGTCCACTATTAAACCTTTGGTTTTTCCATTAGTCTCAGATGCCAATCAGACTCGAATCAAATGGCCACTTAAGTTCCTGCAAAAATGATGGTTTCCTCGAAAAATCATTGTTTTATGGACTGGTTAGTAACTACCTCCCCCATACTTGAACAACATTGTCTCCAATGGTGCCAAACCAGAGATTGGTAAACAAAAGAGAAAGAAACGAAACAGATTTAAAAACCAGAGTTATGAAGACTTATCCGTAAAGGGGTGTTGGTGTCGATCGACACCAATGCTGGTGTCGATGGACACCAGTGTCGTGATCAGAGGGTGATGTTCGGGTGACGGGTGGTAAGCTGCCCCTCACAGATGTCTTCTTGGTATCTAGACACAACCCCCAAAGGTGGGTCTTCATTGCCGAGCCCTAATTCCAAACTTGTGACACGGCTTCCAAGTCCCTAAACTTTTTGTTCAATCGTATTGATCCTCTCATGGATTGTTTTCATGCCTAGCTGTTCTATCTCTAAGTATTCCTTCATCAAGGTCTCAAACCTTTCTTCTTGGATTCTCAACCTGGAACGAGCATTATCGTACTCCTGGAAGATTTGATGTAGGAGACGTACCTTGCGGTGGTTTCCGGGAGTTTGGCTTTGGTTATGAGTGGCTTGAACTTCCCTAAGGTTCTCTTCCCTTTCTCCCTCAGTGGATAAATCATCAAACTCAGCGTTCTCCCTGGAATAATCTTCTAAACAGTTTTCAATAGCTCTTTCCTCATAGTAGGTTTCATCGCAATCAGTTGGGTAATATTCTTTACTGGGCCATTTCGGTGTCGTTGGCTAATCCATGGGTTGCGCTCTATTCCTTTCCTTTTGCTCGCATGCCTCATATGCCTGATCATCCGTCCACTTTGAATACTCAATTGGATCAATGAAACTCCATTGCAGAGCTTCAATCTTCTACTCTAGATGTTCCTCCATGGCGTTCATCCTATACCCTGTGTTGGTGACATCTGATTCAATTTTCATCACATCAAAACTTTGGTCAAGTAGCTTGCTATTCAGTTCCTTAACTTGATCCTCCACTCGTTTGAGGTGGCAAGAGAGAGAGGATAGCTGCAAGCTGCTTTCCGAGGAATCCGTCGCATGGGGAATCCCCTCTGCTTGATTGTCCAAGGTGTCCACACAGAACGTTTGACAGTCAATAGTAGGCCGTTTGATAAACTTTTCGATATCGAAATTCATCAAGGACTGTCCCACATTCAGCGCTATCCGGCCTCCTTGAACATCAATAAGCGCACCATCAGTAGCTAAGAAGGGTCTGCCTAGGATAAGAGGATCCTTAGGATTATCACTATACTTCAGTACCACAAAATCTGTCCAGATCATGCAATCGCCGACTCTCACTGGCACGTCTTCCAAAAGACCTTCCGGTGTCCTTATGCTTCTATCTGCAAGGATTAGAGTGATCTTGGTAGGCATGAAGTCTGTCATTCCGAGTCCCACAGCAACTGAATACGGCATCAAACTCAAACTGGAACCCAAATCAGACAAGGAATCTTGAACCATTATTGGAAGATAGAACGATCCAAGACAAAGCTACCCGGATCAACAAGTTTCTCCGATATCATGTTATGAATGACAGCGCTATAGACCTCAGTCATCATTATAACTCCTTCCTCTTCTCGCATATCCTGCATAAGCATCTTCTTCAAAAACTTCTTCACCACATGCGAGGTCTTGATGGCATCGATCAATGGAATCTCAATGGTGAGTTTATCCATTATCGCTATGCACTTAGCCTCATACAACTCCTGTTTAGACCTCCTATTGCTCTTAGGGAAAGGAACCATGGGAACGTAGACTCGCTCTGGAGCTTTCTGTAGTTTCTCAACAATCGGTGAGTCTGGTGATGGCTGGTGTCAGTCGACACCAATAAGTGGGTGTCGATCAACACTGACAGGTGTTGGTACTTCTTCTGATGTCGTGGGCTTAGGTGTTGATCAACACTGATGATGGGTGTCTGATGCGGACATCAATCCGGTAACTGAACTATCTGACGAGGACACACGTGAGGAGCATACTGAAGTGACAAATATTCAAGAGAAGACTCAAGAAGGTCCAATAACCCGAGCAAAAGCCAAGGAGTTGAATATAGGATCACACAACAAGCAAGTAGCGGACCAAGTGCATCAAGTGGAGGACGACCATGTCATCAAGATTCCAGAAGTAGCTGGACCTATCACAAGAGCTAGGAGGGATAAACTAAGAGAAGAATTCAACGTGTCCATACAAGCTCTACTCGACACAGCTGAAGATGTCCCGGACAACGGACCAACCATAGACCTAGCTGCGATGACTTCTCGTCCAAGTCAGGTACGATTTGTGTTTAATTATTTCTGTTTCCTTGCAGGTGATATGGCCTCGGCCTAGTGGCTCTAGTAAGCCCACAATGAGTCTATTTTGAGTCCCAGTAGAGTCTTTTATTTTATTTCTTTTTATTGTGTGTCTGTAGCTACACTTTCCATATAAGGAAACAGCATGTTGTTTCCATTGAGAGTGTGTGCCGTTTTCTTTTATTTTCGTACAAGTCCTGTTGTTTTTGCTTTGAGTCGCAACCCTAGAGGTTGTAGCCGTAAGGATCAAACTATAAGATCCCCGGCCGTGTATCTTTTTATTTACCCTACATCAATAAAGAACCGAATTTCTTCTAGCTTGAAAGTTGCTGAAACTTTTGCCTCAGATCTTGTCTTTGTGTGTGATTCACAAAGCCACGATTCTTAAGCTGTATCAAGGAGCCTTTCACACTCCCTGTGGTGCTTATCGATCCACCATCACGACCCCATCCATCAGGTTTCACAAGAGGAGCTTCGAGCTGCTTGTCTAGCCTTCCACACCGGTTTTGTGAGTTGTAGCGGAGGAGGAGCTTCGAGCTAACTTCGTCTCCACTTCAGATCCGGCTCAAAGACTAGTTCATTTCGAGTCTTATATCATTGGTATCAGAGCCAAAGGTTCCTGCCTTTGGTTTTCCTATCCCAGGTTGTTTCTTTTCATATTAGTTTTGTTTCAATTCAGTTCGTCTGTCTTGTTGTTTGAATTTTATAAAATCATAAAAAAATCATAAAAATATTTCGTCTTTTGTTGTTGCTTCTTTAAACTCTTCAGAAAATATAAAAATTGTTATTTTGATTTCTGAGCATCATTTCATATTTTTCCCATATCAAAACCTAAACTGCAATTTCCTTTGTTGTTTATCTGTTTTGCTTGAGAAAATTTGATTCTTGTGTTGATTCTTCTTGCTAGGAAACATCTACAGTATCCTTAGCACTTTGGATTCAAGTCGGATTGGAGTAAGCATGGCTGACGGAGGTCCTGAATGTCAACAAGATATGATGGAAGTTTTACGTGCAATGCAAGCCGACATGAGAACTATGACTCAACGCATTGTTGATAATCACCAAGAACTTGGCACTCGCCTCACCCGTTTGGAACAACCACAACAACACCCTCCTGATCCTGAAGAGGAAGTTCTCTCAGAATCCGATGGAGACTCACTCGACACGCTAGCTCGACAACCACGTTGAGTTGATCCTCTACGGAGACACCGACCAAGAGAGATAGAACCTAGAGAAAATAATCACGATATCAAGCTAACTCCACCATCTTTTGAAGGCAAAACTGATCCCGAAGCTTACTTGGATTGGGAAAGGAGACTTGAGTATATCTTTGAATGCTATGGGTGCCGAGAGAACAAAAGGGTGGCTGTAGCTGCGGCTCAACTCACGGGAGACGCCCTAGCATGGTGGGACAGAACAATAGCTGAACGGAGACGACTTCACTTTGGAGCAGTCACCAACTGGCCCGACATGAAGTACCTAATGAGGTTAAGGTATGTCCCTGAACATTTTCATCGAGACTTACAAAAACGTTTCCGTAAGTTGACACAGGGAACAAGGAGCGTGGAGGACTATTTTGAGGAGTTTGAAAAGCTAATGAACTCGCTGGAGTTAGAAGAATCCGAGGAGGCTATGATGGCTTAATTCATCGATGGATTACAAGATAGGATTCAAAGAAAAGTTGAGCGTGCCAAGTACAAGAGTTTACATGAACTCCTACACCTATCGGTCCAGATAGAGCAGCAGATTAAGCACAAGAATAACAGCAACAATCGTGCCAGAAATGTTCCACAAATATGGAAGAATGATGTGTCCAAAGTACAAGAAAAAGGAAAAGCTGTTGAGATAGATTCCAGGTTCAAATCAAGGGCATCCGAACCACAAAGGAGTTTCCGTGACGAACAAGGTAAGTCTTCTAACCAATATAATCGAACTCGTGACATTACTTGTTTTAAGTGCCAGGGAAGAGGGCATATATCAAGAGACTGCCCAAACCGGAGATTAATGATCGTCACCAACACGGGAGATTACGAGTCACAAGATGAGGCTGTAGACGAGTCCGAAGAACACGGGGAAGACATCGAGTATCCGGACACTGGGGAATCACTCATGATAAGACGGGTTCTCAATGTTCAAGTAGGACCTGAGGAGACCGCACAAAGAGAAAATCTCTTTCATACACGATGCACCATCAATGGCAAGGTTTGCAATTTAATTATAGATGGTGGTTCTTGTACTAACGTGGCCAGCAAGCTTCTTGTTGAGAAATTAGGTCTCGTGAAAACCAAGCATCCACGCCCATACAAGCTTCGGTGGCTTAATGACAAGGCCGAGATGAAGGTCTCCGAACAGCTAACGGTTCCATTTAGCATTGGTAAGTATGTTGATCAAGTTACTTGTGATGTAGTGCCCATGCAAGCCGGACACCTCCTCTTAGGGAGACCCTGACAATTTGACCGAGAAACTCAACATGATGGACGTACTAACCAATACTCGGTGACACACCAAAACCGTAAGTTCACTCTTGCACCCCTCAGACCCTCACAAGTTCATGCACTTCACGCAAAAATGGCTAAGAACGGAGAGGTAAGTACATCGAACCTTTACGTAAGCTGCGGATCAGTTGGTAAGTCCCTTGGTGCCAAGGGCGCCCTACTACTAATGTTCTACCAAGAATGTCTAAGTACAGATACAGGTGATCTAGAAATTCCTGAGGAAGTCCAACCCTTACTCCAGAGTTACTTGGACGCATTTCCCGAAGAACTACCACCCGGACTACCACCAATTAGAGGTATAGAACATCAAATCGATTTGGCTCCGGGAACAGCTCTGCCAAACAAACCCGCTTATAGGATGAATCCGGAGGAAAGCAAGGAATTGGAGAGACAAATCAGTGACTTATTAGGCCAAGGTTACATCCGAGAAAGTCTTAGTCCATGTGCTGTGCCCGTTCTGCTCGTACCAAAGAAAGGAGGCACTTGGAGAATGTGTGTAGACTGTCGTGCCATCAACAACATAACCATCAAGTACCGGCACCCTATCCCACGTCTCGACGACATGTTAGACGAGCTCTGCGGTTCCACACTCTTCTCAAAGGTGGATCTTAAAAGTGGATATCATCAAGTACGTATGCGCGAAGGCGACGAATGGAAAACTGCTTTCAAAACAAGACAGGGGCTATACGAGTGGCTTGTCATGCCCTTTGGTCTCACCAACGCCCCCAGCACCTTCATGCGCTTGATGAACCAGGTTCTTCGTTCTTATATTGGAAAATTTGTAGTAGTTTATTTTGATGACATATTAATCTACAGCAAAAATCTTAAGGATCATTTAGAACACCTAGAACTTGTATTTAAATCACTTCGGAAGGAAAGCTTATACGCTAACCTAAAGAAGTGTGTCTTTTGTACTAACAAACTTGTGTTCTTAGGTTTTGTTATTAGTGAACAAGGAATACAGGTGGATGAAGAGAAGATAAAAGCTATCCGAGATTGGCCCACTCCCACTACCATCGGACATGTTCGGAGTTTCCACGGACTAGCTAGCTTCTATAGACGATTCGTCAAGGATTTTAGCACGGTAGCTGCACCACTCACAGCCGTGATCAAGAAAAATCAGCCATTTAAGTGGGGAGTTGCTCAAGAACAAGCCTTCAATACCTTGAAGGAGAAGCTAACACAAGCACCGGTTCTTTCTTTACCTAACTTTGACCTTATCTTCGAGATTGAATGTGATGCTTCAGGTCTAGGAATTGGAGCCGTGCTACACCAGAACAAGAAGCCCGTGGCATTCTTCAGTGAGAAACTCAACGGAGCTGCACTCAACTACCCGACATATGACAAAGAGTTGTACGCCCTAGTCCGAGCCTTACAAACCTGGCAGCACTACCTACTGTCCAAGGAGTTCATCATCCACACCGATCATGAGACTCTCAAGCATCTCCGAGGACAAACAACACTCAAGAGGCGACATGCAAGATGGCTGGAGTTCATAGAAACGTTTCCTTACATCATTAAGTACAAGAAGGGCGCGGAAAATGTGGTAGCTGATGCCTTATCCCGACGATACACACTAATCACTACGCTAGAAGCCAAAATCATGGGGTTTGAGCATCTCAAGGATCACTATGCCACGGATCCTGATTTTTCCGAGGCTTATGAAGCCTGTGGTAAGGGTGAATTCCATTCCTACTATTTGCATGATGGATTTCTTTTCAGGGATAAAAGACTATGCATACCAAGAGGATCCATGCGTGACTTGTTGCTCAAGGAAGCTCACGGAGGTGGTCTTATGGGTCATTTTGGCGTTGACAAGACATTGGCTGTAGTGACGGATCATTTCTATTGGCCTCATATCAAGAAGGACGTCGAGAAGACTTGTGCCAAATGTGTGACTTGCCACCAAGCCAAATCCAGGTCCCATCCTCACGGATTATACTTACCTTTGCCTATCCCTAACGCCCCTTGGGAAGATATTTCCATGGATTTTGTCTTAGGGTTACCACAGGTTCAGCACAAGGATTCAATCTTCGTGGTGGTTGATAGATTCTCGAAGATGGCACATTTCAAACCGTGCAACAAGACCAATGATGCCTCCCAAATCGCCGATCTGTTCTTCAAAGAAGTGGTAAAATTACATGGTGTTCCTAGAACTATTGTCTCTGACCGTGATGTCAAATTTTTAGGACACTTTTGGAGAACCTTGTGGAGGAAGATGGGGACAAAGCTCTTGTTCTCAACTACTTGTCATCCACAAATGGATGGACAAACGGAAGTGGTAAACCGAACCCTTTCCACTTTACTTAGAGCCACACTCGGAAAGAACTTAAAAACATGGGTTCATTGTCTACCATTTGTTGAGTTCGCCTATAATCATGCCAGGCACTCTACTACTAATCTTTCTCCCTTTGAGATTGTCTATGGTTTCAGGCCCTTAACACCGATTGATTTAACTCCTATACCGCACACCGAACAAATCAATGTCGATGGCAAGAACCGAGGCGAATACATTAAGAAACTACATGAACAAGCACGAGATAAGATTCTCAAGAAGAATGAGAAGATCAAAGCGCAAAGGGACAAAGGACGCAAGCGAGTCATCTTTGAGCCCGGAGAGTGGGTATGGATTCACATGCGACCGGAGAGGTTTCCTCGGAAGAGAAGTTCCAAACTAGCACCTCGAGGCGATGGACCGTTCAAAGTACTTGAGAAAATCAACGACAACGCCTACAAGCTGGAGCTTCCAGGTGAGTTCAACATTTCACATAGCTTTAATGTTGCTGACCTTTCACCTTATGTCTCAGATGAACAAGTTTTGAGGACAAAACCTTCTCAAGAGGGAGAGTATGATGCGGACATCAATCCGGTAACTGAACTATCTGACGAGGACACACGTGAGGAGCATACTGAAGTGACAAATATTCAAGAGAAGACTCAAGAAGGTCCAATAACCCGAGCAAAAGCCAAGGAGTTGAATATAGGATCACACAACAAGCAAGTAGCGGACCAAGTGCATCAAGTGGAGGACGACCATGTCATCAAGAGAGTAGCTGGACCTATCACAAGAGCTAGGAGGGATAAACTAAGAGAAGAATTCAACGTGTCCATACAAGCTCTACTCGACACAGCTGAAGATGTCCCGGACAACGGACCAACCATAGACCTAGCTGCGATGACTTCTCGTCCAAGTCAGGTACGATTTGTGTTTAATTATTTCTGTTTCCTTGCAGGTGATATGGCCTCGGCCTAGTGGCTCTAGTAAGCCCACAATGACTCTAGTTCGAGTCCCAGTAGAGTCTTTTATTTTATTTCTTTTTATTTTGTGTCTGTAGCTACACTTTCCATATAAGGAAACGGCATGTTGTTTCCATTGAGAGTGTGTGCCGTTTTCTTTTATTTTCGTACAAGTCCTGTTGTTTTTGCTTTGAGTCGCAACCCTAGAGGTTGTAGCCGTAAGGATCAAACTATAAGATCCCCGGCCGTGTATCTTTTTATTTACCCTACATCAATAAAGAACCGAATTTCTTCTAGCTTGAAAGTTGCTGAAACTTTTGCCTCAGATCTTGTCTTTGTGTGTGATTCAAAAAGCCACGATTCTTAAGCTGTATCAAGGAGCCTTTCACACTCCCTGTGGTGCTTATCGATCCACCATCACGACCCCATCCATCAGGTTTCACAAGAGGAGCTTCGAGCTGCTTGTCTAGCCTTCCACACCGGTTTTGTGAGTTGTAGCGGAGGAGGAGCTTCGAGCTAACTTCGTCTCCACTTCAGATCCGGCTCAAAGACTAGTTCATTTCGAGTCTTATATCAGTGTCGGTCGACACTAACGGCTCATCCGCAAATTTCTTGTCGATTTCTTCTAAGTCCACAACTTCTTCACCCTTCTGAGACCATGCGAATACATGATTCAACTCTTTACCACTTCTCAACCTGATAGCATTGCAAGGATACTTACGGTTGTTATCAGTTCTTCCTGGAAGAACTCCATCAGGTCGTTTTGCAGACCCAACAGTCTGTGCAACATGGAGATCGAGCTTCTTCACATGAATGTTCAAAGCATTGATCTTATCATTCAGATCGGTATAAAGCGAGTCGATCTTCCCATTAAGATCAACCGTAATCTTCTGCTGACCCTCTGAAATCTGGTCCAACATAGACTTCATCTCTTTCTGCTCAGTGTTACGGGAGGTTGCTTATAATAGGAGGATCCATTGTTCCAGTTGAAGTCATTATTGTTCTGGAAGGGCTTCTGATATTGGCTCTTAGGAACATAACCAGAGGAGTTTTGATTACCGGTGAAGGTACTTCGCTGATTCTTCCCACAGTAACCACCTCGAATATGCTGATTACCATAACGCTGACCTTGAAATCCAGTGCCACTAATGTAGTTGCAATCCTCTTTCTCATATACCTGCTCAGGCTCAAATGTCTCAACCTCTGCAGCAAAGTGAACTGACTTCTTGTTCGTCAGGATACTGTGAACTGACTTCTTGTTCATCAGGATACTGTGAACTGAATCCAACTTTGTATTCAACTCAGCAATCTGTTTCACATCTATGCCTCCAACCGGTTTCTGACGCTCGTAATCAACATTCTCGGTGCTATTGCAAGATGCAAGTTCTCAATAAAGTCATAGGCTTCCTCTGGAGATCTGGTGTTGAAGTTCCCATTGCTCGCTGAATCTAGAGCCATCTGATACATCCAATCAACTCCTCTGAAAAAGATACCCAACAACTGAACCTAAGAGAAACCATGATGCGGACAATCTCTCTGATACGCCCTGAAACATACCAATGCAGCTTTGAATGCCTAAGTAGGCCTTTTTGTAAACTGAGAGATGTTGTTCCTCAAGTCCTTTGAACACACATCATCATAGAAGTTTCTCAAGAAAGCCTTCTTGGTATCATCCCAACTAGTCAGAGATCCCGTTGGTAACTGCTTCAACCAGTAAGCTGCTTCACCAGTAAGAGAGTGTGGGAAGAGCTTACAGAAGAGATAGTCATAGCTGACTCCATTGATCTTCATGCTACTCACCAAATCCTCGAACCTCTCAATATGGTCCATAGGGTGCTCGTAAGGCAATTCGGAGAAAGGGTGCTGACCCACTAAGGAGTAATATGACAGGTTCAGTTCGAATTCGTTCCTCTCAATGGTTGGAAGATGAATCGCAGACTTGTTAGCATAGAACTCATAAGGCATGTTCTAATCTCCAAGTGTCCTTGCCCTCTCAACTTGAATCTGCCTCTGTGCGACAACAATTTCACCTACAGCTGTCGGCGGTTGGTGTCGAGAGTCACCATTGGGTGGGTGTCGATCGACAACCTTGTCCTCGATGATCACGTTGCCTTCTGCATCAAGCTTCTGGCCTTGCTCATTGCGAATATGACCCTCTTGGTCTCTAAGAACTCCAGCATCATCTGGTCATAATATCACAGGACCAACCATTTCAACCTGTTTCTTCGCTTTTCTTTTCATACGTTCTAACTTTGCAAGCTCTTAATTCAAAAGAAGTAAAAGCTCGTTGTCTTCACAATATACTTTTTCACTTCAAATCCAGCTAAGCAGTAAATAAGTATTTAAAAGAAGATTGTAGGAAGGTAAATAGAGATGTAAACAAGGGGAGGAAAGTGTCAGGTCTAGGAAACTTCTCAAGAAATCCATCAAAGCAGTTAAAACAACTGGTCAAGATCTAATTAAAAACTGTTCTAGAACTCAAATAACTAATGTATAGCTAACCAACTGTCGTTGCGAAAACTATCAAGGACCTAAACCTAAGAGACCAACTTCCGTTGCGAATCCTAAAGTTCAGACAAGCTTTAAGTGAAGGTTCGATATGTTCACAAGTTATCTTATCCAACTGTCGTTGCAAGTATCTAACATGCTCACTAGGATTAGTTCAGATCTTACACTACAAGAAAACAGCCGGAAAACCGACGGAATTTCCGACGGACCTATGTCCGTCGGAAAATTCCGACGGTAAAACGACGGATTTCCGACGAAATTGCATTTTTCTAAGTCGTCGGAAATCCGTCGGAAATCCGTCAGCAATTCCGACGGCCAGAAGTCCGTCGGAAATCCGTCGGATTTCCGTTAGAAAATTCCGACGGATTTCCGACGGATAGCACCACCGCCATTTCCGACGGATTTCCGACGGATTAGTCGGCGATCCATCGGAAATCCGTCGGAAAATATGAACGTTAAAAGAGCCGTTGGTATCGCAGGTTACCGTTGTATGGTGCCGTTGCATTCTGACGGATTTCCGACGGATGCGAGTTTATAAATATGTTTCCACACTCTTCATTTCATTTCACTCCAATTTCATCTCTCTCTCTATTTTCTTATGATATTCATGCGATTATAAACAAAAAAAAGTGGAAAGATATGTCTAGATATTTTCGATCATGGATGAACGAAGCAATGATGAATTCGGAGACGAACCTCTTAAACGAGGAATATGCACGAGGCATAGTCGAGTTCATGAAATTGGCTGGAAATCAACCGCGTGTACTTAAATCAGGTAAGTTGAAATGTCCATGTTCAATTTGTAGAAATTCTCGTAATGTTGCGGTAGAGATAGTTTGGCATCACTTGTATACCAATGGATTTACGCCGGGATATAAGATTTGGTATCCACATGGGGAAACAAATTATGATCATGGTAGTAGTAGTAGTGGACCAACAGTCTCGGAATTTGTAGGAGATAGAACGGAAGTAGATGTAGGTGTAGGCACCGTTGAGATGGTAAATGATGCGTTTAGAGAGAATGTACAGTATGGCAGTGAAGAGAGAGATAGGTTTGAAGAACCTAATTTAGAAGCAGGAAGATTTTTTGGTATGTTAGACGCATCAAAGCAGCCACTTTATAAGGGGTGTAGAGAAGGTCATTCGCCTTTATCATCTGCCACTAGATTGATGACGATTAAGACAGACCACAATTTGTCAGAGGAGTGTGTTGATGCGATAACAGACTGGGCGAAAGATTTATTGCCTGAAGATAATCTTTTACCCGCATCGTACTACGAGGTACAGAAACTTGTAGCTGGTCTTGGTTTGCCGTATAAGGTGATAGATGTGTGCATCGACAATTGTATGCTATATTGGAGAGAAGATGAAAACCGTAAGAGCTGTCGATTTTGTCGCAAACCGCGGTATCAGGAAACGAGTGGTCGAGTTCCAATTCCATATAAACGTATGTGGTATTTACCAATAACAGATAGATTGAAGAGGTTATATACATCTCAGCGTACGGCAGAGCCAATGAGATGGCATGGAGAGCATCGTCAAGATGGAGATATTACACATCCTTCAGACGCAGAGGCGTGGAAACATTTTCAGTCTACCTATCCGGATTTTGCGTACGAGCGCCGGAATGTGTACCTCGGGTTATGCACAAATGGTTTTAACCCATTTGGGAAGCATGGAAGGAAGTATTCGTTGTGGCCTGTAATTGTAACTCCTTACAATTTGCCTCCATCTCTGTGTATGCGTCGAGAGTTTTTGTTTCTCTCCATTCTTGTTCCTGGCCCAGATCATCCGAAGAGATCACTCGATGTATTCCTCCAGCCATTGATTTATGAGTTACAAATGCTATGGGAGCATGGTGCTGAAGCCTACGATGTTTCATGCCAACAAAATTTTAACATGCGTGCGGTTCTTATGTGGACCATAAGCGATTTTCCAGCATATGGTATGTTATCTGGATGGACAACTCATGGGAGATTATCATGCCCGTATTGCCAAGACAACACTGATGCATTCCAACTTAGGAACGGAAGAAAGAGTTGTTGGTTTGATTGTCATAGAAGGTTTCTACCGAGTGATCATCCGTATCGTCGGTCTAGAACATTGTTTACGAAGTCTAAGAAAGTGTTTGATGCGCCACCTTCTGAGATAGACGGATATACTTTATTAGAACAATTGAGAGATTTTGGTGCTGATAGGACTCCTGACTGTGGGGGTAATGGACATGAAGTTGTGTACGGTGCCGGTGAAGTTCATAACTGGCACAAGAAGAGTATTTTTTGGGATCTGCCTTACTGGAAGACCCATTTATTGCGGCACAATCTAGATGTGATGCACGTTGAGAAAAACTTCTTTGAGAACATCATGAACACTGTCTTAAACGTCAAAGGGAAGACGAAAGACAATATCAAATCTAGATTAGACTTGGCCGAGATTTGCGATAGGGCTTTTCTTGAAGTTCAGCCGGATGGTAAATACATATTTCCTCCGTACGGGTTGCAAGGAGATAAGAAAAGGGAATTTTTTGATTGGATTCGCGATGATGTCAAATTCACTGATGGGTATGCATCAAATCTGCGTAATTGCATAGATTATGGAGAAGGGAAATTTACAGGAATGAAGAGTCATGATTGTCATGTTGTGATGCAGCGGCTTCTTCCTTTCGCTTTTGCCCATCTTCTTGATCCAGATGTCTACAAAGCAATTGCAGGAGTTGGTTCTTTCTTTCGAGATTTATGCACAAGAACACTTACTGTTGACGGAATCCGAAACTTAGAGGTCAATATCCCCGTGATCCTTTGTAACCTTGAAAAGATATTTCCGCCATCTTTCTTTGATGTGATGGAACATCTTCCTATCCACCTCCCACGAGAAGTTGCACTAGGAGGTCCAGTTCAATACCGTTGGATGTATCCTTTTGAGCGGTATATGTTTCATCTGAAGAAAAAGGTTAAAAATTTAAGTAGAGTAGAGGGATCTATTGTCGCACAGAGCCTCAACGAAGAAGCGTCACAGTTTGCTGAATATTACTTCCCATCCGAAGTTCGTACAAAGAGTAGACGTCCTGGTCGCCATGATGATCGTAATGAGAGAGCGATTTATCCCGTCGTAGTTCCTGAGTTGTTTTCCCAAGTTGGTCGAGTGAGTGGAAAAAGCAAGACACGCACATTATCACAACAAGAGGTTAAACACTTGCATATGTATATCCTAACAAATTGTGAGGAAATTGCGGAATATGAAAGGTAAAAAACTTTATTTATGACAATGTATATATATATTCGAATATATTATATTTAATTTATTAACTTTCATACAAATGTGGTTTTCGTACAGGATTTACATGGCATTAATACGCGGGTGGTTTGTGGATAAGTCAGAAGAAGAGCTTCAACAACATAAGGAGGAAGATTTTATGACTTGGTTTAGGGAATTTTACGTAAGATTTAACAAAACCCTATTATTTTCAAATAAGTGTCAATGTCATTTATGTTAATTGCGGTTAATTTTTTTCGTAGATTCCTGAAGGAATAAAGAGCGGAGCCACATTTCCGACATGGTTAATGGAATTTGTTAGTGGTCCAATCTACCGTGCAAAGTCTTATCCTAGGTATTGCAGTCGGGGATATGGGTTTAGGATTCATGACGAAAGAAGGACAAGACCATCTGCAGATTATGGTGTTTCTGTGAAGTCTGGTAATGATGTTTACTACGGCATTCTTCAGGAAATATTGGAAGTTAAGTACCCAGGAATGTTAGACTTGAGGTGCATTGTTTTTAAGTGTGATTGGTATGATCCAGTACTTGGTCGTGGTGTTGTCGTGGACCAATTTGGTGTTACTTCTGTTAACACAAATCGGAGACTACAACATTATGATCCATTCATTCTAGCGTCACAAGCAGATCAGGTTTGATTCAATTAAATGTTGTGTTTTTACTAATTTTTATGTTTATTTCGGCGTTTACTTACGAAAATTTCTGTATTTCTTTATAGGTGTGCTACATTCGTTACCCTCGCATAACACGGCGGTCAGATCCTTGGGTCACAGTTACTGCAATAAGCCCTAGAGGAAGAATTTATGGAGTTTCTCAACACGATGCCATGCAGCCAAGCATAAGTACTCCAATGGATCCAGTTGCGGCCTCTACTGGTGTCGATCTTGTGGTTGATTTCACACAAATCGGTATAGTTCATTCCGAGTCAGAAGAAGAACAAGGAGAATTTTATGACGATACAGACTCAATTACATCTGAAGGATCAACATCATCAGAGGAAGACGAACAAGGAGAATAACAAGGAGAATAAAAAAATATCTTGCAAAAGTAATAAATTTGTACAATGAACTACGGTTTGGCTTGATCCCGATATGGGTACGTAGGCAGCTCTAATCGAGCGCAGCTATTTAACAAAAATAATTTATTCATTTTTAACACTATTCAAATACAAAATAAATGTTATAAAATAAATATGTATCAATTTAAAAACATGTTTTAAATCATATAATGTGAATATTTTAACAATAATGTGAATGTAAATTTAAAAACATATTTTAAATCATATAATGTAAAAACATGTTTAAAAACATGTTTTAAATCATATAATGTAAATTTAAAAACATATAATGTGAATTTTTAAAATCATATAATGTAAATCATATAATGTGAATGTTTTAAATCATATAATTATATTTTAAATCATATAATGTGAATGTTTTAAATCATATAATGTATATATATATATATATATATATATCTTTTGATATTTAACCAATTACATAACATGGCTCAATGGTTTAAACTGTACAAATTATCCTAGAGGGCTACAGTTCGACCCTCAGGATCTCCAAAATAAATAAACATTTTTTCCGACGGATTTCCGACAGAATTCGTGAGTATCCGTCGGAAATCCGTCGGAAATTCCGACGGATTTCCGACGGTTTGAAGATACTTTCCCAATGCCGCGTGTTAATATTTGCTGCATGCCGACGGATTTCCCAATGCCGCGTGTTAATAGTTAGTTAATTCCGACGGAAATCCGTCGGAAATCCGTCGGAATACGCGAATAAATAAACCAGATCGTCTTCTTCCCCATTCACTCGCGAAAATCAAAAAAAAACTTCAAGAAACCATCGATTCTTCAAACCTTCGATTCTTCAAAGATTTACACCAAATCTTCTTCTAATGGCTGGGTCTCAAAGAAACTTGTAAGTTTTTAATGTTTATTAAGAGTTTAATTTATTAGATTTGTGGATTTAGGGTTTTGAAATTTAGATCTATGGAATTTGGTTATAGATTTGGTTGAGGTAATTTAGATTAGGAATTTAGATTATGATTTTGGGTTATTTGGTTATAAATTTGTATTTTCTATATTAGGTTTTGAAATTTTGATTTTTAGATCTAGATTTAGGATTTTTTGTTTTTTAATTTTTGGTTTTGGAATTGAAATTGAAATAGAAATTGATTTTACAAATTGATTTTTTGATTTAGGATAATTGTGAACATATTTATAATTATTTGAGACAATTAATAATAAATATATTTCTTATGATTTTTTTTTTAAAAACTGAATTTTAAATTTTTTAATGATTTTTGTATTTTTTTGTCTATTTTTAAAAAATTATTTTCAAATTATAAGTTATTAACAATGATTTATGAAATATATTTTATAAATTTATGTATATTTTTAAAATTTTATAATTATTCTGTTTTGTTATAAATTTTTATGTAGGAATTATGGAGCATACGTCGAGTCTACGAGCGGACATCGTCGTCACCGTAGGAGTACATCTGCGAGGAGTTCTCCTTCGCCGTCCACACATATTCCGGATACACAGATTCCGGAAACTCATTCACCGGCACCAACCGCTACTGCTCCGACGCAGATGAGTGTCGAGGACTTTATGAATCTTCCGGGACGAGAAAGACTTCCACGTCTTCATCCAGATTGTCAGGGAAGAGACATTTGGTAAGTTTTTGTAATTATTTATTTATTTAATTTATAAATGTACTTTTTTTTAAACTAATTAAGGTTTTATTAATTAAATTGTTTTGTAGGTTTGACCAATCGCACACTGGGATCTCAAAGTCCATCAACCGAATGTGTCAAGGAATGCTTCAGAAGCCATATCCAACATACAGCTCAATGCCGATCCAAGATAGGGATATGTGGTTTCGCCAATTTGCGGTAATGTATTTATTTTGTTTTTTCTATTAAAATTGAATTTAAATTTTTAAAATTATTCAAATTCATCTTATTTTTAATTTGCAGCAAGAATTCAGGTGGGACAGTCACTTAACCGCTTCCGTTAGACGCGAATTCGATAAAAAATGCGCACGGGCGTATTCATGGAAGATAAACGAGTGGAAAGAAAAGTGGAAGCAGAATGATGTGCCAAGGGACTTGGTTTCGAACCCGGATCTATTTAACGGGTTCATCGCTTACTGGACTGAAGAGGCTACCAGAGAATCCGCCGCAAAACATTCTGCATCCCGGAACAGCGATCGCAAAGGAAAGGGCAAAGCGACGCACAATCTAGGTGCGAAGAGCAAGGCGACGAAAGCAAAAGAACTAGTAAGTTTTTTTTTATCCCTTCAATTTTCATTCATTAATTTTTTTTAAGTTTAAGTTCATAAATTTAACTCAATTACTTTATTTTGCATGCAGTTTCGGGAAGATGGTGTCGAACCATCTAATTTGAGATTGCTCCAAGCTGTCCACACCGGCAAGGATGGTGTAATCCACGATCAAGTCACTCTGGATATCGTCGAGAACGTCAATAGGATGCGTGAAGAGTTCCTCAATTCTCAACCAATCATTGAAGGAACTCCTCCCCTAACCGAAGTTCCTTTGGAGAAGGAAAACGAGTTCGTATTTGAGGTAAGTAAAATTTTTATTTTTATTCAAGTTTTAATTCATTTTCAATTTTTAGTCAACTTTTTTATTGCTTCCGCAGGCTATTCCGAGGTCTAAAGGCCGGTATTATGGTCTTCCCGACGATACTTCATCCTCCATTACGTCACGCTATTACGGAGGTTCTCATGCCCCACATTTAGAAGCTAAAGTGGAGGAACTCGAGACTACGGTGCAAGAGCTCAGAGAGGCAAACCAAGCGATGGCGGCTAAGATGGAAGCATTCATGGCTCAATACCCACCACCACCACCTTAGATCTTATTTATGTTCTTTTAAACTATTTGTTAGAAACTACTTTATGTTTAATATTTTCTGTTGTTTTAATTTTTATTTCGAATAATTTAATATTAATGTTTTATGTATTTTTCTATTTTAAAAAACAATTAGAATATTATTATTTTTCAAGTATGTGAATTTTTAAATAATTATAAATATTAATTAAATACCGGTTCTTAAGTGACAATCGATAATTTGATTAATATATTCTAAACTTATCATTCAAACCAATATGAATATAACATAATACAAAAACAATTCAATTGAAACGTCTAACAAAAAAAAAAGTCATGAAACCACAAACCGTTGGACAAGTTTTACACAATAAACCTCAAACAACTTATTATATTATAAGATTATTAGATATAACACAATTTAAACTTAGTATTTAGGTTAAATTATTGTTTTCAAGATTTTGGGATGATTTACACTTAAGTTCTTCATAATGAAATATATAGTTTAACTTACATGTTTACTAGTTCCTAAGTATAAATCTTAATTTTGATAAATTCTTATACACGGAGGTGAATATTGTAAACTTATCATTGAAATCATTAATAAACAACACAACAAACATATTTCAATTGAAACGAATCGAAAAAAACTCACGAAACCACAAACTGTCGGAAATCCGTCGGAAATTTCCGACGGATTTCCGACGGGTTTAGAGAAACACGTGTTCGTTTTTAAGGTTTGTCTGACAAAAGGAATAATATATATTTTTCTCATGTCCGTCGGAGATCCGTCGGAATTTCCGACGGATTTCCGACGGACAGTGAAATTTTCGCAAAAATCAAACGTTTTCGTGTCCCGCGTTAATTGAATTTTACGAAATTATTTCTAAATTCCGTCGGAAATCCGTCGGAAATTCCGACGGATCTCCGACGGACAGTGAAATTTTGGCACAATCAAACATTTTCGTCTCCCGCGTTAGTTGAATTTTACGAAATAATTTCAAACATTCCGACGGATTTCCGACGGATGTTCCGTCGGAAATTTCTGTTTATAAGCGCGATTTCACTCGAAAAATCAGAGTGAATGAGAGAGTTAATGTTAGATTTAGGTGAATGAGAGAGTTAATGTTAGATTTAGGTGAAGTTATAAGTTTTCAAAGTTAGATTTAGGTTTGGAATGTTAGATTTAGGTTTGGAATGTTAGTTTTAAGTTATAAATGTTAGTTTTAGGTTTGGAATGTTAGTTTTAAGTTTTGGAATGTTAGATTTAGTTATTGTGAAGTTAGAGATGAGATTTGAATCTTTGTTTTAGGTTTGGAATCTTATATTTAGATTTTAGAGTGTTTGATTTAGGTTTTCAAAGTTAGATTTTAGGTTTGAATGTTAGTTTTAGGATAAAAATGTTATATTTAGATTTTGCAATGTTAGATTTAAGGTTTTCAATGTTAGATTTAGGTTTATAATGTTAGTTTTAGGATAAAATTGTTAGATTTATATTTTATAATGTTAGATTTATGTTTTCAATTAACATATTTTGGTTTGGAATGTTAGATTTAAGTTTTGAATGTTAGATTTAAGTTTTGAATGTTAGATTTAGGTTTGGAATTGTAGTTTTAGGATAATAATGTTAGATTTAGGTTTTGTAATAATTAGATTTAGGTTTGAAATATTTCTTTTAGGTTTCTAATGTTTAGTTTTAGGTTTGGAATGTTAGATTTAGATTTTGGTTTTAAATGTTAGTTTAAGGTTTATAATGTTAGTTTTAGGATAAAATTGGTAGATTTATATTTTGGAATGTTAGATTTAGGTTTTCAATTAACATATTTAGGTTTGGAATTTTAGTTTTAGGATAATAATGTTATATTAAGATTTTCCAATGTTAGATTTAAGTTTTGAATGTTAGATTTAGGTTTGGAATTTTAGTTTTAGGATAATTATGTTAGATTTAGGTTTTGTAATTAGATTTAGGTTTGAAATGTTTGTTTTAGGTTTCTAATGTTTAGTTTTAGGTTTGGAATGTTATATTTAGATTTTGGTTTTTAATGTTAGTTTTAGGTTTATAATGTTAGTTTTAGGATAAAATTGTTAGATTTATATTTTGGAATGTTAGATTTAGGTTTTCAATTAACATATTTAGGTTTGGAATTTTAGTTTTAGGATAATAATGTTATATTAAGATTTTCGAATATTAGATTTAAGTTTTGAATGTTAGATTTAAGTTTGGAATTTTAGATTTAGGATAATTATGTTAGATTTAGGTTTTGTAATTAGATTTAGGTTTGAAATGTTTATTTTAGGTTTCTATAATGTTTAGTTTTAGGTTTGGAATGTTAGATTTAGATTTTGGTTTTTAATGTTAGTTTAAGGTTTGTAATATTAGTTTTAGGATATTTTGGAATTTTAGTCTTAGGATAAAATAATGTTATAAGGTTTTTTTTTTTTTTCAATATTTGAGAATTAATTATATAAAATATGAATTTTGTAATTGTTTTAAATTATTACTATTAATATTTATTTCATTTCTATATTTTTAAATATTTATTAAATTATTTTGAATTTTAAATAAATTTTTTTTAATTAAAATTCGGAATATATAATTATTTATTAAATAAATTTTTTTTTATTATAATTTACCCAGTCCGTCGGAAATCCGTCGGAAATCCGTCGGAAATATTCCGACGGATTTCCGACGGCTTATCTTCCGACGGATTTCCGACGGAATGATGAAACGACTATACCGACGGATTTCCGACGGTTTGACGGAACCGAAAAACCGACGGATTACCGACGGCTCGCCGGAACACGTAAACCGACGGATTTCCGACGGCTCGCCGGAACACGTAAACCGACGGATTTCCGACGGCTCGCCGGAACACGTAAACCGACGGATTTCCGACGGCTCGCCGGAACACGTAAACCGACGGCGTTCCGACAGATTTCTGATACATATTATCCGTCGGAAATCCGTCGGAAATTCCGACGGATTTCCGACGGATTTTTCATTTCCGACGAGATAGAAGCGACGGACGAATCCGTCGGAAAGCCGTCGGTATTGGTCAATTCCGACGGATTTCCGACGGTTTTGGCCGTCAGTTTCTCGCCAGTTTTCTTGTAGTGTTAAATCACGCTGTCTTGTAGTGTTAAATCACGCTGTTGTGCCAATTTAACAACCTAATATCATACTTCTAGATGTTCAAGCTAGAACAGGCATTAGGTACAGTCCTAGATGAAGAACTAATAAGTTTGAATCTTAACCAGTGTTAAACCTAACAAATCATGAAATCCCTTGTGAGAATCCATAAACCTAATTAGGTTTCTACTCAGACATATCAGATGAAACACAAGACATAGCTAAAATAGATATCATATAAAATTGAATCAAAAGTAGAATAGAAAACAGGGGTTCAAGATCTCCTCTCAAGAAGTAGAAATAGCAAGACCAGCCCCCAAGCTCTCTAGTCTCTCCGAACTTAGCAAAAGTCAAAATAAAGATTGGATACTTAAAACTTAACCTAAAAACCTAATAAATAGTCTAAAATAAGAGCCGGGTCTCTTTTGAAAACTTCTGGAACGTATGGGGCAAAACTGCAAATCTTCAGAACTTTAGTAATTCTGCATGAGTGCCTGACGATGGGTGTCTAGCGACACCAATGGTGGCATCGATCGACACCATTGATCACCGAAGACACCGACTTTGTCTTCTGAGCAACAAATGCTCCATATGCTCCATAATTGTCCAAAAAGTCCCCAACGCATGTAAACCTGAAAAAGATTCGATAAAGACTCGGAAAACATGGTTAAGACTCGATAATACACTTATATCATGGCTTAAAAACCGGTAAAATCCATGATATATTAATCAGCAGAACCGAGGTGGTTACAATGGGAACAATCAGCGGAGTACCTTCGCCGGTAATCAAAACTCCTCTGGCTATGTCCCTAAGAGCCAGTATCAGAAGCCCTTCCAGAGCAACAATGACTTCAACAGGAACTATGGATCTTCCTACTATCAGCAACCTTCCGCTAACATTGAGCAGAACGATATGAAGTCCATGTTGGACCAGATTTTGGTAGGTCAGAAGAAGATCACAGTTGATCTTAATGGAAAGATCGATTCGCTGTATACCAAACTGAATGGTAAAATTGATGCTTTGAACATTCAAGTGAAGAAGGTCGATCTTCAGGTTGCGCAGACTGTTGGGTCTGCAAAACGGCATGATGGAGTTCTTCTAGGAAGAACTGACAACAACCCTAAGTATCCTTGCAATGCTATCATGCTGAGAAGTGGTAAAGAGTTTAATCATGCATTAGAAAGGTCTCAGAAGGGTGAAGTGGTTTTGGACTTAGAAGAAATCGATGAGGAATTTACGGATGAGCCGCCAGTGTCGATCGACACCCACCATCAGTGTCGATCGACACCAGAGCCCACGACACCTGAGGAAGGACCAACACCGGTCAGTGTCGATCGACATCCACCTATTGGTGTCGACCGACACCAGCCGTCACCAGATACACCGGTTGTTGAGAAGTTGTAGAAATCTCCAAAGCGAGTCTACGTGCCTAAGGTTCCTTTCCCTAAGAGCAATAGAAAGTCTAAGCAGGAGTTGTATGAAGCTAAGTACAGAGCGATAATGGATAAGCTCACCATTGAGATTGATCGATGCCATCAAGACTTCGCCTATAGTGAAGAGGTGTTTGAAGAAGATGCTTATGCAAGATATGCGAGAGGACGAAGGAGTTATGATGATGACTGAGGTCTGTAGTGCTGTCATTCAGAATAGGATACCGGAGAAACTTGTTGATCCAGGTAGCTTCATCTTGGATTGTTCAATCTTCCAAGAAAGGTTTAAGAATTCCTTGTGTGATTTGGGTTCTAGTGTGAGTTTGATGCCGTATTCAGTTGTTGTGGGACTCGGGATGACAGACTTCATGCCTACCAAGATTACTCTGATCTTTGCAGATAGAAGCATTCAGACACCCGAAGGTATTTTAGAAGATGTGCTAGTGAAAGTCGGCGATTGTATGATCCGTACATATTTTGTGGTTTTGAAGTACAGTGATGAGCCTAAGGATCCTCTTATCCTAGATAGGCCTTTCCTAGCCACTGCTGGTGCGCATATCAATGTTAAAGAAGGCCAAATAGCTCTGAATGTGGGGAAATCCGAGATGAATTTCGATACGGATAAGTTTATCAAAGAGCCTACTATCGATTGTCAGACTTTCAGTGCGGAAACTTTGTACAATCAAGCAGAGGAGATTCCTCATGAGATGGATTCCTTGGATCTCAGCTTGCAGCTATCCGCTCTCTCTTGCCACCTCAAACGAGTAGAGGATCAAGTTGAGGAACTGAACAACAAATTACTTGACCAAAATTTTGATGTGAGAAAAATTGAATCTGATGTCACCAACACATGGTATAGGATCAATGCCATGGAGGAACCTCTAGAGTGGAAGATTGAAGCTCTGCAACGGGGTTTCAGTGATCCAATTGAGTATTCAAAGTGCACTGATGATCAGGCATGAGGCATGCGAGCAAGAGGAAAGGAATAGAGCATAGGAGGAAAAACCCACGGTTCAGCCCGCGACACCAGAATGGCCTATTGAAGAAGATTATCCAACTGATCTCGATGAAGCCTACTCTGAGGAAAGAGCTATTGAAAACTGATTAGAAGAATATTCCAGGGAGAATGCTGAGTTTGATGATTTAGCCGCTGAGGGAAAAAGGGAAGAGAACCTCAGGGAAGTTCGTGCAACTTATAATCAAAGTCGGTGTCCCGGAAACAACTTCAAGGTACGTCTCCCACATCAAATTTTCCAAGATTACGATAATGCTTGTTCCAGGTTGAGAAGCCAGGAAGAAAGGTTTGAGAACTTGATGAAGGAATGCTTAGAGATACAACAGCTAGGCATGAAAACAATCCATGAAAGGATTGATACGATTGAACGAAGCGTTTGGGGACTTGGAAGCCGCATCACAAGTTTGGAATTAGGGCTCAGAAACGAAGACCCACCATTGGGGGTTGTGTCTAGATACCAAGAAGACATCTGTGAGGGGCAGCTTCCCACCCCTCACCCGAACAAAGCCTTCTAATCATGACACTGGTGTCGATCGACACCAGCGTTGGTGCCAATCGACACCAACACCCACCAAATGGATAAATCTTCATAATTCTGGTTCTAACTTTGTTTCCTTTTCTTTTGTTTACCAATCTCTAGTTTGGCACCACTGGGGACAGTGTTGTTCAACTCTGGGAGAGGTAGTTACAAACTTCAGTTTTGTTTTCTTATAAGTGTTTCGAGTCAGTTGAGTCCAATTTGTTGAGTCAAAACCAGTCCATGAAACTATGATTTTTCGAGGAAACCATCACATTTGCAGGAACTTAAGTGACCATTTGATTCGAGCTTGTTTGGCATCTGAGACTAATGGAAAAACCAAAGGCTTAATAATGGACTTGAGATTCCCATATTTTCAGCAGAAATCCACTAACTCCCGAGTCAATTTCTGTCAGTTCTTTTTACCTCATAAATGTTATAGTTGTTCTGGGGCTTGACTCATCGTTCATACTGGACAAGACAACTTCTGTAAATACCAACAAAAGCGGTACTCCTCTCCCTTATCCCAAAAGAAAAAAATATAAGAAATAGAAAAGATGATATGATTCTCTCTTGAGTAAAGGGGTAGGAAAATTTCCCGAGGCCTCATTATTCTACTTGAGATTGGGATGATCACGCAGAGGTGGAAGTGAGGGGTAGGAAAATTTCCCGTGACCTCATTATTCACTACACCTTTGAATTTAAAAAAAAGAAAGAAAGTAAAAAAAAGATGATGAGAAAAAGAGTAAGTCTGGGGGAGAGAAAGAATACCAATAGCTATATGGTTGTCTCTGTTTTAGTATTGTACGTGAAAGAGTCTAGAAGGTCCTGGGCATCGAGATCATAGATGAGACCCGGCGATGAAGGTAATGTGGACTATGCTGCATAATTGTGGGTTTAATCAAGGAAGCTGTGAACGTCTACGGTGAAGTACATGGTGGTCTAGATCCTTTCAGGTAAGAGTTTTTAGTGGCTTACTAAGGTAAATGTGAGTGTGGTGTTTTTATGACGAAATGAGTTTCTGTGTTTTCAAACTTTTTTCTCTTGTTTAGTTTATGTTTTGCTTGAGGGCAAGCAAAAACTCTGTATGGGGGAGTTGATATATCATGGATTTTACCTGTTTTAAGCCATGATATAAGTGTTTTATCGAGTCTTAACTGTGTCTTTCGAGTCTTTATCGAGTCTTTTACAGCTTTACATGTGTTGGGACTTTTTGGACAATTATGGAGCATATGGAGCATTTGTTGCGGAGAAGAGGAAGTCAATGTTTCCAATGGTCAATGGTGTCGATCGACGCCACCATTGGTGTTACTCGACACCCATCGTTACGCGCTCATGCGGAATTACTCAAGTTCTAAAGATTTGTTGTTTTACCCAGAAGTTCCAGAAGTTTACAAAAGAGACCCAGCTCGTGTTTTAGACTATTTATTAGGTTTTTAGGTTAAGTTTTAAGTATCAAATTATGTACCCAATCTTTATCTTTGCTTCTGCTAAGTTTTGAGAGACTAGAGAGCTTGGGGCTGTTCTTGCTACTTGTACTTCTGTGAGAAGATCTTGAACCCCTGTTTTCTATTCTGCTTCTGATTCAGTCTTATATGATATCTATTTCATCTATGTCTGTTGTTTCATCTGATTTGTCTGAGTAGATCCCTAGTTATGTTTAGTGATTCTCACAAGGGATTTCATGATTTGTTAGGTTTAACACTGGTTAAGATTCAAACTTGTTAGTTCTTCATCTAGGATTGTACTTAATGCTTATTGTAGCTTGATCACCTTGAAGTATGATATTAGGTTGTTAAATTGGCGCGACAGCGTGATTTAAGATCTGAACTAATCCTAGTGAGCATGTTAGATAATTGCAACGACAGTTAGATTAGATAACTTGTGAACATATCGAACCTGCACTTAAAGCTTGTCTGAACTTTAGGATTCGCAACCACAGTTCGTCTCTTAGGTTTATGTCAAAGATAGTTTTCACAACGACAGTTGGTTAGCTATATGTTAGTGATTTGAGTTCAATAACGGTTTATAATTAGATCTTGACCAGTTTTTTTACATGCTTTGATTGATTTCCTGAGAAGTTCCCTAGACCTGACGCTTTTCCCTCATTGTTTACATCTCTATTTACTTTTCTGCAATTTGTCATTTAAATACTTATTTATTGCTTAGCTGGACTTGAAACGAAATGGTATATTGTGAAGCCACATAGTCTTTGTTGATTTGACCTCTAAGTACTACTGTGATCTCTTAACTTGAGAGAGTAGCTCTAAGGGATAATTTGACCATATCACATAAGACGCCGCTTAACTCGGCATAGGACGGGGTATGGGATTTGGCTTGACACTCTCAGCATTCGGGCATTTAGAACCGACGTTCTTGGCAAGACTCGCTCGGCGGGATGCTCGGTCGGGCTCGGCATTTAGGATTTCGACATGCGGCTCTCGGCGGTTCGGTGTTCGGTGAGGGGTTCTTGGAATGTTCAGTACGGGACACTTGGTCACGCGGGATTTGGTACGAATGAGGACACGGTACGAGATACTCGGCATGTGGCATTCGGTACAGGACGCGAGCTCTCGGCTCGGAAAAAGATGAGGCTCGGGCGCGGTACGGTGCTCCTTTGTACGTGGCACGGTACATGAGTGCTCGGTACAGGCCACATCACACGATGCAGCTCGGGTGTTTCAGCCAAAACTTAGGGTGAGGTGCTCTCGATAGGACGCGGCCAAGATTAGGCCGAGGCAAATCTCGGCAGGACGCGTCCAAGACTAGGACGAGGCTGCTCTCGGCTCCGGTCACAAGTTGTCGTGACCGGTCCTGTCCTTCTTCATGCGACAGGTCACGAGTGGTCGTGACCGATCCTTCTTTACTCCTTGCCACCGGTTTTTAGGTGTTGTTACCGGTAGGGCCCTTCCTCATGGCACCGGTCACAAGTGGTTGTGACCGGTATGGCTACCGTTCTCTCGACCGGTCACGCGCATCGTGACCCGGTCTGGATGCTTGGCTCGGCTAGGTGGGGACTCTCGGCAGAGGTCACATGTCACAACCAATCCGTTGCCTTCCGCATAGGATATAATGTGTTTGCCACAAAATTGAACTTCGCATCCTCTCCTTTCCTTCTTTTGGTTCTTCTCTGTTTTCTTCTTTTCTATTTTCTTTTCTTGTTTTTATAAAACCTGAAATGTAAAAACAAAAACAGAAACCAAAGCAAAGCAAAGTTAAAACTAAAACAAAAATGAAAAAGAAAAACATACAAGTGGGTTGCCTCCCACTAAGCGCACTTGTTTAACGTCGTTGGCTCGACGGATGCGCCTTTTAGGCGGATTTGGACGAATCACTTGTCCTTAGACAAACCTTCTTAGGAACATCTCCGCTCCGGTTCGTTAATTCTCTGAAGTTGTCCCTATCCCGCACATTGTGCGAACTAGGAGTGTATGGGATGGCTTCATAGAAGATGTTCTCGCTGATGTGGGCAAAGGAAATCCTTTTGTTCGGCCAATTTATCAAAGCACTTGTTATTATAAAGAAAGCTCCACCGAGTATGTGTTGGGAAAACTTACCTTTTTCTACGTTGATCACATGGAAATCACATGTAACGTTGCAATTCCTGATTCTCACGTGGATGTCCGGAATCATTCCGTTCGGGACCGTGTAGGAAGAGTTTGCGAGACCGATACGAATCCTTGATGGCTCAAGGCTTCTAATGCCAATTGATATATCATGGATTTTACCGGTTTTTATCCATGATATAAGTACTTTATCGAGTCTTAACCGTGTCTTTCAAGTCTTTATCGAGTCTTGTACAGGTTTTTATGCGTTGGGGACTTTTTGGATGATTATGGAGCATTATGGAACATTTGTTGCAGAGAAGACAAAGTCGATGATTTCAGTGATAAATGATGTTGATCGACACTCATCTCTGGTGTCGGTCGACACCCATTGTTAGGCGTCCATGCGGAATTTACCAAGTTCTGAAGATTTGCAGTTTTGCCCCAGAAGTTTCAGAAGTTTACAAAAGAGACCCAGCTCGTGTATTAGTCTATATATTAGGTTTTTAGGTTAAGTTTGATGCATCCAGCATCTGTCATCTTTTATCTATCTATTCCTTTAACTAGGGGCTGATCTTGCTACTTGTACTTGTGAGAGAAGATCTTGAACCCCTGTTTCTTTATTCTACTTTTGATTCAGTTTATGATATCTATTTCAGCTACGTCTTGTGTTTCATTTGATATGTCTGAGTAGATCCCTAGTTAGGTTTAGGGATTCTCACAAGGGATTTCATGATTCGTTAGGTTTAGCACTGGTTAAGATTCAAACTTGTTAGTTCTTCGTCTAGGATTGTACTTAATGCTTCTTTTAGCTTGATCACATAGAAGTATGGCATTAGGTTGTTAAATTGGCGCAACAACGTGATTTATAATCTAAACTAATCCTAGTTAGCATGTTAGATATTCGCAACGACAGTTGGTTTAGATAACTTGTGAACATATTGAACTTGTACTTAAAGCTTGTCAGAACTTTAAGATTCGCAACGACAGTTGGTCTCTTAGGTTTATGTCATAGATAGTTTTCGTAACGACAATTGGTTAGCTATGCATTAGTGATTTGAGTTCTAGAACAGTTTTTAGTTATATCTTGACCAGTTGTTTTATCTGCTTTGATTGATTTTCTGAGAAGTTCTCTAGACCTGACGCTTTCCTCTTATTGATTACTTCTTCTATTTACTTTCATGCATTGTCATTTCAATCACTACAGGAAATGTGGGTATTAATAGCAATTCAAGATAGCGGTTTTAATAGTTCTGCTATAGTTTATTTTTCCATAGCGTTTATAAATTGTAAACGCTATGCTATACCGGAGCGGCAAAAGTTTTTTGGTACGCGCTTAATTTTTTGGTTATCATTAACTCTTTAATAGCATATACATAAGGAAACCGCTATAGTATCTTTAACCGCGAATTTAATTTTTTCGTTTCCGCCCAATAACTTAAAAAAAATCCCCCAAATATTTTTGTTTCTCTCCTTAGGTTTCATCGCCGAAATTTTTTGTTTTTCCTCACAACTCACTCACTCAAAAAGAAACTTTGATAAACTTCTTCGATCTCTGTCTCAATCGCTCTCTCGATCTCTGTCTCAATCTCTCTCTCGATCTCTGTCTCAATCTCTCTCATCTCTGTCTCAATCTCTCTTTCTCGATCTCTGTCTTAATCTCTGTATCGATCTCTGTCTCAATCTGTGTCTAAATCGAATTGCATTTGGTCGAATTTGACATTCAAGGTGAAATTGTGTTTGGGTTTTCATTAATTCTAGAAATTAAAGGATTTTATTCACACATATTGGGTATTAATCAATCGACAATTTCTTCTTGTGCAGGAAGCTAGAGCTCGGTGAGACAATCTATAGAGGTACTCGATTTGGGTATCGATTTTGAATTTGGGTTTTGTTTCTTAGATTCAGTTAACATGCATGTCGAAGTTTGGCACATTTCTTGTTTCAATTTTGATTATCGGTTTCGATTATGATGTTTGGGTTTCGATTTTATGTTGATTGAAACTGTTCTTCATTTATCAGTTTCAGAAATGGCGAAGACAAGAGGAGGAGGTCAAGTTGGTTCTCGACGTAGTAGACGTAATCAAGGCTTGGAGGTAGAAGATGTTACACCACCAGTTGCTCCTGCAACAACTGTAAAGGTGAATAAGAAGGTGAATAAGAAAAGAAAAGCAAAGAAAGTGGGTACGAGAAGTAGTACTAGAAGCAAGAAAGTGGCTGCGCAAGATGATGAGGTAGAAGATGTTACACCGCAAGATAATGTGGTTGAAGAACCGCAAGATGATTTGGTTGACAGTGTAACACCGGAAGTTGTGGAAGAAGAGAAGGGTAATGACAAAGAAGATGTAACACCGGAGGCTGATCAGACTGAGAAAGCAATGTCTGAAAATGAGAAAGAAGATTCTGAGATAGAAGGAGAAGCTTGCTTGACTGGACAGGAACCGCAGGACGATGAAGAAGAAGCTGCCAATATAGAAGGAACTACCAATATGGAAGAAGCTGCCAATATCGAAGAAGCTGCCAATATGGAAGAAGATGGTGTTGGCAATGGTCAAGATAATGTGATTCCTAGCAATACTGATGAAGGAAGTCAGGTACCAGAGGAAAGAGTGAAAGAAAGAAGAAAAAGAGGACCAACAAAGATGCGTAAAGTGGCTGAAAATCCTAATGAAAAGGTTTCAGTTTCTTTCACTGAATTTGGTGATCATGTTGGACCTGGTTCAGTAAAATTATCATCTTTTCTTGGTGTCCTTGTGAGTGAACGCATTCCGGTTACACTTGATGATTGGAGAAAACTTGATGCAGTGACTAAAGAATCATTGTGGGAAGAAATTCAGGTATATATTTATATGCAACAATTTTTTTTGTTTAACAGATATGAAACATGTTTGACCTTTGCTTGTTGTACTTGATGCAGGGGAGGTTTGACTTGCAAGAAGAATGGAAAAAAGCTGTTATTTTCAAGCAAATGTGTAATACCTGGAGGGCTAGGAAGTCAAGGCTAGTGTCAAAAGTACGTGCAGCGAAGACAGCTGCTGAGAGACTAGCTTTAAAAACCCAGCAACATCCCATCCAATCAAGTGTGGAACTCTTGGGTTAGGAGCAAGAGTAGCACAGCTTTCACGGTAGTAAATTTCTTGTAAATTTCTTGTTTATATGTCATGTCTTATAGATTTAATCACACTCATATTTATAATGTAGGAAATAAGTAACAAGTACAGGAAGATGAGACAAAATCAGATTCCTCACACCACCAGCCGCAAAGGAATGCTTCGTTTAGCTGATGATTTGGTAATAATAGTTGTCAATATCTATATATATTGTTAGCATAAAATGGTACTGAGATATGTATGTACTTTAATTATATAGAAAAAAAAGAGTTTAAACCCAAGTAAGGTGAATAGGAGTAAGGTATGGATTGCGGGACACACTCATGCTGATGGTAGACCTGTTAAGCCTGAATTTGCCGAGACTATTGTAAGAATTCTGGAACTTGTTATATTGTGTGTAAGTAATGCATCATGATCAATGAGTTTTTTTGTGTTTAAATGTTTGTCTCAGAAACAAATACAATCACTTGATAGTGAAATGGACTCTACATCAGCTGCTGATAACATAAGGGAAGATGCTGTGAGCAAGATTTTGGGAAGAGACAAACCTGGACGAGTAAGGGGGTTTGATAGAGGGATTACGGCTACTAAGTTAGCGTTTCTGCAATCTAGAGACGCAACGATGGCAGAAATGAAAAGTGAGATTGATGAGTTAAAGGGACTGGTTAGAGACTTAGCTGGAAAGAAGGTAATCCTTATCATTACATTTGGTCAATTGGTCTGGTTTTAAGACATTAACAAAATAATTTTCCTTATCTCAGAAAAGTAATGGTGATACTGAAACATGTGAGAGTAGTGGTTGATTCAAAGTAGGAGTTAGAGTACAAATACTGGATTGGATTCATTCAGGAGAAGTAGTTGTTGGTGAAGGAGAATTCTGTTCTGCTGAACCGATGTACAAAATTGGTCGTATACCAATTGGTCCTAATGCAACGGCTGTCCTTGTTAAGTCTGTACTAAGCTCAGAAGCTCCTCTCTGGAGGCCTACATCAGATGTGTTATATCTTGAGGAAGCTATTGGATGCAAAATACCTTGGCCAATGGACAAAGTGCTTTTGTATAGGGATCCAGTCACTTCTGAAGATGTATCCATGGTAAAGATTTAATTTCCAATATAATTTTCTTGTAGTGAAGTGGTATATCTCTAATCATTAGCCTCTTACATTTTAGCAAAACAAGGAAGGTGAAACTCGAAGATGCAAAATATTTGATTGGGATAATGAAGACGATGAGGTTATTGCTGAAGGTCTCGTGTGCTCATCTAACTCCAAAGATAGGGTTAACAATATACCTCTAGGTCCAAGTGCTGTTAGTATTCAAGTTGTGAAGGTGTTCAATGATAATGCTCCTTTGTGGAGGCCAAGTGCTGATATTAGTGTAATTTGTGATGCAATTAACGAGAAAATCGCATGGCCAGTTCAAAAGATTGATGTCACGGCTGCAGCCACTCCAGATGCAACACTACCTAAAGCAGTGGTATGTTATTGAAATTAAGTTTTTCATTTGTTTGTCTGTTGATTGATGTTGGAAATTTCATTGATGTTGGAACTTGTTTCTATTATTTGCTTTGAGTTGTAGAGTCCAGGCAGCATTAGTTCCACCAAAAGTCCAAAGCAGAAGTGTTTTCTTTTAGATTGCAGCAACTCTGGGCGTAAGGTAGCTGAAGGAAGAGTAATTTCAACAGATCCAGAAGATACGTGCCATCATGTACCCCTAGGTCCAAATGCAAGCAAGGTCTGTGTAGAAGTGGCTAAGATTGGTAATGCAATGGTCTGGAGGCCAAGTTCAGAGATTGAATTTATTTCTGATGCAATTGGTTCATTTGTAGCATGGCCAAATGATAAAATAAAGTTCGTGTGAAACTTAGATAATTATGATATTGGTATTGTGTGTAAAACTTATTGTGTCTTGGTATTGTATTGCCGGTTATGGATATTAGATTGTGATATTGGTATTGTGATATTAGATTGTGTAATATTGATATTAAAGTTAAAATTATTATATAAAATTAAATTCCTAAATTAAATCTCTAAACTCTAAATTAAAGTTAAAATCTTAAATTAAATCTTTAAACCCTAAATTAAAGTTAAAATCCTAAATTAAATAATTAAACCCTAAATTAAAGTTAAAATCGTAAATTAAATCTTTAAACCCTAAATTAAAGTTAAAACCCTAAATTAAATCTTTAAACCCTAAACCCTAAAAGTTAAACTCTAAACCCCAAATTTAAACTCGAAACCTCAAAAGTTTAGTTTAAAATTCTAAATCCTAAACTATAAAACATAAATACTTAAGTAAAAAAATCTAAACACCAAAGTTTAAACCCTAAACCCTAAACTATGCCTTAGTGTTTATGAACATATAAGTTAGATAGTTGGAATACTAACCTATATTAATTGTTCTTAATTTTAAAATTTTATACTTATAAGAAAAAATATTCTAAAAATTGGAATACTTATATCGAATTTTTAAAAAAAATAATTTATTTTTTTCATTAATAAACTATTTCATATGATAATTTTCTGATTTTTTTCATTAATAGCCAATGAGAAGTAACCTCCCAGATTGTAGGACGAATCCTACACCGTTAGATAACGCCGACTTTGATCTCAGCCGTCCTTTCTTATTGTTGACGCGATTAATGTACACCGTTGATCTGTCTCGCTAACTTTGATCTGAGCCGTTCTTGTTCTTAGCCAATGAGCATTAACCTCCGAGATTACAATATGGGCGAAGCCTACACCGTTGATCTGTCTCGCTAAATTTGATATGAGCCGTTATTGTCCTTAGCCAATGGTGTGGAACCTCCGAGATTGAAACTTAATGAACCTAGACCGTTGATTCGTTTCACTTATTCTGATCCGAGCCGTTCAATTTTTGGATTCTGAATTCGTCGTGTAAAGAACATATCAAACAAAATTACAGAACACAACTCATCTTTAGGGTTTATCAAAAATTCCCCAAATCGCTTAGAGTTTCAGAACGGATTCATCTCCATCGTGACCAAATGGATAAGACGTGGATTTGGCTGCCAAGGTATACACTAAATTCTATCGAGCTTACTTATATTAACCGATTGAAAGAAATCTAAATTTTTTCCAATTGACAATGTAGGAATAGTCTCGAGTACTCAGAAGGAGCAACGAACTTCGCCAATTCATCAGCAAGAAGATTGGGAAATCTGTCTGAAATGCTATGCCCATGTAGAGATTGCCGCAATTTATGCCATCAGTCTATAGATAAAATTGTTGAGCATCTAGTGATAAGGGGTATGGATAAGAAGTATAAGACTTCTTGTTGGAGTTTTCATGGTGAAAAAAGAGCATATACAGAAGACAATGCTCCTCAACATGAAACAGAGGCATTTGACTTGTTTAAGACAGCATTCTCTATGGGTGAAGGTGAACCAAATCAGACGAATGATGATGAAGCATTAGAGGCAAACGACGACGAAGCAGTAGAGGAAACTGAGTTTAGGAAAAAGTTAAGAGAAGCTGAAACTCCATTGTACTCTGATTGTATCAAATACACAAAGGTTTCAGCAATTATGGGACTTTACAGATTGAAGGCTAAGAGTGGTGTGTCGGAGAACTACTTTGATCAGCTGTTGTGTTTAATTCAGGACATGCTACCTGAAGACAATGTACTTCCGAAGAGTTTAGCTGCAGTCAAGAAATTTCTGAAGATATTTGGTTTCGGATATGAAAATATTCATGCTTGCAAGAATGATTGCATACTATATAGGAAGGAGTTTGAGAAGTTAGATAGCTGTCCAAGATGCAAAGTTTCAAGATGGGAAAAGGATAAGCATAGTAATGAGATAAAGGTTGGGATTCCAGCAAAGGTCCTTAGATATTTTCCAATCAAGGACAGATTTAGGAGGATGTTTAGATCAAAAAAGATGGCTGAAGATTTGCGGTGGCACTATACGAATGGCACTGAAGATGGTACAATGCGACACCCCGTTGATTCTATATCTTGGGCACAAGTGAATGATAAATGGCCAGACTTTGCTGCTGAACCAAGGAATCTTCGACTTGGAATTTCTACAGATGGGATGAACCCTTTCTCCATGCAAAACACCAATCACAGCACATGGCCAGTGTTGTTGGTGAACTATAACACGCCTCCAACTATGTGTATGAAGGCTGAGAATATAATGTTGACTTTGTTGATCCCTGGTCCAACAGCTCCTGGTAATAACATAGATGTTTATTTGGCACCACTGATAGACGATTTAAAAGATTTGTGGGCTGAGGGTATTGAAGTCTATGACTCATTTGCAAAGGAGAATTTCACACTTAGAGCCATGCTGCTTTGGAGTATCAGTGACTATCCAGCCTTAGGAACATTGTCTGGATGTAAAGTGAAAGGGAAACAAGCTTGCAATGTATGTGGAAAGGATACACCTTCCAGATGGCTTAAGTTTAGCCGTAAGTTTGTCTATATGGGGAATAGAAAGAGACTACCGCCTGGCCATCGTTATAGATTTAAAAAAGCTTGGTTTGACAATACTGTTGAGGAAGGGAATGCTAATAGGATACAAACTGGCGCTGAAATATATGAGACACTACAAGCTTTTAGGAATGATTTTGGAAAACCTCTAGATAAGGAAACTAAAAGAAAAAGAACTGAGTTGGAAGATGATGAGGTAGTTGAAGAAGAAGAGTGTGAAGAATCAAATGATCTATGGCGGTGGAAGAAGAGATCAATATTCTTTGAACTACCTTACTGGAAGGTAAAGTAAAGTAATTGAACTATATTCTCTCTTATTGTTGGATCTGAATAAGCCTAACAATTTCTTATTTAATGTGTTAGGATTTGCCTGTTCGTCACAATATTGATGTTATGCACGTAGAAAAGAATGTCTCAGATGCTATATTGTCTATCTTGATGCAAGGTGCTAAGTCAAAAGATGGTTTGAAAGCAAGAAAAGACTTAGAAGATATTGGAATCAGAAATCACTTGCACACAGAGATCCGGGGAAAGAAAACATACTTACCTCCAGCAGCCTATTGGTTATCCAAGAAAGAGAAGACAATTTTCTGCCAAAGATTATCTAAGTTTAGAGGTCCTGATGGTTATTGTGGTAATATTGCGAATAGTGTTTCAGTTAACCCTCCAAATATAGGTAGTTTAAAGTCGCATGATCATCATGTCCTAGTACAGAACTTGTTGCCAGCTGCATTAAGAGGGTTGTTACATAAGGGTCCTAGGATTGCCATAAATAGATTATGCAGTTACTTCAACAGGTTGTGTCAGCGCATCATCGACTCGGAAAAACTTATGACAATGGAGACAGAGTTTGTGGAAACAATGTGTCAACTGGAGCGCTTCTTCCCTCCATCCCTTTTTGATATCATGTTCCACCTTCCAATACATCTATCAAAAGAAGCACGTTTGGGAGGACCAGTACACTTTCGCTGGATGTATCCATTTGAAAGGTTTGATGTACTCATTTGATTCAATATATGTATTTACTGCAATGATGTTCGACTAATATTCATTTCTTGACTGAGTTATAGGTACATGAAAACACTTAAGGCTTTTGTTAAGAATCATGCAAGGCCAGAAGCATGTATGGCTGAGGGGTATTTAGCTGGAGAATGCGTTGCATTTTGTTTAGAGTTCCTTAAAGATTCAGTAGCAGTTCAAGAAACAGTTAATCGCAATGAAGATATTGAGGCTGATAGAAGCGTGGTTGAAGGTCGACCTCTGCAGAAGGGTATAGAAGTTACCCTATCAGATAAAGATAGAGACATTGCACATCGCTATGTGCTAATGAACATGGCATCTTTGGATCCTTATGTCGAGTAAGAGGTTACCCTTTATGTCTCATCTACTATTTATGATTATAATTTCATTCTCAAAACTGTTGTTTAATGTAAAATAAGGATGCATTTGGAAGAATTACAAGCTAATGATGCTCGATGTGCTAAAAATGAAACTTTGTTATGGAAAAACCATACTGAGCACTTTGCACAATGGCTTAAAATAAAGGTTTACAGCTGCAACTTGTCTTCTTGATTATTTGTTATACAGCTTGTTAAATTGACTGGTTAGCTTAGCTTGTAGCTTGATGACTGGTTTTCTTGGCACAGATTAATTGTTAGCTTCATCATCATGTTTTGCTTAATGACTGGTTAGCTTAGCTTGTTGCTTGATGACTGGTTTTCTTGGCACAGATTAATTGTTAGCTTCATTATCATGTTTTGCTTAATGATTGGTTAGCTTAGCTTGTAGCTTGATGTCTGGTTTTCTTGGCACAGATTAATTGTTAGCTTCATGATCATGTTTTGCTTACGGACTGGTTAGCTTATCTTGTTGCTTGATGACTGGTTTTCTTGGCACAGATTAATTGTTAGCTTCATGATCATGTTTTGCTTAATGATCGGTTAGCTTAGCTTGTAGCTTGATCTCTGGTTTTTCTTGGCACAGATTAATTGTTAGCTTCATGTTCATGTTTTGCTTACTGACTGGTTAGCTTATCTTGTTGCTTGATGACTGGTTTTCTTGGCACAGATTAATTGTTAGCTTCATGATCATGTTTTGCTTAATGATCGGTTAGCTTAGCTTGTAGCTTGATGTCTGGTTTTTCTTGGCACAGATTAATTGTTAGCTTCATGTTCATGTTTTGTTGTGGCAGATTCATTCGGACTTAAGAAATAGTCATTCTAAGGAGATAAGGTGGTTGGCATTTGGACCAAGAAATGTTGCTTTAGCACATAAAGGATTTATCGTTAATGGGCAACGGTTTCATACAGATGCGGTTAAGCGGAAGACACAAAACAGTGGTGTAACTTATGAAGCATTTAGCATGTGTAGATCTAGTGCTCGAGATATGAGACAAGTCGCTGATATGCTTACATATTATGGAGTGATAAAGGAGATTTTACTTATCGACTATAACATGCTCAAAGTGCCGCTGTTTAGATGCAATTGGGCCAACACAGGGAATGGTGTGAAGGAGGAAGATGGTTTTACTCTTGTTAACCTTCATATGAACCAAACAGCCTATTTGAAAGATCCATTCATTCTACCTTCTCAAGCAAAACAGGTTTTCTATTCTAGGGAAGATGATAATTCAAATTGGTATGTTGTTATGAGAGCACCACCTAGAGGCTATCATGAGTTGGAAACAGAAGAGGATTTAGGTGGTGCACCTTTGCCTGTCCAAGAAGTCGATGATTTGGATGATGAAGCTTTTGATGATGATAGTGTTTATGTTAGGGATGATTGTGAAGGCTTGTTAGTGGTAGATTGATAGGTATGTTTGTGGTTTTTGTAAACAATGAAATCTGAAATGGTTTACTAAACATTTTAATATTTATATATTTTGTATTAATTTTAATGGTTTTTTTACAAAATATTCGAAAATATTATAATTTAATTAAAATATAATTCGTAATTATTTTTAATAAATAAATTTCGAATAATTTAAAAACAAACTAATAACACGAAACATTTGCTATCTTTGCTATAGGTAAAGTCAAATTACGGATTTTAATAACATCTGTATCACGTTATTATAAACATTAACAATTGCACAGTAAACTACGCTATCGTTGTATATTCAACTATAGCACAACAATAATCCGCTATCAAAAGTGTCGGACCTACTATAACGGGCGATGTCACAGCGTTTTAGGAAGCGCTATAATATCTAATTCATAGCGTTTAACGGCCGCTGTTAATGCCCACATTTCCTGTAGTGAATACTACTTTACTGCGTAGCTGAGCTTGAAACGAACACGTTACACGTCTATTGTGAAACCACAGAGTCTTTGTGGATTCGACCCCTAAGTACTACCGTGATATCTTAATTTGAGAGAGTAGCTCTGAGGGATAATTTGACCCCTATCAAATTTTGGTGCCGTTGCCGGGGACTCTTTTGAGTTTCCAATAGACTTAAGTGTAGAGTTCAGTCAAAGTTTTTAATTTTCAGTTTACTTACATCATTCTTTCTTTTTGTCTGGTGTGTTTCAGGTGTATGCCTAATCGCAGAACTCGAAGCAACAAAGACAGCGAGCTTGTAGTTCTTTCGAATCAAGAGCTTGCAAAGTTAGAACGCTCGATCCGAAAAGCAAAGAAGCCAGTTGAAATAGTTGGTCAATTGGTACTACGACCAGATGATGTTTGAGTTCTTAGAGACTAAGAGGGTTATATTTGCAACGAGCAAGGCCAAAAGCTTGATGCAGAGGGCAACGTGATTGCGGAAGTCGAGGGTGTCGATCGACACCCAGCCCCTGGTGTCGCTCGACACCAACCGGCAGTTGTAGGACAAATTGCTGTAGCAGCAGGGCAAGGGCAAGTTGAGAGAGGAAGGACACTAGGAGATTACAATAGGTCTGATGAGTTCTATGCTAACAGGTCTGCGATTCGTCTCCCAACCATTGAGAGGAACGAATTCGAGCTGAAGCCGTCCTATTTCTCCTTAGTGGGTCAGCATCATTTCTCCGGATTGTCACATGAACACCCTATGGACCATATTGAGAGGTTCGAGGATTTGGTAACAAGCATGCATGAAGATCAATGGAATAAGCTATGACTATCTTTTCTGTAAGCTCTTCCCAGATTCTCTTATAGGTAAAGCAGCTTACTGATTGAAGCAGTTACCGACGAGATCTCTGACTAGTTGGGATGAGACGAAGACGGTGTTCCTGAGAAACTTCTATGATGATGCACGTTCAGAGGACTTGATGAATAACATCTCTCATTTTACGCAGAGGCCTACTGAGGCATTTAAGGCGGCATGGGTTCGTTTCAGAGCTTATCAGAGAGATTATCCGTATCATGGTTGATTAGAGGTACCAGATGGCTCTAGATTCAGCGAGCAATGGGAACTTCAACACCATATCTCCAGAGGAAGCTTATGAGTTGATTGAGAACTTGGCGTCTACCAATAGCACCAAAAATGCTAACTATGAACATCAGAAACAGGCTGGAAGCATATTGCTAAGTTGAAGACAAAGTTGGATTCAGTTCACAGTATCCTAACGAGTAAGAAGTCAGTTCACTTTGCTGTGAATGAGGAAGAGGACTGCAACTACATTGGTGGCACTCGATTTCAGGGTCAGCTTTATGGCAATCAGCAGAACAGAGGTGGTTACAGTGGAAACAATCAGCGGAGTACCTTCACCGGTAATCAAAACTCTTCTAGTTATATTCCCAAGAACCAGTATCAGAAGCCCTTTCAGAGCAACAGTGACCTCAACAGGAACTAGGGGTCATCCTCCTATTATCAGCAACCTCCCGCTCGCTGTGAGCAGAACGAGATAAAGTCTATGCTGGATCAGATTTTGGAGGGTCAGCAGAAGATTACGGTTGATCTTAATGGGAAGATTGACTCGCTGTATACCGATCTGAATGGTAAAATCGATGCTTTGTACATTCACATGAAGAAGCTCGATCTCCAGGTTGCACAGACTGCTGGGTCTGTAAAACGACCTGTCGGAGTTCTTGCAATGCTATCAGGTTGAGAAGTGGTAAAGAGTTGAATCATGTATTGGCAAGGTATCATAAGGGTGAAGGGATTATGGACTTAGAAGAAATCGATGAAGAATTTGCGGATGAGCCGCCTGTGTCGACCGACACACATCATCAGTATCGATCGACACCCTTGTCCTCACCTAGAGAGGTACTAACACCGGCTAGTGTCGACCGACATCCACCCATTGGTGTCGATCGACACCACCCGTCGTCAGACGCACCGGTTGTTGAGGAATTGCAGAAAGCGCCTGAGCGTGTCTACGTACCTGATACGATTCTGGGTGGAGAATTATGTCCCAATCTCTCACTGGGAAGTTAAGGTGACAAGTTTAGACTCCAGGCTTGAGCAGCAAGCTGATCTAGAGTTGGGTGGAAGGATAGACGCCACGAGAGGATGCGGAAGGCCTCTTGATAAGTCTGGTTCGAACAATCTAATCACTAAAATTGTTCTTGGGTTCTAATTCGAATCACTCGAAAAAGAGATAAAGAAAAGATTATTTTTATTCAAAAGATTGGTTAAGAAAAGACATAAGAGTTCTCAGAGAATATAAAGAAGAGCGGAGACGAAGAGGAGAAGAGAGGAGGAGCGCATGGAGTTAATGCTCGGTGAGTTTCGAGACATGCCTCGGAAACTCACCAAAGTCCAATTCAAAATAAACACACAACGAAAATAAAACTCTCAGACATAGTTTAAAATTTAAATAACTAAAATAGAAAAAGATAGAAAGAAAAGAGGATAACGGTCCGCGCCAAACAAACTCGAGTCGGCCGGACTAGGTCAAACTAGCACCAAGCAAAGATGAACCTATGGACCACAAACCTCATTAAAAACCTTCCTTTGGAAAACCACTTGGGAACAACCAAAGGCAAGGTAAAAAGAGTGTAGGTGAGCCATAGGGCTTGATACTAATCATCCCGGACATGAACCAAGACCAACGTGGCCGAGGTATCACCTACGTCCGAGTGACCCGTATGAACCAAAGCTTGAAGAAGCAATGTTCCAACTGTGCGAATGAGTTCCTTAGTCTTAGATCGAGTCATTGTACCAACTAGCTCTTCCTTGGCCGAACAAGCTTGCATCCTAACACCACATGGCTCATCAGTAGCTTCCTTCTCGACCAGTTCCAGCATCTTCTCGACCAGCTCCTTTGTTTCCTCGACCGGGTCCAACATTTCCTCGGACATCAGCATTCTATCCTGGACGCTTTCCATTCTCGTATCAGTACCCAAGGTTCCTTTTCCTAAGAACAACAGGAAGTCTAAGAAGGAGTTGTATGACACTAAGTGCTGAGCGATAATGGATAAACTCACCATTGAGATTCCATTGATCGATTCTATCAAGACTTTCCCTATGGTAAAGAGGTGCTTAAAGAAAATGCTTAAGCAAGATATGCGAGAAGAGGAATGAGTTATGATGATGACTGAGGTCTGTAGTGTTGTCATTCAGAACAGGACACCGGAGAAGTTTGTTGATCCGGGTAGCTTTGTCTTGGATTGTTCTATTTTCCAAGCAAAGTTCAAGAATTCCTTGTGTGATTTGGGTTCCAGTGTGAGTTTGATGCCGTATTCAGTTGCTGTGGGACTCTGGATTACAGACTTCACGCCTACTAAGATCACTCTGATCCTTGCAGATAGAAGCATTTGGACACCAGAAGGTCTTTTGGAAGACGTGCCAGTGAGAGTTGGCGATTGCATGATACCGACAGATTTTATTGTGTTGAAGTACAGTGATGAGCCTAATGAGAATATCGATGTTAGAGAAGGCAGAATATCTCTGAATGTGGGGTAGTCTGTGATGAGTTTTGATATGGATAAGTCTATCAGACAACCCACTATCAACGGACAAACATTCTGTGTTGACACTTTGAATAATCTAACAGAGGTTATTCTCCACATAATGGATTTACCGTATCCTTTGGAAGATGAAACTACTAAAGTTACGCCTTAGATTGGAACCGATGATGTATCAGCAACTGCTTAGGATTCATCAAAGGAGGAAGTGAACCTCATTTCTACAGGGCCGCTTACATGTCAACTAAAATATATACAAACCATTTCGGATGGTGTCGATCGACACCCACCATCAGTGTCGATCGACGCCGAGCCCCATCCGACTGGACTGTTCCGGCAAGACTTGTGCAAAACTGATGTGGCTGCTGTGACTACTGTGGCTCCACCATACCCACCATGGTATGCTGATATCGTAAACTACCTCGCTGCAGAGCGTGAACCAGATAAGTTCGCGGGGTATGCTAAAAAGAAATTTATGCGCGAACTCATGCGCTACTTTTGGGATGAACCTTACTTGTATCGGTATTTTGCCGATGGGATCTACAAGCGGTGTGTTACTGAGACGGAAATGCAAGATGTGTTGTACCACTTTCATGGATCCGAGTACGCATGGCACTTTGCTACTTTCAAGACAGTATCCAAGATTCTTCAAGCAGGGTTTTGGTGGCCGACTATGTTTAGGGATGCTCATGAGTTTGTTTCCCGATGTGATGCTTGTCAGCGAAGAGGGAAGATCAGCAAACGGCATGAGATGCCACAAAACTTCATCCTGGAAGTTGAAGTATTCGATTGTTGAGGCATTGGCTTTATGGGACTCTTTCCCTCCTCCTATGGGAATCAATACATGTTGGTGGCTGTAGACTATGTGTCTAAGTGGGTAGAAGCAATTGCTAGTCCGACTAATGATTCTTCAGTTGTTCTTAAGCTGTTCAAGACCATTATTTTCCCTCGATTTGGAGTGCCTCGAATTGTGATAAGTAATGGTGGTTCTTACTTTATCAATAAGGTTTTTTAAAATCTGTCAAGAAGGCATGGTGTGCATCATCGAGTGGCTACTCCTTATCACCCTCAAACAAGCGGTCAGGTTGAAGTTTCAAACAGGCAGATCAAAGAAATTATTGAGAAGACCATCATCGTTACTAGGAAAGACTGGTCTGCAAAGTTGGATGATGCACCCTGGGCATACCAAACTGCTTTCAAGACGCCCCTGGGGACTACGCCGTTCCATCTGCTTTATGGGAAAGCATGTCACCTTCCAGTGGAACTAGAGCACAAGGCAGCATGTCACCTTCCAGTGGATCGATATGACGAGCTGTACCGTCGTCAAAAGGCGTTGTCTGATGAACGAGGACTTTCTGAGAAACGCTAGCTGGATCAAGCCTGAATTGCTTTGGTGCTTTCGTGTTGAGACAGGGAGCCATATGGTTCAGCTGCCTAACCCCTCTCTCTTCGCCATTACAGACGACCCCAACCAGCTTTGCTTCCGGCCATCGTCTACAGATCTCCGAGTGGCACCGGCAACCCGACATAGTCACGGGTCTTCTTCTCAGGCTGCCCCTACCACTGCTGAGGACGACCCACTCCCCGACTCCCGACAGCCAGCCTCGACTTCTTTTCCTCAGCTCCCGGTTACACCATCTGTTCCTATGGAGTCTGCAGTGTTTCAGCGTTACGTTGTCGACAGCTTTCAGAGCATCTAGCATGCTATTTCCATCCTTTCTCGTTGTGGGTGCGTCCGCTCTTCTCATCACCGTGACGTGATGGCTCCCCAGCCGATTCCAGTTCCCTCACGCTCTGCCAGCACTGAGGATGAGTCCGACGAGGACTAGTTTTCTTTACCCCTTTTCTCTTTTGTTTACATTTTTATTTTATTTTGGACTTATGCTATTTTTCTTTTATTTTGAGTCAGTTTGTCATCGAGTCTTTATTTTGAACTTGTTTAATTATGTTATTTTTCTTTTATTTTGAGTCAGTGTGTCATTGTGTCTTTATTTTGAACTTGTTTAATTATGTTATGATGCTTATTATGGTGCTTTTGAGTTTTGTTTCATTGATTTCACAGATTTCACTTGGAATTTCGGAGTCTTGGAACATTACTCTCTAATCACGACTCTGGTGTCGATCGACACCAGCAGAGTTGGTGTCGATCGACACCAACACCCATCTACGGATAAGTCTTCATAATTTTGGTTCTAACTATGTTTCAGTTCTCTCTTTTGTTTACCAATCTCTGGTTTGGCAACACTGGGGACAGTGTTGTTCAAGTCTGGGGGGGGGTAGTTACTAACTATGTGTTTTCTTTTCTTATGAGTCTTTTTAGTCAGTTGAGTCTGTTTTATTTAGTCAAAACCAGTCCATAAAACTATGATTTTTCGAGGAACCTTCACATTTTGTTGGAACTTAAGTGACCATTTGATTCAAGCTTGTTAGGTATCTGAGACTAATGGAAAAACCAAAGGCTTAATGGTGGACTTGAGACCCCCATATTTCCAGCAGAAATCCACAAACAACCGAGCCAATTTCGGTTAGTTCTTTTTACCTCACCAATGTGACAGGTGTTCTGGGGCTTGACTCATCGTTCGTACTGGACAAGACAACTTTTGTAAACATCAATAAAAGCAGTACTAGTCTCCCTTATTCCAAAGAAAAAGAAAATATATATATGAAGCAGAAAAGATGATATGATTCTCTCTTGAGTAAAGGGGTTGGAAAATTTCCCGTGACCTCATTATTTTACATGAGATTGAGATGATCACGCAGAGGTGGACATGAGGGGTAGGTAAATTTCCCGTGACCCCATTATTCACTACACCTTTGAATTATAAAAAAAGAAAAAAAAGAAAGAAAAGCTAAAAAAAAAGATAATAAGAAAAAGAATAGGTCTGGGGAAGAGAAAGAGTACCGATAGCTATATGGTTGTCTTTATTTTGGTATTGTAGATTTTACAAGTTTTAACCGTGATATAAGTGCTTTATCGAGTCTTAACCGTGTCTTTCGAGTCTTTATCGAGTCTTTTACAAGTTTTTATGCGTTGGGGACCTTTTGGATGATTATGGAGCATTTGTTGCAGAGAAGACGAAGTCGATGATTTCAGTGATCAATGGTGTCGATCGACACTCATCACTGGTGTCGGTCGACACCCATAGTCAGGCCTCCATGCGGAATTACCAAATTCTGAAGATTTTTCAGTTTTGCCGCAGAAGTTCCATAAGTTTACAGAAGTTCCAGCAATGCATGTTCCGTGATATATCTATTTATGAGAAACCCAAGACAATGCATGTTTACATCCAAGTCTTGGACATACGAAACACTAATGATGAGTTAACCTATTAATCATAGGGTTAATCGGCTAAAGTCCTTATACTCAGTTACTTAACTCATGCAGGAAACGACACATATATCAAAGCATTATTAACGACTTTGATTCTAGTCGATGAAGCCTATAAGTAAGTGGTATGTGCTTCTTATAACACGACATTCATCCAAACTAGGTTCCTGTAATTGGGCAAGCGATTAGCAAAACCTAAGGACATGAGATCATAACTGGTTCATGATGCTAACTACATGCATTAAGAGAAAACTTGGAACGAAAGAACAGTGTGAACGAATCATGCAAAGCTACAGATCTCGCCACCTAAACGAACAGATCACATCGCCCCCTTGGATTTCCCCTTTAAACCAAACATGTAAACTACTCAATCGTGCTTATAGGAATCATCAAAGCAAGGTTTAAGAAATTCATTGATGATAAAAAAATAGGAATATAGATTAAGTTTTAGAGATTACTTCTGTAAACTGATTACAAGATGCAAAGATTTATCCTTAAGAAACAAAGCAAAGCAAGAGAAAGAGGAAGAGTTTTGGTGAACTTCAAGAGCTTCGACGAGCGAGAGGTAGGCGGCGGCTCCTCTGGTCGTTTCTAGGGTTTTTTGGAGTCTCGCTATGAAGGCACACGGCTTAACATTAATAAGAATGGGTATTTATAGTTCTTGGGATCGGCTTAGGGTTTTTTTGGGCTAAACTCATAATTTTAGGAAAATACTTAGGCGAGGGGCTCCAGACCGGTCACGGGCCTTCTGACCGGTCTCTGTAGTAGGGCCCAGACCAGGCATGGGCTCTGTACCTGGTCTGGTCTTCAGGCTCCGCACTGGTCACACTCCTAGTGACCGGACTGGAAAGGGTTTCACTCTTTGGGCTGTATTTTTCGAACGGCTAAATAGATTGCATTGATTCTTGTCCAAGGTGAATCTGGTAGAGTCAGCTCCTGAGTTCGAGAGAAAGATAAGAGAGTTTGAGATTAGGTCAAGAGATAAGAGTAGAAGGATAAGATAAGAGAAGATTAATTATTGCATTTCATAAGTTAAGGAAACCTAATCGGTGTTCGTATTTAAATACAACTCTTGTAATCCTCATCAAAACGATAATACATTGTGAAGATAAGAGATTCATTTAGTAAAGGTGAACCCTCCTTTTGATAGAGAGTCTTTCTTGTTCCTTAGCCACTTTTGAGCTGGCTCTTCTTTTCCAATGACCTTGCCTTACGCCCACTTGTTCTCAGCTTCCTCCTCATACATGCAATTGGGACCCTGAGTCTATCTGAATCTTGATTCTTCTAGATTTTCATTAACACCAAGAAATCCAAATTTGGTAATTGGGAAGTACTCCTTTATCGAATGTCATACTTCTGGCAGTCTGAAACTGTCTATAAACAGGATTTGCTCGCCTCTTGGCCCATTTAGCCTTAAAACCTATAAAACATCTTTGAACCGAAAATAAATGATATTTGGCTCTTTTGGTATGTTATAATACCAAAATCTTCTCAAAAACATAAGAAAATAGCTATAATTGGTAAAAATACGATGTTATCAATAACATATAGAAGAAATAAAACTGTAAAAGGCACGTACCGGTTATCGTTGTAACGCCCGTGTTCCGTAAATAAAATTTGTAGTTATATGACGGAAGTTGGTTAAGGGAATAAAGTCGAAGTTCGGTTTTATGCGGTGGAGTGGGTTAATTCCAATTTTTGGTTTAGGAAGGGTGAATTTCTGGATTAGTATTAAACCAAGAGGGTTTAATTAATTTCCAGTTTAATTGTCTATTTTTTTCTGGTTTGATTTTAATAAACCGGAAATAAACCCTAACCCTATTTAAATTCTGAAATCACAAGAAACCCTACATTTTTCCTTCTAAATTTCGTGGCCACCTAGCTAAAGAAGAAAGGAAGAGGCTGAAGCTTTGGTGAAGGGAGATGGAGACAGAACTGGCAGGAGATGGTAAAAAAGAGGTTCGACCTATCAAATTGTTTCCAAAGGTAACGAAAATTTGTGGAGTTGTAGCTAAGTCTTAGATCTAGATGTACCAATTTGCGGATTTGGATTTGAGTTGATATTCTAAAAGTTAGTTGCGTTTTCGTGAGGTGCTCTTTCTCATACGCGATTTGGACCAACGTGGATTGAAAGAGATATCGCGAGTTCATCTGTGCTCGGATCATGACGAAACTTTGAGGTTAGCTTCAGGACATTTAGGGGTTGAGTTTCAATGGTGCAGATTGTAATTGGACGGTTAGAGTTTGATTTGTGACTCAATCTTTGAGGCTGATTGTTTCTGTTATTTTCCAGATTTTTCCAATTTAGGTAGAATGTTGTTCTGTTGATAAGTTTGGCAGAAGAGTGAGGAAGAGGGGTTGTGGTTGTGTTGTTGTGACCTTTATGGAATCTTAGAAGTTTCATGAAGTCTAGATCTCGTGAGATTGTCGGTTGTGTTGTCATGAGACCACGAAAAGGCTAAGGTGAGTGCAGTATTGTGCCTTATCTCGGTTTTTACGGATTTTTCCTAATCTAATATAATTGTGTTTGAGTTTTGTGATGTTTATTGATTGGTTAATTTGCTGAACTTGTTGATTGATTTTTGTGCTGAATTAATTAATTAATTAATTAATTAATTGCTAATTAATTAATTAAATGTTGTGGATTAAATTGTCGAAAAGTGTTGGAATTAATTATGTTGAAATAAATTGTCGAAAATTGTTGAAGTTAAATATATGGTGTTATTGTTGAATTTTTGCTGAATTAAATTAATTAATTAATTGATTAATTGCCGATAATTAATTAATTGATGAAGTTGTTGCTGTGTTGGTTGCTGAAATTTCGTACGCATATGTATTATGGTAGGAAAATTTTTGTTGGCCTGTGTGTATAGCTGTGAGACGGGTTGATCGCCTCACTCAGTATTTATTAAATATTGATGCATCTCTTCGTTGATGCAGCCAAAGTTTATCTTGCTGGAGCTCGTGAGACTAAGGCTGTGGAAAGTGATGACTTACTAGGGGTTGTTGTTTATTTATTTTGTTGCTGGTATTGTTTAAAGATGATGAGATGTTGTGAACTGATAAGTTGTTTGTTGATATTTATGCTTATGCAAATTTGTTAGTTTATAATAAATAATTGATTGTGGAAGTTGGTTGTTTTTAGAAAGGCTGAGCTAATAATTTTGATTCGCGTTAGGGGATTCTTTAGGATTTATGGAAATATTAAAAAAAAAAAATGGGTTGGGTTGTTTCAATCGTCTTTGTCCCTCTTGGTATCCAACTACAAACACTCGTGGAGCTGTGGATTGACACTTGTGCGGTGTTTCATGCTTCGGGAAATCCTTGCTGAAATGCTCCAGCTGGCTACAGTTGAAACACGTCCATACTGCAAACCCTGACTTCTGTGGACAGCCCCTCACTAAATGCCCTAACTTCCCACAAATATAGCACCCCACAATGGTTGCGACGATAACGAGGATACTAAGGTGGTCGCATGATAACATCGTATTTTAGCTCACTTTTCTTATGTTTTTACTAGGTTTCTAAAGATAAAACAAGTGATTATGGATACTTTGAAGGAATTCTCACCATTTGAGCCCCCAAGAGTTATTTATGAGTTCTTGAGCAAAAAGGACAAGAAGGCGAGCAAAATCCGTTTTTAGAGAGTTGCAAACCGCCAGAAGTATGACATCATTTGAAGGACTTCCCGATACCCAAATTTTCATTTCTTGGTGTCTATGGAAAGCTAGAAATGTCAAGATTCACCTCAGACAAGAATCAATGCAATACATTCAGCCCTTTAGAAGATATGTCCCGAAGAGAGAAGCGCTGTCGAGACCGGTCACAAGAGCCGTGACCGGTCGGGTGACTAAGGACGCGACCGGCCAGGGCGTCTGTGGCTGGTGCCTTCCATCTTGGCATGACCGGTCACAAGGCTCGTGACCGGTCCTGATGTTTTGATCCCGGTGCTTAATGAAACTACGTAGTTTTGTCCCGAAAGCTCAGATTTCCTAAGCCCAAAAGCCTATAAATACTCCTCCTAAACCTAATGTTTTCGTGTGTGGAACCCTAATCACAACTTAGAGAGCCGACTTCAGAGATCCAGAGACAGAGAGCCGCCTCCTCCAAGAGCCCCTCTCGTCACCTCCAAATCCTTGAAGCTGAATCCCCTCTCTTGAAGTTCCATCACCCTTACTTCTTCTTTATCTCTTTCTACATCTTATGTTTGCTTTGTGGGAGACAAGTTATCTTTTGTGACATTTATAGAGAAGTTTCCTTTGAACCCCTTTGATATACTTGAATCGTGTTTGATGGTGTTTTCTATGATATCTATTTTGTTTCTTTGCATCATGAGCGAGTAGATCTCTTTGTTGGGTTTCATGGGGTGATTTAAGGGGAATTCATGGTTAAATTCATTTAGGTTGTTAGATCCGAATTTTAGTCACTTGTTAGGTATCTCTTGGGACATCTTTCACTTAATGCATGTTGTTTGGATTGATCACGAAACGCTGAACCAAGAGAATAGGAGCGCTAATCGTGTAAACTTAGATCTCGGACATAGTGTTACTGAAGCTTCGCGCCATGGTCTGCGTAAGTTGAGTCATGGAGCTTTGTGAACTTATCGAACTCGTTAATAATGCTTTGATACTTGCATCATTGCCTGCGTGAGTTGAGTAATGGAGTATGAGGATTTTAGACATTCATTCTATCACCCATAGGTTGTTTGTTCCAAATAAAGAACTTGATGTGAGTAATGTAAATGAACCTAAAGTTCAGCTGAAACGCGGGAGGCCAATGGGCTCTAAAGAAAACAAAAAGGTTGTAGAGGAACCAGACAAAGAGAAAGTCTTCAGGGAGAAGATAATACAGAAAAGTATGAGATTTCCATTAACTATGCCCAAGATGGAAAGTTATGGGCTAGAAATGAAATTGATGATGAAAATGAAATATTCTCCTTTTCTGTATCTAAAGAGATTGATCATGAAAATGATGATCAAGATCCACGGTCTGTAATAAAATGTCAGAAAATACATGATTGGGAGAAGTGGAAAAGTGTCATGCAAATTAAATAATTCTCCCTCAATAAAAAAATGTCTTTGGACATGTCGTCACTACATCTGATGATGAAAAACCTGTTGGGTGCAAATGGGTTTTTGTGAGAAAGAGAAATGAAAAAAAATGAAATTACACGATATAAAGCCCGACTTGTTGCACAAAGTTTTTCTCAAAGACCAGGAGTTGATTATGAAGAAACATATTCTTCGGTCATGGATGCAATTACATTCAAGTACTTAATGAGCCAAACTGCATCTAGAAATCTAGATATGTACCTTATGGATGTAGTGACAACATATTTATATGGATCACTGGATAATGATATATATATATATATATATGAAAATCCCAGAAGGATTCAAAATCCCTGATGCACTAGACTCAAAGTCTTGAGATATATATGCGGTCAAGTTACAGCGATTATTTTACGGATTAAAACAATCCGGACGCATGTGGTACAATCGCTTAAGCGAATACCTATTGAAGAAAGGGTATGTAAATAATGAAATATACCCTTGCGTCTTTGTTAGGAAATCTCCATCGGGATTTGTGATCATTGCTGTATATGTTAATGATCTAAATATAATTGAAACTCAAAAGGAGATTGATGATGCAAGAACCCATATGAAAGAAGAGTTCGAGATGAAAGATCTTGGAAAGACAAAATTTTGTCTTGGGCTCCAAATAGAGCATTTCCAAGATGAAATATTTGTGTATCAATCAAATTATATTAAAAGAATCCTAAAACGCTTTTATATGGATAAAGCAACTCCTTTGAGTACTCCAATGGTTAATAGATCTTTGAATATGGAGAAAAATATCCATTTAGGCCTTGTGAAGATAACGAATAAATACTCGGTCCCAAAATACCTTATATGAGTGCTATCGGTGGACTTATGTATCTTGCAAACTGTACACGACATTGGTTATCTGCTCACAAGATACAATTCATCTCCTACACGGAGACATTGGAATGGTATCAAGCACATTTTCTGTTATCTTCAAGGCACGATTGACTTAGGATTATTTTATCCCAAAAAATCTGAGTTTGATCTAGTTGGTTTTGCAGATGCAGGTTACTTATCGGATCCGCTCAAGCGATAACGTAGCAGATCTCTTTACAAAAGCGCTTCCTACTACAACATTTAGAAAACATATTCGTAGTATTGGAATGCATCATCTACAAGATCTATAAGAAAAAGATTATATCTATCTTTTTCAGGGGGAGATTACATTACTGTATTCATTTTCTCTTAATCACAACTTAGAGAGCCAACTTCTGAGATCCAGCGACAGAGAGCCGCCTCCTCCAAGAGCCCCTCTGGTCACCTCCAAGTCCTTGAAGCTGAATCCCCTCTCTTGAAGTTCCATCACCCTTTCTTCTTCTTTATCTCTTTCTACATCTTCTGTTTGCTTTGTTGGAGACAAGTTATCTTCTGTGACATTTATAGAGAAGTTTCCTTTGAACCCCTTTGATATACTTGAATCGTTTATAATGTTGTTTTCTGTGATATCTATTGTGTTTCTTTGCATCATGAGCGAGTAGATCTCTTTGTTGGTTTTCATGGGGTTATTTAAGGGGAATTCATGGTTAAATTCATTTAGGTTGTTAGATCCGAATTTTAGTCACTTGTTAGGTATCTCTTGGGACATCTTTCACTTAATGCATGTTTTTTGGATTGATCACCAAACGCTGAACCTAGAGAATTGGAGCGCTAATCGTGTAAACTTAGATCTCGGACATAGTGTTACTGAAGCTTCGCGCCATGGTCTGCGTAAGTTGAGTCATGGAGCTTTGTGAACTTATCGAACTCGTTAATAATATTTTGATACATACGTCATTGCCTGCGTGAGTTGAGTAACGGAGTACAAGGATTTTAGACATTCATTCTATCACCCATAGGTTGTTTGTTCATTCGTGTTCGTAGTTGAGAACCAAGACTAAAACATTAGTTACTTACATATGATCTTGCATCTAATTTGTTAAGAACCATGAAGACCCTGAGATAACCCTAGACGCTCAACGCTTCCTCTCATTACTTTATAACCGATTTTATTTGCTTTCTTGTTTTATTACTTAGTCATTAGAAAATCACAAAAACCTCTTTTATATCATTGTCTTAGCAATATTTCTTTCATTGCATTTATTCCGTGTTAGTTAGTACTCTCTGTGGGATCGATCCTTAAATACTACATACGTTTGACTGTGCACTTGCAATAGTCGTGTGTTTCTTTTGAGGTAAAAGATTGAAGCATAAAAATACACGTATCACCGCACCTGCTCCCATGTCCTCTTCTGAGTCTCTTGTTGACCTTTCGTTCCTCAGCCAAAGCTGCCTCCTGAATGGCAGCCTTTCCCACGAGCACCATGCTATAGTAGTCTCTCAGAGTACACCAGTTGTGAATCTCCAATCCCAAACCCTTCATAAACCTCCTAATCAGCTCTTGCGCATTCATAACTCTACCAGCAAGCGTTCAAAGCCAGCTGAACTCAAGCTCGTACTCCAAACTGTCTTTGTTCCTTGACAGATGTCTTGGAATGCATTCTCTTTTACATCCATAGTCTCGTGAGGAAAGAAATTCCTAGTGAACTCCATCCGGAAATCCTAATACGTCAACTAGTAATGACCACAGTTCCTCTCAACAATGCCCTCCCACCAAACTAGAGCATCGTCTTTCAGATACTAAGTTGTTAAGAAAAGACGGTGCTCGTCTGGACACCTCAAGTGATCCAAATTCCTCTCCAGCTTTCTCCTCTAGTTATCTGCAGCCATGGCATCATCAGATCAACTGAACAACTCTAAATTCATATCCCCCATCTTCTCCATCAGATTCCAGTAACTAGGTTCTTGGTGATGCCTAGCAGGTGGTGGTGGATAAGGTCTAGGCTCAAAACCTGGTGGTACATCATGCTACACCCTAACACCCTGAGGTGCAAAATACTTGTGTGTAACTTAAAGACATATGTCCAAAATCCTTATATATGAATTTCAAAATCCTATCAAAGAGTTGATCAAACAAATATATGTCGATTCGTTGCCAGCGGAATGTGAACCTGAAGTTTTCAAGATAGAGATATTCTTAGTCCAACAAATAATGATGTTGATAAGATAAATAAATATATGCCCTCAAGTATGGAAGGTATTGATAATATCTTATGTTATTTTGTGTCTTCTGTGTTACATGATTACGCCACAAATGTTAGCATATTTTTTTAGGAAAGTTTACTTAAATAGTACAGATTTTAGGTAAAATGACTGGAATATGTCAAATTTTTTTTATTACTGTAATAGTTTTCGCTACCCAAACAGTCCTTATAACAAAAACATTATTACAAGAATGCCATTACTATTTATTTCCACGTTGGAAAAAAACATACGGGCGCCTACGTGTCACTGAAAACTCCCTACGTGTATTATGAAAGTCTGCCGCTGATTTACCTTTATTATTGATGGCCGATTTATGTGACCGGCTGACTTATTATCATTTTGGCTGATTTTTTTTATTTTTGATCAAACATATTTGATTTCCATTTCAATCAATCCCAAAGGGAGATAGAGAGTACAAGCTCATCAACCAAAAGGTTGGGTACAAAAGGATTAAGAAACACAAGCTTACAATAAAGATAGATAGATAGATTGGGGAAACATTAAGCTTCGTTGATAAATCCATAGAAGATCGGAGACATGGGCTACATCGCAACATGCCACATACGAACTCATGGTGTGTCAAAGACACTTCCGCAAATACATCGAGGAGATTAACAATAGTCACTATCAAAAGATCTTGTGACGTTAGAAAGGAGTCCTTAGTCCCAAGGGTCGCCAGCGCGCACCACATAGAAGCAACTAAGAGACTTGGAAGATTTCTCTCCATAGAGTAGGAGGACGGAGCCGAGGATCTCTCCATGATGGAAAAATTTGGACGCCAAGGACCCTCAAGGTCATATAAGAATGGAATTTTATCAATGAAACTGATGCATTGTCGTGAGCTTGGCGTGAAGCTATTGCTCGGTGTTAGAGAAGCAGACAAATCAAGGTGGTCACCATTACCACACCAGAACCTACTTGAATATGGGAATATTATACCGAGAAGCCTAGATTTTATGCAATCAGACAAAGAGACATGATTTCTTCTTTGGGACAGAGTTCGAACACAACTATTCCATAGACCAAATACGGATGCCGACACATGACTTGAGTGGTGTCTTCTTCCATTCAATTCGAGATATCGAAACATCAAAATACTTGGAACAGGACAGAGATATAAGAAACCAGACCTGGACCAAAGACAGGTGTTGTCGTGCGCCGTCGACGAGTTCACCGGACAAGGCGCAACTGACGGTCCAAGAGAAAGAACTCTTGCCATCAACGAAGTCCGGTGAGATAAATCTTCTGTGGAAATCGATGTAGGCTCCACGCCATGGTTTCGCAGTAGGCAAAGGTGGCGGAGGAAATCTGTAATCTTGTTGGCATCTGGGAGTTGCAGAAGCAAATTGAAACGATTAGGGCAGGCCAATTCGTCACATAATCCATTGGGCATTTGGCCCACAAGGCTTATTGGGCCAGTATATTTCCATGTTACAACGTTAATGAGCCACACTCCTTTTGGGCCAATCCTCTGAGCCGCTTTGCTGAATCTTTGACCTAGCGGAGTCAGTTCACAGAGATGAAGTCGGCGGCTACTGACAGAGATAGGAGAAACCTCAATCTTGGAGGCCGAGAAGGTGAGCGAGCAGGTCGCCGGAAATGTATTCCAAGTTGGCAAAGCATCTTGGTTCAGATCAAACCTCCAATGAAATATCTGACTCACCGAGAAGAGTCCAAGTAGCAGTGTTAGATCTGCAGATATTTCATCGATAAGAACAAACACCGCTGTAGTTTGAAAAGCTTTCTTCCCGATCTTAAACATGTCGGAAGACGGTTTTATCGGTGAAGGTTTCACACGGTGGACGATGGGAAAGGTTCTCGCCATCCAAGAGATTCGGCAGAGTGATGTGAAGCTTTGAATGGTGTGAAAAAGATCTCCGACCACCAGATCTGAGTATGCGATGGTGGAGCGGTGGTCGGGAAAGTGAAAGAGGACTAAACTTAGACTGACAGAAACAAAAACAAGAGAGAAGATCAAGAGCTGAGAAAACGCAGCCCGACGCCGGCAAGCCATAGCTTCGCAGACGTCGGAGGATGGAGCACTTCGGTTTGTCTTGGTTATCGTGTCTGAGAGGATGGAGCCATTTTGGCTGATTTATATACATTAATCAGCCTTATGTGACGGCACATTTATTAAACTTTTTCTGACATATGAGAATTTGGCTGACTTAAAAATACACGACACGGCTGAGTTATATTATGACGACCGAGTTATGAAATTTTTGGCTGATTTATTCCTTCTGTCACCCCTGAGTTATATTCCTGCGACCGAGTTATGAAATTTTTGGCTGACTTATTGCTTGGACATGGCTGATTTATCGAAATTGAGCTTCTTTATTTGGCTGATTTATTTTAATTCGGCATACTTATGAGTACTTTTGTGGCAGACATACTGTAAATCGGCCATAAAAATGGCCGATTTATAGTAAAGTCGGCTTAATTACGGCTGATTAAATAGCGAAACAATAATTACTGTAATAGTATGCTATTGACGACAGATTTACTCGATGTTTATGCTGATTTAATCATGTAACCTGATTTATGAGTTTTAGTGGCTGATTTTTATAAACTATTAAAATTACTTAAATAGTCTATTAGTGATAACATACTTACTGTTTTAGTATTGGCTGATTTTTAGTGGCTGATTTTTAGTGGCTACTTTCCATGGCAGCAATTATATGTCCATGTCATCAACATCAGCTCCAAATTAGGTTTACTCTGTCTAAATTAGGTTTAGCCGCCATTGTTGTTCATCTCAATTCTTCATCTCTCTTCTTCGTCATACATATCCCTGCTTCATCTTCTTCATTTGCCATCAATCTTCTTCATCTAAATAATGGATCCTGTTATTATTGTATGTGGACAATGGGTCCAAGAAAATATATATGTTTTCAACGCCGACAAGAGAGGATGTAGAGTTCTAGAAGTCGCTGAGGAGACAACTTTTGCCGATCTTCTGCAGATGATAATGGAGGATTATGGGTTAGATGAGCGACGTTGGAAGATTCAGTTGAGGTATATGTTCTCGAGCAAGACTAGGAAAACAATGGCGCGAGATACTCCATCGGTTTATATAAGTAATTCTCGTCAATTGGAAGGTTTTCTAAGCTTAAGAAAGCGTGACCAGCTACGTATTTGCATAGAGGTTACAGAGAAAGAGGACAGTGAATTTATTCAGAAGGACAAAACGAATGAGAAGATGAAGCATCCATTAAGGCATTTCTCAGAAGAAGAGTTTTTAGCAGAAAGCAAAGAAAATTATAGAGGGAGTTATGCAGACGAAGTAATCGACTTTAAGCGTAAACGAGCCAAATCTGAGAAGATACGCGATTACGAAGATATGGAGAGCAATGATGGTAACTACGATAAAGAAGACGAAGATGAAGATGAAGATGATGATGAATTTGACAGCAGATTTGATATTTTTGACGACCTGGATGGGTCATCATCTGATGATGATATCTTCAGCTTTTTTGGGAAGGCTCGACAAGAAGATGAAGAATCACCAACTTTGCCTCCAAAGAAAAGACATCATAATATTGCTTTGACAGACTCGAAAAGAACTGTTGAGTCGCTGAATTTACGTCTGTCTTCGATAAAAATCGATGTAGGACAGCGATTCGAGAGTAAAGAAGAGTTGGAGAATACTCTGAAACTACTAACGGTGAGAGATCGGTTTGATTTTGATGTACCAGTATCATGCCCAGACATTCTCATCGTCAAGTGTTGGGTAGACGGTTGTAGTTGGAGAGTTCGTGCTTCTACTGAAGGGCAATCTCCCCAATTAAATATTCGTATATACAATTCAGAACACACATGTTCTGTGACTGAGCGTTCTACTCGATCCCGACAAGCAACACCGGATATTTTGCGACACTTATACAGGGATTTTCTTGGTGACAGGGATCCATCGGTGCTGCCTCGACATGTCGGAATAGCTATTACAAAGCAATTTGGTATCAAGGTAATACATTTTCTCTTTTACAGTGCGGCTGTCTTGTTAATTTATATGTATTATGCGGCCGATTTAAGTATAAAATAACGGCTGATTCATTTATATTATAATGGCTGATTTATTTATATTATAATGGCTGATTTATTTATATTATGGCTGATATCAATTCTCAAAAATAGCACAAATTATAGTTTTTGTGACATATTTAGCACACATTCTCATTTAAGACAAAAATAACATTTTTATTAAAGAAAAATTTTAAGCTCACATTTTTAAGGTTTAGGATTTAGGGTTTAGGGTTTAGAAAACCCTAAACCCTAAGCCCTAAACCCTAAATCTTACCCCCTACCCCCTAAAAACTATACACTAAATACTAATATAATCAATCCAAACAAAAAATATTAAATTATAAACTTTATAAAATGCTATTTTTGTCCTAAATAAAAATGTGTGCTAATTATGGAACAAAAACATCATTTGGTGCTATTTGAGGGAATTTATAAAGACTGATTCATTTAAATGATTAACATATGGATTACTAGAAGTCACATAGGACATTACGATATGCTAGGCAGGTTGATATGGGAAGTCTTGAAAAAGGGTATGGAGACTTACCTTCTTATCTACACATGATCAGAAGGAAAAATCATGGTACAATTACTCGTCTACGAATAGATGCTTCGGAGAGATTCAAGTATTTATTCATTGCATTTGGTGCGAGTATCAGTGGCTTCCAATTTATGTGCAAGGAAATCATCGTCGATGGTACGTTTCTCCATGGAAAATACAAAGGGACGCTTCTTACAGCACTAGCTCAAGATGGTAACTTTCAGATCTTCCCATTAGCGTTTGGTGTGGTTGACACCAAAAACGATAATTCTTGGCAATGGTTTTTTACGCAATTGAAACTTGTGGTTCCTGACGATAAGAGTCTTGCGATCATCTCGGATAGGCATAAGTCTATTGGGAAAGCAATTGGAAAAGTGTTCCCATTGGCTGCTCGTGGCATTTGCACGTATCATTTATATAAGAACATTCTAGTAAGATTCAGAGGGGGAAATTTGTTTCGTTTGGTGAAGAAAGCTGTAAATTGTTATAGAATGGATGAATTTAATTCTGTATTCAAGGAGATTGAAGGGCTTAACCCTGAACTTCATGGTTACCTCCAAAGAGCGGATGTACGAATGTGGGCACGTGTTCATTTCCCGGGAGATAGATATAATCTAACTACAATGAATATAGCAGAATCTATGAACAAGGTACTTTCTAAAATAAGAAGTTTTCCCGTTGTTCGAATATTAGAATCGATTAGGTCAATGATGACGAAATGGTTTAATGAGCGGCGAGAAGATGCTATGTCGATGCAAACAACACTTACACGTGGTGTTGAAAAGTTGCTGGAGGTAATCCCTTTTATTTACGTTTCATAAATCAGCCATTATAGTGCCTCATTATGTGAGTACTATGCATTAATTTTTTTTAATTAACAGGAATGTGTGACTGGTTCCAAACTTGCTACGGTACAAACCATTGACGATAACGACATCCAAGTTATCTGTGGAACAACTTTGCATGTTGTGAATTTGGATTCTAAGAGATGCACTTGCCGTCGTTTTGACATTGATAAGTTACCATGCGTACATGCACTTGCCGTCGTTTTGACATTGATAAGTTACCATGCGTACAACGCCTATGCTGGCTCAGTTATGCCTATAGACTCGGCTATCCCCTTTCTAGACCACATAGCGGAACAAGTGTGCAATCCCCCAATTCCTTGGAATCAACCTGGAAGACCTAAGCTTACTAGGATCAAATCTTGTTTGGAAGTGGCGAGTGAGAAGAAACGCCCAAGAAAGCCACACACTTGCTCATTTTGTAAAAAGGAAGGACATAATGTGAACACATGTAAATTAGGTTGATCGGGTCGTTGTTTATTATGTGTTTTGTAAAACTGGAACTAATTACAATGTAGAACGACTTAATTTTTTTTTTTTAGATTTTCGTCGTCTAAGAAATATATCAGCCGTTATATAGTATGACTGATTTATAAATCAGCCATATGTGATGTAAATGCGAATCATATCTAAGAAAATAAATCAGCCGTTATGTAGCATGACTGATTTATAAATCAGCCATATGTGCTGTAAATGCGAATCATAACTAAGAAAATAAATCAGCCGTTATGTAGTATGACTGATTTATAAATCAGCCAAGACTTACAATGAAAAACAATTATCTAGATCCCAACAAAACATACAATAAACTACTAATCAAAACAAACATCCATGATATGAATAACGTTTACTAACATACATCAAATGAGTTTGACAATCAATACAATTATTATACATCCAACAATACCAAGAATTATCATTTTATTAATATTTGCTTTGGCTTCAGCCAAGACACAATCAACCCTCTCAAATACCTCTTCCTCGACCTTCCGTAGCACCTTATCATACACCATCTTCTCATACTCTGCACCATCAAACACAATCTCATTCTCCCTCACCATTTGCTCAAGTCTATCAGCTTTAGAACTCAATCTGTCAACCTCATTCAACAATGCCTCATCTACCCATTTGAAAATATGATTGTCATCCATAAGCTACAAAATTATTTACATTATAGAATTGAGTACAATGAGAGAAAAAAATTGATGGATGACCATATTACAATAAGAAAATATCACACCTTATTTGATGCAGCATAAGCACAACGAAAGTATCGACAGTAAGGATTAGGGTCCGATTTTGAAAACTTTCCCACGATTTGAGCCCCACCAACACACCATAGGTACACCAACAACTCGTCCTCTCCGAGTGATTGAAGAACCGTTCGAATCTCCAGAGATACTGCTCATCCTCAATTATAAGTTAAACCTACATAGATACCCATAAATCGAATTTGTTACATTCGTATTTCTGGGATTTAGGGCATCTGCAATCGTAACATAACTATTCGGTTTGGGGATTTAGGGCTTTTCAATGGGATAAGGGCTAATCGAATTAGGGATTTAGGGTTCTTATTAAAATAACTGAAGACTTACACTCGATTTTCGTATTTCATAATGGCACTATCGTTATAAAAGCATATGTTTTAACATACGTAGATAAATCTGCCATTTCTATATTACATAACTCGGCCGTAACTAATTAAATAAATAGATAAATCAGCCATAACTGGTTTAATACATACACAAATCAGCCATAACATATTATATTAATACTTAACTCGGCCGTAACTAATTAAATACATAGATAAATCAGCCATAAATGGTTTAATACATACACAAATCAGCCATATCCTTCAATAATATATTACACAAATCAGCCATAGCCTAAAATAATATATTACACAAATCAGCCATATCATACAATAATATGTTTCCCAAGTACATACGTCTTAATACATCACAAAGACTTTATTTAAATTGTGAGTACATGTCAGGAACCTCATCAAAAATCTCTGCTCCCATCTTTACCCGTAAGGCATGCATGTTCCTATCGCTTAGTCCATCAAAATTGACTCCACGTGCTAGACACTCAACATACTTGACCGCGTACACGCCACAATCAGCATACTGTCAAACCATTGATCGATAAATGCGATACGATCAGTGTAAAAAGGGGATGGAACTTGCGAAGACCTTTTCCAGAGCATACGGAAAAACGCTGATAAGTGCTGTAAGGAAAAAATAAAAGATCATGTTAACAAGAATGAATCGGTCATAACTAATTATTAAATCAGCCATAACTAATTAATAAATCAGCCTTATAAATTAATAAATCAGCCATAACTAATTATTAAATCAGCCTTATAAATTAATAAATCAGCCATAACTAATTATTAAATCAGCCATAACTAATTATTAAATCAGCCTTATAAATTAATAAATCAGCCATGACTAATTAATAAATCAGCCATGACTAATTAATTTAAGGGATAGCTTACATAATCGTACAACCATCCATATGTTGTGTTAGGCCAAGCCTCTCTCGAGGCCATGAGAATCCTGTAGAAATTTATATCTTCATTCAGCCTTTCCTTGAGGGGAACATTACTGATGCAAAAAAAACAAAGAGGATAGTTTAGTGAAAGTATAAGAATGTAATTTGAAAAAAAAAAACAGTTTTACAAATATATAGAAGGGAAGATATACATACGCATATGGTTTGAGGTAACCAGAGTGTCTCCAATATACGGATAAGGTGGAGGTTGAGACCACTTTTTTTAGCACCTACTGAATCCCGATTCATTATCCCTTCATGTAGTTTATCCAGTGCTTTTGATAGTTGTGCTTGCCTTATCATGTCCTCCTCGTTTTCTTCAGATTCAGCCAACAACTTGTTTTCCTCTTCATGAATGTGATCGGTGATGTCAAGGACATCACTATTATGTCCCAACCCATCGTTTTTGACATTAGCTGGCTTAATCTTTTCGTTCCCCTTCTTTTCTTCTTTGGTTTTCATCATCTCTTCTTTGATTTTCTTATCAACCTTGATTTTCTCTTCATTCACCGTTTTATCAATCTTTAGCTTTACCACTAGCTTGTCCTTCTGAACATTATCTTTTTCCTTCTCTATGATATATCATCATTACGAGCCTTGTTCCTTTTCTTCTCCTCAATCACTTCATTCCCAATATCAGCTTTTTTCTTCTCTTCGATTACTTTCTTTGCAAGCTTCTTCTTTTTTTCTTGGTTTTTCTGTTTAGTCACTTCGTTCACAAAATTTGAAAGTAATTCCATACTAGAATCATTGGCCAAATCAACGAGTTTATCAGCATTGGTATGTGGGCGGCGCATCTGTAATAGAAAAAAAAGAAAAAAAAAGAAACACATATGTAAATTATAAGTCATTCATAACTTAAACATAAATCGGCCATAACATGTTTAATAAGTCGGTCATAATATATTGCAATAAAACAATAAAACTAAATCGGCCATAACATGTTTCATAAGTCGGCCATTACATGTTCCATAAGTCGGCTATATAAAATCAGCCGATAAAGACAAAACATTAATTAGCATACTGGGCTAGTGATTTCTTGATCTTCAAAAACCTTCGAGTTGTCATCTTTATGATTGGAGTTTTTAACTTCACCGGCTTCTAATCGAGCCTTCAGCCACTTGATTTCATTCTCCAACAGCTCTAACTTACGGCCATGTTTTTCATCAAATTTGGATTCTAGCTTACTTTTCATTCCTTCAACAATTCCGGTTATGTTTTTCTCAAACACATCAAACCTTGCGGAGAGTTTCTCCACTAGATGCACAAAACCAGAGACATAAACACTTTTCTCATAATCATCATAGTCTTGATCACCCTCACGCGATTTTTTCCCTTCAACATTTTTTCCTTTCTGTTTCTTCTTAGGGGATTCAACTACCTTGTCATCTTCTGACTCTTTATCACACTCATGTGATCTTTTTTCAATCTCATTTCTTTTGTTTTTCTTCTTAGGATGTTCTGATGCTTCGACATATTTTCTTTTGGGTTTCACTTCAGCTTGCTTTCCTTTGTTTTTCTTCCTAGGAGATTCAACTTGTTTGACATCCCAATAACCTTTAGCAAACTTATCTTCAACAATGTCGACTATCAAGTTATGAAGATCTGTGTCTTCATCTTCACCGCCCACAATAAGATATATCTCATCTAGAGGCTTCATAATCATCCTCCTAACACGCACCTATAACAAAACATGAACATATCATATATCAAAAATAAAAAAATTCAGTAACAACTAATTTTTATTAAGCTAGCCGAAACACATTACCTAACCATATTCTGTAATCTCTTGATTAATAACCTTAGCTAAATCCTCACGTGTACGAATTCAACCCCATCGCAGAAAAGGAATTTCATTCTGTTGTACTATTCTCCCAAAACGCTCTCCAAACACCGATATTGATTCATACGCCCAAAAGAGTAATGCATGCACGCAGTCGTTGACAGTGTATGAATTTACTTCATACTGAACAATCTTCACACCGTTTATAAGACTTTTAAATGCCGCCCTATCCCATGGATAATCATTAATGTGTCCATCATTGAAGACTCTTTTTGCAGTTTCTAGAGGAAGTCTAGAATTATGATGTAAACCATGAATACCCATGTGAAGAATTCATAACAACCCCAACATCTTCCGTTGTAATTCCCATCCACGACACCTACCAAAACATGCATTTAGCCAGTTTATCATACTTTGGTCCCACTCCATGCAGAAAACCTAACTCTCAGTTGGTAGTGCATCTGTGTCTAACCCCGTAATCTCAGCAAATTCGTATAAGCTAAACCTGATTGGTTGACCACCGATCACTACCCAAATCTCATTCTCATTCTGTATTGCCAACTGACGAGTGAGAAGAAAATGTATAGTCTTAGCAGACCACACATACTCGCTTTCAACTAGCTTAGGAATGAGTCCAACAACTGATTTCTTAATTTCTTCCCATGCATCTCTTCCAATTGCTTCTCTAAGGCGTGAGAAATTACCCAGCTGACCGTTGTGATTCATGCTCCTATTCTGATATGGAGATTTCCCTTCTTCATAAAGTCTAAGCAGGTACTTCTTTGCTCCATCAGAAGAATCCTTCTGCAAACAAAACCCATAAATCAGCCAATATATACTTCGTAACTCAGCCATCATAGACCCTAAAACCATAAATCAGCTACCACAAACTACAAACCTGAAACTAATAAATCAGCCACATCAAAAAACAATAATTCAGCCATCATAGACATAAATCAGCTATCATAAACTAAATCATGAAACTAATAAATCTGCCATTAAAGCATAATAAATCAGCCATAACATCTGTTAACACTAAATTATAAATAAGCCATCATTACACATAAATCAGCGTAGTAAGTTGCTAATATTTACACTTAAATCAGCTATTAGATAAAACATTGCTATATAAAATCAGCCGTCACATTTAATATAAATCAGTCATAACATAAATCCGCAATATAGTAAATCAGCCACGGAAAAAACATCCGAGCCAAAGTTTTTCAAATACTACAATGGCCGGAATAGGGTCCGAATAGTGCCAGAATATTGCCAGAAAATAGAATTTACAACTTCAGAATATCATTTACATACCGTATTTATCTTCAAGCTTTCAACAAACGCTGAAAATCCTTAAAACTTAAAACAAATGAGTTAATAAGTTTCCAAATGAATCGGTATCAAATCGAACACATACCAACTTTAGATTAACTTAAACACAAACCTTTATAGCTTTACAATGCAGAAATTCAACGAAATTTCGAAAATTTTGTCGGGCAAGATGAACAGTTTTTTGAACGAAAAATTCGTCGGGGAAGATGAACAGTTTTTTTTCGGGGATGATTCGCGACTGAGGAATGACGGAGGAGAAGAGACGTAGGAGATGAGGCGGAGGAGAAGAAGCCGAGAGGACCAAACGAAATCACGAATTAGGGTTCGGGATTTCAATTGAGAGAAGTTTTTTTTTTTTTTTTTTTTTTTTTTTACATATTTGGTTTGTGTTTGGAAACTGAAGAGGTTTTTTCGGATATATTCAGTTTGAAATAGAATAGAATAACTGTTTTTTTTTAATAACTGTAAACATTATTTTAAATATACTAAAAATAAATCAAAATGGCATAATCGTGATTATTAGTTTTAAACTTATCTTAAAAGACATTTCCTTAATTGTTTGTCTATTTAAGTAAATAACATAAGATTTCTGCTATGGCAGTCATTTCACAATATTTGTGTGTTATTTGAGTAAATAACTCTTTTTTTTATATATATAAAAGGTGAGGAGAAGGTTTATCTTAGTTCTGATACTATTGAATAGTCTGATTCGAGTAAAAATGACCAGAGCATGTATCCAATAGAATTCTTGAATAGTATCAACTTGTCTGGTTGATAGTTGGGATCTTTCAATCCGGGTCTATGCAAATACCCTTGTGCGTTGTAGCACGTAGGGATCGAATCCACGGAGACTAAGTATGCGCTACGAAATATAGAAACGAGTTATCAAGCTAAGACAATAATAAGAGATTTGATTATGATGCAAACCAATCCAAAGCTATGAGAAACAGAAAGTAAAACGGTGTAAAAGTCAATAGACTAAAGCGTTAGGCATCGGGAATATCTCAGGAATTCAGGGATCAAAGAGCTACACAACTATTCAGGGATTTAATGCTAAGAACCATCCTAAACTCAAACACGAATGTAAATCTAATCTACTTTCGTAGTATTAGATATCTATCTCTAGTGATATAAGCGTCTAAACTTTCGTTTGATCTTATCAATCCCTAGACAAGCTTTATCGATCGGGTTTGATAAGTTCACGGATCCTAATGACTCAACTTTCGTTGGTATTAGGCAATCCGCTCACCTATTGCTCTATCCGGTTAAACCTAACAACTTTCGTTGTATAGATTTATCCTAGGTTTTCATGAAACTAGTTGTCTACTCTAATTCCAATCGATAACTTAGCAATAGATGAAGATCTAATGATAAACCCTATTTGTGTCTAACTCAATGATATGAATTCCCTTGATAAATCCCTAATCCTAACTAAGAGACTACTCAACCATCTACAGAGATGAAACAGAGCATAGAAGAAATGAAAAACATGATTCAATTGCAAAAGAAAACAGAAACAAAGATAGAGTTTTAGAAAACTTCTCCAAAGATTCACAAATCAGAAATCTGCCTCCAAGGGCTTACAAGAGGTGGCTGCTCTCAAAATTAGGTTAATGGACGGATCCCCACAACCCCTGAACATCCCACTACTTAAAGTCTTACAAAAGTCCCGAAATCAAGGAAAAGGTGGTGATGTCGTTGATGCAGATCGTCCGATCTTGATGAGATCGTCCGATCTGGATGCTCCTGGATCGTCCGATCTGGAGGTGGATCGTCCGATCCCAACCTCAGTTTCTCCATCTGCTTCGTTTGCTCGCCAGATTGACATGTCTTTAGTAAAACGGGGATAACTCTTGAACCAAGAATGAGAATGACATGGGACCAGTTCCAAATGAAAGCTAACTCAAAGGGGTATCTTGTGTCAAAAATTCAGCTCGATCCAATATCTGGAAGACCTCTAACGGATGTCAAACTTCTGAGGCTTCTGCATGATTCTGCATCTCCAAATACTCGTTTTCACTCCAAAACGTCCAGTTCTCTCCCAAATCGCACCAAAACCTGTAAAGACTCTTAAAACATAGAAAAACATACAAAAGACTCTAAAACACAATAAAACCAATAATAAAACAAATCCGAAAATGGGTGAAATATGAGACATATCAACTCCCCCAGACTTGAATCCTTGCTTGTCCTCAAGTAAGAACTCACAAAAGAATACAAATATGGAAGAGAGGTTTGAAAAACACGGAGACCTTCCTGTTCTTGAAACATTGCAATGATCCTTTTTAGTACTCCACATACTACTTAACCAGTTCTGAATCTAACCACCATGTACTTCTCCGTTGTCATTCGCAGCTTGCCAGACTCTACACATAAATTCGCAGCATTATCCATCAAAACCTTCATCGCCAGTTTCATCTCTGCAGTCAACTACCAAGGACCTTCTAAACTCTTTCACATACAATATCTTGACAAGAAACCACCTAAATTCCACACTTTTTGGTATTTTTCCTCTCCCCCAGACTTATTTCTAAACTAGCTTATTATATATATATATATATATATATTTTTTTTTTTTTTTTTTTTTAAAGGTCCGAGACGCGAGTACTGATGGTGTTTGCCACCTAGTCCCCGGTTCATTCCTTACTGCATATATCAAGTTTCGAGACGCGAGTACTGATGGTGTTTGCCACCTAGTCCCCGGTTCATCCCTATCAATATAAAGCATGTACATATCAAGGTTCCGAGACGCGAGTATTGATGGTGTTTGCCACCAAATCCCCGGTTCATCCCATCTCTATGCAACTCGCATATGTAACCTTATTGCTAGATAAACTTCTAATAGGGGGAGGAGTACCACTACTTTCTACTGGTGGGTTCATATGTCAGATATGAATGATGAGTCAAGCCCTATGGAAATCAACCACATCGACGAAGTGCAAATTTGGCTTAGGCTCGGATGAACTCCGCTGGAAACATGGTGTCCTCTAGTTAACTGGTTATCCTTTGGATTTTTCATTAGTCCGATCTAGAATTGATTCTGTAGCAACGGTCACTTAGAAGTGAAGACAAAACATTAGATCCAACTGATACTCTCCAACACGTTTTGACTCAATAAAAACGAAAAACAATGATTCATAAAGTGCAAAACAAAACAGAGAAACAACATTAGTCACACGAAGTACTCTCCCCCAGACTTAATTCGCACCGTCTCGGTGAGAAAATAAGAAGGAGAAAAGCACACATAATCAGAAAGAGATAGAGTGAACCGAAAATAACCGAAGAAGGACTTACCAGGGCCTTATCGATATGTTCATCTAAAGGAATGTCGATGCTCTGTTTGTTTGAGACACAAAAATCAAAACCAAAATAAAAGAAACACACTTACCAGTGGGTTGCCTCCCACCAAGCGCTTTGTTTAACGTCGTTAGCCCGACGCAGTCGCCTTTTAGGCGAGAGAAGAGGGATTCATAGGAGGATCTGGTGGGGGTGGCGGAGGTTTAAGATCAAGCTTCAAAATCCTGTTCATCATTGTATCCACAACAGCATGTCCCTGCGCCTTAAGTTCTGGGGTTATAAGTGCTTTAGCTTTAAAGAAAGGTTTAGTCATACCTTTGCACTTAACCTTATATTCAATGGTGTCACCAACACATCTCTGGGGTGTTAAGGTGACATGGGGACGAAGTGGTGCTCCCCCAGACTTAGGCTTGGTTGTCTCTTCTATGACATCACATGAATCATGTTTCAACCACTTGTCCACTTTGACTGCAACATAGAATACTCCTTTGTTCACTCGCGCGAGGGAAACTCTCTTTTGAGGTAAGTCAAAGATCGCTCCAGCTGTATTGAGGAATGGTCTCCCTAGGATCAATGCCATCTCTGTGTTGTTTCTCATTTCTACAACCTGAAAGTCACAAGGTATCAAGCAATCATCAATCCTTACCTGAAGATCTTTGACGCTTCCTTGTGTAGTCGAGATGTTCCCGTCCCCAAATTTGATTAGTCTTGTAGAGGGCTGAATGTTGATGATCCCCAAGCGTTGAGCTATTGTAGTAGACATCACATTCACTGTTGAGCCAGAGTCACAAAGAGCGTCCTCAAACACAACTCCATTGATGGAGCATGGAACCAAAAACCTCCCGGGATCTCCAAGTTTGGGCAGTTGCCTCAGTGCAAGAGCTGGAGATTGACCTGAAAAGGGGGCTTTGGAAGCCTGTGTGGTTAGAATTGGTGTTTGAGAAATCATACCTAAAGGAGAAGTAGGGATTGATTGGTCCGTGGTGGTTGGATCGTCCGAGGGAGGTAGGATCGGACGATCATGTTGTTGTTGGATCGGACGATCGTGCTTTTGGATCGGACGATCCAAACGAAGATCGTCCGATCTAAACGATTCCGTGGTGGATTTCTTCATCACTTCACGCTGTAGATCAGAGCTCAAACAGTCCACCTTCCACTCTAACGTGGAGATCTTGTGCTTTACCTCTTGAGCACTCCGAGTTTGTCCATCAGTGACTGCTTGTATCATGAGTTTGAACTCATTCTCCCCACTTCCAATGAAGTTTACATGCTCAAAAAAAACACTAGAGCCTCCTTCGTTCCTTGGGTTTCGCTCAGTTTTTGCTGGGAGAATATCCTGTTGGCGTTTGGTCGAGATAGCAATTTGTGAGATCTGGTTCTCGAGCAATTTTGCATGTGTGGAGAGGGACTCGAACTTGCCGTTTAAATCCACGTACATGTGGCTCATCTTTGCTGTCATCTCCTCTGAGGATTGCTTCTGAGCTACCATAATCTGCTGCATCATAGCCTTGAGCTCGGCTTGAGAGTCCGTCGCTGGAGTTGACGGTTGTGGTAGTGGAGGATATACCTGGAACTGAGGGTTCTCCACATTGTTGCTGCGGTAGGAGAGGTTTGGATGGCTTCTGTAGTTTTGGTTAAAACCTCGGTTCTGTCCATAACTTTGTCCTTGTACGTAGTTGACTTCCTCAGCGTGTCCTTGTAAGCGAACATCCAGACCATCTTCACACTGATGTACATGCCTCTTGGACCTATCATACTCTGCATTCCTAGTACTAGAACTGGCAGCCATGTTTTCAAGCAGCTTGTTAGCTCCATTGACACTCTGAGTCATGAAATTTCCATTGCTTGCAGAGTTGAGTGATGTCTTGTAGTCCCAACTAACCCCATCATAAAAGATGCTTAGGAGCTGCTCCTCTGAAAATCCATGGTGTGGACAATCTCTGCGGTATTCATTGAATCGCTCCCAAGTTTCACAAAAAGACTCTCCACTGCACTGTTCAAATGAAGTGATCTTGTTTCTCAACGAAGCAGTCTTGGATTTGGTGTAGAAATGATCCAAGAAGCTTGCTCGAACTTGAGGCCAAGTGGTGAGGGAACCCGGTGGTAAAGATTTGAGCCACCTACTTGCTTTATCCGCTAGGGAGTGACGGAAAAGCTTGCACTTGAGATAGTCGGCGGGAACTCCATTAGATTTAGTAGTGCTGCATATTTCCTCGAAGTTCTCCACGTGGTCCATTGGGTTTTCAGCTGGTAACCCATGGAAGAGATGCTGTTTCACCAAAGCAATCATTTGAGGTTTGATCTCAAAATCTTGACGTTGAGGCTCTGGAGGACAAATGGCTGCCCGGTTTTGATAGAACGCATGAGGCGTGTCATTGTCTCCAATAGCTCGTTGGGCGAGTTGTTGTGCGTGCTGTTGTCCTTGTTGCGCTCTCAACTCCTCCATTTGTTGTTGTAATTGCTGCATCTGCTGGAGAATATCATCGGTATTGTCGCCCATGATGGCGTGATTCGACTTCTTCTTTGCGTTTGTCCGTTCTAATCCCGCAAGCTCTTGGTTCGTCAACTGTAAAAGATTTGCAGAGCCTTGACTCCTTCTTTGCATGTACCTGAAACACCAAAAACCAAGCAGAAGAATAACAAAATTAGTACTGAAATAAAAATCTTAGACTAGACACTAGTCTCAAATCCGAAGGCAACGTCTTAGTCCCCGGCAACGGCGCCAATTTGATAGTTGGGATCTTTCAATCCGGGTCTATGCAAATACCCTTGTGCGTTGTAGCACGTAGGGATCGAATCCACGGAGACTAAGTATGCGCTACGAAATATAGAAACGAGTTATCAAGCTAAGACAATAATAAGAGATTTGATTATGATGCAAACCAATCCAAAGCTATGAGAAACAGAAAGTAAAACGGTGTAAAAGTCAATAGACTAAAGCGTTAGGCATCGGGAATATCTCAGGAATTCAGGGATCAAAGAGCTACACAACTATTCAGGGATTTAATGCTAAGAACCATCCTAAACTCAAACACGAATGTAAATCTAATCTACTTTCGTAGTATTAGATATCTATCTCTAGTGATATAAGCGTCTAAACTTTCGTTTGATCTTATCAATCCCTAGACAAGCTTTATCGATCGGGTTTGATAAGTTCACGGATCCTAATGACTCAACTTTCGTTGGTATTAGGCAATCCGCTCACCTATTGCTCTATCCGGTTAAACCTAACAACTTTCGTTGTATAGATTTATCCTAGGTTTTCATGAAACTAGTTGTCTACTCTAATTCCAATCGATAACTTAGCAATAGATGAAGATCTAATGATAAACCCTATTTGTGTCTAACTCAATGATATGAATTCCCTTGATAAATCCCTAATCCTAACTAAGAGACTACTCAACCATCTACAGAGATGAAACAGAGCATAGAAGAAATGAAAAACATGATTCAATTGCAAAAGAAAACAGAAACAAAGATAGAGTTTTAGAAAACTTCTCCAAAGATTCACAAATCAGAAATCTGCCTCCAAGGGCTTACAAGAGGTGGCTGCTCTCAAAATTAGGTTAATGGACGGATCCCCACAACCCCTGAACATCCCACTACTTAAAGTCTTACAAAAGTCCCGAAATCAAGGAAAAGGTGGTGATGTCGTTGATGCAGATCGTCCGATCTTGATGAGATCGTCCGATCTGGATGCTCCTGGATCGTCCGATCTGGAGGTGGATCGTCCGATCCCAACCTCAGTTTCTCCATCTGCTTCGTTTGCTCGCCAGATTGACATGTCTTTAGTAAAACGGGGATAACTCTTGAACCAAGAATGAGAATGACATGGGACCAGTTCCAAATGAAAGCTAACTCAAAGGGGTATCTTGTGTCCAAAATTCAGCTCGATCCAATATCTGGAAGACCTCTAACGGATGTCAAACTTCTGAGGCTTCTGCATGATTCTGCATCTCCAAATACTCGTTTTCACTCCAAAACGTCCAGTTCTCTCCCAAATCGCACCAAAACCTGTAAAGACTCTTAAAACATAGAAAAACATACAAAAGACTCTAAAACACAATAAAACCAATAATAAAACAAATCCGAAAATGGGTGAAATATGAGACATATCACTGGTTTGCGAAACAAGATGTTGGTATTGAAGAAGTGTGCTCCTATCATCATACTTAGGAATATTGATATTAAAGGTGGTCTATGCAACAACACGAGATTACAGGTTGTAATTGGCCTATCATGTTAATCAGGCGAGAATTATAACTGGTACCAATGTTGGAAGTATTGTCTTGAGACCTAGCATGTTCATAACGCCATCGAACGTAAATCTTTCCGTAAGAAACGTAGACAGTTTCCGATTGTTGTTTCTTTCGCTATGACCATTAACAAAAGTCAAGGTCAGCGTTATCTAATGTTGGTTTATTCTTGCCAAGGTCAGTGTTCTCTCATGGATAATTGTATGTTGCGCTTTCCAGAGTGGCGTTTAGAAGTGGGTTAAAGATCTTGATTCCGGATAGTAATGTAAAACCGAAGAAAAATAGCTCTGAACGTTATGTACAAAGAAGTTTTCGAAAATATTTCTTACTTTTGTCTTTTATCTCGATTTACATTCCATGCTCTATTTATTTTATTTGTTTATTGACATTTTTAAGTAAAACAATTATTATGTTATTTATCATGTTCATTAATGTGTTATTAAATATTAACTTTTTTATACATTGTATGTATTTATTCAGTTTTTTGTCTTTGCCAATTAGCAGCCTTAGTTATTATTTATCGATCGATGTTTTAAAATTTTATCATTTTTAAAATTAAATATTATATTATCATTTATTCGATTTATATATGTTATCTATAATATTCATCAATCAAGAATTTTAGTTTCGCGCGGAAAAATCAGCTAGTTGTGCTGGAAGTCTTAAACATTTTAAAGAATGTTGTGCTGGTAGAGTAGGACCAAATTCATATTCGTAAATATATTTTTGATTCTAAACAAGGACCATACATGACATATAAAAATGTGTTGGCACGACTATCTTATTATTTTAATTTCAAATTTGTGTTTTAAATCAATATTTTTTTAGATTTGGTTAGAAATACAACAAAATTCGCTCGATTTTAAGTAAACTAACTTCAATTTGGTATGGATTGTGTATTTTGTTCTCGTTCATTTGTAACAAAGATAAAACTATATAATAACTAATGATCTGTTATGGATAATTATAATACTTATCTATTAGTGTATAGGATCATATTGTTTGCTTTTTCTTAACAGTTAAGTTTTTGTATTTCTTAATAGTTATGTAACTTAGTCAATAAGACTAGTACTAGTATAAATTGATGAATTGTGTTGTTGTAATGTTAGACACACATCAACAATAACACAAAAGCTTTCTCCACATCCTTCCTCTCAAGATTTTATATTTTATTTATAACACGTTATCAGCACAAGTATGCTCTAGATCCTAAATACAAGCAAACCTCTACCCAGTCAAATCCTTGAGAAAATGTCAAACTTGGAGATTGAGGATGAAGATATATGTCTAGCAAACAGTGCTACGACTCATACGATACTTAAAGATGAAAAATATTTCTCCTCTCTCAAAATAAAAGACTCCGCTGGAAGCGTGAGTACTATTTCTGGAAATGCAAAGATTATCATAGGCTCTCGAAGAGCAAGTTTCTCAATGCAAAGGGGAACGAAATTTGAAATAAATGATGCATTATATTCCTCTAAATCTCATAGAAACTTGATAAGTTTCAGAGATAACCGCAGCAATGGATATCATATAGAGACTATGAATAAAAATGACATTGAATATCTTTGCATTATAAAAGAGAGGAAACATATATTAGAAGAACTGTCAATGTTATCATATGGCTTATATTGCACAAAGATTCACATGGTCGCGTCATATGCCACAGAATATTCTAATATGCAAAAAATTCTGCAAAATTCTAATGGCCACCCACTGAAAAACCAGAAAATTTTTCAATCTTGTGAGTTTTCATGTGATGCATGTTCTCAAGTAAAAATCATCATTCGGCCATCGCCATCTCCAGAATTCTTAGAGAGAATACATGGTGATATATGTGGTCCTATCCACCCATGATGCGGGCCGTATCGATATTGTATGGTATTAATTGACGCATCTATAAGATGGTCACATGTGTGTTTATTGACAACACGAAATACAGATTTAGCAAAATTCATTGCCCAAAAATCAGGTTAAATGCACAATTTTCTAATTATGCCATAAAGAAAGTCAGGCTTGATAATGCTGGTGAATTTACTTCACAAGACTTTAATGACTATTGTATTTCAATGGGAATCGATGTTGAGCATCCAGTTCCTCATGTTCATACACAAAATGGCATGACTGAATCTTTGATTAAATGGCTGCGAATCATTGCTAGACTGTTAATATTGAGAACAAAACTCACAATTTCTATATGGGGTCATGCAATCTTGCACGCTGCAGCATTGGTCCAAATACAACCAAGTTCTCAAAATACATACTCCCCTTTACAATTAACATCTGGTCAAGAACCAAATGTTTCCCATCTCCGAATCTTTGGATGTGCGGTTTATGTTCATATAGCCCCATTGCAAAGAAAAAAATGGGGCCACAAAGAAGATTGGGTATATACGTAGGTTATGCATCACCGAGTATAATTAGAAAAAGAAAATAGAAAAAGAAAATAAAAAGGTTCTAGAGGAACCAGCTCAAAAAGAAAGACTTCAGGGAGAAGATAATACAAAAAAGTATGAGATTTCCATTAACTATGCCCAAGATGGAAAGTTATGGGTTAGAAATAAAATTGATGATGAAAATGGAATATTCTCCTTTTCTGTATCTAAAGAGATTGATCATGAAAATGATGATTCAGATCCAAGGTCCGTATTAGAATGTCAGAAAAGACATGATTGGGAGAAGTGGAAAAGTGTCACGCAAATTAAATTATTCTCCCTCAATAAAAGAAATGTCTTTGGACCTGTCGTTACTACATCTGATGATGAAAAACCTGTTAGGTGCAAATGGGTTTTCGTGAGAAAGAGAATTGAGAAAAATGAAATTACACGATATAAAGCCCGACTTGTTGCACAAGGTTTTTCTCAAAGACGAGGAGTTGATTATGAAGAAACATATTCTTCGGTCATGGATGCAATAACATTCAAGTAGTGACAAATCTAGATATGTACCTTATGGATGTAGTGACAACATATTTATATGGATCACTCGATAATGATATATATATATATATATATATATATGAAAATTCCAGAAGGATTCAAAATCCCTGATGCGCTAGACTCAAAGTCTAGAGATATATATGCGGTCAAGTTACAGCGATCATTTTACGGATTAAAACAATCTGGACACATGTGGTACAATAGCTTAAGCGAATACCTATTGAAGAAAGGGTATGTAAATAATTAAATATGCCCTAGCATCTTTATTAGGAAATCTCCATCGGGATTTGTGATCATTTTTGTATACGTTGATGATCAAAACATAATTGGAACACAAAAGGAGATTGATGATGCAAGAACTCATATGAAAGAAGAGTTCGAGATGAAAGATCTTGGAAGGACAAAAAATTTTCTTGGGATCCAAATAGAGCATTTCCAAGATGAAATATTTGTGCATCAATCAAATTATTTTAAAAGTATCCTAAAACGCTTTTACATGGATAAAGCGACTCCTTTGAGTACTCCAATGGTTAATAGATCTTTGAATATTGAGAAAGATCTATTTAGGCCTTGTGAAGATAACGAAGAAATACTTGGTCCCGAAATACCTTATATGAGTGCTATCGGTGGACTTATGTATCTTGCAAACTGTACAAGACCACATATATCATTTGCTACTAATCTGCTCGCAAGATACAATTCATCCCCTACATGGAGACATTGGAATGGTATCAAACACATTTTCCGTTATCTTCAAGACACGATTGACTTAGGATTATTTTATCCTAGAAAATTCATGTTTGGTCTAGTTGATTTTGCAGATGCAGGTTACTTATCGGATCCGCAGAAGGCTCGATCCCAAACTGGATATGTTTTTACAATTGGAGGAACTGCAATCTCATGGTGTTCACAAAAGCAGACGTTAGTCGCCACTTCCTCAAAACATGTAGAGACCATTGCCCTTCATGAATCATGTAGAGAATGTGTCTGGCTCAGATCTATGATTAGTCACATAGAAGAAGCAAGTGGAGTAGAAACCAATAAAGAGCGGATAACTATTTATGAAGATAATGCTGCATGTGTCGCCCAAATTAAGGAAGGTTTTATCAAGAGCGGCATAACGAAACATATCTCCCCGAGATTTTTCTCTTACACTCAAGAACTTGAAAAGAATCAAGAAATTGATATTCAATTCATCCGCGCAAGCGATAACACAGTAGATCTCTTTACAAAGGCGCTTCCTACTATAATATTTAAAAAACATATTCGTAGTATTGGAATGTGTCATCTACAAGATATATAAGGAAAAAATTATATCTATCTTCTCCAGGGGAAGATTACATTACTGTACTCTTTTTCCCTTGTCATGGTTTTTATCCCAATGGGTTTTCCATGAGAAGGTTTTTAACGAGGCAGTATGCAATACTATCACACTTATAGATAATTATATAAGGGGGAGTGTTATGGATAGTTATAATACTTATCTATTAGTGTATAGGATAATATTGTTTGCATTTTCTTAATAGTTAATTATTTGTATTTTTTAATAGTTATGTAACTTAGTCAATAAGACTACTACTAGTATAAATAGATGAATTGTGTTGTTATAATGTTAGACACACATCAAAAAAAACACAAAAGCTTTTTCCACATTGTTCGTCTCAAGATTTTATATTTTATTTATAACATGATCTTATATTTTTAGCGAATACATATATTTGATTAGAATATTTCTACTTAGACACACAACAACATATATTGGTAGCACATGTACCAAATAATAAACCGCTCATAGCAACACAAAACCTCTCACATCCGTCATTTCCTCCCTTACATTGTTCTGCAGTGTAGCATTTTTTATACTCTTGCTTAATTCCAAAACCTATTTAAAAATAATCATTAAACAAATATTAATAGTCATAAAAAGATAAAGACATGTACACAATTTAAAGAAAAGATTGGGATTGTAATAATCAGCTAATAATACCAATTGTGCTCTCAGAGCAATGAACAGAAGATAAAACAAAGAAGATAGTGAGGACAAATACAATTAACATTTTCTTACTGATAGACATTTTAATGATTTTTCACAATTTTGTTATTGATGTTTTATATTTTGCCTCACAAGGTTATTTATATATAGTGACACAAACATACGTAAAAGGTACTTTTAGATAAGATGAAAATGAAAAAATCTTTTAATTTATTTCTTGAGATTATAGTCAAAAAATAATAAAGAGGATGATATTCTTATCTAAACTTTTTTAGCATTAGTGTAATAATATAGAAGACTATACTTATTTTTTTATTCTTATAATATTTTTCATTAAATTTGAGATTGCATCAATTATATTTATTTATTTATTTATGAATAATAAAGTTATTAACCTATAGTTGTATTCTTCTTGCAATTATGAAAATATATTAGAACAAAAAAGGATACATATACTTATATGTATATATAACTAAAAAGCATATAGCATAACCCAAAAATTAAATAAAAGAAAATCTACATTCTTTTCCAGTTACCATAAATTAAATATTTACAGATCTCAAAAAATAAATTTTTTTGCCAATAGTTTTCTTCTGCTATAATACAAATAAATTTGATAATATCCTCACCATATCAAAAAATATAATTCTATAAAGTTTTTGAAACCTTGATTATTAATAATGATATTTAAATAAAAAAAAAATTGTATTTTTAAGACAAGGTTTGGATAACCTACTTATCTTTTTTTTTTTAATCCAAAATAACCGACTACCATTATTAAAAGTTTATTAAAATTTATTTGGGAAACCTAAATAATTTTTTTTTATCGTCTATTACATCATTATTATTAGAGATATCTGACCTAATCCTAATATGATGATTATTAGTCGACTATATGTGGTAGCTGCGATTACGATGAAAAACTTCTTCAAGAAACGATTACACGTCGCAAATTATCCTCTACAGCCGGTTATCCATGTACAACATCCCCATGATGGATAGACTCTTTCCGCAATATTCGGATCTACGATGGACTGTTCTGCATGTACGACATCCCTGTTATGGACAAGCTCTCTCCGCAACACACGAGACCAAGACGGACGACTCTATTTGCAGCACTTTGGAACCTCTGAAAAGCTTTGCATCCTTTAATCTGCATAAAACGGCGTTTGCTGGGTTCGAACCAGGGGCGGATGTAGATATTAATTTTATAGGGGGTATAGTTAAATTTGTTTAAAGAAATAGAGATGAAATTAAAAATAACAAGAGGGACATTAGTAAAAATACAAAGAATTTATATGTTAAATTAAAATTTTAACAGGGACAAAGTGCCCTCCTATTACACTAAGTTGAGCCCTTTTAACTCTATGGGTGCCCTAAACCCAACAGGATTAACCCTATTTGAGCGTTTTTCTAATGGATACCCGTCTATCTTGAGCCCTCATCATTTTATGCAAAGAGGGAATATTTCTAAGGGTTTAGGGTACCCATTGGGTAATTACCCATCTTTAACATCTCTAAGTAGGACCATGTCATATGTTAACTTCTAGCGTTACTTAAGATGTTAGGAATACTTTGAAAACCATTCTTGTTTTTTTTTGCTTTTCAAAAGAAATTCTATTTTAGGATCAAAGCAGTTTTATTTATATTTATTTTTCTCGACAAAGTTTTATTTATTTATTCGGCCTTTAGACTTGCTTTAATTTGATTTATTGGATTATTTTTTATTTGTGACATGGTTATTTGGTTAATAAAATTGATCCTTAATTAATGTTATTATGTGAGTAAGAATTTAGGGTTAGTGACATGCCGTTCACGAGAGGAGAGGTGACGGGTCTTTCAATTTGGTATGGTTCGGAGTGAAGCCTAAATATTTTTTTTTCTTTTTCAGATGGAACCAAAGAAAAATACCAGCATCTGAAAGACCAGGGTTACAGTGAGAGCAGCTGCTCGTGAGATGGAGGCTGAGAGTACTAACATTGTGGTTGGTCAGCCTGCTGCTGAGCAGGTTCACATGGAGACAGTTAGACAGATAGCTCATGATGCCTCTAGACAAGCTGCTCAAGCTCCAATGCAATATGTTGCTCAGGAAGCTACTCGGGTCGCAGCACAGGAGGCTGCTCGGGTAGCAGAATAGGAGTTAGCTCGCCAGACCGCTCTCCAAGCCGAGAAAGCTACCGCCGCCCAACAGGCTCAGAAAGCTGTGGCTTAGGAAGAGAGAGTTGCAACTCAGGATATTAGAGTGCAACAGGATGCACCACCAGTTGTTGAGCCGATACGATATCCACCACCACCTGACGTGTATTACCAGGGACCTAGTTACTGGGATCTGATGAGACAGATGAGAGAGATGCGGTTAGAGTTGTTTGGGAGATCTGTTGATGTCATTGCTGCGGATAACTGGAAGAGGCAGATGAAGTGCAATTTGGATCATATGAGGTGTCCAACCGAGCACCGTCTTGACCTAGCTACTCAGTTTTTGAGGGATGATACCCTTCTATGGTGGGAGGGAGTTGTTGATAGGAGTCGAGGTCGTTACGTGTTGACTTATGAGGATTTTCAGGTGGAGTTCACAAGGAAGTTCTTTCCCCGTCACACTATGGATGAAAAAGAAAATGTATTCCAAAACATCTTTGAAGGAACCAAGAAAGTCTGGGAATACGATCTTGAGTTCAGCAGGCTTGGTAGAGTTATGGATGAACATGAACTGATAAGGAGCTTTATGAAGGAATTGCGACTGGAGATTTGCAATTGATGTACTGTAAAGTAACTACCATAGCATGGTTGAGTTAGTGGATAAAATGCTCAAATTAACCCTAGAGCTACTCTATCAAATTAAGAGGTCACAGTAGTATGTAAGGATCGAATCCACAAGGACTCTTGGACTTCACAATAGACGGATTCGTTTCGAACTCAGCTAAGCAGTAAATGTTTATTGAAATAAAATTGCAGAAAATAAATAAGAGGATGTAATCAATGGGAGAAAAGCGTCAGGTCTAGGGAACTTCTCAGGAAATCAATCAAAGCAGATAAAACAACTGGTCAAGCTCTAATTAAGTACCGTTCTATAACTCAAATCACTAATATATAGCTAACCAACTGTCGTTGCGAAAACTTTCTATGACTTAAACCTAAGAGACCAACTGTCGTTGCGAAATTTAAGGTCTAGACAAGCTTTAAGTGTAGGTTTGATATGTTCACAAATTATCTAATCCATCTGTTGTTGCAATTATCTAATATGCTCACTAGGATTAGTTCAGATCTCAAATTACAATGTCGTGTCAATTTAACAACCTAACATCATACTTCTAAGTGATCAAGCTAGAATAAGCATTAAGTTCAATCCTAGATGAAGAACTAACAAGTTTGAATCTTAACCAGTGTTAAACCTAACAAATCATGAAATCCTTTATGAAAATCCCTAAACCCAACTAGGGATCTACTCAGACATATCAATCAATGACAAAGGCATGAATAAAATAGATATCATATAAAACTGAATCAAAGAAATAATAGAAAACAAGGGTTCAAGATCTTCTCTCAATGGAGTACAAGTAGTCTAAAACACGAGCTTTGTCTCTTTTATAAACTTCTATAACTTATGGGGCATTCTTCAAAACTATGTAAGTTCCGGATTGCATGCTTGACGACGGGTGTCGATCGACACCAGTTACAAATGCTCCATAGGCTCCATAATTGTCCAAAAAGTCCCCTACACATGCAAACATGTAAAAGACTTGATAAAGACTCGAAAGACACAATTAAGAATCGATTATATACTTATATCATGGCTTAAAACCGGTAAAAACCATGATATATAAACTCCCCCAGACTTAGCTCTTGCTTACCCTCAAGCAAAACAGAAAACTAAACAAGAGAAAAAGGTTTGAAAACACAACCTCATTTTGTCATAAGAGCACCACACTCACATTCACCTTAGTAAACCACTAAAAACTCTTACCTGAAAGGATCCAGACCAGCATGTACTTCACTGTAGACGTTCACAGCTTCCCCGATTATACCGACAATTTCGCAGCATAGTCCACAATACCTTCATCGTCAGGTCTCATCTCTGATCTCGATGCCAAGGACCTTCAAGACTCTTTCAAGTACAATACCAAGACAAAGATAACCATATAGCTTTCGGTACTCTTTCTCACCCCCAGACTTATTCTTTTCTTATCATCCATATAGCTTTCGGTATTCTTTCGCAAAGGTGTAGTGAATAATGGGGTCATGGGCTATTTTCCTATCCCTCACTTCCACCTTTGCGTGATCATCTCAATCTCAAGTAAAATAATAGGGTCACGGGAAATTTTCCTACCCCTTTTCTTTGGGATAAGGGAGAGGATTACCACTTTGTTGTTTTACAGAGATTGTCTTGTCCGGTAAGAACGATGAGTCAAGCCCAAAAACACCTGTCACATTGATGAGGTAAAAGAAACTAACAGAAACTTGCTCGGGTGCTAGTGGGTGTTTGCTGGAAATATAGGCATCTCAAGTCCGCTATTAAGCCTTTGTTTTTTTCATTAGTCTTAGATGCCAATCAAGCTCGAATCAAATGGTCACTTAAGTTCCTGCAAATGTGGTAGTTTCCTCGAAAAATCATTGTTTCATAGACTGGTATTGACTCAATAAAACAGACTCAACTGACTCGAGAGACTCACAAGAAAACAAAAGACTGAGTTAGTAACTATCTCCCCCAGACTTGAACAACACTGTCCCCAGTGGTGCCAAACCAGAAGTTAGTAAACAATGTCTTGATCAGAGAGTGCTGTTCCAATAATCCAAAACGCAGAGTGGAAAGTTGTGGTATAACTAGAACAAAACTCAAAAGCACCAAACATAATCATAATATCATGGTTAAACAAGTTCCATATCAAAGACGTAACAACAAATTGACTCAAAACAAAATAAAAATAACATAAGTCCAAACTAAAAGAAAAGCAAAAGCAAAAGAGAAAAAAGGGTCAAGAAAAACTTGTCCTCGTTAGACTCACCCATCGTGTCATCAGCAGCAGTGGACGAAGGAGGTGTCACGGGATCAGGAGTTGGTGAACGGTAACATGACAGAGGAGTAGGACACGCACAGGTGATGCTAGCAGCTAGCAGCTTCCACATCTGATGCATCGTGCCAACCATGTAGCGACGGAAGCCAGGGGCATCCTCATCATACCCCTCAGGGGGCTCTGCAAAGTCCAAATCAGTGAAAACCGGTAGGGGACCTTCATCAAGATCCTCAACCCTCTCATCTTCTGCAGCAGAAGGAGGTGCACTGGATGGTGTGCCCCGACGGAGCTTACCGCGTGGAACTCACTGCAACAATTGTGGCGCAGGAGAAAAATCAAACAAGATGGGTCACCTGCCCGAATAGTGGTGAGCGGCCTCTGTGGGAGCTAGACGCTCCACTCATTGCCGTCGGTATCAACAAAAACACAAAGGCAGTCTACTTTCAACCAACGCGAGTGCTGCATATAGGATGTGTCGATGGTCAAGCGGGTGGTGACGATAGTGTTGTTACCGAGTACAATCCCAAAATTCTAGAAGATAGGGGTCAAGAGACTCCCAACACCCTCAAAGACGTTCTTACCACCAAAGGCCTTACCCTTGAGAAAACTAGATGACTGGCGAATAAAGTACCGAGATTCAAATTGCGGCTCAGGTCACTACCTCCCATGTGTTCTCAGTCCAAACATGCTTAATTCCGCTGTAAATGGGTATGAGATCGGAGTTCCTCATTCTTGTCAGGTCAGACCGGCAAAGAATCGTGTTTTCAAAAACAATTAAGACATACCTCCGGACCGGATGTCTCACATCTGTCTACTTCCGCTCCTTGGAGTCGTAGACTCCGTTGCCAAAGTGTGACCAGAACTGGTGGTTTTCATTCCAATCTGTGACGAGGACAGCTTTGGTGGGTTCCTTCTTGAATCCGTACAAACCACAAAGGTCAGAGATGGTGATGCAGTAACGAACTCCCTTGCACATGAAGGTCAGGACCCCTTCTTGTGCAATCTTCCTATCCTCGTTCACAAAGTATAGCCGACAAGTAGCAAGGAACTAACGTGCCAAATCAGGGTAAAGATCAAACATCGTCATACCCATTGTGCCCATGCAAACGAATTCCCAAGGAGACCAAAGACGAGTCATGGATGAAACGTGTCGGCGTCATGTCCACAGAAAACCACGCATTGTAGAAGAACGTGTCATACTCGTCCAATATTTGATGATCGGCCTGGAGTAACATGCGGGCTGCTCAACCTCTATCTTGGGATCATTGTCCCAGTCTTTCCTCGATCGAATCTTAAGATGTTCCGCCTTAGGCCAAGGGTGCCGTAACTGTGAAACGGGCATATCAGTAGAGCATGTGGGTGGTGGGGAGTCCAAGGAAGCGGATTGACCGGAGCTCGAACCCTCATTCTATTGTTGTCTAGTGCGCTTGCTTGGTCTAGTAGTCATCGTGGCTATTGGTGTCGAGGGATGCTAGTGATGGTGTCGATCGACACTGACACCTGCGAAGCAAAAATCGCACAAAAACAAAACAACAAAATTCAGAATTAAATCATCACTCATATCAAACCACAGAGCAAAAGCAACAAAAAATAACCCAGGTTATCTCTGAATCCTATCAAACACTTATTCCAGGAAAATCAATTGAGGATGAAACCTTCAAGAGATGTAAAGAGATTAGAAGATTTGAAGAACATACCTTAAATTGGATTGGGTAGGATGGATTAAACACAAAAGCAAATAGTTTGGGGAACAAAATCACCAAAAATCAGTGGAGGAGAACAAACTCTATAACCTATGGGTGTTTATGCGTTTTAGGGTTATTAAGAAGGGTAAGTAGGGTATTTATAGCACTTACCTTGATGTTCGATGACAATCGACACCAATGGGTGGGTGTCGGGTGTCGATCGACACTACCCCTTACCTGCTCTTCTGGTTGTGCTGGTGTCGACTGACACCACTGATGGTGTCTGACGACACTGATGGTGTCTGACGACACTGATGATCAGCTCCGAGACGCGACTAGTTTCCCGAGATTAGAACCTAAAGAAACGAGGACAAAGACAAATAGAAATAAATAATACGTTTGCGATGGTAGGGGAGTCATTAACTTGTTTTCAGTCATTAGCTTGATTCAGCAACGAGATTAGGCGATGGTAGCATCTTCCAGATGTACGATGTGTCCGTCTGGAGTGCTGATAACGCCGAAGCTCTCAACCAGGTAAACATTCTCCTCATGAAGAAAGTCATCGATTGGTACAGTATCTTCGACTCTATTCCTTGAGAGAGGATCCGCTACTTCGTTCGCAACTCCCTTCTTATCCTTCACCTGAATGTTAAACTCCTGAATGAGCAGAATCCAACGCAGAAGTCTCGGCTTCGCATCTTTCTTTTGCATCAAATACTTCAGAGCTGCGTTGTCAGTATGGACTATCACCTTGGAACCAACCAGGTATGGACTAAATTTCTCAAAAGCAAACACTACCGCCAACTGTTCCTTCTCGGTAGTCGTATAGTTGCGTTGTGCATCGTCCAAGATTCTACTCGCATAATATATGGAATGCAGCTTCTTATCCTTCTTCTGGCCAAGAACAGCTCCAACCGTGAAATCGCTAGCATCACACATTACCTCAAAAGGCAACTCCCAGTCTGGGGGTTGTACAATGGGTGCGCTCACTAAAACTCTCTTGATCTGTTCAAATGCCGAAGTACAAGCATCGTCGAATTCAAACGCCAGAGCAAGGTGGTTAGTGGTCTGGCTATTTTACTGAAGTCTTTGATGAACCTCCTGTAAAAACCGGCATGTCCAAGAAACTCCTAACTCCTTTAACAGAGTCAGGCGCCTGTAAGTTCGTCATGACTTTGATCTTAGCCCGATCAACTTCAATTCCATCTTGAGAAACTTTGTGCCCAAGAACAATGCCATCTATTACCATAAAATGGCACTACTCCCAGTTAAGAACCAAATGCTTCTCCTCGCATCTAGCTAGTACCTTCCACAGGTTAGCGAAACACTCCTGGTACGACGATCCGTAGGCGGAGAAATCCTCCATAAATACTTCCATGCAATCCTCAATCATGTCCGTAAAGATGGACATCATACATCGCTGAATGGTCGCTGGAGCATTGCAAACGTGCCGTACGGACAAGTGAAAGTGGTCTTCTCCTGATCGTCGAGGTGTATAGGGATCTGAAAGAAACCCGAATAGCCATCCAGAAAACAATAGTAAGGGTGGTTAGCTAATCGTTCAAGCATCTGATCAATGAAAGGTAAAGAGAAGTGGTCCTTCTGCGTCGCGGCATTGCACTTCCTGTAATCAATGCACATCCGATGACAAGTCACAGTCCGCGTAGGTATCAGCTCATTCTTCTCGTTCTTAACCACAGTAACACCACCCTTCTTTGGGACCACATGGACTGGACTGACCCAATCACTGTACGAGATGGGATAGATGATGCAAGCAGTTAGGAGTTTCAGAATCTCCTTCTTCACTACCTCCTTGATATTTGTATTCAACTTGCGCTGGTGTTCAATCGACGATTTGCCTTCATCCTCGAGGTGAATCCGATGCATGCACAACTCTGGAGAGATACCTGAAATATCATCAGGAGTATAGCCAAGAGCTTTCCGATATTTGCACAGCTTGCTTAGCAAAATAGTGAGCTCTGCATTGTTCAATGAAGCATTTACCATAACAGGGTAAGTGGAGTTCGGTCCAAGAAACGCGTACCTTAACCCTGCAGGGAGTGTTTTGAGCTCAATCTTGGGAGCTTTATCCTCACTCCAATCACCTTGTGCGGCGGCGTCTGAAGGTGCGCGATTGAGCTCCTCGTGAGAGACAAGACGCATCACATGCTCACTATAATCCATCATCCGCGTATACTCAACAGCCATGTCATCTAGGTACCCAGTCTCTTGTGTGGAACAGAGAAAAGCTCTCTCTAGAGGATCAGTGATATGCATCTCCTGAAAGATCTCCTCTGCGAGATTGCTTAGGGTATCCATGTAGAAAGTCTGACCGTCGACAGTGGGTCGCTTGATCAGCTTATCCATATCAAAATTCATTAACAACTTTCTCACATTCAGAGCTATCCGGCCTCCTCTAACATCAATAAGCGCACCAGCAGTGGCTAAGAAAGGCCTACCTAGGATAAGAGGATCCTTAGGCTCGTTGCTATACTTTAATACCAAAAAATCTGTCGGGATCATACAATCGCCGACTCTCACTCGCACGTCTTCCAAAAGACCTTACGGTGTCCGAATGCTCATATCCACAAGAATCAGAGTGATCTTAGTAGGCGTGAAGTCTGTCATCCCGATTCCCCAAGCAACTGAATACTGCATTAACCTCACACTGGAACCTAAATCACAAAAGAAATTTTGAAACCTTTTTTGGAAAATAGAGCAATCCAAGACAAAGCTACCCGGATCAACAAGCTTCTCCGGTATCCTGTTATGAATGACAGCACTACAGAACTCAGTCATCATCATGATTCCTTCCTCCTCTCGCATATCCTTCGTAAGCATCATCTTCAAAAACCTCTTCACCACAGATGAAGTCTTAATGGCATCGATCAATGGAATCTCAATAGTGATTTTATCCATTATCGCCTTGCACTTAGCCTCATACAACTCTTGTTTAGAATTCCTATGGCTCTTTGGGAAGGGAACCTTAGGTGTATAGACTCGCTCTGGCGGTTTCTGCAACTTCTCAACACCTAGTGTGTCTGGCGATGGTTGGTGTCGAGCGGCACCAATGGGTTGGTGTCGATCGACTCTGACCGGTGTTGGTACTTCTTCCTGTGTCGTGGGCTCAGGTGTCGATCGACACTAATGGGGGTGTGGATCGACACTGGCGGCTCATCTGCAAATTTCTCGTCGATTTCCTCATGTCCACAACCTCTTCACCGTTCTAAAACCTTGCCAATACATGATTCAACTCTTTACCACTTCTCAGCCTGATAGCATTGTAAGGATACTTAGGATTGTTATCAGTTCTTCCTGGAAGAACTCCATCAGGTCGTTTTGTAGACCCATCGTCTGCACAACCTGGATATCGAGCTTCTTCATATGAATGTTCAAAACATCGATCTCACCGTTCAGATCAGTGTACAGCGAATCAATCTTTCCATTAAGATCAACTGTAATCTTCTGCTGACCCTCCAAAATCTAATCCAACATAGACTTCATCTCGCTCTGCTCAGTGTTAGAGGGAGGTTGTTGATAGTAGGAGGATCTGTAGTTCCTGTTGAAGTCATTGTTGTTCTGGAATGGCTTCTGATATTGGCTCTTACGGACATAACCAGAAGAGTTCTGATTACCGGTGAAGGTACTCCGGTAACCGGAAGAGTTCTCGAATGGCTTCTGATAATGGCTGATTGCCAAAACGCTGACCCTGAAGAGAATTGCGCTAATATCCTTGGTAAGCAAAGCTCCTTCCTTAGAAGTCACACCATTAGTAACTGATACGATCCTAGGAGGCTCTAAGGACTTGTCTCTGGAAGCTTGAAGTCAGTTCTCTAGATTATGTTTAGGGTTCCACACGTGAACATTAGGTTTAGGAGGAGTATTTTTAGAATTTTGAGCTTAGGAAACCGGATTAGGGCTTTTGGGACAAAACTACGTAGTTTCATTAAGTGCCAAGGTCGAGACATCCAAGACCGGTCACGACACCTTGTGACCGGTCGTGCCAAGAGAGGAGGCACCGGTCACGGTCGTGTATGACCGGTCGCATCGAGAGAGCTTAGACCGGTCACGGCTCCTTGTGACCGGTCTCGACAGGGCTTCACTCATTGAGACATATCTCCCAAACGGTAGAAGGGATTGCTTTGATTCTTGTTCGAGGTGAATCCTGACACTTCTGGATTTCCATAGAAACCTAGAACTTCCAAATCGAGTATCGGGAAGTCCCTCAAAAGATGTAGTACTTCTGGTGGTTTGTAACTGTCCGAAAACGGGATTTGCTTCACCTTTTTGTCCACTTTTCTCAAAAACTCATAGATAACTCCTGGAAGCTCAAATGGTGGGAAATACTTTCAAAGTATCCATAATCACTTGCTTTCTCCTTTAGAAACCTAATGAAAACATAGGAAAAATGGGCCAAAATACGATGTTATCAGCCTCCCAACCATCAAGAGGAACAAATTCGAGCTGAAGCCATCCTATTACTCCTTAGTGGGTTAGCACCCTTTCTCCGGATTGCCTCATGAACACCCTATGGACCATACTGAGAGGTTCGAGGATTTGGTAACTAGCATGAAGATAAATGGAGTCAGCTATGACTAGCTCTTCTGTAAGCTCTTCCCACACTCTCTTATTAGTGAAAAAGCTTATTGGCTGAAGCAGTTACCGACTGGATCTTTGAAGAGTTGGGAAGACACCAAGAAGGCTTTCTTGAACGTATCAGAGAGAGTGTCTGCATCACGGTTTCTCTCAGGTTCAGTTGTTGGGTATCTTTTTCAGAGGAGTTGATTGGAGGTACGAGATGGCTCTTGATTCAGCGAGCAATGGGAACTTCAACACCAGATCTCCTGAGGAAGCCTACGAGTTGATTGAGAACTTGGCGTCTAGCAATAGCACCAAGAATGCTTATTTTGAGCGACAAAAACAGGCTGGAGGCATAGATGGGATGCAGATTGTTGAGTTAAAGACAAATTTGGATTCAGTTCACAGTATCCTAACGAACAAGAAGTCAGTTTATTTTACTACAGAGGTTGAGACATTTGAGCCCGAGCAGGTATACGAGGAAGACGATTGTAACTACATAGGTGGCACTGGATTTCAGGATCAGCGTTATGGCAATCAGCAGAACCGAGGTGGTTTCAGTGGGAACAATCAGCGGAGTACCTTCACCGGTAATCAAAACTCCTCTGGCTATGTCCCTAAGAGCCAGTATCAGAAGCCCTTTTAGAGTAATAATGAATTCAACAAGAACTATGGATCCTCTCACTATCATGAACCTTCCGCTAACACTGAGCAGAACGAGATGAAGTCCATGTTGGACCATATTTTGGAAGGTCAGTAGAAGTTCACAATTGATCTTAATGGGATGATCGATTCGCTGTATACTGATCTGAACGGTAAAATCGATGCTTTGAACATTCATGTGAAGAAGCTCGATCTCCAGGTCGCACAGACTGTTGGGTCTGCAAAACAGCCTGATGGAGTTCTTCCAGGAAGAACTGACAATAACCCTAAGTATCCTTGCAATGCTATCAGGCTGAGAAGTGGTAAAGAGTTGAATCCTATCTTGGCAAGGTCTCAGGAGTGAGAGGAGGTTGTGGACTTAGAAGAAATCGACGAAGAATTTATGGATGAGCAGTTAGTGTCGACCGACACCCACCATCAGTGTCAATCGACACACAAGCCCACTACCTCGGAGGAAGTACCAACACTGGTCAGTGTCGATCGACACCCACCTATTGGCCGTCACCAGACACACCAATTGTTGAGAAGATGCAGAAAGCACCAGAGCGAGTTTACACGCCTAAAGTTCCTGTTCCAAAGAGCCATAGGAAGTCTAAACATGAGTTGTATGAGGCTAACTGCAGAGCGATAATGGATAAGCTCACCATAGATATTCCATTGATCGATGCCATCAAGACTTCGCCTGTAGTGAAGAGTTGTTTGAAGAAGATGCTTACACAGGATATGCGAGAATAGGACGGAGTTATGATGATGACAGAGGTCTGTAGTGCTGTCATTCATAACAGGATACCGGAGAAGCTTGTTAATCCGGGTAGCTTTGTCTTGGATTGTTCTACCTTTCAAGAATGGTTTAAGAATTCCTTGTGTCAATTTGGTTTGGAGTGTGAGTTTGATGCCGTATTCAGTTGATGTGGGACTCGGGATGACAGACTTCACGCCTACTAAGATTACTCTAGTCTTTGCGGATAGAAACTTTTGGACACCGGAAGGTGTTTTGGAAGACGTGCCACTGAGAGTCGGCGACTGCATGATCCCGACAGATTTTGTGATTTTGAAGTATAGTGATGAGCCTAAGGATCCTCTTATCCTAGGTAGGGCTTTCTTAGCTACTACTGGTGCGCTTATTGATGTTAGAGGAGGCCGGATAGCACTGAATGTGGGAAAGTTGGTAATGAACTTTGATATGAATAAGCTGATACAGCGACCCACTATCGGCGGTGAGACCTTCTACGTGGACACTCTAAGCAACCTCGCATAGGAAATCTTACAGGAGATGCATATCACTGACCCTTTAGAGAGAGCTTTGCTCTGTTCCACGTAAGAGGCTGGGTACTTGGATGATATGGGATGATCGATTCGCTGTATACTGATCTGAACGGTAAAATCGATGCTTTGAACATTCATGTGAAGAAGCTCGATCTCCAGGTCGCACAGACTGTTGGGTCTGCAAAACAGCCTGATGGAGTTCTTCCAGGAAGAACTGACAATAACCCTAAGTATCCTTGCAATGCTATCAGGCTGAGAAGTGGTAAAGAGTTGAATCCTGTCTTGGCAAGGTCTCAGGAGTGAGAGGAGGTTGTGGACTTAGAAGAAATCGACGAAGAATTTATGGATGAGCCGTTAGTGTCAACCGACACCCACCATCAGTGTCAATCGACACACAAGCCCACTACCTCGGAGGAAGTACCAACACTGGTCAGTGTCGATCGACACCCACCTATTGGCCGTCACCAGACACACCAATTGTTGAGAAGATGCAGAAAGCACCAGAGCGAGTTTACACGCCTAAAGTTCCTGTTCCAAAGAGCCATAGGAAGTCTAAACATGAGTTGTATGAGGCTAACTGCAGAGCGATAATGGATAAGCTCACCATAGATATTCCATTGATCGATGCCATCAAGACTTCGCCTGTAGTGAAGAGTTGTTTGAAGAAGATGCTTACACAGGATATGCGAGAATAGGACGGAGTTATGATGATGATAGAGGTCTGTAGTGCTGTCATTCATAACAGGATACCGGAGAAGCTTGTTAATCCGGGTAGCTTTGTCGTGGATTGTTCTACCTTTCAAGAATGGTTAAAGATTTCCTTGTGTCAATTTGGCTTGGAGTGTGAGTTTGATGCCGTATTCAGTTGATGTGGGACTCGGGATGACAGACTTCACGCCTACTAAGATTACTCTAGTCTTTGCGGATAGAAACTTTCGGACACCGGAAGGTGTTTTGGAAGACGTGCCACTGAGAGTCGGCGACTGCATGATCCCGACAGATTTTGTGATTTTGAAGTATAGTGAAGAGCCTAAGGATCCTCTTATCCTAGGTAGGGCTTTCTTAGCTACTGCTGGTGCGCTTATTGATGTTAGAGGAGGCCGGATAGCACTGAATGTGGGAAAGTTGGTAATGAACTTTGATATGAATAAGCTGATACAGCGACCCACTATCGGCGGTGAGACCTTCTACGTGGACACTCTAAGCAACCTCGTAGAGGAAATCTTACAGGAGATGCATATCACTGACCCTTTAGAGAGAGCTTTGCTATGTTCCACGTAAGAGGCTGGGTACTTGGATGATAAGGTTATTGAGTATACGCGGGTGATGGATTCTAGGGAGCAAGTGATGCGTCTTGTCGCTCACGAGGCACTCGATCGAGCACCTCCAGACACTGCTGCACAAAGCGATTGGAGTGAGGAAAAGGCTCCCAAGATCAAGCTCAAGACACTCCCCGAAGGGCTAAGGTACGCGTTTCTTTGACAACTCTATATATCGTGTTATTGTCAATGCTTCTTTGAACAATGCAAAGCTCACTCTTTTCCTAAGCAAACTGCGCAAATATCGCAAAGCTCTTGGCTATACTCTTGATGATATTTCAAGTATCTCCCCAGAGTTGTGCATGCATCGGATTCACCTTGAAGATGAAGGCAAATCGTCGATTGAACACCAGCGCAGGTTGAATCCAAATTTGAAGGAGGTCGTGAAGAAGGAGATTCTCAAACTCCTAGCCGCTGGCATCATATATCGTATTTCTGACAGTGATTGGTTCAGTCCAGTACATGTGGTCCCAAAGAAAGGTGGTGTCACTGTGGTTAAGAACGAGAAGAATGAGCTAATACCTACGCGGACAGTGACTGGTCATAGGATGTGCATCGATTACAGCAAATTGAATGCCGCAACACGGAAGGACCATTTCCGTCTACCTTATATTGATCAGATGCTTGAACGATTAGCTAACCACCCTTACTATTATTTTCTGGATGGCTATTCAGGTTTCTTTCAGATCCCTATACACCCGGACGATCAGAAGAAGACCATTTTCACTTGTCTTTACAGCACGTTTGTATATCGTCGCATGCCATTTGGACTTTACAATGCTCCAGCGACCTTTCAGCGATGCATGATGTCCATCTTTACGGATATGATTGAGGATTGCATGGAAGTGTTCATTGATGACTTCTCCATCTACGGATCGTCGTACCGCGAGTGTTTGGCTAATCTATGCAGGGTGCTAGCTCGATGCGAGGAGAAGCATTTGGTTCTTAACTGATAAAAGTGTCATTTCATGTTATTGTTCTTGGGCACAGGGTTTCTCAGGATGGAATTGAAGTTGATCGCGCAAAGATCAAAGTCATGATGAACCTACAGGCACCTGATTCTGTCAAAGGAGTTAGGAGTTTCTCGAGACATGCTGGTTTCTACAGGAGGTTCATCAAAGACTTCAGCAAGATAGCCAGACCGCTAACCACCTTGCTCTACAAACATGTGGCTTTTGAATTCGATGATGCTTGCACTTCGGCGTTTGAACAGATCAAGAGAGCTTTAGAGTTTGTTCTCCTTCACCAATTTTTGGCGATTTGTGCTCCCCAAACTCACTGTTCTTGTGTTTAATCCATCCTACTCATTCCAATTCCATGGTATGTTCTTCAAATCTTTAAATTTTCCAATCTGTTGAAGGTTTCATCCTCAATTGATTCTCCTCGAATAAGTGTTTGATTGGATTCGGAGATAATCTAGGTTGTTTTACGTTGTTTTGCTTTGTTTTTTCCTTATGGTTGATTTGATTCTAATTTTCGTGGTTTTGTGTTTGTGAGATTTTTGCTTCGCAGGTGCCAGTGTCGATCGATACCCTCACTAGTGTCGCTCGACACCAACAGCCACGATGACCACCAGACCAAGCAAGCGCACTAGGCAACAAAGGAATGAGGGTTCGAGCTCCGGTCAATCCCCTTCCTTAGATTCACCACCACTCGCACCTCTTATTGATATACCCGTTTTGCAATTATGACATCCTTGGCCCAAGGCGGAACATCTTAAAATCCGGAAAAGGAAACACTGGGACAATGACCCAAAGATAGAGGTCGAGCAACCCGCATTTTTCTAAACCAGGCCAATCTCTGAAGATTGGGACGAGTATGACACGCTCTTCTATAACGTGTGGTTGTCTGTAGAGATGAGGCCGACATGGTTCATCCATGACTCGTCTTTGGTTTCCTTGGGGATTCGTTTGGAGGTAAGCAGGGTCTTTCGAGAAATTGGAATTGGCACAATGGGTACGACGACGTATGATCTTTACCCTGATTTGAAAAGTCAGTTCCTTGCTACTTGTCGGCTCCACTTTGCGAACGAGGGTAGGAAGATTGCACAAGAAGGGGTCATGACCTTCATGTGCAAGGGAGTTTGTTACCGCATCACCAACTCCGATCTTTGTGGTTTGTACGGATTAAGAAAGGAACCCACCAAAGCTGTCCTCGTTACAGATTGGAATGAGAACCACCAGTTCTGGTCACACTTTGACACTGGGGTCTATGACTCCAAGGAGCGGAAACAAACAGATGTAAGACATCCGGTCCTGAGGTATGTCTTGCGTGTTTTGGGAAACACGATTCTTTGCCGGTCTGACCCAACCAGAATGCGGAACTCCGATCTCATACTCCTTTTCAGCGGGGTTAAGAATGTTTGGACTGAGGACACATGGGACGGTAGTGACCCAAGTCGCAATCTGAATCTCGGCGCTTTATTCGCCAACCACACGTTAGGAGTCTCTTGACCCCTATATTTCAGCATTTCGAGATTGTGCTCAGTAACAACATGATCGTCACCACACGCTTGACCATGGACACAGCCTATATGCAGCACGCACATTGGTTGAAATGGGACCGTCTCTGTGTTTTTGTTGGCACGGACGGGAATGAGTGGAGCGTTAAACTCCCACAGAGGCCGCTAATCACTATTTGCGCAAGTGACCCATCTTAATTAAGCTTCTCTCCCGCGCCGCAGTTACTGCAGTCAGTTCCACGAGGTAAGCTCTTTCACGGCACACCATCGAGTGCACCTCCTTCTGCTACGGAGGATGAGAGGTTGAGGACCTTGCTGGAGGTCCCCTACCGGTTTTCCTATTTTTGATTTTCCAGAGCCTCCGGAGGGATATGATGAGGATGCTCCTGTTTTTCGTCGCTACATGGTTAACACGATGCATCAGTTGTGGAAGTTGCTAGATGCTAGCGTTACCAGTGCATGTCCAGTTCCTCTGTCACGTTACCGTTCTCCCACTGCTGATCCCGTGACATCTCCGTCCACTGCTGCAGATGATACGATGGATGAGTCCGACGAGGACTAGTTTCTTTTTCCCTTTTTCTCTTTTGTTTTTGCTTTTCTTTTATTTTGAACTTATGTTATTTTCTTTTGTTTTGAGTCAGTTTGTTATTTAACTCTTGATTTGGAATTTGTTTAACCATGCTTATATGATTATGATGGTGCTTTTGAGTTTTGTTTCATTGATTCCACAGCTTTCACTAAGCGTTTCAGATTCTTGGAACATCACCCTCTGATAAGTGTTCTGTTACTATGGTTTTAACTTTGTTCCATCTCTTTTTTTTTACCAATCTCTGGTTTGGCACTACTGGGGATAGTGTTGTATAAGTGTTGGGGAGGTAGTTACTATCTCCATCTTTTGTTTTCTTATAAGTCTGTCGAGTCAGTTGAGTCCGTTTATTGAGTCAAAACCAGTCCATGAAAATATGATTTTTCGAGGAAACCACCACATTTGCAGAAACTTATGTGACCATTAGATTCAAGCTTGATTGGAATCTGACACTAATGGAAAAACGAAAGGCTTAATAGTTGACTTGAGACGCCCATATTTCCAGCAGAAATCCACTAACACTCAAGCCAATTTCTGCAAATTATTTTTACCTCATCAATGTGACAGGTGTTCTGGGGCTTGACTCATCGTTCATAGCGGACAAGACAACTTCTGTAAACCAACAAAAGCGGTACTCCTCTCCCTTATCCCAAAAAAACAAAAAAAACAAAAAAAAAACAAAAAAAAGAGAAAAAGATGATATGATTCTCTCTTGAATAAAGGGGTAGGAAAATTTCCTGTGACCTCATTAATTTACTTGAGATTGAGATGATCACGCAAAGGTGGAAGTGAGGGGCAGGAAAATTTCCTGTGACCTCATTATTCACTACACCTTTAAATTAAAAGAAGAAAGAAAAAAAAAAAGAAAAAAGAAAAGAAAGTAAAAAAAAAGGATAATGAGAAAAGAACAAGTCTGGGAGAGAGAAAGAGTACCGATAGCTATATCGTTGTCTTCACTTTGGAATTGTACGTGAGCGAGTCTAGAATTGGTCCTGGGAATCGAGATCAGAGATGAGACCCGGCGATGAAGGTAATGTGGACTATGCTGTGAAATTGTGGGTTTAATCGGGGAAGCTATGAACGTCTACGTTGAAGAACATGGTGGTCAAGATCCTTTCAGGTAAGCATTTCTAGTGGCTTACTAAGGTGAATGTGAGTGTGGTGCTCTTATGACGAAATGAGTTTCTGTGTTTTCAAACTTCTTTCCCTTGTTTAGTTTCTGTTTTGCTTGAGGGCAAGCAAAAGCTATGTCTGGGGGAGTTGATATATCATAGATTTTACTGGTTTTAAGCCATGATATAAGTGTTTTATCGAGTCTTAGCTGTGTCATTCGAGTCTTTATCGAGTCTTTTATAGGTTTACATGTGTTGGGGACTTTTTGGACATATGGAGCATTTGTCGCTGAGAAGACAAAGTCGGTGTCTTCAGTGATCAATGGTCTCGATCGACACCCATCGTCAGGCACTCATGCGGAATTATTCAAGTTCTGAAGATTTGCAGTTTTGCCCAAGAAGTTTCAGAAAGTTTACATAAGAGACCCAGCTCGTGTCTTAGACTATTTATTAGGTTTTTTAGGTTAAGTTTTATTTATCCAATCTTTATCTTTGCTTCTCCTAAGTTTGGAGAGACTAGAGAGCTTGGGGCTGTTTTTGCTACTTGTACTTCTTGAGAGAAGATCTCGAACCCCTGTTTTGTATTCTACTTTTGCTTCAGTTTTATATGATATCTATTTCAGCTATGTCTTGTGTTTCATCTGATATGTCTGAGTAGATCCCTAGTTAGGTTTAGGGATTCTTACAAGGGATTTCATGATTTGTTAGGTTTAACACTGATTAAGATTCAAACTTGTTAGTTCTTCATCTAGGATTGTACTTAATGCTTATTCTAGCTTGATCACCTAGAAGTATGATATTAGGTTATTAAATTGGCACGACGGTGTGATTTAAGATCATAACTACTCTGATAACCGGGTTTTTACACCTAAAGCTACCTATTGCCCAAATTGTAGTACAAAGGGCTATCGAATCCAATCGGGACTATTGTAAGCAATCAGGATGTAGCAAATCTATCTAATTCAAGCCAAATAGAAAGGTTGGAAGTAACAGGATGAAACAACTAAAGCAAGAACAGTAACAGTAACAGAAACTAGAAACAGAGATTCATAACAAAAGAAACTAAAAACAGAGTAAGCTAAGAACAGGAAAACAGAGTATCAAAAAGTAGAAAACTATCAGGATTAGAAAAGGTCCTAAGGATGAGTTCTAGATCTGGTATTCATCATGGTGATTCCTAGTGACTTTATAAACAACTTCATAGAAGGGATCTCTCGACTATAAGCATCAAAGAGTGACAGATCCACTTCCCAGTTACATCTGTCACCAGATTCTCTAAACTTCCTAATCTTGGAATCCACACCTATGCCCCATTGACTGTCACTAACACTCAGATAGGATTCCAATGAAACATAAAGAGAATAAGCATTAAGAACACAACTTATAAATATCAAACTACAACTTGCTTTCCTATGATCCTAGATCAATCATTGGAAAGAAGCTCCAGATCTCTGGTATTAGCAGATCTGATGTTTCACAAGTGATGTGCAAGGAAACACCAAGATCAGATCCCAAGTGGGTGTACAGGGAATCAGCATTAGAAACAGCTAACCCAGAAGAGATCTTAAACTATTAGAACCCTAAATCTACTAGAATCACCATGAATCATAACCCAGATCTAACCCATCCTCAAGAACCCTAAATCACTACTCAGACTTCATCATCAAAATCACAAACCCAGAAAATGAAATAGTTTCCATAATCATAATCTAGAGATTGAGATGAAGAAGGAATAGAAGAAATAAACTTAAAAGGATCAAAAGATCAAAAGTAATTGCAGATACAAAATCAGATAGATCTAGAGAGGTTTCTGAGAATAAAAGGAAATAAAAACTTAGATTCTGCGGCTGCTGACCTAATTAGAGTATAAATACTCTAGGTCAAAAGCCTTAGTACAAAAAGACAAAATAAACTAAAGTCCTTAGGTCGGCTGCCTTGAGCTCGGGTCTTCTTGGTCGAGTGGTGTTGATCGAGTGCATGCTACTTCAGGCTTTGAATCCTAAGCTCGGTTGACTAAACTCGGTCTAGTGCTCGAGTGGTTGTGGCCGAGTGGTCGTGGCCGAGTGGTCGTGGCCGAGTGGTCGTGGCCGAGTGGTGACTCCTTTTTGCCTTCAGCTCGGTCAGACGGCCGAGTGCATGTGATCGAGTGGTGTTGATGGATGGCTTTGCACTCGGTCTAGCTCCAAGTCGAGTGGTGTTGATCGAGTGCATGCTGGTGTTGGTCCTTAGCTCGGTCATGAGGTCGAGTCTTCACACCGAGCTTGTGTCTCCACGTTCCTTGGTCTCCAGCAAACATCCAAAACACCTGAAAGATAGCTCCAATATGCAATGTGTATGCAAAACTAAAACAAAGCTATCATGAAACCTATATATGAGAGAAGTGGATGGATATTGAGTGAAACTGTGTATGAAACTATGCTAAAATGGATGGAAATGAGAGTTTAGAAGTGGTAAAATGCAGAGACATCAACTCCCCCAAACTTAGTCTTTGCTTGCCCTCAAGCAAACATATAAGATATAAGCTGGTGAAGTTGATGACATGCTGGGACTCAGAGCCAAAACATGCTGATAAAGGAAGTAGCTTCAAGGTCCTAGTTAGTAGTTCTAGAATGCATTAACAAGTAAACCCTACTTTTAAAACTTTAGCCATACCCTTCAGAACAAACCTGACACCAGCCTTAACCTACACATGCTATCAAATCAATCATTCCCTTTAACATTCATTCATTCTGTAACCATGGATCAAGCCTATGCAATTTCAATGAACTCATTTGGCTAGAGGGACAGGTTTAGAGGCAAAGATGGCCCCTTTTGTAACAGGTTTAAACAATGGATAACATGGGACTCTCAAGAACAGACTGAGCTTTAGGAGAAGGCTAAAGGTAAGATAGCCAACCGATGCATACAAGAACAATTTCTCATCTACCCATCCCATATACAAAGATTCTGCTACCACCTAATCCTAAACCCAGAAGGTGATCCTAAATCTACCCTTAGGCACTTTTCTGCCATGAATCCTTTTTGGATATCTCATTCCTCTTTCTTTTGCCATTTATTCTAGGGAAAAAGGTTCTTGTTTTTCTTGCTTATGCTAGCGGATTGGATTCTTTTAAAACTAAGGCTCTTCTATTCTTCTTATTCATCAAGACACTTCAGGCTTTTTGCCTTTCTTTCCTTTTTATTCTTTCTGAGCCTATACTTTTCTTTTCTTATTTTTCAAATCCCAAATCCTTTACTAGAGCAGCTTTCTTATTTTCAGCTTAAACCTTTTCCCAGAACTTATTTTCTTTCCTTTTTTTTTTCTTCTTTTCTCCCCTTGAACCCATAATGAAACTCAAGCTCGGTTTAGTGAACTCGAGGTGTGAACTCGGTTCCCTGGTCGAGCTTATACAACCGAGCTTAATTCCCTATTCTAAATTCCAGTCTATCCTCCTAACCACAGTTCAGTTCCCCACCTAGTTCTATCTAGCTCAAAGGTTATGAACCAGAACTATATGTATGAGAAACCGTTCTTGTCGGCACAGACCTAACACTTTCTGCCAAGCTCAATCAAAGAAATAGGCCTCACATTCACACATAGAGTATTGTTGGCTTGAAAGGAAGGTCAAGGTAGAGGGTAGGGGAAAACTGTTCCAATGGTGGGAATCAGCTATTTGGATTCACAAGGGTGGTGAAAAGAGTAAGAGAATCCAAATATGTGTAAAGTATCCATGAGTTCAAATCAAAGGCATAGACATGATAATTGCAATTCAGTTTAAGGTTCTACTAGATAGGGGATGATATCAGATCAAGACATGCTTCAGCCAAAACTAGATATCAAACAATGCAATCTAGGCATGGTGCGGTCTTATGCTTCAGACTTTCATGAATGCATTAGACAACTATTAACTAGGGCATTGAGACTATTTCATAAATCAGCATGCTTACAAGGCTTTTATCATCCTAGTCCCTTATGCAGATGCATAGTTCTATATGAAATTGCATCTAGACTCAATCCTAAACATGAATGCAATCTACATGAACACTCTGTTTTTGTGGAATGCTTTTCTGAAATTTTTCAAATTTTTAGGGTTTTTCTTATGCAAATAGGTGAGATGCTATGCAGACTCAATATGCAAAATTTGAAATAAGAAAACAGTAAACAATATCAAATGCATCTCAAACCCTCCCCCAAACTTGAATTACACAGTCCCTTGTGTAATAAAAGATTCAAAGGAAGGTATGAGAATGAAAAAGCAATAAGAAAAACTAAAGATGAGTGGTATAAACAATGGTAAAGAGTGGAGTTGTACCTCAGGGTTGGGTGTTCTAACTCGGTCACATGGTCGAGTTTGATGGCCGAGTGGTTTGGTGATGAAGATCTAACTCGGCCAGGCTGATCGAGTTGGACTGTCCGAGCTTGATTGTTGAGATTTTGACTCGGCCTGGTTGATCGAGCTAACTGGTCGAGTCTGATTTTCTGGGCTTCCCTGCCTTCCTTTACATAATCCTGAAATCTCAAACCTGACCAACAAAACTACTAGAAAACAGATTAAAAGAAACAAGAAACCTTAAAGCAAATTATTTACAAGGATAGTCATGGGACTTCCTCCCAAGTGAGCTTGTTTAAAGTCGCTAAGCTTGACTTCCTTACTGGAGTCATGCTGGAGTTGGCTCGTCTAGAGGGATGGAATCTGCTTCTGGAGTTGTCTTATCAGCAATGTATAGTTTAACCCTTTGTCCGTTTACCGTGAAGTCATTATTGTTTTTACCTACTAGGGTGATGGCTCCATAGGGTAAAACTTCCTTGATAGTGAAGGGCCCTGACCATCTTGACTTCAGCTTTCCTGGGAAGAGTCTGAGCCTTGAGTTGAATAGAAGTACTTGATCACCTGCCTTGAGCCCTTTTGGTAAAATCTTCTTATCATGGAAAGCTTTTGTGCGTTCTTTGTAAATCTTTGAGCTCTCATATGCTTCTAATCTGATTTCTTCCAACTCATGCAAATCCATCAGTCTCTTTTCCTCGGCTGTTTTGATGTCAAAGTTCAGAAGTTTTGTAGCCCATATTGCCTTGTACTCTATCTCCACCGGTAAGTGGCATGCTTTACCATAGAGAAGCTGGAATGGTGTTCTCCCTATTGGGGTTTTGAATGCAGTTCTGTAGGCCCACAGAGTTTCATCAAGCTTTGTTGCCCAGTCCCTTTTTGATACCCCTACTACTCTAGCTAGGATAGCCTTAATCTGCTTATTGGAAATTTCCACTTGGCCACTCGTTTGAGGATGGTAAGGTGTGGCAACCTTATGCTTAACTCCATACTTCCTTAAAAGATTTTCGAAAAGCTTGTTGATAAAGTGAGATCCTCCATCACTGATAACTACTCTCGGTATGCCGAACCTAGGGAAAATGATACTTTTAAACAGCTTTAGGACAACCCTTGCATCGTTTGTAGGGCAGGCTACTGCTTCTACCCATTTTGACACATAGTCGACAGCCACCAGAATGTAGCTGTTACCGTGGGATGGTGGGTTGAAAGGTCCCATGAAATCAATTCCCCAGACATCAAAGACTTCTACTTCCAAAATTGGGCTCTGGGGCATTTCATTCCGTTTGCCAATATTTCCCATCCTTTGACAAGGATCACATTTCGAAATGAAATTATGAGCATCCTTGAACATGGTTGGCCACCACAAACCTGCTTGAATTATCTTCTGAACAGTCTTGAATGTGGCGAAGTGTCCTCCATATGCAGAACCATGGCAGTGCTCCAAAATCCCTTTTACTTCTTCCTCTGCCATACACCTTCTGAAAAGACCATCTGAACCCTTCTTGTATAAATATGGTTCATCCCAATAATAGTGGTTCACATCCCTGAGAAACTTCTTTCTTTGATAAGCATTGAGGCTCTTAGGTATTTCTTCGCATACCTTATAGTTTACAAAGTCCGCATACCAGGGGAAAATCTCTTCTTTAAACGTTATCACCTCTTCTATTTTCTGAGATGTATGGTGGATGTCCTCCAAAAGCCTAATTGCCATAAGCTGCTCCTCTGGCATAGAATCGTCAATGGGGAGGGCATCCTCGATCCTCATTCTGGATAGATGATCAGCTACCCCATTTTCGATCCCCTTTTTGTCCACAATTTCCATATCAAACTCTTGCAGCAACAGTATCCATCTGAGTAACCTTGGCTTTGTGTCCTTCTTCGCATATATGTGTCTTAACGCGGCATGATCTGTGTAGACGATTACCTTTGAACCAACTAGGTAACTCCTGAATTTCTCAAAAGCGAAAACCACTGCCAAAAGCTCCTTTTCTGTAGTTGCATACCTTCCTTGAGCGTCATCCAGAGTTCTGCTTGCATAATAGATAACATGCAGCTTCTTATCAATTTTCTGTCCCAAAACTGCTCCTACTGCATAGTCCGATGCATCACACATGATCTCAAAAGGATAATCCCAGTTAGGGGCTTGGACTATTGGTGCTGATGTTAGAGCTTCCTTGATGAGATGAAAAGCCTTCAAGCATTCTGAATCAAAATTGAATTCTGTTTCCTTGCAAAGTAGCCTAGTAAGAGGTCTTGCTATCTTGGAGAAATCTTTAATGAATCTTCTATAAAATCCTGCATGCCCAAGGAAGCTTCTGATATCTTTGACAGTCTTCGGTGGTTGTAACTGGATCATTACCTCAATCTTGGCTTTATCCACTTCTATTCCCTTCTCAGAGATCTTGTGCCCTAGGACTATCCCTTCTCTGACCATGAAGTTGCATTTCTCCCAATTCAGAACTAGATTGGTCTCTTCACATCTAGTAAGGACCCTGCATAAATTTGACAAACAGGAGGAGAAGGAAGAACCGTACACAGAGAAATCATCCATGAACACTTCCACCATCTCCTCGATTAGATCTGAAAATATGGAAGTCATGCATCTTTGAAAAGTAGCAGGCGCATTACAAAGGCCAAAAGGCATTCTTTTATATGCAAATGTTCCATATGGACATGTGAAAGTGGTTTTCTCTTGATCATTAGGGTGTATAGGAATCTGGAAAAATCCACTATACCCATCCAAGAAACAATAAAAAGGGTGATAAGCTAGCCTCTCCAACATCTGGTCAATGAATGGTAGTGGGAAATGGTCTTTTCTAGATGCAGCATTCAATTTCCTATAGTCTATACACATCCTATGGCCAGTGATTGTTCGGGTGGGAATAAGTTCATCTTTATCATTTTTAACCACAGTTATGCCACCCTTCTTGGGTACACAATGCACAGGAGATACCCAAGTACTGTCAGAAATTGGGTAAATTACTCCAGCATCTAACAGCTTCAGGATCTCCTTCTTAACAACTTCTTTTAAGTTTGGATTCAATCTTCTTTGGGGTTCAATACTAGAATAGGATTCATTTTCAAGATGAATGCGATGTGTGCACAAATCAGGTGAAATTCCCTTAATGTCATCTAATGAATAACCTATGGCACGTCTAAATTTTTTCAGCTCAGTTAATAGTTGTGTAAGCTCAATACTGCTAAGGGAATCATCTACTATTACAGGGTAGGTAGAGTTTGTTCCAAGGAATGCGTACCTTAGCCCTTTCGGTAGTGGTTTGAGGTCCACCTTGGGTGCCTTCAACTCTGACCAATCTGCAGTCGTAGAGTCAATGAACTCGGGTGGTTGGCCTGGTTTGTTGACCGAGTTGGACAATTCAGGCCTAGAGAGGGACAAGCTCGGTTTGTTGTACTCAGTCTGGCTGATCGAGCTCAGGACATTCTTCTCGCCAAGCTCGGTCTGTGAGACCGAGTGGATGGATCTAGGCTTGTCCACTGTTGCTAATCTTCCAGTTTCTGGTCTGATCAATTCTTCAAAACCCTCTGACTCATCCAGCACTTTTCTTGAGTCCAAATATACTTCGAAATCCAGAGTTTCATCATGCAGATACCCTTCTTCACTACTCTTAGTCAAAACAGTCTTCAAATGATCCTTCTCGGTTATCTCATCCAAAACATCTTCAGACAGTTGTTCTAACTCTTCTATCCAGAAAATCTGTCCTCCTATTGTTGGTTTCTTCATGGAATCTTTGATATCAAAGTTCATCTTGAGGTCTTTACCAAAATGGAGTTCGATCATCCCTTCCCTAACATCAATTATTGCTCCAGCAGTAGCTAAAAAGGGTCTGCCCAGTATCAGAGGATCCTTTGGTTCTTCATCCATTTCTAACACCACAAAATCAGTTGGTACTTCCGTATTTCCAATCTTAACTGGTAGGTCTTCTAGGACACCATGTGGAAGCCTAACTGATCTGTCTGCTAGCACTAATGATATATTAGAGGGTTTAAACTTGCTGAAACCAAGGCGTTGTGCTACTGACAGTGGCATGAGGCTTACAGAAGCTCCAAGATCGCATAAACAGTTCTTGAAAGTCAAGGGTCCTAGAGAGCATGGCAAGGTAAAGGAGCCTGGATCTCCCAATTTCTCATTAACTATCTTCTTCTGGATTATCGCGCTACACTCCTGACTCAGAACAACCATTCCTTGAACTTCCTTGTCCCTTTCCAAAATCGCATCCTTCAAAAAAATTTTATAGTTAGGCATGAGAGTTAAGGTATCCAACAGAGGCATCTTCACCTCAAGCTCTTTGATCTGTTTAGCAAACAAAGCTTTGTACTTCTCTAGTAGCTCCTTTTTGAACCTTCCTGGGAATGGGAGTTTAGGGACATACGGAGGGGGAATATAGGGTGCCTTTTTCTCTTCTGGAGCAGCTTTGGGTCCAGACTCGGTTTGTTTAGCTCGGTTTGAAGGTCGAGCTTGGTGGTTGAGTTCTGACTCTGGTTCCACTCGAGTTGTTGATCGAGTTGGATTGCCGAGTCTTACTTCTGGAGTGTCGAACTGGTCTTCTTCTTGGTCGAAACTCCCCCCAACTTGTTCATCACTGTCCTCAGTGAGAGGGTAACTTCTTTCTGGTAATTGTCTGCCGCTTCGAAGTATTATTGCATTGGCTTCATCAGAATCTGGCAATGGCTGGATAGCTTTCCCGGGGCGTTGTCCTGGGTCTGTGGTGTAGGAATAATCAACTTTGTGTTCGACGGTGGCCATCTTGGAGGTTAGAATAGCAATTTGAGATGTGAGATTGCTTATGGTGCTTTCCATTTGTGTTTGTATTTCAGATAACCTTGTGGATGTGCCTGTTTCTGCCTTGGCCTGTCCTTGTAATAGTTGATGCAGCATTTGTTCCATAGGAGGTGTTGGATTTGGGTATTGAAACTGTGGAGCAAAATATGAGTTAAATCTATTGTATGAGCCAATGTGATCCTGAACGTAGCTAACCTCTTCATGTTGAACCTTAGCAGTGTTGTGATTCTGAAACTGATCGTTTTCATGAACCATGTTAACTGTTTTGTGTTGAGCTTGAAGAAGCATATTCAGTTTCTCATTGATGGATGTCATCTCATTGCGGTTCTGTTCAGCATGTATGAAGCTCTCCTTAGGTGGTGTATCTGGTTCCTTAGTATAGGTGCCAACAGATTGTGCAAGATTCTCGACTAAACTCCAACCATCATTGACATCTTTGGTGAGGAAGTTACCATTACTTGCTGTGTCGAGCAACATTCTGATATTCGGAAGTACTCCTCTGTAAAGAGTGCTAAGGAGTGACTCAGTACTGAAACCATGGTGAGGACATTGAATTGTATAACCCTTGAATCTTTCCCAGGCTTCAGAAAATGACTCCCCATGCTGTTGAACAAAGCTTGCTATCTCATTACGCAATCTAGCCGTCCTTGAGTGATTATAGAACTTATCCAAAAAAACTCTTTTGCAAGCATCCCACGAGGTAATAGATCCAGGAGTTAGTGTTTTCTCCCATATCTTTGCTTTATCACCAAGTGAAAATGGGAATAACCTGAGCTTCAGATTGTCTTCACTCACCCCGCTTATTTTTGTGAGGCTGCAGAGCCTGTCGAAATCATCTAAATGGTCAAGTGGGTCCCCATTTGGCAAACCATAGAACTTACTACTCTGGACCATGCATATCAAGCTGCTCTTGATCTCAAAACTGACCACATCTTGTGGAACAATTCCTTGTCTGCTAGTGTGTGTGCTTGGTGCATCACTGGATCCTATGTACCTTGGTTGTCGAGGTTCAGCTGGTTCTCCATTCTGTACCTCTTGATTGTCTCTATTTACCCTCTCTGGTTGAGTCGTTCTGTTCTGCGTTCTCTGATTCTGTGGATCCCTTGGTAACTGACCGATCATGGCTTGGTAACTGGTTGATCACTGGACTCGGGATGATGAACTCGGTTTGGGAGACCGAGCTAGGGTGATAGAGCTTAGAAAGTGCTTAACTCGAGGTCACAAACCGAGTTGGAGTGACCGAGTGGGACTTGAATCAAACTCGAGTTGGAGTCCGAGTGGTACCTGTCACAGATTGAATCCAGAAAATTAGTAACAAAGTAGAAATAAATAGAACTTGATCTCAGAAGATCGCAACCCTAAATGAAACAATTAGATCCCGACTGGCAACGGCGCCAAATTGATAACCGGGTTTTTACACCTAAAGCTACCTATTGCCCAAATTGTAGTACAAAGGGCTATCGAATCCAATCGGGACTATTGTAAGCAATCAGGATGTAGCAAATCTATCTAATTCAAGCCAAATAGAAAGGTTGGAAGTAACAGGATGAAACAACTAAAGCAAGAACAGTAACAGTAACAGAAACTAGAAACAGAGATTCATAACAAAAGAAACTAAAAACAGAGTAAGCTAAGAACAGGAAAACAGAGTATCAAAAAGTAGAAAACTATCAGGATTAGAAAAGGTCCTAAGGATGAGCTCTAGATCTGGTATTCATCATGGTGATTCCTAGTGACTTTATAAACAACTTCATAGAAGGGATCCCTCGACTATAAGCATCAAAGAGTGACAGATCCACTTCCCAGTTACATCTGTCACCAGATTCTCTAAACTTCCTAATCTTGGAATCCACACCTATGCCCCATTGACTGTCACTAACACTCAGATAGGATTCCAATGAAACATAAAGAGAATAAGCATTAAGAACACAACTTATAAATATCAAACTACAACTTGCTTTCCTATGATCCTAGATCAATCATTGGAAAGAAGCTCCAGATCTCTGGTATTAGCAGATCTGATGTTTCACAAGTGATGTGCAAGGAAACACCAAGATCAGATCCCAAGTGGGTGTACAGGGAATCAGCATTAGAAACAGCTAACCCAGAAGAGATCTTAAACTATTAGAACCCTAAATCTACTAGAATCACCATGAATCATAACCCAGATCTAACCCATCCTCAAGAACCCTAAATCACTACTCAGACTTCATCATCAAAATCACAAACCCAGAAAATGAAATAGTTTCCATAATCATAATCTAGAGATTGAGATGAAGAAGGAATAGAAGAAATAAACTTAAAAGGATCAAAAGACCAAAAGTAATTGCAGATACAAAATCAGATAGATCTAGAGAGGTTTCTGAGAACAAAAGGAAATAAAAACTTAGATTCTGCGGCTGCTGACCTAATTAGAGTATAAATACTCTAGGTCAAAAGCCTTAGTACAAAAAGACAAAATAAACTAAAGTCCTTAGGTCGGCTGCCTTGAGCTCGGGTCTTCTTGGTCGAGTGGTGTTGATCGAGTGCATGCTACTTCAGGCTTTGAATCCTAAGCTCGGTTGACTAAACTCGGTCTAGTGCTCGAGTGGTTGTGGCCGAGTGGTCGTGGCCGAGTGGTCGTGGCCGAGTGGTCGTGGCCGAGTGGTGACTCCTTTTTGCCTTCAGCTCGGTCAGACGGCCGAGTGCATGTGATCGAGTGGTGTTGATGGATGGCTTTGCACTCGGTCTAGCTCCAAGTCGAGTGGTGTTGATCGAGTGCATGCTGGTGTTGGTCCTTAGCTCGGTCATGAGGTCGAGTCTTCACACCGAGCTTGTGTCTCCACGTTCCTTGGTCTCCAGCAAACATCCAAAACACCTGAAAGATAGCTCCAATATGCAATGTGTATGCAAAACTAAAACAAAGCTATCATGAAACCTATATATGAGAGAAGTGGATGGATATTGAGTGAAACTGTGTATGAAACTATGCTAAAATGGATGGAAATGAGAGTTTAGAAGTGGTAAAATGCAGAGACATCATACTCCTAGTGAGCATGTTAGACAATTGCAACGACATTTGGATTGAATAACTTGTGAACACATCAAACTTTTCCTTAAAGCTTGTCTGAACTTTAGGATTCGCAACGACAGTTGGTCTCTTAGGTTTATGTCATAGATAGTTCTCGCAACGACAGTTGGTTAGCTATATATTAGTGATTTGAGTTTTAGAATGGTTTTTAATTAGATATTGACCAGTTGTTTTATCTGCTTTGACTGTTTTCCTAAGAAGTTCCCTAGACCTGACGCTTTTCTCCTATTGATTACATCTCTATTTACTTTTCTGCAATTCTCTTTTAAATACTTATTTACTGCTAGCTGAGTTTGAAACGAAACGGTCTATTGTGAAGCCATAGAGTCTTTGTGGATTCGATCCCTAAGTACTATCGTGATCTCTTAATTTGAGAGAGTAGCTCTAAGGGATAATTTGACAATATAATTATCCTCCCCTCTTTCACTATTTCCAACCTTGGCTTGAAATCAGGTACATGAACTGTGAAGTTAACATCACACTGAGTCTGGTTTGGTAATGTGATAATTGTAATCTGCTTGTCATTCGTTTTATCAGCCAGTTAGTCATCCGTAATGTTTCACTGGGAAAGTCAATTAACTGTGTAGTTTATTCTTGACATGTGTTGGTGGAGGTTGCATAAGCTTTTTGATTTTTGATTTTTGAGTATTGTAATTTAAATATAGATTTACCCGCTAGAATGGTGAAATATGGGGTTTTATGGATTTTCCAAATGATTAGGGAATTTTCAGAATTGTGGATTACAAAAGTATCTATCTTTACAAGTATGAACCATTTAGAATAAAATCTTTCTGAGGTTCTTCTTAACCTCAGGTCACTACGGCCTAAACTATAGAAATTGTGAAACTTTATGGTTTTAGGGAATTCATGTGACCATTGGTAGACTCTGAGTTGTTAAACAAAGTTGTTCGTGTTTGTTAAATCCAGTTTACGTATATGATACTCCTCACATTCGAGTTCTAGTTGGGAAAAGAATAAGAAAACGTTAAGATGAAAAGTCAATTGAAAAGAGTAAGATTGAAAACAGGTTAATACTACAAATAGTCAAATACACTTCATCTTTCTTCAGTTTTGGTGTGTTTATTTAATAAAATCTGAAATGTGTGTGTTTGTGTCTTAGAGCATCTCCAATGTATTACTCCATTTTTTACTTCAAAATAGAGTAACTCCAAAATGGAGTTGAATTCTACTCCAACCCTATTCCAAAATGGAGTTGAAAATGGAGTGATGAGTAAAAAAATGGAGTAATGAGTAAAGTTACTCCATATTTGGAGTAATCCTATTTTTTACTCCATTTTGGAGTTGAAAATGGAGTAGGGTTGAAGCAAAATTTACTCCAAAATGTAGTTTGGAGTGAAAAATGGAGTGGGGTTGGAGATGGTCTTAGCACTGTATGGTTTAGCAGGTGATATTTTGGGGCACTTACCTACCAGAGTTGACAAATTGAAAAAGAGGCATTTTCGCTAAGCTCTAGTTATATAATCTGTTATCTTTCATCTCTAGGTAATCAGCATTTTCCTTTCTTTTGTGCTTTCTATGAATTGTTTAGTTTGAATCCTCTCTTACGAATGTGTTTCATTTGCTCAGTTTAAACTTTAGACTGTGAACTTGATGAAGAAATTGCTGATTTTCATTGTTGGTTTGTTTCCAGATCGATGATTCTTAGTTATTTAGCTACTTGTAGCTGCTATATCTTTAAGCTCTTTATATCTATAAAGAGGTTTGTCTCTCACTGCTTTCACGGGCATTGCATAAGGTTGTATATCATATACTCTCAGGTCAGATATATTAATTTTCAGTAGTAGAAAACTGGTTCTGATACAAGATTGTATGCTTTTGGTGATACAGGCTTTTGGTTTAAGAACTCTGGGAGAATCTAATATGCTTGCTAATAGTCATAGAGAACTGGATTCAGATAGTGTTGATCACTTGGTGAGCACTTTCGCATCGGATCCAAGCTTGACATCTTGGCGTTCTCACTAAAACTAATGTAAGAAGTGGAAGTAGTTGGCTTGCTTCAAGAAATTTGTCTTTCTTATTTTAGTGTAAGATTTTGTATGATGTTAATAAAAAAATTTGTATGACTTTTTCGTCTTATATAATACTAGTGTTAATATGTTTTGAATTATTTATACATATTCAATAAATTAGTTTAAGTAAAACATAATTCAAACAGGGTTCATAACAATAGATCATATCAATTTAAATGTGCTATGTCATACTATATTACAGCAATATGAATAAGCTAAACGTAAGATATTATAACAGTTTAAATATGCTATGTTATCATATTACAGAAATCAAAATAAGCTATAACATAATATATTTTAGCGGTATAAATGAGCTATAACATAAATTATGACAATAATTTTCTTGAGCTATTAAAGCATATTTCACAGCATCTAACTAAAGCTATGATAGAAGAACCTATAATAACACCATAAAAATGCTATAGTAAGGGGTGACCCTATTATAACTGCGGCCGAAATAGCGTTTATGAAAACGCTATCATACCCCTATGATGACAGTATTCGTGTGCTATCAATTCTCTTATTTGTTGTAGTGAAAAAGCGACTATCTTTGTCTCTTGACCTTTTCCCTTAGCCAAATGAGTTCAGTGATTTTGCATAAACTTGATTCATGGTTACTGTTTAATGAATGTAAAAGGGAATGATTGATCTGAATGTATGTGTAGGTTAAAGCTAATGGTGGTAATGTTGTGAAGGGTATGGCTAACACTTTACAAGTAGAGCTCTTTGGCACTGCTTTGGTTTTGAATCCCCTTTTTAAAACCTCTTCTCCTGCTTGGTTCTTGTTTGCTTGAGGGCAAGCAAAGACTAAGTTTGGAGGAGTTGATTTCTATGTATTTTACCTCATTTAAGCATGCATTTCTCATCACTTAGGCATAGTTTCATCACTTGTTATACTGCATTCACTGTCCTTTTCACTCATATAGCATTCATATTAGGTTTTTCATTAGGTTTGCATACATATTGCATTCTGGAGTTGTTATCAGGGGAATGTGATGCTTTTGGAGACTTTCTGGAGCTTATGAGTGAATGGTGTGATAGCTCGGCCAAGTAGCTCGACCACGAACCCAAGTAGATGCTGACTTTGAAGGAAGATGATAGCTCGGTCAGAGAGCTCAATCATGAGCTCGAGTTCACACACTCGATATGAAGCCCGAGATTGAAGATTGCATGACTCGGTCAGCCCAAACATACCTCCAAAACGACTCAGTCAGTGAACTCGACCAGGTGACTGAGCTGTGCACCCGAACTGAGATCAAGACGCCGACTTTGAAGAAATGCCTAGCTCAGCCAATGCACTCGTCCAGCAGACCGAGCTCAAACCCACAGACATAGTCATATTAGCTTATTTTGTCTTTTTGTGAATTATAGTTTTGGCCAAGGGTATAAATACCCATGTTATGTCATTAACCTAGGGACGCCTCTTTTATTCTCTTAGTTCTCTAAAAAGTTCTTCAGCCCCCTTTGAAGCTTTTCAGATTTGTAATTAAGATATCTTTTGAATCCTTTGATCTTTTGCGCTTAATTTCTTCAGATTCCTTCTCATCTCTGTCTCTGGATTATGATTATGCATCTTATTTCATTTTCTGTGTTTGAGATTTCGATGATGGATTCTAAATATTGAATTAGGGTTCTTAGGGATGGGTTAGATCTATGTAGGATTCTTGGTTCCTTAAAATGCTTAGGCTCGTAATTGCATATATATCTTCTAGAGTAGGTGTTTGTAATGCTATTCCTTGCTAACCTCTTCGAATTAGATCTCAGGCATTTCTCACTCGAAAGGTGTTTGATGAAATGCCTGATCCTCTAATACCAGAGATCTATAGCTTTAGCCCAAGGATTGATCTTTAAGGGATCATAGGGTTTGAGTTATATTTTGACATTAATGATATGTTGCTTAAAGCTTGCCTATATTATGTTTCATTGATACCTTCTCTAAGTTTTTTTGTATCTTTGAATAAGTATTAAGATTAGGAAGTTCTATAGGCTTTTTGGTGTTTATCACGACGGTGGAGCCACCTTGCTTTGATGTTCATAGTCTAGACATCGCTTCTGTGAAGTTGTTTCTAAGCATTTAGGAAAAACCAAGATGAATTACAGATCCATGAATCCCATCTTTAGGACCTTTCTTCTCATTTTATTGTCTTTGTTATATTGCCTTCCTTATGTTCCATTTCTTCATTTAGATCCTGTTAGATTCACCAAATCATTTTCTGCTTGGCTTGAATTAGTAGCATATGCCGCATCCTATCTGATTACGTCCTCCCATTTGGATTGATACCTTTCTGCACTACAGTGACATGATAGTTGCATGATAGGCAATTGATCTATGTGAGACCAAAAAATCTTACTATCAACGCACCAGACGGAGTCTCGGAGTTTCTTCTTGGATTCTGTTGTGACCAGAGGTTTCTTTTGGGTTGATTTAACGTCGAATCTCACAGCTTAGCATGTTAGTTCGAGTGGAACTTCTTGTAAGTGCTGAAATGGCTCTCTTGGCGCCGTCTCTCGGTGCCAGGTAAGGTGCTGTCTGGTATCTCCTTACTGGTTTGTGCTTCCTGCAATTCTCCTCGGCTAATAGCGTTTAAATATGGGTTTTCACGAGTTATTTGAAAACTTACCTTTCGGGTGCAAGCAAGTTGACCGTGGATATAGTAGGTTCTATATTCCTTGGTATCGGGCTTGATACTCGATATGTGAGTTGTATCCTCGATCAGCAAGGCTTGGACTGCCACATTAAACTTCTCTTTGAGCCTCATGAGTTTGGTCCCTGTGTTAGGTCCTTCTCTTACTACCGGTACCTATATGCAGCGGAACTAACTCAATTAACTCTAAGCATGCATGCACGTCCAACCATAACCTCATTGGAGTATCCACAAATTATATTCAATCCCACAGGCGATGCCTCCGACTCCTAGCCACGGAGGCTACAAAAGTTATACACCCCTGACCGTATCCTGAGTATCCCTTATTGACACGATCTTGGAGTAGGATATCTCTCCAGTCTCGACACAATGAAGTTGAGATGATAAGTAACTGGTTTCAGACCCAATTACCGAGCACATGGCGGTTTAATGGATTGAATGACGCCACAAGAGGTTGCGAAAGACCACTTGATAAGTCTAAGAGAAATAAAAGATAGAAGGATAAGAGATAAAGAGGGCCACACCTAAAATGATGTAAACGGGTCTGGTTGGATCGAACTAGTGCGATGGCAAAGATGAACATATGAGCCATGAGCCTCACTAAAAACCAAAGGAGGGGAAAAAAGAGTGCAAGTGGATCATATGGCCATGCACTAGCTTTCTCAAGCTTGTATATTGACCAAGGTGGCCTTAACAAAACATCCAAGGTGGCTTTGTCGGATGTGACAATACAAGGATGCTTTGATAGCTCTTCTTAGTCCTGAAAAGTTTCTTGATTCCAAAAGCTCCTTTCCAAGCTCCTTTAGCTCCAAGCTTTCCTTTTGCTCCATGTGACATCCAAGCTCCTAGGACCAAGTCCTTAGTGCTTCCTAGGATCGTACCACTTATCCTCATGGTTTTACCGCATCGTCATGCAGCGCCCGATTGTTGCGACTGACTTCGAGCATGGGATAATCACCATGATACGATCCTGGAGGAGGACCTCGCCTAAATCTCTCACCGTGAAGTTAAGAAGACAAAGAACTAGTTTCTAGACCCGATTAACGAGAACCTAGAGGTTTAATGGATTGAATAACGCCACAAGAGGTTACATGATACGATCCTGAAGGAGGACATTGCCCCAATCTCAACACCGTAAAATTAAGAAGATGAAGAACTGGTTCCTGGCCCAATTACTGAGCATCTGGATATTTAACGGAATAAATGATGCCACAACAGGATGCAGAACATCCACTTGATGAGTCTAAGAGTTCCTATATTCGAATCACACAAAAAAAGGAGATAATGATCTATGCTTTTAAAAAAGTTTTTGATTGATAAGAAGATATATAAGGAATACAGAGTTCTCAGATCAGAATATAAAGAGAAGAGAAGGAGAGAATAAGAAGATGAAGAGGAGGAGCGGAGGGGAGTTAATGAGGAGGTGGTTTCGAGGCATGCCTCAAAAACCACACAGAGATCATGCAAACATAACTCAAACTTTGAATTCAAAATAAGAAAATAAAGATAAGACATGGGTCGTGCCATATGGTCTCGTAACGGGCCGGAGGTGTGCTCGGACTAATGCCATGGCATAGATGCACCTATTGATCACAAACCTCATTAAAAACGTATCTCGGAAAATTTGTTGGGAAAAACCAGAGACGAAGGAAAAAATGTGTGAGTGAGCCATATGGGCATGCACTAGTCTTCTCGGACGTGTACCATGACCAGGGTGAACGTGATACAACTTGAGTCCAAGTGACTCTCTTGAGCCAATTCTTCTCGTAGTAAGACTCAGATGACTTGACAATTATTCTTGGTTCGGAGACGTTTTTTGACTCCATAAGCTCCTTTCCAAGATTCTCTAGCTCCAAGCTTGCTTTTGGTTCCATGTGACATCCAAGCTCCTAGGTCCAAGTCCTTGGAGCCTCCTAGGATTGTATCAGGCCCTCCCTGTTGAAAAGAATTTGTCCTCAAATCCGCTTATCTTGCCAAAAACAATGTCAAGTTAAATTCATAAAAAGATAGAAACATGGAGAAGGTGTATCAAAAATTAACTGAATAAGAAAGCTTCAAGAGAGGCTCACTCGGTGGTATAAGTTTCCTTGTTTTGGATCATCACCTATGTCCTGCAATAGCTTAAGTTCACTCGGTGGCACGGGCGGAGGGTTGGAATCACAAGAAATTTATTCAAAGAGGTAAATGAATTAGAATCAAAATGTTCATCCTCTTTTCTTATTCCAGCCATAGCAAAGTAGTTAGGTATCTTACTTTGCTCTTGCTTACCCTTGGGACGGATTTGATCATGATATACTTCATGTGGTGGTAATGGTACTAGCGTAGTCTTTCTTCCTTAGAACTCAAAAGTGTGTCAACTGGTGAAGCCATCATCTACCACTCTACGGTCAGATTGCCACTGTCTTCCAAGCAATATATGTCCAGCTTCCATACGCAAAATATCACACAGAATCTCGTCTTCATACTTGCCAATGATGATAGGTACTTCCACTTGGTGTTTCACTTTTATTTCTCCATTTTTGTTCAGCCATTGAAGATCATAAGGGTTCGGATACTTCTTTCCTCTAGTCCCAGCTTGTTTACCATTGTCTCACTCGCCACATTAGTACAACTCCTACCATCAATAATAAGGCTGCACACCTTTCCTTTTACATTGCATCACGTGTGAAACAAGTTAGCTCATTGTTCTTGCTCTTCGGTCATGGACTGAATGCTCAAGGTTCTCACTGATACTAAAAATTTTCTCTTAGCTGGTAGCTCGACATTCTCATCATATTGCTTCTTAGATTCCAACTGCTCATCCTTGGATTCATACTCTCCATTTTCCTTTAGAACCATGATCCACTTGTTGGTGCATTCACTAACATAATGCCCCATTCAGTGAAACTTGTAGCACTTGATTCCACTAGTCCTAACCTCTGCCTTGACTAGTAACATACGGTTTGGTTTCAGGTTTTGAAGTAGTCAACTGCTTGCTATCTCATTGTAGTCTCGATTTTTCATCTCTCGGATAGCTTCCTCTTGTATAACCACTACTTCCATCTCCATAATGTGTTCGTATAGAACCTCTCCTCTTGAGTTGCTGCTCTATAAGAATAGCTTGATATAGAATTTCATGTAAGTCGACATGAGGCTACATCTCAAACATGTCTTGTATGTCACACTGCAAACCTCCTACAAACCTCAACATAGTTGCTTCACAATCTTCTTGTACATCAGCCCGTATCAAAAAGGTTTCCAGCTCTTGATAGTAATCCTCCACAAACTTACTTCCTAGTACAAGTCTTCTATGTCAATTATGCAACTCACGATAGTAGTAACTCTGCACAAACCTCTTCCGCATGATATTCTTCATCTCGGTCCAAGTTGAAACCAGATACTCTTGGTTTCTTCTCCGTGTAGTCACAAGTTGATCCCACCAACTCAAAGCATAGTCAAAGAACTAAGTAGAGGCAACCTTCACACAATTTACCTCAGTATACTGTTGACACTCAAACACCATTTCAATCTTCTTTGCCCACTCTAAGTAAGTGTTTGGATCATTTTTCCCTTGAAATGATGGTATACAAATCTTAAGTCCTCCAAGGCTGTCTTGTGGTTGGATTCTCTCATCCCTAACATTCTTGTGTCTCCTATGACTGCTACGAGAAGAGCCACTATAGTAATTATGCTGATCTCTGACATCTCGAATCATCTCTGGAATAACTTGATCTCGCAAAGAATTGAATTTCTCATCCATTATCCGCGCCATCGTCGCTGTGAGGTCTTCAATGAGGAGTTTGTTGTTGTTGTTGCTTGATTCACTTTGATCGGACATCTTTTCCTGCAAAATGACACAACAAGTAACCAGTAAAGAGTCCTTCTGAAAATCAAATCGGTCCTAACGCATAAGAACACAAAAAATACTGATGATATACCAAACTATCCGATGAACCCTAATCGCTACTGTGGAAGTTGATCGGTCACGAAAGATTATCAAAACACATCAGAAATTTCTGAAACAAATTTGACCAAATAGTAGACTACTCCTAGGTTAATATTTAATTAAGATTCAAAGAAAATCGTACAAAAATCACTTAACTTCTCGATGTGGCTCTGATACCACTTGATACGATCCTGGAGGAGGACATCTCCCAAATCTCAACACAGTGAAGTTTAGAATATGAAGATCTAATTCCAGACCAAATTACTGAGCACCTGGAGATTTAATGGATCGAATGACGCCACAAGAGGATGCAGAAAGTCAACTTGATGAGTCTAAGAGTTCCTATATTCGAATAACACGAAAAAGGAGACAATGATCAATGCTTTTAGAAAGGTTTTTGATTGATAAAAATAGATAATGAATACAGAGTTCTCAGATTAGAATATAAAGAGAAGAGAAGGAGAGAAGAAGAAGACAAAGAGGAGGAGCGGAGGGGAGTTAATGAGAAGGTGGTTTCAAGATATGCCTCAGAAACCATACATAGAACATAAAAACATAACTCAAAGTTTGAATTCAAAATAAAAAAATAAAATAGATAGAAAATAAAGATAAGATAGGGGTCGCGCCATATGATCTCGTAACGGGCCGGAGGTGTGGTTGGACTAATGTCATGGAATAGATGCACCTATAGATCACAAACCTCATTAAAAATCGCTCTCGGAAAACCACTTGGGAAAAACTAGAGACGAGGGAAAAAGAGTGTGAGTGAGCCATAAGGCCATTCACTAGTCTTCTCGGACATGTACCATGACCAAGGCGTGATACAACTTGATTCCAAGTGACCCTCTTCAGCCAATACTTGTCATAGTAAGACTCGGATGACTTGATAATTAATCTTGGTTCGGAGACGTTTCTTGACTCCATAAGCTCCTTTCCAAGCTTCTTTAGCTCCAAGATTGCTCTTGGTTCCATGTGAGATCCAAGCTCCTAGCTCCAAGTCTTAGAGCCTCCTAGGATCGTATCATTGCGGAAAGACCACTTGATAAGTCTAAGAGTTCTAGATTCAAATCACTCAAAAGGAAACAATTATCTATACTTTGAAAAGTTTGAGAATAAAAAGATAGATAGATTACAATGAGAGTTGAGATCAGAATATAAAGAGAAGGAAAACAAAGAGATAAGAGGAGGGGTGTGTTCATGAGAGACAAACCTCGGAACACCAGGCGCATTAAACACCTCAAAACAAAGTTAAGACTAACAAGTTTGAATTCATAAGAAAAGATAGAAAAGATAGAAAAGCTAAGAGAGATGGGCCCAAAATGTCTTCTAACGGGCCAGAGATGGATCAGAACTAGGCAATGGCATAGATGAACCTATGGATCAAAAACCTCATTAAAAACCTTTCTCGGAAATCCACTTGGGAAAAACCGAAGAAAAAGGATAAAAAGTGTGAGGAGCCATATGGCCATGCCCTAGTCTTCTCGAGCGTGTACGTTGACCGATATGGGTTTGTGATGTGCAATAAGTTTTAACCTTTTAAATATAACTGCAAGTGCACCGTGCATTACAGTAGTACTTTAGGTATCGAATCCACAAAAAACAATAGGCACACGAAGAATTATCGTGATCTAGATTAAGCCAGGATGCATGAGAGTTTACTTGGAAACTCGAGTTTTCAAACATCCTAAGAACAGAAAAAACAAACAAGGGTTTTATGCATATGAATGCTAAGATAGATATAAGACGCACAGGGAACCGTCTTTGAGCTAGGGTTTAGTAATGCAAAGGCTTGACATAATTTCAATGTTTTCCCACCTTACTATGCAATATATCTAAACGAGGAATTACGCAGCAAGATATGTGCATGCATAGACGAATCAAACCCTAGTATTCTCACAAGTGTAAATATCAACGGAGACCGGATCCAATTGTCACTATCACGATCTGTCTTTTTGTTGACTAAACACTTGTTCATCGAAAATATGTCCACCCATTCACAGCAGGGTAACTAAGATGAATGGATTAAGGGCCTAACACAGCTGGGAGACTATCTTCTAAGCCTACTTAGCCCAGTAGGGTGACTATCTGTTAAGTATAACGAATAGTCTTCAATGAAGAACTATAACGATCTAATAAGAACCCTAGCATGAATAAACATAAAGACCCTTAAAAAGAAAAGATTAATAATATGAACATAAAAAAGAATTCTAATAAATAAAACTAGAAAAGAACTAAATGAATAAAAACATATACATAAGGTTTAAGACCTTCAACTTTAAGAACTAAGTTTTCCATCTCTAGATAGAGCTCTGAGGGTCTTAGGGATGAGGGGGTCGAGGTATGATATAGGCACAAAACCTTAGATGATCTGAAGATAGTGATGGGCCAAGAAGTTGGTGGTAACACGCTCTCTTCTTGACGAGTGATGGAGTGAAGTGGATCGAGATTGTGCTAGTTCAAATGGTGGTAATACGCTCTTTGAATCAGCAACGAAATGGAGTGAAGATCAAGAACAAGAGATGGATCGAAGTTCGCCACACAAAGTTGCGGAAATACTTTGTGATAAGAACACGAATCAATGCCTATGTGAATCTCACACAAAAACAGAGATCCCACTTGCTTTCTAAGGGCATCACACACAATAGAAAAGACATGCAAACAAGGTCGAAACTTCAAAGGTGAGAAAACTCTTGGTTTTTTCTTATTTCTTTCAAATGTAAGGGTGATTTTTACAATGATATGAGCTGAGCTTTTATAGGCTCGTGCATAGCTAATCTAAGACAATAAATGATTGAAGAAATCAACATAAATACAAATAAATCAAGCTTAATGATAAATCAATCAAATGTTTGATTGATATGGCTTTTAATGCTCGACTTGGGCCAAATGAGGAAAACGTGAAGGTGCTTTGTATCTGAACAAGTTGGGCATGAAGTAGTGACGTCTTGGAACATTCTGGACCATGTAAATGGACTCCTAACAGGCTGGATCGAAGAAATCAAAGAGATACATATATTGGACCAGATTTGACATAATTGGCTCCGGATAAGGAAAGTTGAGGTGTGAAGAGATCCACTTGATCAAACTTGATCAGATGCTTTCTGGTGCACTTTAATGACTTCTCAAGAGCATGTATCATAAATCTAAACTCTCATGGATGCCATACACGAATTCTCAAAGTGTCAAATATGGAAAGTCCATCTTTTGATCGGTTTACTGTCTTCCGGGTAAGATGCCGGTTTTTGAGTCGATTAGAATTCACTTGGGCGATATGTGAGCTGTTCTTGGATCCTTGATGAGTCACAGGTATGGACCAATTCAGGTCTTTGCTTAGTTCTTGGATGTCCGCATCAAGGCACCTCTATTTATATATGAGGAGGAAGCCCTAAATCTTGCAGAAATGGAAAGTCCGAAGTCGCCTACCGATCGGTTACACATGTTGTACCACTACAAGAAAGCAGCCGGAAAACCGACGGAATTTCCGACGGACCTACGTCCGTCGGAAAATTCCGACGGTAAAACGACGGATTTCCTACGAAATTGCATTTTTTTAAGTCGTCGGAAATCCGTCGGAAATCCGTCCGAAATTCCGACGGATTTCCGACGGTCAGATGTCCGTCGGAAATCCGTCGGATATCCGTCAGAAAATTCCGACGGATTTCCGACGGATAGAACCACCGCCATTTCCGACGGATTAGTCGGCGATCCGTCGGAAATCCGTCGGAAAATATGAACGTTAAAAGAGCCGTTGGTATCGCAGGTTACCGTTGTATGGTGCCGTTGCATTCTGACGGATTTCCGACGATTTCCGACGGATGCGAGTTTATAAATATGTTTCCACACTCTTCATTTCATTTCACTCCAATATCATCTCTCTCTCTATTTTCTTATATCTTGCAAAAGTAATAAATTTGTACAATGAACTACGGTTTGGCTTGATCCCGATATGGGTACGTAGGCAACTCTAATCGAGCGCAGCTATTTAACAAAAATAATTTATTCATTTTTAACAATATTCAAATACAAAATAAATGTTATAAAATAAATATGTATCAATTTAAAAACATGTTTTAAATCATATAATGTGAATGTTTTAACAATAATGTGAATGTAAATTTAAAAACATATTTTAAATCATATAATGTAAATTTAAAAACATATAATGTGAATGTTTTAAATCATATAATGTAAATCATATAATGTAAATCATATAATGTGAATGTTTTAAATCATATAATGTAAATCATATAATGTGAATGTTTTAAATCATATAATTTAAAAACATGTTTTAAATCATATAATGTTTAACAATAAATATTGACTTTTTTGGATTCAAATAAATATGTTGATTATAGGATTTATTTTGGATTTGAACATATATATATATATATATATATATATATATATCTTTTGATATTTAACCAATTACTAAACATGGCTCAATGGTTTAAACTGTATAAATTATCCTAGAGGGCTGCAGTTCGACGCTCAGGAGCTCCCAAATAAATAAACTTGTTTCCGACGGATTTCCGACGGAATTCGTGAGGATCCGTCGGAAATCCGTCGGAAATTCCGACGGATTTCCGACGGATTGAAGATACTTTCCCAATGCCGCGTGTTAATATGTGCTGCATGCCGACGGATTTCCCAATGCCGCGTGTTAATAGTTAGTGAATTCCGACGGATTTCCGACGGAATAGCCGTCGGAAATCCGTCGGAATACGCGAATAAATAAACCAGATCGTCTTCTTCGCCATTCACTCGAGAAAATCAAGAAATTTCAACAAAATTCTTCAAACCTCCGATTCTTCAAAGTTTTCCATCAAATCTTCTTCCAATGGCTGGGTCTCAAAGAAACATGTAAGTTTTTAATGTTTATTAAGAGTTTAATTTGTTAGATTTGTGGATTTAGGGTTTTGAAATTTAGATCTATGGAATTTGGTTATAGATTTGGTTGAGGTAATTTAGATTAGGAATTTAGATTATGATTTTGGGTTATTTGGTTATAAATTTGGATTTTCTATATTAGGTTTTGAAATTATGATTTTTAGATCTAAATTCCTAAATTTTTTGGTTTTTAATTTTTGGTTTTGGAATTGAAATTGAAATAGAAATTGATTTTACAAAATGATTTTTTGATTTAGGATTTTTTTTGATTTTGAAATTTTTGGATATAATTTATATATTGAAAATAATTAATATATTTATAATTGTGAACATATTTATAATTATTTGAGACAATTAATAATAAATATATTTCTTATGATTTTTTTTTAAAAACTGAATTTTAAATTTTTTAAATGATTTTCGTATTTTTTTTGTCTATTTTTAAAAAATTATTTTCAAATTATAAGTTATGAACAATGATTTATGAAATATATTTTATAAATTTATGTCTATTTTTAAAATTTTATAATGATTCTGTTTTGTTATAAATTTTTATGTAGGGATTATGGAGCATACGTCGAGTCTACGAGCGGACATCGTCGTCACCGTAGGAGTAGCGCTGCGAGGAGTTCTCCTACGCCGTCCACACATATTCCGGATACACAGATTCCGGAAACTCATTCACCGGCACCAACCGCAACTGCTCCGACGCAGATGAGTGTCGAGGACTTCATGGCTCTTCCGGGACGAGAAAGACTTCCACGTCTTCATCCAGATTGTCGAGGAAGAGACATTTGGTAAGTTTTTTTAATTATTTATTTATTTATTTATAAATGTACTTTTTTAAAACTAATTAGGGTTTTATTAATTAAATTGTTCTGTAGGTTTGACGATTCGCACACTGGGATCTCAAAGTCAATCAACCGAATGTGCCAAGGAATGCTTCAGATTCCATATCCAACATACAGCTCAATGCCGATCCAAGATAGGGATATGTGGTTTCGCCAATTTGCGGTAATGTATTTATTTTGTTTTTTCTATTAAAATTGAATTTAATTTTTTTAAATTATTCAAATTCATCTTATTTTTAATTTGCAGCAAGAATTCAGGTGGGACAGTCACTTAACCGCTTCGGTTAGACGCGAATTCGATAAAAAATGCGCACGGGCGTATTCATGGAAGATAAACGAGTGGAAAGAAAAGTGGAAGAAGAATGAAGTGCCTAGGGACTTGGTTTCGAACCCGGATCTATTTAACGGGTTCATCGCTTACTGGAGTGAAGAGGCTACCAAAGAATCCGCCGCAAAACATTCTGCATCCCGGAACAGCGATCGCAAAGGAAAGGGCAAAGCGACGCACAATCTAGGTGCGAAGAGCAAGGCGACGAAGGCAAAAGAACTAGTAAGTTTTTTTTAATCCCTTCAATTTTCATTCATACTAAAATGAATCATTAATTTTTTTTAAGTTTAAGATTCACAAATTTAACTCAATTACTTTATTTTGCATGCAGTTTCGGGAAGATGGTGTCGAACCATCTAATTTGAGATTGCTCCAAGCTGTCCACACCGGCAAGGATGGTGTAATCCACGATCAAGTCACTCTGGATATCGTCGAGAACGTCAATAGGATGCGTGAAGAGTTCCTCAATTCTCAACCAATCATTGAAGGAACTCCTCCCCTAACCGAAGTTCCTTTGGAGAAGGAAAACGAGTTCGTATTTGAGGTAAGTAAAATTTTTATTTTTATTCAAGTTTTAATTCATTTTCAATTTTTAGTCAACTTTTTTATTGCTTCCGCAGGCTATTCCGAGGTCTAAAGGCCGGTATTATGGTCTTCCCGATGATACTTCATCCTCCATTACGTCACGCTATTACGGAGGTTCTCACGGCCCACATTTAGAAGAAAAAGTGGAGGAACTCGAGACTACGGTGCAACGCCTCACAGAGGAAAACCAAGCGATGGCGGCTAGGATGGAAGCATTCATGGCTCAATACCCACCACCACCACCACCACCTTAGATCTTGTTTATGTTTTTTTAAATTATTTGTTAGAAACCACTTTATGTTTTATATTTTCTGTTGTTTTAATTTTTATTTCGAATAATTTAATATTAACGTTTTATGTTTTTTTCTATATTAAAAAACAATTAGAATATTATTATTTTTCAAGTATGTGAATTTTTAAATTATTATAAATATTAATTAAATACCGGTTCTTAAGTGACAATCGATATTTTGATTAATATATTCTAAACTTATCATTCAAACCAATATCAATATAACATAATACAAAAACAATTCAATTGAAACGGTTAAAAAAAAAGCCATGAAACCATAAACCGTCGGAATTCCGTCGGAAATTTCCGACGGATTTCCGACAGATTTGGGCAATCCGTCGGAAATCCGTCGGAAATTTCCGACGGATTTCCGACGGTTTGTGGTTTCATGGCTTTTTTGACAAATTTTACACAATAAACCTCAAACAACTAATTATATTATAAGATTATTAGATATAACACAATTTAAACTTAGTATTTAGGTTAAATTATTGTTTTCAAGATTTTGGGATGATTTACACTTAAGTTCTTCATAATGAACTATATAGTTTAACTTACATGTTTACTAGTTCCTAAGTATAAATCTTAATTTTGATAAATTCTTATACACGGAGGTGAATATTGTAAACTTATCATTGAAATCATTAATAAACCACACAACAAACACATTTCAATTGAAACGAATCAAAAAAAACTCACGAAACCACAAACTGTCGGAAATCCGTCGGAAATTTCCGACGGATTTCCGACGGGTTTACAGAAACACGTGTTCGTTTTTAAGGTTTGTCTGACAAAAGGAATAACATATATTTTTCTCAAGTTTGTCGGAAATCCGTCGGAAATACCGACGGATTTCCGACGGACAGTGAAATTTTCGCAAAATCAAACGTTTTCGTGTCCCGCGTTAGTTGAATTTTACGAAATAATTTCTAAAGTCCGTCGGAAATCCGTCGGTATTTCCGACGGATTTCCGACGGACAGTGAAATTTTGGCAAAATCAAACATTTTCGTGTCCCGCGTTAGTTGAATTTTACGAAATAATTTTAAAACTTCCGACGGATTTCCGACGGATATGCCGTCGGAAAATTCTGTTTATAAGCTTCGTCTTCTCCGCGAGCTCACACGAAAAATGAGAGGAAATTCTTCAAATTTCATAAATTTTAGGTTTTCAAAGTTAGATTTAGGTTTGGAATGTTAGATTTAGGTTTGGAATGTTAGATTTAGGTTTTTAATGTTAGTTTTAAGTTATAAATGTTAGTTTTAAGTTTGGAATGTTAGTTTTAAGTTTGGAATGTTAGTTTTAAGTTTTGTGATGTTAGATATGGGTTTTCAATCTTAGTTTTAGGTTTGGAATCTTATATTTAGATTTTGGAATGTTTGATTTAGGTTTTCAAAGTTAGATTTTAAGTTTGGTTAGTATATATATATATTGAATGAATTTTAAGAAATTTGTGAATTTAAGGTTTTTGAATGTTATAGATTTAGGTTTTGAATGTTAGTTTTAGGATAAAAATGTTATATTTTAGATTTTGCAATGTTAGATTTAAGGTTTTCAATGTTAGATTTAAGTTTGGAATTTTAGATTTAGGATAATAATGTTAGATTTAGGTTTTGTAATTAGATTTAGGTTTGAAATGTTTATTTTAGGTTTCTATAATGTTTAGTTTTAGGTTTGGAATGTTAGATTTAGATTTTGGTTTTTAATGTTAGTTTAAGGTTTGTAATGTTAGTTTTAGGTTTGGAATGTTAGATTTTGGTTTTTAATGTTAGTTTAAGGTTTGTAATGTTAGTTTTAGGATAAAATTATTAGATTTATATTTTGGAATGTTAGATTTAGGTTTTCAATTAACATAATTTAGGTTTGGAATTTTAGTTTTAGGTTAATAATGTTATATTAAGATTTTCGAATGTTAGATTTAAGTTTTGAATGTTAGATTTAAGTTTGGAATTTTAGATTTAGGATAATAATGTTAGATTTAGGTTTTGTAATTAGATTTAGGTTTGAAATGTTTATTTTAGGTTTCTATATATAATGTTTAGTTTTAGGTTTGGAATGTTAGATTTAGATTTTGGTTTTTAATGTTAGTTTAAGGTTTGTAATGTTAGTTTTAGGATAAAATTATTAGATTTATATTTTGGAATGTTAGATTTAGGTTTTCAATTAACATAATTTAGGTTTGGAATTTTAGTTTTAGGATAATAATGTTATATTAAGATTTTCGAATGTTAGATTTAAGTTTTGAATGTTAGATTTAAGTTTGGAATTTTAGATTTAGGATAATAATGTTAGATTTAGGTTTTGTAATTAGATTTAGGTTTGAAATGTTTATTTTAGGTTTCTATATATAATGTTTAGTTTTAGGTTTGGAATGTTAGATTTAGATTTTGGTTTTTAATGTTAGTTTAAGGTTTGAAATCTTATATTTAGATTTTCGATTGTTAGATTTAAACTTTGATTTGTATATTTATATAGGATATTTATAAATTTATTTTCTTTTTTGTTTTTCAATATTTGAGAATTAATTTTTTAATTTATGAATTTTTAATTACATAAAATATGAATTTTGTAATTGTTTTAAATTATTACTATTAATATTTATTTCATTTCTATATTTTTAAATATTTATTAAATTATTTTGGATTTTAAATAAATTTTTTTAATTAAAATTAGGAATATATAATTATTTATTAAATAATTTTTTTTTAATTATAATTTTGCAAATCCGTCGGAAATCCGTTGGAAATCCGTCGGAATATTTCCGACGGATTACCGACGGCTTATATTCCGACGTATTTCCGACGGACTGATGAAACGATTAAACCGACGGATTTCCGACGGTTTGACGGAACCAGAAAACCGACGGATTCCCGACGGCCTGCCGGAACACGTAAACCGACGGATTCCCGACGGCTCGCCGGAACCCGTAAACCGACGGATTTCCGACGGCTCGCCGGAACACGTAAACCGACGGATTTCCGACGGCGTGCCGGAACCGGAAAACCGACGGATTTTCGACAGATTTCTGATTCATATTATCCGTCGGAAATCCGTCGGAAATACCGACGGATTTCCGACAGATTTTCCATTTCCGACGAGATAGAAGCGACGGACGTATCCGTCGGAAATCCGTCGGTATTGGCCAATTCCGACGGATTCCCGACGGATTTGGCCGTCAGTTTCTCGCATGTTTTCTTGTAGTGTACCGATCGATTCTTCGAGTGCACCACAACTGACCGGTTGCAAGTGTGGACCGGTCGATTCTCAACCCTAATTTCCTACTGATCGGTTACCAGCTTACACCAATCGGTCCTTGGGTCTTGACTTCTCTTAATATATCTTTTAAGCTCCATTTCCTCTCTTATAAACCTCCTTTTGCTCCAGTGAGTCTTCAATCTTACTGAAGAGACCGACTTCGTCTTCTCAGCTACAAATGCTCCATATGCTCCATAATTGTCTAAAAAGTCCCCCAACACATGTAAACCTGTAAAAGACTCGATAAAGACTCGAAAGACACAGTTAAGACTCGATAAAACACTTATATCATGGCTTAAAACTGGTAAAATTCATGATATATCATGGAGTTACGAAACATGCCTCGTGAACTCACACTCGGACCATGAAGAAATTAAACACATAAAATTCAAATTCGAATGAGAAAATAAAGATAGAAATAAAATAGATAAGGGCAACGCCTAAAGGATGTAAACGGGCCTAAGTATGTATCGGACTAATGACATGGCAAAGATGAGCTCATGAACCACAAACCTCGTTAAAAACCTTGTCCCGAAAAACCCAATGGGAAAAACCAAAGACGAAGGAAAAGAGTGTGAGTGGGTCATGAGGCCACGCACTAGCCTTCTCGAAGTTATATCATGACTGGTGTGGACTTGATATAATCCCAAGGTTCGAGTGATCCTCTTCAGCCATTTCCAGTCGTAGCAAGACTCCATTATCATAGTGTAACTTCTTGAACCGTAACAATTTTTTACTCCTAAAGCTGCTTTCCTAACTCCTTTAGCTCCTTTCTCGGTCTACACTCCTTTTGCTATCGATGCTCCTAGCTTCAAGTCCTTAGAGCCGTCCATGCTCATATCAACCTCCACCAGTTGAAAAGGATTTTTCCTCAAATCCGCTTGACCTACCACAAACAACATTAAGTTAGAGGCATCAAAAGAGTAAACCAAAAATGACTTATCTCGGTAATGAAAAGAAAGGGAAAGAGTAGTGTCGGGAATTCTCAAGAGAGATTCAGCTTCACGGTGGCGTCCTTTGATAACTTTGTAGAGAACTCCCAGCATCTCCATAAGAAGAAATATTTTGAAAACGTTCAGCTCCTTTGTCATAACAACTCCAATTCCAGTCCTTGCAAAGAAATTTGGCGAGAGAACTTCCAGATCTGGTGGCTCCTGTTTTGTACCTGCATTTTTGTCAACAGCTTTGGCAAAGAGCAAGTGTGTTATCAAAGTCATGGAAGTTCCATAAATAAGCAAGCATATCTCAGGTTGATTCAAAACAGTATCCTTGTCGAGTTCTTCTTTTACTTGCATCTTAAGACAAGAGTTTAGTTCCAAATATCCTTTGAATAACCCAAAATTTTTCTCGATGATTTCTGGATATAATAAACTCATACTCACAGCCCTTAAATCATGAGAAACAAATTGAGATGAAGAGATACTTACCTGCATAAGGTCCTTGACATGTTCGGTGTTTGTAATTATCACGGTAAAATGAAATGATGTTGGATCTGGGGGCTCTTCTTTTCCCGTAGCTCTAGCACGAATCACTTCAGCATTAATCAGTGCTTCATTGTAGTGGTAGATATGACTAGGATGTAACTTTCTTAGTTCATCACCTATAGATACATCCTGCAAGAATTCATTGAGCTTACTCGGCGGCACCGGTACATGGTTAGTGTCACACAGAATTTTATCCAAAGAGATAACAAATTTAGGATCAAAGTAACCATCACCATTAACATTACCAACCATACCAAGGAGATTAGCTTTCTTAACTTGCTTTTGGTTTCCTTTAAGTTTGATTTTATCGAGATATACCTCATTAGGCGGTAATGGTGCAAGAGTAGTCTTTCTCCCTTTTATCTCAAATGAATGGTGATTGGTGAAGCCATCATAAATCAATATACTGTCTGCATTACTTCCTCTTCCTTGATAAGGCTTTGACTCCGAAATGGTACAATCTGCACCAAGAGAAAGCAAGTTAGGTCTCATTCGTTTTTGAGAGTCTAGATAGTTAGCTCGGCTTGTAAGTAATGGTGAAGCCTCAGGTTGTTTCTCATTAAGCTCAACAATGTCTTCAGCTCTAGGTAACTGAGCGTGGACCAGAACTGCTTCAGCTTGGGTGATTCCATCTAATGCACGTGTTGTTGCTTCTTTTGGCGTTTCTCAGTTTGGAGCTTATTGTAGTGATGCTGGTGATTCTTCCTGGTTTATGATGGCGATGGACTGAATGCTCAAGTCTCTAATCGTCACTAACAAATCCGCATTGGCTTGTAGCTCGTCATCCTTATCCTTTTGTTGCATAGAATCTGGTTGCTCATCTTTGGATCCATTATCTACATTATCCTTTAGATTCAGGATCCGCTTGTTAGTGCATTCACTAGCATAATGCCCCATTACTTGACACTTATAGCACTTGATTCCACTTTTCCTAGCATATGGCTTGCCTTTATCCACCTGCTTAGCAACATACGGTTTAGCTTCCAATCTTGTAGTAGTAGACAGCCTGCAATCTCCTTGTACTCTCGGTTTATCACCTCTCGGATAGCTTCCTCTTGAATAACTACTACCTCCAGCCGCATAAAGTGATCGTATAGAACCTCTTCTCTTGAGTTGTTTCTCTATAAGTATAGCCTGATGAAACATTTCCTGTAAGTCCACATGATGCTGCATCTTCAATCGATTTTGTATCTCAAGCTGCAATCCTCCAAGAAACCTCGACATAGTTGCTTCACGATCTTCTTGTACATCAGCTCTAATCAGTGCACTACAAGAAAACAGGGGAAAAAGTAACGGCAATTCCGACGGGTTTCATATCCGTCGGTAAAAAGCGTCGGAAATCCGTCGGAAACCCGTCGGAAAGTTGTAAAAGACTATCCGTCGGAAATCCGTCGGAATATTTCCGACGGATTAACTTCCGTCGGAAATATTCCGACGGATTTCTGACACATATCCGAGAAATGTAGTAATTAAGTAGACCGTCTGAAATCCGTCGGAGTTTGGAAAAATCCGTCGGACAAATTGTAACGGATTTCCGACGGAATACAATATATCCGTCGGAAATCCGTCGGTAAATAAATACGTTAGAAAGTAGCCGTTTGAATGTGATAGTGGGCCGACTTATCCGACGGAATTCCGACGGTGTTTTAGTAGTCCGTGGGAAATCCGTCGGAAAATTGGAACGTTAAGATATAGCCGTTCATAGCCGTTTTGATTTTGTATATATATAGACGCGTTTGTGACGGATTTCCGACGGCGATGTCTTTATATATATGTTTCCAGCCTCCCACATTCATTCACAACACATTTGTGAAGTAAAAAATAGAAAAGAGATGTCTTATTATGGGAATTTTCGATCGTGGATGGACGAACCAATGAAAGATCCGGAGTCCAACTTATTAAGAGACGAATATGCACAAGGAATTTGCGAGTTTATGGCTTTGGCGGGAAGTCAAGATCGTGCGATAAAAAGTGGTAAATTTAAATGTCCATGTTTACTTTGCCGAAATTCACATAATGTTAAGATTGAGATGGTTTGGGGTCACTTGTATTGCAATGGGTTTATGCCGGGTTACAAGATTTGGTATCTACACGGAGAAACAAATTATGATTACGGTAGTACTAGTGAATCATATGTTGCGGATAGCCTAGGAGAACCTAGAACGGAAGTACATGTAGGTGGAAGTACTGTTCAGATGGTAAATGATGTGTTTAGAGAAAATATAGAGTCGAGAGAAGAAAATGGAGATGGGGTTGAAGAACCAAATATAGACGCGCGTAGGTTTTTTGATATGTTAGATTCTGCAAAGAAGCCACTATACAGTGGTTGTAGAGAAGGTATTTCGCCTTTATCAACTGCTAGTAGATTGATGACCATCAAGACGGACTACAATTTGGCGGAGGAATGTGTTGATGCGATTACAGAATTTGTGAAAGATATTTTGCCAGAAGACAATCTTTCTCCAGCATCTTACTATGAGATACAGAAACTTGTAGGTGGTCTTGGTTTGCCTTATCAGATTATAGATGTGTGCATCGATAATTGTATGATTTACTGGAGAGAAGATGAAAACCGGCTAAGTTGTCGATTTTGTCGTAAACCACGATTTCAAAAAAGTAGCGGGAGGGTTCCAATTCCGTATAAAAGGATGTGGTATTTACCATTAACAGATAGGTTGAAGAGGTTATATAAATCTGAGCGCACGGCAGAGTCAATGAGATGGCATGCAGAGCATCGTCAAGAAGGAGAGATTACGCATCCTTCAGATGCAGAAGCGTGGAAACATTTTCAATCTATGTATCCAGATTTTGCGTTTGAGCGAAGGAATGTCTACCTTGGTTTATGTACAGATGGATTCAACCCATTTGGAAAGCATGGACGGCAATATTCATTGTGGCCTGTAATCGTTACACCATACAATTTGCCTCCATCTTTGTGCATGCGTAGAGAATTTTTGTACCTCTCCATTCTTGTTCCCGGACCAGAGCATCCAAAGAGGTCACTAGATGTATTCCTGCAGCCATTGATATATGAGTTGCAAATATTATGGAATCATGGTGTCGAAGCGTTTGATGTATCGTGCCAGCAAAATTTTAACATGCGTGCGGTTCTTATGTGGACCATTAGTGATTTTCCAGCATACGGTATGTTATCTGGATGGACTACCCATGGAAGGTTATCATGTCCGTATTGCCAAGACAACACGGATGCATTCCAGTTGAGGAACGGAAGAAAGACGTGTTGGTTTGACTGTCATAGAAGATTTCTACCGAGTGCTCATCCGTATCGTCGGTCGAGGACATTGTTTACGAAAGGCAAGCAAGTGTTTGATGGTCCACCTCCTGAGATAGATGGTGATTCTATATTGGATCAATTTAGAGATTTTGGTGCTGAAAAGACAACTTATTGTGGGGGTAACGGGCATGCTCCTGTTGACGGCGTGGGTGAAATGCATAATTGGCACAAAAGAAGTATTTTTTGGGATTTGCCTTATTGGAAAGATCATTTGTTGAGGCACAACCTAGATGTTATGCACGTTGAGAAGAACTTCTTTGACAACATCATGAACACTGTTCTCAACGTCCAAGGGAAGACGAAAGACAATATGAAGTCTAGATTAGACTTGCCAGATATTTGTGCTAGGGATTTTCTTAAAGTTTTGCCTAATGGTAGATGTCCTTTTCCTGCGTACCGTTTGGAAGCCGCTAAGAAACAAGAGTTTTTTGATTGGATTCGGGAAGATGTAAAATTCACTGATGGATACGCATCTAATTTGCGCAATTGCATCGATAATGAGGATGGGAAGTTTATTGGAATGAAAAGTCATGATTGTCATGTAGTTATGCAGCGGCTTCTTCCATTTGCTTTTGCTCATCTTCTTCCCAAAGATGTCCACGAATCAATTGCAGGTATATATAGTTTGATTTATACGTTTAACCATTTACGATGTATATTTAAATATTTGTTTGTTTGATGTGTATTTGTAGGGGTTGGTGCTTTCTTCCGAGATTTATGCACGAGAACGCTTACAGTTGACGGTATTAAAAATTTACAAGATAATATACCGTTGATCCTTTGTAATCTAGAGAAGATATTCCCACCGTCTTTCTTTGATGTTATGGAACATCTTCCAATCCACCTCCCGAGAGAAGCTGCATTAGGAGGGCCTGTTCAGTACCGTTGGATGTATCCTTTTGAGCGTTACATGTTCCATCTTAAGAAAAAGGTTAAAAATTTAAGCAAATTTGAAGGATCTATCGTCGCACAGAGCCTCAATGAAGAAGCCTCGCACTTTGCTGAATATTACTTTCCATCAGAAATTCGTACGAAGAGTAGACGTCCAGGTCGCCATGATGATAGAGGTGAGAGAGCGATTTATCCTGTGTTTGTTCCTGAGTTGTTTGCACAAGTTGGCCGAGTAAGCGGAAAAGGAAAAAAAAGGAAACTATCACAACAGGAGCTGACGCACTTGCATATGTATATTCTCACAAATTGTGAGGATATTGTGGAGTATGAAAGGTAAACAATTTTGTTTAATGTCAGGTAAATATTCTTTTTAATTATTTAGAATAATTTTTATTAACATTAAGGGTATAAATATGAATTTGCAGCATTTATACGACGCTTGTACGCGACTTCTACCCGGATTACACAGAAGCCGAGTTTGACCGCCTAAAAGAATCAGAATTCTCGACTTGGTTGCGAATTTATGTAAGTGATTAAATATGTTTGAAAAAATGAGTATACTAAGTAAATATTGTGAGTATTTTAATTGTTTGTTACTAAAATTCTCAGGTTACTAAGGGTATAGAAAATGGTCACACATTTCCCACATGGCTAGTGGAGATTATTAACGGTCCCAAAACCGTTACAACTTCATACCCTCGTTATTGCACTAGGGGATATGCATTTAGAATTCACGAGGAGGGAAGAATGAGGCCAACTTCAGATTATGGGATATCGGCAAAATCTGGTGATTTAGTTTATTACGGTATATTAAATGAAATATTGGAAGTTCACTACGCGGGGATGTTAGACTTGAGGTGCATAGTGTTCAGGTGTGATTGGTATGATCCATTCATTGGGCGTAGTGTTACGATTGACCAATTTGGTGTGACATCAGTACACTCAACACGTAGACTACTTAAATATGATCCATTCATCCTTGCATCACAAGCAGACCAGGTATGGTTTAATTAAATTTAAGTGTTGTAGTTAACTTGTTAATATTCATAAATGTTAACATATTTATTTTTATTGTTTAGGTTTGCTACATTCGTTACCCTCGTGTTACTTATCGTGGAGACCCATGGATCACAGTGACACCAATTAACCCAAGAGGAAGAATACATGGAGTTCCATTACATGATGCTTTGCAGCCAACCAACAATGTTCAGATGGATCCTGTAGAGGTTTCATTTGATATCGACCTTGTAGTGGATTTCACGGTGTTTGGTGATGATCGAGTTCATTCAGACTCAGAGGAATCACATGGAGAATTTGATGACGATTCAGATACAATTCCTTCAGACGGAGCATCGTCCGATACAGATCGGAGTAGTTAATAATGCTTGTTTAAAATACTTATTCACATTTGTATGTTTTTGGAACAAATTAACATTTTTATAATATAATTAAATAAGTATTTCACTTTAAGAAAAAATAAGAACTAACATTAATTGGGTATTCTTGTTATCAAATTTTATTTTGATTGAGTTAAGTTACTAATATATTTGTTGAAATTAAATATATAAAATTAAATATATCCACAAAATATTAATTGAATTGTATCTAATTAATGATCAATAAAGTAACTTTGATTTGCTATAACATCTAATTAATTTAAAAACACAGATCTAAAAAACCGGGTCTCCAAACCACGAATCCGTCGCAAATCCGTCGGTATATACCGACGGATTTGCGACGGATTTGAGGTATAATAATTAATTAATTAAATCTACTCGAAACCACGAATCCGTCGGAAATCCCTCGGTATATACCGAGGGATTTCCGACGGATTTGAGTTTCGTATAATAATTAATTAACTAAATCTACTCGAAACAACTAATCCGTCGGAAATCCCTCAGTATAACCGACGGATTACCGACGGATGTGAGACGGGTTTGAGGTTTAAAGGTTTATTTTGTGGAGTTTCTTATACCAAATTCGTTGAAACATATAAGAAAACAATATATAGACATAATAGTGACAATAAATACTCAAAAAAAGTTAATTCAAAGTTTTAAAGTTTTCACATGACCAAGCTATAACACTTAACCATGAAAACACATATACCTAATGTACATTTATATAACCATAGTAACTAATTTTTTTTTTTTCACAAAATTGCATTGAAACAAGTTGCAAGTTACTAATCTATCATTTATATTAGTAGTATAACATAATCAGTTCATTTTCCAAGCCATAACGATTGTAAAAATTCATAAAAACCTCAAACCCGTCGGTTAGCCGTCGGTATATACAGACGGATTTCCGACGGCTGTTGGATACACGTGTCTTCATTTAAGGTTTGAAGAGACATGCAGCATTAGTGTGTCCGTCGGACATCCGTCGGTCTATACCGACGGATATCCGACGGTTTTGACCAATTTGGCCAAATTAAAGGGCGGGGTTAATTTATTTCGTTGCCGCGTTATCTAAATTTTCAAGGAACCGACGGATTTCCGACGGAATCTCGAAAATTAAAGCGCGAAGGTTCCCGAAACCGTGTTAATTTATTACGGAGCGACGGAATTCCGACGGCTTGTCCGTCGGTCTGTCCTTTTAATTACACCTTCTCCTTCTTCCTTTAGTCCGAGAGATTGAAAACAAAAAAAAAAACCTTACAGAGAAAAAAAAACTCGTCTCCTCTCTTCTTTCTCGGCCAAATGAGCAACAACAACAACAATCCTCCTAATTTGTAAGTTCTAATTCCTTTTATCTTGTTTAGTTAGTGTTAGATCTCCTAATTTGTTTGTTTTAGAATTAATATTTGAGGATTAGAGATTATAATGGTTAGGATTGTTAGATTTGTGCTTTTGGGGTTTTAGATTGGTTACAATTGTGATTTGGAATGGATTGTTAGGTTTGATAGATAGTTAGGATTGTAAGATTTGTGCATTTGAGATATTGTGAATTTTTTTTTTTTTGTTTTTTTTTTTTTCGTTTTTTCGTTTTTTTTTTGGTATTTGTAGGATTTTAATTATTTTCTGAAATTTGGATATGAAAGTTTTTGAATATTTACAAACCTTTTTGAAAATTTCTAATTGTTATTAATTTTTTGGTGTTTTGTAAATTTGTAACTAGTTGGATTTTCTTTTCTTTGTGATTTTTGGAATGATAGTTAATTTATATTTTTTTGGAATATATAAATTTTGTTAAATTGTTTTAAACTTTACCATTGTTTTCAAAATTTTGTAATTAGTCTTTTAAATTAAATTTATAATTTATAGAATTTTTTCAATTAAACACTTAATTTATAATTGTTTAAATTTTCCTGAATTTGTTAAATTATTTACAAACCTAATTGAAAATTTATAATTATTCTTACTTTTTTGTGTTTTTTAAATTATATATAATTTTAGGTTTATAAATTTGTAACTTGTTGCATTTTATTGTATGATTTTTGGAATTATACTTATATTAGAATTGTTTAAGGAATATCTTAATTTTGTTAAATTGTTTCAAACTTTACCATTGTTTTAAAATTTGTCTTTTAAATTTATAGAATTTTTTCGGTTAATAACTTAATATATATTGTTTTACTTTTTTCAGTGATTATGGATTATTTCACACCCAATATGGAGCATCTGGTTCACGTCGTCAGAGACAAAGGGCGAGTCAATCTCGTAACCGCTCTCCACATATTCCAGACTCCATTCCAGAGACCCAAGACACAACTTCTACGCCTTTGCCCACAAATATTTCCATCGAAGACTACGTTTCTCAACCAGGACGCGAAGGTTTGAGAGTACTTCATCCGAGTCTTTTGGATGGAGCTACATGGTAAGTTTTACTACCCTTATCAATATTTATTTTAATTTTCTAATCAAATCTTTTAAATATTTTTTGTTATGTAGGTTTCAATTTTCCAACAATGGGATATCGAAGGCGATCAACCGGATGCTCAACGGAATGATACAACACCCATATCCGACATACTCAAGCATGCCAATGGAGGATCGTGATTTATGGTTTCGCCAATTCGCGGTTAGTTTATGTTTTTTTTTTTATGTTTTTTTCCAATCAATTAAAAAATTTTATTTACCATTTACTTTATTTTTTGTAGCAAGAATTCACTTGGGATCCCCAAATCACGGCTACGGTTAGACGTGATTTTGACATCCGAGCTAATAAGCTCTACTCTAGGAAGATGAACGAGTGGAAGACTTTGTGGAACGAGGACAAAGTCCCAAAGGAGCTAGCTACAAACATGGTCCTATGGAACGGTTTCATTGATCATTGGACGAATGAGAAAACCAAGGCAGCCTCTCAAATCCACTCGGCCAATCGGAACAGCGACCGCAAAGGTAAAGGAAAAGCAACGCACAATTTGGGAGCAACGAGCAAGGCTACACGAGAACAACAACTTGTAAGTACTTTTTTTTTTCCATTCAATAAGATTATTATTAATTATTGTTGCTTTTATAGTTTTTGCGAGATGGTGTGCGTCCCTCGCATCTTCAGTTGCTAAAAGATACGCACACCAACAGAAAGATGGGTGAAGTACAAGATCCAGTTGCTCGGGAGGTCATCGAAACCGTGACGAAGCTTGGTGAAGATTTTCTCGGGTCACAACCAGTTGTTGAAGGAACTCCTCCTCTAACCGAAGTTCCCGTCGAGAAGTTGAACGAATTTGTTTATGAGGTTAGTAACATATATAGTTTCTTATAATTTACTTTCAAATTTTAATAATTTATTTATATTGTTTTTACATTTAATTTGTATTTTAGGCAACTCCAAAAAACAAAGGTCGCATTTTTGGTCTTCCAGAAGAATACTACTCTTCCCCGTCTACTGGCCATTCGCGGTTTTATGGAGATTCCGGCCTTAGGGAGGAGCTTGCGGAAAAGACAGCAGAGCTTGAAATTTTAAAGACAAAAGTCGCAACCTTTGAGGAGCAACAACAAATGAATCAAGAGCGTCTCCAAAGAGTTGAAGAACAAAACAGAGCAATGGAAGCAAAGATTAACGCACTATTTTCACAACAACCGCCTCCGCAATATTAGCTACTTTTATGTTTTAAATATTTTTTTTTTGGCAATTTATGTTAATTTAGGATTACTAACAATTAAATTTTTAATATTAATTATTTTAATTTTAATTTTCTCGTCTAATTAAATTTTATTAAATTTGCACAATTATTTAAAATTAAATATCAAAAATATTACAAAAACAATTACAATATCTGTCGGAAATTCGTCACAAATTCTCGAAATTAAATGTTGTCGGATATCCGTCGGAAACAAATATCCGTCGGAAATCCGTCAGCTATACCAGCTGTCGGAAGTCCGTCGGCCCGGTATTGTTGTCGGATTTCCGTCGGAATCATTGTAACGGATTTCCGACGGATTACATTTTCACTGGATCGACGGATTTCCGACGGAGCGAGATTGCCGACGGACTGTTCTGTCGGTAACTGTCGGTTATTTCGTCGTCGGACGTTGTCGGAAATCCGTCGGTAATTGTGACGGATTTCCGACGGATATTTTTTACCGACGCTCTATAACCGACGGCTAAAACCGTCGGTTTTCCCTCGGAATATAGGTGTTTCCGACGGATAAAAGACGGTTACGGCTGGCGGTTTTAAGTTGCTTTCTTGTAGTGGTGGTAACATCGTATTTTGGCCCATTTTTCCTATGTTTTTATTAGGTTTCTAAAGGAAAAAGCAAGTGATTATGGATACTTTGAAGGCATTTTCCACCATTTGAGCCTTCAGGAGTTATTTATGAGTTTTTGAGCAAAATGGACAAAAGAAGCTAAGCAAGTCACATTTTCGGACAGCTGCAAACCGCCAGAAGTATGACATCTTTTGAGGGACTTCCTGATACTCAATTTGGGAGTTCTTGGGGTCTATGGAAAGCCAGAAGTGTCAAGTTTCATCTCAAAGAAGAATCAGAGCAATCCCTTCAGCCGTTTGGAAGATACTCCTCGTTGAGTGAAGCCCCGTCGATATCAGTCACAAGGCGCCGTGACCGGTGCCACCCTTCTCGACGCGGCCGACCACACCTGGTCGTGACCGGTGCCATCCCTCTTGGCAAGACCAGCCACAAGCCCCCGTGACCGGTATTGATACCTCGACCTTGCTACTTTATGAAACTACGTAGTTTTTCCCCGAAAGCCCTAATCCGATTTCCTAAGCCTAAAACCCTATAAATACCCCTCCTAAACCTAACTTCCACGTGTGGAACCCTAAACATAACCTAGAGAACTGACTTCAAGCTTCCAGAGACAAGAGCCGCCTCCTCCAAGAGCCCCTCTCGTCGCCTCCAAGTCCTTGAAGCCAAGCCTCCTCTATTGAAGTTCCATCACCTCTCTTCTCCTTTATCTCTTTCTACATCTTATGTTTGCTTTGTTGGGAGACAAGTTATCTTCTGTGTCATTTATAGAGAAGTTTCCTTTGAACCCCTTTGATATATTTGAATCGTTTATAGTGTTTTCCATTATGATATCTATTGCGTTTCTTTGCATCATAAGCGAGTAGATCTCTTTGTTGGGTTTCATGGGGTGATTCAAAGGGAATTCATGGTTAGATTCGTTTAGGTTGTTAGGTCCGAACCTTAGTCATATATTAGGTATCTCTTGGGACATCTCTATCTTAATGCATGTTGCTTGAAATGATCACCAAGCACTGAACCTAGAGAATATGAGCGCTAACCGTGTAAACCTAGCTCTCGGACCTAGTGTTACTGAAGCTTCATGTCATGGCCTGCGATAGTTGAGTCATGGGGCTTTGTGAACTTATCAAACTCGTTATTAATGCTTTGAATCGTGCGTCGTTGATTGCGTGAGTTGAGTAACCGTGCGTCGTTTTGTTGTTCATTCGTGTTTGTAGTTGAGAACCTAGACTAAAGTCATTAGCATCCGCAAATTACCTTGCATCTTATCTGTTTAGACCAATGAAGACCCCTAGATAAACCCTAGACGCCCAACGCTTCCTCATATTACTTTACAACCGATTTATTTACTTTCTAGTTTCATTCATTTAGTTATTAGAAAATCCCAAACAAAACCCCTTTCATATCATTGTCTTAGCCAGAAACTCTTTCATTGCATTCATTCTGTGTTAGCTAGTACTCTTTGTGGGATCGATCCTTAAATACTACATACGTTTAACTGTGCACTTGCAGTAGTTGTGTGTTTCTTTTGAGGTAAGAGATTGAAGCATAAATCACACGCATCAAGCTTTTTGGCGCCGTTGCCGGGGAGTAACTAGCTGCCCATTGAATTTGATAAGATTTCTCGTCTAAGATACTTTGAATTTTTCACTTGAATCTTTCAATTTTATTTTACTTTTTACATTGTTTATTGATAACCTCTTTGTTCCTTTTTAGTTTTTGTCTTTGGATCTTTGCAGTGCATGACTAGGAGCCAAAACTCCGACACCGTGACTCCCATCCAAGACATTGATCGACTAGAACGTGAGCTTAGAAAGCTTCGGAGACAACAAACCATGGCCGAGCAAGGAAATCAAGTACGTGGTGCCCTTGACCTAGGACCATTCCAACGAGCCCCTGCCCTTGATGAACATGGACAACCGCTGCAAGACGAAGATGGTAACCCAGTCTACGAACCTGCCGAAGAAGATCACAAGCCACGCCCTAGTGAAGATAACCCCTTAAGCGTGGGAGACAACATCAATGTTCCTCCTCCTCAGCCTCCTCAAGTTGTCAACGCACCATAACCTGCTAATGGTGTTAGACAAGCTGCTTATGTGCCCCCTCTTAGGCGTGCCAACCAGAACCGTACGATAGCTGACTTTGATGTGTTGAACCAATATCCACATGATCGAGCTGCCATATGAGTGCCCAATCCACTGCGACGTGAGTATGAGATCAAACCTCAGATCATCACCTTGGTGAAGCAAAACCAGTTCCATGGTCTCTCACGGAACACCCTATGGAACACATCGATCTTTTCGAGGAGATCTGTCGTACAACCCGAGCTAATGGTGTACAAGACGATTACTTAAAGTGTAAGCTTTTCCCTTTCTCTCTTGCCGACAAGGCTCATAGATGGTTAAAGTCTTTACCAACAGGATCCATCACTAGTTGGGAAGGATGCAAATCAACCTTCCTCAACTACTTCTACACGAAGTCAAGGTCCAACTCTCTTCGGAACAAGCTTCAAGGCTTTCAACAAGGTCCGGTCGAGATTGTCCTCACCATGGCTTCAGTGGAGGTAACCTTCTTAGTACTTTCTATAGAGGCTTGCACCCTAAGTTTCAGCTTTCACTCGACACGGCCAGCAATGGAGATTTCACAACCAAAACTGTTCAAGAAGGACGAGCCCTCATTGAGAACCTCTCCGCAAGTAGTAGCAACTCTTCCACCGACTTTGATAGGACTAACCGTTCTAACGAGTCCGAGTCTAAACAACTCACCGAGCTTAAGAACCTGATGGGTTAACTTCTAAGGAACCAACATCAAGCCATGAATGCATGTGAAACCGTTGAAGACGAATGCATGGAGCCTTCCCAAGAGTTTGATGAATCATTTGGTCAGAAAGAAGAGGTCAACTATGTTGGAACTCATGGATACTACCAGAACCGAGGTTACGGTAACAACTTTAACAACAACTTTAGAAACACTTCTAACCTTTCTTACAGGAGCCAAAATGTGGAGAACCCCCAGAATCAAACTTATCCACCACAAGCCAAGCCTTTCCAAGCCAACAACTTTGGTGGGAATAGCAGTCTTCAGCCAAGAGCTCCTTTCAACAACAACAAGGTGCTACGGTCCAAGCACCTAGTTCTCAAACAAATAGACTTGAGGCCATGATTCAACAACTGCTTGCTTCACACCAAAAGGAGTCTAGAGACACTCAGGTGAAGATAGACAATGTCTATAGTGATCTTAATGGGAAGTTTGAAAGCCTCTCTTCCCATGTCAAGAAGCTAGACATTCAAGTCGCTCAAACCTCAAACGCCACCGGAAGAGAAACCGGACTACTTCCCGGGAAACCCAAGGAGAACCCAAAGGCGTATTGCAATGCTATCTCTACCAAACCCGTGCCAACTCTCACTAGCCGTGAAACCGGAGCATTGGTACCTCTCTTTGATTCCAACGAAGGCGAGCTCCACACAACTAGCATGATAAGAAAGCATGAGGAACAAACCTACACCCTACGGAGGCTACCAAAAGTAGAAGACCTAGGGCGTTTTGTTTGCTCCTGCTCCATAAAAGGCATCAAATTCTCTAACTCCCTTTGTGATTCTGGTGCTAATGTTAATGTTATGTCTAGGAATGTTGTAGAAAAGCTTGGGATACGAGATGTATCTCCCTCCAACCTAAGTTTGGTATTCGGAAAACCCAGATGGTCTAGTTCGTGACTTACAACTAGTAGTTGGAGACTGTATAGACCCCACGGATTTTCACTTCCTTGAGATGGATAAAAGAACCGAGAGACCTTTGATTTTGGGAAGACCGTTTCTTGCTACAGTTGGTGCCGCCATAGACCATAACAACAAGAGGACATTCTTTGCAAACATCAATAGGAAAACTTCCTATCGGACGTTTCCCATGGCTAACTGATATGAGCCTAGGAAGCATCAAGACAAAGGGACTTGGAAATGGTGAAGCACAAGGAGTGGTGTTCGAGCCAAGAGCAAAAGGAGCTAGGAAAGCAGCTTTAGGAGTCAAGAATTGTTACGGATCAAGAAGTTACACTACGTCCGGCAAAGACTCAAGAGGATCACTTGAGTATTAGTTCTTGTGTCAATTCCACACCAGTCAAGACACACACTCGAGATGGCTAGAGCATGGCCGTATGATCCACTTGCACTCTTTTCCTTCATCTCTTGTTTTTCCCAAGTGGTTTTCCGAGATAAGGTTTTTAACGAGGCTTGTGGCTCATGCGTCATCTATGCCACCTCTAGTCCGATCCGCACTTAGGCCCACTATCAAGATATTTTAGGCGTGGCACATATCCTCTTTATCTCTGATTTTAAATTCAAACTCTACATTTAAGTTTCTGCTTTGTTTCGAGTTGTTATTTACCGAGGCATGTCTCGTACACACGCTCTTCTCTCTCTCTTTTCTTCTCCTCTTCGTCTTCTCTCCTTTATATGTCTCTGAGACTCTATTGTTTTACTTATCTAATCTTTTTCTTTCACAAATCTTTACAAAGTTTTAGAACATTGTGTACTTGTTTTCGAGTGATTCGAATAATAGGAGACTCTTAGACTTATCAAGTGGTAATTCCGCAATCTCTTGTGGCGTCATTCGATCCATTAAACCTCCAGGTGCTCAGAAATTGGGTATGGAACCATTTCATCACGTTAGTTAGCTTCACGGTGTGAGATTGGGGCGAGATTCATCACCAGAATCATATCAAGTGGTATCAGAGCCACATCGAAAAGTTAAGTGATTTTCGTACAATTTTGTTCGAAGTTTATTTAAATATTGACTCGTGAAAAAATTGTGAAATCAATTGTATAGGAATCTAGGATGAGTCTAGTATTTGTTAAAATTAATTTGGGAATTTTTTGAGGTGTTTTGATAATTTTTTAGTGACCGATCGACTCCCACAGTCGCGATTAGGGTTCTTCGGAGAAAATAGGATACCAAGAGTCATTTTCGTATTTTTATGTGTTAGGGTCAATTCGATCTTTAAAATGACTCTTTACTGGTTACTTTTTGTTTTGATTTTCAGGCAGAGATGGCCGATCATGATGAGGAGACACTCAGCAACCTCAACAAGCAACTCGTTGAAGCGATTACAGCAAACATGGAGCAAGTAATGGATAACAACATGGCTGCACTTTGTCAAAGACTTCGTCAAGGACTTCAACAAGAGAAGAGCAGAGCACAAAAAATGAGGGAACAAGATCTTAATCCCAAGCCGCCAGACAATACAACGAGATCAACTTGGCGCAGCCCGCATAAAACCTCTTACGCTCCCAAATATGTGTTTTGTTTTGATTTTCAACCAACTAATGAGCTTCGACTTTGGAAATTTTCAGGAAAATAAAACTACTTAGAGTGGGAACAAAACATGGAGGATTGGTTCTACTATAATCACATTCTGAAAGAGAAGAGGTTAGCTTATGCCATTGGCCGACTCATTGGAGATACTTACAAATGGTTGTTGGATAAAGTTTATGAACGCTGGTATTACAACAAGCCGACTATCATGACCTGGAGAGATCTTAAGGAACTACTAAGGAATAACTATGCTCCACAAGAACCAAACAATGGACCAAACAGAGAAAGTAACAAGGTGCAATGACATGTTATCAAATTCAGAGCTCGTGAAGTGTCTTCCAGCCATTAAAGAGAGTGAAAATGTAATCAACACCATCATAAACAAGGAAGAACCACCAGCATCACTACAAGAAGCTCCAAGCCGAGAAACGCCTAAAAAAGCAACAACCCGTGCATTAGAAGGATTCATCCAAGCTGAAGCAGTTCTGGTCTACGATCAATTACCTAGAGCTGGAGACATTATTGAGCTTAATGAGAAACCACCAGAGGCTTCACCACCAATTACAACCCGAGGTAATTATCTAGACTATCAAAAACGAATGAGACCTAACTTGCTTTCTCTTGGTACAGATTGTACCATTTCAGTGTCAAAGCCTTATCAAGGAAGAGGAAGTGATGCAGACTGTAGGCTGATTCATGATGGCTTCACCAATCACCAATCGTTTGAGATAAAAGGGAGAATGACTAATCTGGCACCATTACCGTCTCATGAGGTATATCTTGATAAAAGCAAACTCAAAGAAAATCAAAAGCAAGGTAAGAAAGTTAATCTCTTTGGTATGGTAGGTAATGTTAACGGGAATGATTACTTTGATCCGAAATTTGTTATATCTTTGGATAAAATTCCTTGTGACACTAACCATGTACCGATGCCGCTGAGTAAGCTCAATGAATTCTTGCAGGATGTATCTATAAGTGATGAACTAAGAAAGCTACAGCCTAGTCATCTCTACCACTACAATGAAGCACTGATTAATGTTGAAGTGATTCGTGCTAGAGCTAAGGAAAAAAAGAGCCCCCGGATCCAACATCACTTCCATTTACTGTGATAAGTATCTCTTCATCACGATTTGTTTCTCATGATGTAAGGGCTGTGAGTATGAGTTTATTATATCCAGAAATCATTGGGAAAATTTTAGGGTTATTCAAAGGATATTTGGAACTAAACTCTTGTCTTAAGATGCAAGTAAAAGAAGAACTTGACAAGGATACTATTTTGAATCAACCTGATATATTCTTGCTTGTTAACGGTACTTACATGACTTTGATAATACACTTGCTCTTTGCCAAAGCTGTTGACAACAATGCAGATACCAAAAAGGAGCCACCGGATCTGGACGTTCTCTCACCAAATTTCTTTGCAAGCACTGGAATTGGAGTCGTTATGTCAAAAGAGCTGAACATTTTCAAGATATTTCTTCTTATGGAGATGCTGGGAGTTCTCCCCGATGTTCTCAAAGGACGCCACCATGAAGCTGAATCTCACTTGAGAATTTCCGACACTACTCTTTCCCTTTCTTTTCATTACCAAGATAAGTCATTGTTGTTTTACCCTTTTGATGCTTCTAACTTAATGTTGTTTGTGGCAGGTCAAGCGGATTTGAGGACAAATCCTTTTCAACAGGAGGGGCATGATATGATCCTTGGAAGCATCAAGACACAGGGACTTGGAAATGGGGATGCACAAGGAGTGGTGTTCGAGCCAAGAGCAAAAGGAGCTAGGAAAGCAGCTTTAGGAGTCAAGAATTGTTACGGATCAAGAAGTTACACTACGCTAATGGAGTCTTGCTACATCCGGCAAAAAAACAAGAGGATCACTCAAGTATTAGTGGTTGTGTCAAGGCCACACCGTTCAAGATACACACTCGAGATGGCTAGAGCATGGCCGTATGATCCACTTGCACTCTTTTCCTTCATCTCTAGTTTTTCCCAAGTGGTTTTCCGAGATAAGGTTTTTAACGAGTCTTGTGGCTCATGCGTCATCTATGCCACCTCTAGTCCGATCCACACTTAGGCCCACTATCAAGACATTTTAGGCGTGGCTCATATCCTCTTTATCTCTGATTTTAAATTCAAACTCTACATTTAAGTTTCTGCTTTGTTTCGAGTTGTTATTTACCGAGGCATGTCTCGTAAACACGCTCTTCTCTCTCTCTTTTCTTCTCCTCTTTGTCTTCTCTCCTTTATATGTCTCTGAGACTCTATTGTTTTACTTATCTAATTTTTTCTTTCAAAAAGCTTTACAAAGTTTTAGATCATTGTCTACTTGTTTTCGAGTGATTCGAATAATAGGAGACTCTTAGACTTATCAAGTGGTAATTCCGCAACCTCTTGTGGCGTCATTCGATCCATTAAACCTCCAGGTGCTCAGCAATTGGGTCTGGAACCATTTCATCACGTTATTTAGCTTCACGGTGCGAGATTGGGGCGAGATTCATCACCAGAATCATATCACTACCTCTCCTTGCCCAAGTTCATCCAGCATTGATCCTCTGGATCCCGAGGTCGGTAAGAACAAGGTAGGACCCCGAGGAACCCGAAGGAAGGGCAAGCGACTACATACCAAGCCGCCCGAGCAACCTTAAATCTCAAAGATCAAAATCATAGTTCCTCCCGAGCTAAGCAAGGAAAGCAAAGAACAAATCCAGGAGAGGATAAGGCACACCAAGAAAGTCCTCCTTACAGCTAAAGTTTTTGAAACTGCAGCAAAGGGATAACTTATCATTGAAGCGGGAGCCATCTACGAAGATGTTAAAGGAGCCAATGGTACGATGAGTTCTGGGGCTACTTCTTCTTCTCAAGCCTAAAAGGCACAACCGTCGAGCCAACGACGTTAAACAAGTGCGCTTAGTCGGAGGCAACCCACTTGATACGATTCTGGGTGGAGAATCGTGTCCCAATCTCTCACCGGGAAGCTAAGATGACAAGTTTAGACTCCAGGCTTGAGCAGCAAGCGGTTCTGGAGTTGAGGGAATGAGTGACGCCACGAGAGGTTGTGAAAGACCCCTTGATAAGTCAGTTTTGAACACTCTAATCACTAGGAATGTTCACAAGTAATCTAGATCGAATAACTCGAAAAAGATAATAAGGATCTATCAAGAAAAAGAGATTTTTGGATAAAAAGATAGATAGATAATTCATTAGGAGTTCAGAGACATATAAAGAAGGAAGGAGACGAAGAGGAGAAGAGAGGAGGAGCGGAGCATTAAAGTCTCGGCGAGTTCCAAGACATGCCTTGGGAACTCACCAAGGACCAACACACATAGACTCACACACGCATACATAATTCTCTCAGACATAAGTTTTAAAAATTCAAAATAACTAAAATAAATATAGATAGAAAGATAAGAGACGGGCCGCGCCAAATAAACTCGAGACGGCCGGACTAGGTCAGACCAATGCCAAGCAAAGAGAAACCTATGGACCACGAACCTCATTAAAAACCTTCCTTTGGAAAACCACTTGGGAAAAACCAAAGGCAAGGGAAAAAGAGTGTAAGTGAGCCATAGGGCTTGACACTAATCTTCCTGGACATGAACAATGACCAAGATGGCCGCGGTATCACTTGCGTCCGAGTGACCCCTTTGAACCAAAGCTTGACGTAGCAAGGCTCCAACAATATTATTCAGTTCCTTAATCCTAGAACGGGTCATAGAATCAACTAGCACTTCCATGGCCGAACAAGAACGCGTCCTAGCCCAAATGGCTCATCCGGCACTTACTTCTCGACCGGTTCCAGCGTTTCCTCGACCATCGACTTTCCATCCTGGTTGCTATCCATTCTCTCATCACCACTTGTAAGTTTTTCTTTTTTGTTTTTGTTTTAGCCTTATTTTACTTTTTTTTTGTTTCTGTTTTTGTCTTTGCATTTCAGGTTTTAAAAAATTAAGAAAAGAAACTAGAAAAGAAGAAAATCGAAAAGAACAAAAAGACGGAAAGGAGAGGATGTGAAGTTCGATTTTTGTGGCAAGCGCATCTATGCAGAAGGCGACGGATTGGCCGCAACAAGAAGCCAATGCTTAGAGTCCCCACCAAGCCGAGCCGAGCGTTCGGACCGGGTCACATTAGGCGTGACCGGTCGAGAAGAGAGTAGCAGCCCGATCACGAATCCGTACTTTTCCCGCGACCTGTCCGCGACCTGCCATGCCCCGAGCTGCGACCTGCCTGTGTCGCGTCCCAGGCACCAAGCCGTCTCACACCTCCTAACCTCCTAACCAACAGAGCAACAGGAAACGCCGAGGAAGAGGAGGAAGTGCAGCACGAGCCGTGTCAAGGACCAAGCGCACGAAGGACTTGCTTCGGTCACAACACCTCGTGACCGGTGCCCCAAGGAGGCCCGTTACGGGTCATGCCCCATAGTGACCCGTGCCCTCAGAAGACCCGCTACCGGTCACAACCCCTCGTGACCGGTAGAGCATCCGTTCACACCAAATCATGGCGACCCGATGCCAAACCTCTAGGATTCGTTTCTTCCTGAAGACTCAGACCGTTTGCAAAAATAACCGGCCCTTCCCGTTAGCCACACGACGGTAGCGTGTCCAGCAAGAAATCTCTTGTAAGGACTCTTTTCGAAAATTTCCAAAACCCAGTGCGTCCCACAGGTAAGTCCCTTCCAAATTAAAGCCTCCCTTTAAGTTATAAACACTTTTTAACTTTAAAATATGATTCTAAAGATTCAAAGGAGCTTTTATCATCTCTTTCACTCTCTTGAGAGATAAGAACTCCTAGAATCCAATTTTTCAAATTTGGGGCTTTATTAAATTGATTAGTGAATCATAATCACTATCATTAGGAGAATCCAAATCTCCATCTCTTTTCTACAAAAACCCAAGGTATGTGTCTCAATTTCTAATTTCCTTCTTGAGCTTAAAGTAAGGTATCTCTAATCTCTCTTGATTCATTAGCAATTGCTAGTTAAATTAGGTAGGGAATTTATAGATATGCCTCTAGGAATGTAACCCTTGGAGTTTTGATGGTTAGTAGTTAGTGGAATTTGATTTTGGCTATGCTAAAGTTTGGTAACTAATTTAGATTCTAAATTGATGATGCAAATTGCTAGGATTGGCTGTATTAGCGCTATTCGTTGTAGGAATGAGAAGTTGAATTGATTTTCGTCATGAATAGACTTTGAATTCTATTTTGATGTCTACACTTTGCGAAAATTATTGCGAACCCGGAAATTTAAATCCCTATTTTATTTCTCGATTCTAACTTTGGATTCATGTCTATTAACTCGGTGATTCCTTGTTGAGAACGAAAGTTCATATGAAAAGGATTACCGTTGGTTTTTCAACCGAATTGCTAACTTGTGTAAAATTTTGTTCTATGATAGGTGCTTTGCCAATGGACTCTCAATGCGTACACCGAGACACACTCCGCATTGGTTGTAATGATAAGGAGCAACGTACGAAGTGGATTCATGACAAGCCGAACACTAGGAACAAAGGAAAAGGAAAAGCGAGAGCAAGTATCTCGGATCAAGAATCACCAAACCACGAGAGACGGAACAAGGATGAGGTGGCCGATGAGTTCTTGCTCACGTCCCTAGTACCGTCCCCTTTGCGAGGCAAGCTCATACGCCACTCGCTCCGTTCACACCACGAGCACCGTAGGTCCCGATGAAGATTGTCTGTCAAGCATTGTGTGATGATGTTGATTACCGAGCACATCTTGATAAGTTCAAGCTCATGCCGAGCTTGCGAGTCGACTACACCGCATTGAATGCGCTTGAATTGAGCGATGATATCAAATGCCTCTTGGACGCTTTAGGACTCCGCACATTCATGGAGTCGGTGCACCAAGAGATTTATGAAGAGGAAATGCGCCAGCTCCTTGCCACAATCTCACTCGCCTATCCCAACTCGCATGCCCCGACGGCTATTGACGGAGTGCTTTACTTTACAATTCACGGTGATAGCTTCTCAATCTCCATTCCGCAGCTTTGCGAGGCGTTAGGTGTTGAATATCAAGACCCGATAGATTCTGGACCGGAGAGTTTTCATGATGTATGGGATGACATTGGACAATGATATTTCACTAGCGGTGGTACCAAGTCCTCCACCATCACACACCCGGCCATCCGATGCGCACACAAGCTCCTCGCCCATACCATCTTCTCAAGGACCGCTCAGAATTAAATCCTAGGAGAAGAGCTCCTTGTCTTGAAAGTGCCTTTGGTTGATTTCCCGAGAAGGATCAACTATGCCGCGCTTCTCGCTAGGCGATTAGTTAAGGTAAAACATGAAGCGGTGGCTTGCACCGATCCTAAGACAACCTCAAGTTCCAGAGGGATCATTATGACCATCCTCAAAGCCGTGGGAGTAGACCTTACGGACAGGCCTTTCACGTCCAAGGAGAACTATCTTGATTTAGAGCGGCTTGGCAAGATGCGGATTCTAGAAGGCGCAACGATCAACCCCGATCATTTCCTACGTATGATTATGCTTCCTTGCCCCACAGTTCTACGACTCAGAGATGGAGCCAAGCGATGGAACCCTCGAGACGATGAGTTCCTATCACTCCGCGTTGGCGACAACCTCCCGTTCACCGTGAGCCGATTTGTCAAGAAGAAGGCAATGGATTCCTTGGCCCTCTACCGAGCAAACCAAGCCGTCAGGCCTTCACTTGATGATGAGAGAGCCTTGCGCCAGGAACTTAAAAGGCAAGTAGCTTACCAAAAGGATCTCATCGAGCAACTTCAGAGACAAGCACGATACCGTGACTAGACACCCGCCGAGTTTAAAGATCTTCCTGAGAAGTCGAGGTTACTCGGTCCTATCTTTTTATTTTATTTATGCATTTTAATCTTTATTTTTATTTTTATTTTTCATTTTTATTCCACCTTTTCCGGTTTATTTCACACTGGGGACAGTGTGATTTATGTCTGGGGGGTTGTTTATCCTTTATTAACGTATTTTTCTTTCTTATTGAGTCATTTTAATGTCTTTTAATCGAGTCATGTTTTTATTGAGCCAAGACTTTGTTGGAAATAAGGACCCTAAGATATGATGATTCCGACCTTATTTATGTTTTGAGTTATTTCCTAAATGACAAATTTTGCAGGATTTACTAAGAGCAGACAATACCTAGAACCTCACCGCTGGAGCACTCCCAGAAGTTTCTTCTTATGGAGATTTTGTTGGAACGGACGTTAACTCCATTTTATTATAACCTTAATTTGACTTTAATTCTTTCTCATTAGAGGTATTAGATCAGGGAAACAAGCATCACATTCAGGACTTCTTACCCTCTTTTTACCACTCTCTGCTGATTCTGAATGGCCGCTCATTTTTAGCGATTCCCACCCTAAACCCCATAACCTCTTTTCAGACCTCTTGCACTTCTATTTTTATTTTCTCATTTGGAAGATATGCTCAGGAACGTTAGAGAGAAATTACCGACACAGTCCTCTAACCACTTGAGGAGCAAAATAATTATGAAGGAGAGATTGGCAACTTGGTCTCGAGTCTGTTCTACCTTGGGAATCAATTTAAAAGGTACATATTTCATGCTCATGAGGCTTATATGTATATAAGTACCGTTTCTCCTTTCTCAAAAAAAGAGAAAAGAAACGGATATAGTGTGCGTAAACCAGTGCATCCTTCGGAGCTCCGCGGAAACTTGTTTCCGCAAAAAGAGACGGATTAGGAGTAAGTGACCCAAGGGATAGATTGCGTAAATCCGTGCATCCTTTGGAGTTCATGAATCCAAAAACCGTTTGCAAAAAAAAAAAAACAAAAAAAAAACAAAAGGAAAGGAAATGGTTACGAATATGAAGTCTCATAGCACATGTTATCCCAAGGGAGACGTGGATCACTTTACAAAAGATATGGAGCCGTTACAGAGTACCCCACATAAACGTCTAAGTCTGGGGGAGTTAAAAGAAAAGAAGTAAAGGAGTGGTGTTTTACTAGAGCAAGTGGTTGGAGGTATGGATATCAACTGGTTCATACTCTCGGGCGATTCTGTGGCATATGTTGTTCTTCTCGAATAAACCAGTAAACCCCTAAACACTCTTACTCCACCACCTAAACACCATAAAGCCCTTTTTATACCCAGCGCCGTCTACCCTGAATGATGCTTTCTAATGAGAAAATTCACGCACCTCTTAATGAATGTAGGGAGTTAACTGACATGAATACAGAGTTCTTTTGTAGGTTTGAGATGGATGGACAAGAGTTGTGAATGTTGTGAGTCTATAGTGAGAATGTTCTGACGTGAGTCTCTGTATTTATGAGTCACAGGTTATTCCTTGGAGCATGGTCCCTGATCATGGGAGAGTTTCCGAGATTTTCAAAACCTCTCCACCGGCTTAGCTTGTTTGTGTGCTTGAGGACAAGCAAAGTCTAAGTCTGGGGGAGTTGATAACATCGTATTTTGGCCCATTTTCCTATGTTTTTATTAGGTTTCTAAAGGAGAAAGCAAGTGATTATGCATACTTTGAAGGCATTTCCCACCATTTGAGCCTCCAAGAGTTATTTATGAGTTTTTGAGCAAAATGGACAAAAGAAACTAAGCAAGTCACATTTTCGGGCAGCTAAAAAACCGCCAGAAGTATGACATCTTTTGAGCAACTTCCCGATACTCAATTTGGGAGTTCTTGGTGTCTATGGAAATTCAGAAGTGTCAAGTTTCATCTTAAAGAAGAATCAGAGCAATCCCTTCATGCGTTTGGAAGATACGCCTAATTGAGTGAAGCCCCATCGATATCGGTCACAAGGCGCCGTGACCGGTGCCACCCTTCTCGACGTGGCCGGCCACACCAGGTTGTGACCGGTGCCATCCCTCTTGGCACGACCGGCCACAAGCCCCCGTGACCGGTATTGATACCTCGACCTTGCTACTTTATGAAACTACGTAGTTTTTCCCCAAAAGCCCTAATCCGGTTTCCTAAGCCTAAAACCCTATAATTACCCTCTTAAACCTAACTTCCACGTGTGGAACCCTAAACATAACCTAGAGAAATGACTTCAAGCTTCCAGAGACAAGAGCCGCCTCCTCCAAGAGCCCCTCTCGTCGCCTCCAACTCCTTGAAGCCGAGCCTCCTCTATTGAAGTTCCATCACCTCTCTTCTCTTTTATCTCTTTCTACATCTTTTGTTTGCTTTGTTGGGAGACAAGTTATCTTCTATGACATCTATAGAGAAGTTTCCTTTGAACCCCTTTGATATATTTGAATCGTTTATGGTGTTTTTCATTATGACATCTATTGCTTTTCTTTGCATCAGGAGCGAGTAGATCTCTTTGTTGGGTTTCATTGGGTGATTCGAAGGGAATTCATGGTTAGATTTGTTTAGGTTGTTAGGTCCGAATCTTTGTCATATATTAGGTATCTCTTGGGACATCTCTATCTTAATGCATGTTGCTTGAAAATATCACCAAGCACTGAACCTAGAGAATAGGAGTGCTAACCGCGTAAACCTAACTCTCGGACCTAGTGTTATTGAAGCTTCGCGTCATGGCCTGCGATAGTTGAGTCATGGAGCTTTGTGAACTTATCAAACTCGTTATTAATGCTTTGAACTGTGCGTCGTTGCCTGTGTGAGTTGAGTAACGGAGTACGGGGATCTTAGACATTCATTCTATTATCCATGGGTTGTTTGTTCATTTGTGTTTGTAGTTGAGAACCTAGACTAAAGTCATTAGCATCCGCATATTACCTTGCATCTTATTTGTTTAGACCCATGAAGACCCCTAGATAACCCTAGACGCCCAACGCTTCCTCATATTACTTTACAACCGATTTATTTACGTTCTTGTTTCATTCATTTAGTTATTAGAAAATCTCACACAAAACCCCTTTCATATCATTGTCTTAGCCAGAAACTATTTCATTGCATTCATTCCGTGTTAGATAGTACTCTCTGTAGGATCAATCTTTAAATACTACATACGTTTAACTGTGCACTTGCAGTAGTCGTGTGTTTTTTTTTAGGTAAAAGATTGAAGCATAAATCACACGCATCAATCAGCAGCGTTTCCAAGTCCTGATAGTAATCCTCAACGGTCTTACTACCTTGTACAAGTATCCTTCTCTGATTATGCAACTCACGATAGTAGTAACTCGGCACAAAGCGTTTCCGCATGACAGCTTTCATCTCGGACCATGTTTCAACCGGATACTCTTGATTTCTTCTCCTAGACGTTACCAACTGATCCCACTAGCTCAAAGCATAATCACAGAACTCAGTAGCTGAAACTCTCACTTGATTCGCTTCAGTATAGTGTTAACACTCAAACACCATTTCGATTTTCTTCTCCCATTCCAAGTAAGCACTCGGATCATTCTTTCCTTTAAACAATGGTATACAAAGCTTGAATCCTCCAAGGCTGTGTTGATGCTGAATTCTCTCATCCTTATCATCTTTGTATCTTCTATGACTGCTACACGAAGATCCACTGTAGTATTCATCAGCCTCAATGTCTCTAGGTCTCCTCGGAAGGTCTCTCGGCATAGGTCTCGGCAAATCACCATGTTGCCTCACTTGATCTCTGTTTCTTTCACCATTTCTTACTGTATCCACTCTCTTTTGACCTCTTGATTCACGAATCATCACAGGAATAAGTTCGTCACAAAAGAAATTAAGTTTATCATTCATCAAACGCTCCATATTTGTCGTGATTGCTTTAATGAGGAGTTTGTTGTTTTTGCGGCTTGATTTGCTTTGACCCAACACCATTTTCTGCAAAGATACACAAAAAACAACCAGTAAAGAGTCCTTTTGAAGATCGAATTAGTCCTAATTCATAAGAACACGAAAATGACCCTTGGTATCCTAAACTTTCCGAAGAACCCTAATCGCGACTGTGGAAGTCGATTGGTCACTAAAAATATCAAAACACTTCAGAAAACTTGGAGTATGATGGATCAAATGTCACCACGAACAGCCGCGGAAAAGCTACTCGATGAGACGGGATGAACAATCTAATCACTAAAATTGCTCTAAGAGTTCCGGATTCGAATCACTCGAAAACAAAGAAAAATGATCTATTTTTAAAAGAGATTTTTGATAAAAAGATAGATAATAAATACAGAGTTCTCAGATCAGAATATAAAGAGAAGGGAGATGAAGAGAGAAGAGAAGAGCAATAAAGAGTGTGGAGTTACGAGACATGCCTCGTGAACTCACACTCAGACCATGCAGAAATTAAACACATAAAATTCAAATTCGATTTAGGAATAAACATAGAAAGAAAATAGATAAGGGCCACACCTAAAAGATGTAAACGGGCCTAAGTATGGATCAGACTAATGCCATGGCAAAGATGAGCTCTTGAACCACAAACCTCGTTAAAAACCTTGTCCCGGAAAATCCAATGGGAAAAACCAAAGACGAAAGAAGAGAGTGTGAGTGGGTCATGAGGCCACATACTAGCCTTCTCGAACTTATATCATGACAGGTGTGGACTTGATATAATCCCAAGGTTCGAGTGATCCTCTTGAGCCATTGCGAGTCATAGCAAGACTCCATTAGCATAGTGTAACTTCTTGAACCGTAACAATTCTTGACTCCTAAAGCTGCTTTCCTAACTCCTTTAGCTCCTTTCTCGGTCACCACTCCTTTTGCTATCGATGCTCCTAGCTTCAAGTCCTTAGAGCCGTCCATGCTCATATCACGATCGGTTACACAGGTTGTACTGATCGGTTCTTGGAGTGCGCCGCAACCGACCGGTTGCAAGTGTGCAATGGTCGATTCTCAACCCTTAAATCCTACCGAACGGTTGCCAGCTTACACCAATCGGTCCTTGGATCTTGACTTTTCTTCTTTTATTGTTTAAGCTTCATTTCTGCTCTTAGAAACCTCATTTTGCTCCAGTGAGTCTTCAATCTTATAATTATTGAAATGCATACCATTTTATCTTATCTTCCACCAAAAAGCATCAGGATAGATGGTAAAATGTCTCTGACAACCGGTAATAATATGACTTATCACATTCCCCCAGACTTGAATCCTTGCTTCTCCTCAAGTAATAAACAAGAGAATTCCAACGAGTAGAAAGGTTTAAAGGATGGAAGCTCACTTATTCCTTAGAATGAACTTGACTTTGGATCCCTCTTCTCCAGACTGCATCAAAAGTTAGGCACAGGTAGACCTACTGTGTGTACTAGACCATGAGAGTATCAATAGTCCATACTCTAAGTCAACAATCACAGAGAACAATTAGAGTCAATGAACTTAGCCTTTTAACATTCAATAAAACAGTGTGTGCACTCTCACAAAGGGAATATCGAACATCACAATGGTCTTGGTAAATAAGGTTGTTTAGATGGTGGTTCAAGTGTTTTGGCTATCCTAGCAGATCTAAGAATGTAAATCATTATGCAAAATCACAGTGAGACACAGACCAGTTGATGCATACATAGCCTTCCTTTCATTCGGACACACAATCATTTTGAACTTAACCTAGTCTATGATTTTCCTGGTAAATAAAAGCAAATAAACATGATTCCTTCTTTTTCTCAATTTTTTTTAATATATATATACTGAGTATACAGAGAAAAATCAGAGGAAGGAATCAGTTCATATACCAAGTAAAAATCAAATGATAAAGTGTAACACCCGTCTCAACCTCTCTCGAGACCGGCTTGTCAACAACATTAACTTCTTACTCAAGTAATAATAAAACCAGGGTTCAACTTTATTAATTAAAAATCCGTTCCACAAATAACCAATAAATAATACAAAAATGATTCTAAAAGTCGAATAAATAAACAAAATAATAAAGAAAATAAATGCGATAAAAATAGTGTTGATCCCAAAATAGTACTACACTGTCCTGCACATCCGACTACTTGACAAGATCACCTGAAAAGAAGAGAAAGGGGTGAGTAACAGGGGAGTTACTCAGCGAGGTATGGGGTGCAAGGCCACGCAAGTCGAACCCGGCTTACACCACAACCACGAGAGTCTAGCCCTAAACATGTAGCAAACACGGCACCTAAAGCACCCAAGAAAATGCAAACAATGGCCCTATGCGAGTTAAGTGATCGCCCACCCTCCGAAGAGGCTTCACAAATCTATGGGATAGTGTCCAATCACATCGCCCAGTGGACACTTTATAGTTCTTAAGGGCTACGGCTCGGCAGATAGACTTACCGTCCATACCCTCCTCCACACATGACTCCGGGTTATACCACAGTCCTCCCATTGTGTATCCTACCCAAGTCCCCTAATACAGTTATATATATCACCACACTAACACATTAACATGTGAATCAATCAATATGTGAGTTCATCTAAATTACCTACGTCCGATTTAACATGAAAGACCGACTCGATCAAAGAGACAATACACATCTAGGTACTAAACTAACAATGGGAGAGTTAAGGCGAAATAAGAGATGCGCGGTTAGCCCTCACTTTAGCCACAAAAGAAGGTTAATCACTCTCGGATGCTCGAACAAACTCTGAATCTGTAACCCGAACGAAAAAGGAATTATAAAAGATTGATAACCGAAAACCGCCTTAGACTGGTTATACCGGACCGAACCGAATGAACCGGACTGGACCAACCAAACCGGTCAAAGTCAACGGTCAAAGTCAAGGGTCAAAGTCAATGGTCAATGGTCAAACCAGTCAAACCAGGTCAACAAGTCAAACCAGTCAAACCGGTCAATGGTCAATGGTCAACTGAGTCAAACTGGTCAACCGAGTCAACTCACTGAGTCACCGGCAAAGCACCGAGTCACCGGCAAGAAAACGGCAGAGAAAGGAGGCGGTGACTTACCGGAAAAAATCACCGGCGGCAGCGAGTGGAGGTCGATGGTGGCGCGTGGGATTCATGCGCGGAACTTCCGGCGGCGCGTGAGGGCGCATGCGGCGGCGCGTGGATCTGACGATATGATTCTACATGTGGTCTCGGTTTTGCGAGATTCGAAGCGGTTTGGGAGATATACTGGTCTGAAGGTTCGGATCAAAAAAAAAAGGGAATTTGTGGTGGTTCCGACGGCGGCTCCGGCGAAAAGAGGTGGTGGCGGCAAGGAAATAAGGGTTTGCTTTTGAAGAAAAAATTCTGCAGAGCTTCGACGGCTTTTAGGTTCACAAAAATAAAAGGGTGGAGACTCCTTTAAATAGAGGAAAAGGGACCTATGGTTTCACTCAAGTGATTAGGCCTTGGTAGACCTACGAAATTTCTAACGGATTTGGTACACTTAGGCTCGGGATGTCACATAAAGGCTCATTAACATTCTATACATTCTTAGTATTTCACATATCTAATCCTAGTGAAAAGTTAGCTATGTAGGTCCATATACTCCATAGTTTTTGCACATGAATGCATATGATAATGATATATCAAGAATGCATGAGGTTCTTAAAAACGGTTAAGGTAAAGGTGTGGTACTAGACTAAAGATGAGTCTAGCCATTCAGAGTTAACAAAGAGTGGTGAAAAATATATAAACAAGAATTTGAAAGTGAAAAGGTAACTCTGAATGTGTGGTCCATAATATGATTACCAAGCACTTAAGTGAGATATTTAAAGTTCTAATTCAAAATTCCACTTGAGTCTGCCCCTGATTTTTCCTTCTTTCGATTCTGACACCTAACAAAACCAGAATAAGTCCTTAGAAAAGTCGTCCCAAGTAGTTCCTACAAAAGCTCATACTCATTCCTCGTTTTGACTCGATAAAAACTGAAAAATGACTCAAAAAGTTAGAATTAAAATGTTAGTAGTATAGAGATATCTCCCCAAGACTCAAATTTCACCGACCCGGTGAAAAGAACTAAGTCCGAAGAAAATAAACTGAGTGGGTTGCCTCCCATAAGCGGTTGTCTTAGGTCACTAGCTTGACTGAGATTTTTGGCACTAGTTGGAATGAGAATTTAAACTTGCTTCAGGACAAGCTCTCCAATCACTTTCTCAATCCTTGCCTTGCCTCCTTTCTTGACCTTCTTTGATGTCTTAAAGGAAGAATGAGTATCTCCATCCAGGACTTCCTTGATCTCATTCTTATCAGCAAGCTTCTTCCATTTTCATGACATCCAAGTTCTTCTCATCTTCTGTAGAGAGCCATGAGACATATGGAACATCTTCATTGGCGGGGATCGCGTTGTAGAAGACCTTCTTGTCGATATTGGAACAGGCGATCCTCTTGTTAGGCAAATCTACAACTCCAACTGTTGCGAGGAATAATCTTCAAAGCATCAAAGGCATACAAGAACCTTTGCTTATCTCCACAACATAAAAATCAGTGGGAATCCAGCAATTCCAGACTTTAACACCTATAAGCTTTGTGGAGATGTGATGGAAGCATCTGTGAGAGAACATGGGGTATCCTTTATAATCCCCGACTTCTTTGCAATCACAATAACATACTGATCGGTAACCACGACATACCGATCGGTCCAAATGATGCACGACTTTGATTGGTGGTACTCAAGCATCGATCAGTTGGAGTGTAGCCGAATCACTCGTTTGAATATTTCCCGGCTCGATTCCTATAGAACGCACATAGATGGAGTTTCCAGCTCTCCATCTCATCTATAATTCCTTGTAGCTTGCTCTCTTATGGCTCAAATTGCGGTCTTGGAGAAGCGTTAAATCAGCTTAAGCTCTTTCCTTGGATACTTCCAGCAAAGTTTCCTTGAGGCTTCTTATGATACACTTGATCATGGGGTTCTCTACATTTGTACTTTTGATCGGTATCATGTCACCCTCCATTGCCTTCATCCTCAGCAACATCCCCAAAGCACAATTATTTCTCTCTTGAACGTCTTCAAGAGATACTCGACCTTTTCCCTCAGCTTTTTAATCTAATCGGTTTCCACGAGAATTTGAACTATGTAAGCATCAAGTACTTTTGAAGCACTCCACTGGTCTTCATTATGTTGCACAGCTCTTTGAATTTCTCCACGTGATCCATTGGGTTTCCAAAGCTCTCCCATAAAAAATGTTCTGCTTCACCAATGACTCGAGGCTTGATAATCGTACCTCTGCGGGAGTGGTGGACGAATAGCGAACCTGTCAGAATAGAACCGATGGGTTTTATTTACCAAGGGTTCTAGGTCTCGCAGCTGCAAGTCATGGAAGTGGATTGTAACCGATCAGTTTTGGAGGTTTAGCGATCAGTTCAGAAGGGTGACAAATACCGATCAGTTTAGAAGGTGCACCTATCGGTCCCAAAGGTGGATTCATGATTCCTTGCGGCATTGCTGCTTTTGTTTCCCCATCTCTAACGGTGATAGCTCTGTGTTATCTAGACTTGGGAAAGTAGAAGATCCGTGGTTCCTCTTCTGGACTTTCCTTTTTGGGAATATTTCCTTTTTCGGCAACTTTCCTTTTGAGGAAACCTTCCTTGCGTGGATTCTTCCTTTCTTGAATCTCTTTCCTCAGGACTTTCTTTTCTGAACTCCGTACCTGTACTTTTTTCTGAATCTTCTCTGCCTCAGGTTTCTGAACTTGGATTTCTGAAATTAGGGTTTTAGGAAGTAGGTTTTTAGAAAATTAGGTCAAAAGCGCCGCTCAGCTTCAAACCTTGATATTTGCCGACGTTTACATCGGAATATAGAACTGCCAATGGCTCTGGAAATAGGCCTTCTGAGGCTTTCCATTGATAAGTGAGTGGGTCTCCTAACTCTTTATGGTTCATCGGAAAAATTCCTCTGAAGTTAGGCGACGGCGGAACTCGATCTGCATAAATCCGCTGCAGTAGAACTGTCATAACTTTCTGTACAGTGCTCTTAATCGAGATCTGCTTGCGGCTATGGTTAGATCATGATGTCATGCATCTCCCCCATAAAGTATAATATCAAAAGGATTCCGTTAAATACTCTGTTTCCTCTTTCTCCTAGAACTGGTCAGATCTGACTTCATGTTCTTCCTCTTGTTTTCTCTCTTTATCTGATGCTCTCTCTTCTTCTCATGCTCTATATTCTGTCTCTTCCTCTCACAATCTCTCTCTCGAGGTCCAGTACCGATTGGTTAACAGAGTGAACCGATCAAGAGGATTGGTTCCAATCGGTTACAGTATCAAAACCGATCGGTTTGCGGTTCCAGAATTCTCTGAAAATTTGCATGTTCTGCGTTTGGAACAGTTCCTTCATTATTCACCACTTTACAAAATATACATGTTAGATGTTAGAAAAATAATATACATATCGATTGGTAAAGTTAGTAATGTTAAAAATCAATCACAAAAAATAATATACATCTATATGCTTTATTAATTTACAGCTATATGCATAGTCACATGAAAAATTTAAAATTCCTAGACGAAATCTAGATCACGAATCCTAAAGCACACTAGTTGTTCCCCGATAGCGGCGCCAAAAACTTGATGTGAAATAATTTTTAACCTTATCAATATAACTGTAAGTGCACAGTGCATCACAATAGTAATTTAGATATCGAATCCACAGAGAACAAGAGGCACACGAAGAACTATAGTGATCTAGATTAAGCCAGGATGTATGAGAGTTTACTTGGAAACTCGAGTTTTCTAACATCCTAAGAACAGAAAATAAATAAATAAAAACAAGGGTTTTATGCATATTAATAATAAGATAGATATAAGACGCATAGGGAACCGTCTTTGAGCTAGGGTTTACTAATGCAAAGGCTTGACATCATTTCAATGTTTTCCCACCTTACTATGCAATATATCTAAACGAGGAATTATGCAGCAAGATATATGCATGCATAAACGAATCAAACCCTAGTATTCTCACAAGTGTAAATAGCAACGGAGATTGAATCTAATTGTCACTATCACGATATGTCTTATGCTGACTAAACATTTGTTCATCGAAAGGATGTCCACCCATTCATAGCAGGGTAACTATGATGAATGGATTAAGTGCTTAGCACAGCATGATAACTATCTGCTAAGCCTACTTAGCACAGTGAGGTAACTATCTGCTAAATATAATGAATAGTCTTCGATGAAGAACTATAATGATAATCTAATAAGAACCCTAACATGTATAAACATAAAATCCCTTAAAAAGAAAAGAATAATAATATGAATATAAAAAGAATTCTAATAAATAAAATTAGAAAAGAACTAAAATAATAAAAATATATACAAAAGGTTTGAGACTTTCAGCTTTAAAACTGAGTTTTCCATCTCTAGAGAGAGCTCTAAGGGTCTTAGGAATGAAGGGGTCGAGGCACCTCTATTTATATGTGAGGAGGAAGTCATAAATCTTGCAGAAATGGAAAGTCCGAAGTCGGCTACAGATCGGTTACACAGGTTGTACCGATCGGTTCTTGGAGTGCACCGCAACCGACCAGTTGCAAGTGTGCACCGATCGATTCTCAATCCTAATTGTCTACTGATCGGTTACAAGCGTACACCAATTGGTCATTGGGTCTTGACTTCTCTTAATATGTCGTTTAAGCTTCAATTCCATTCTTAGAAACCTTCTTTTGCTCGAGTGAGTTTTCAATCTTATAATTCTTGAAATGCATATCATTCTATCTTATCTTTCACCAAAAGGCATCATGATAGATGGTAAAATGTCTCTAAAAAGCAGTAATAATATGACTTATCAATCACACTCCTTGTAACCGGTCTCGACATGGCTTCACTCTTTAGACTTTATATTCCAAACAGTTGAATGAATTGCATTGATTCTTGTTCGAAGTGAATCTTGACTCTTCTATATTTCCATAGACACCAAGAACTCTAAATTTTCTAATTGGGAATGCCAAGATCCGACACCAACACAAGCTTTGGGAGTACAAGAGCACCTTGTCATATGGCCGTATATCTAAAAGTAATATGTAGTCGCAATCACAAAACACATGAAAGTAATAAAAACTTCCATTTTGGATATAGCTCAATGAATTTTAAAACATGAAACGTCTTTTTTCTTATCCAAGCCATTAAAATTAAATACAGAGAACCAGAAAACAAGTTAAGCATGTGAAAGGCTGAGACTAATATGAAGCATATTCACCAAATCAAGTGAAGTTGAAAACGGAGAGAGATAGGCATATAGGTAGAGGTTGGGTTAAAGATATGTACCACTTGTAGGCTATCCACTTTAATGAATCACTTTCGGCCAATAAATTGAGGAGTGGAGCATTGACTACTGTGCATCTGCTCTACCAAATTTATTTGTTGATTTGTTATACATTGTGGTCCATGTTTTATTAATTATGGATAGTTACTGTACACTTTGATGATTTATGTTTAAATGGAAGCAATATAAAACTTGCGGTCCGTTGATTGCAAAAGTACCGAAAAAAGGAAGTATTTTTGTCTTTTGTTTTCTTCTATTTGCTAAGTGTTCTCGCTTGTACCTCCTATACGAAAAAGGTAGTTCAACCGGTTGATCTTTGATAACTTTATCCTAAAAGTTTATTTGGATATATATTAAATTATGAATCCAAAGATTGAAAATTGGTTATGGTCCAAATATATTGTTATTAAAAATAAAATACAAACTAACTGTAACATGGAGGAAAGCTTAAATGGATTGGGCACCATGCTCTCAATACCGAAACATTAATACTATACAGTATGTTGTATATTATAGGGCTTCCTACTCATTTGCATTAATTATTTATAAGTATGAAGCGTAATTGAATATTGTGAGTGAGTCTGACAAAGTCTATATTTTTCAAAGTATGATGTGAATTCATTCAATATCATCACATGTTTGTTTTTCTAAAATCTTTGAAAAATAGAATTCTGGAAAAAAAATATTAGTCACTCACAAGTCACAACCACTACATATTGCTTTATTTTATATAAAGATAGTAGCCAAAAGCCGTGTTTTCTTTAGTTGTCTCCCATATGTGTGTCCTATATATATATATATTATATATATATATATATGAAGTAAAATAACATCAACATTTTTTGTATTCTTTTATTTTTTATTTTTTACATAAAAGAATAAAAGCTCCTTATACTTTTCGATTAATAATAGAGTGGGTTAGGTAAATGATAAATAATAAAAATTTAATTAGGTAGAAACAAATGCTAAAGTTGATATTAAGAAATAACAAAATAACACTAGCAACAAATTGGATGAAAAAAATTAAAAAGCTACTGTAGTTAAATGTTACGTTTTAAGAAATAGTTCTATTCGATATTTTCTTAATGGTTATGCTAATGTTTAATTTGGTAAACAATAATAAAAACCTCAAGATAATAAATCACATATTTATATGTCAAAAATAGAAATTTATTAAATAAGTTAGGTATATCTATAGAAAATCGCATAATACATGAGTAAATCATATGGTATGTAACACTTATAAACAAAAGTAAAACGGTGTAAAATTATCTTTCATAAATGAGTTGTTTACGTAAACAAAATCACATCTTATGGGAACAAACCATCTGCCTTGTAACAATTAAAAAGGATACAATCATCTAAAATTGTTAATTTTCACTGCTATTCGCTAGACTATAAATAGTTTTGTTATTCTCTTAAATAGCCGTTTTTAATTTGCCATAGAATCCATTATCCATATACTCTCATATAAAAATATTTATTTATTTTTATTTAGTAAAAGAGTCAAGAAAACATCTATAGTACTGTTACTGTTATTCCCATGGGTGTTATCCAAAGGACCATATGTATGTGTGCAACCATAAATTGGTTTAGTCTAAAAGATAACCCATAAATTGCGCGTACACACATTATATATACCCTCCAAATTGACAGAACATATATAACACACACACACACAAACATACAATGGATTGGTTCTCGTGGCTATCTAAAACCGACCTTGACCCGACTCTAAGCTACGAGTATGGACTCATCTTCGCCCAAAAGAAGCTCCGGAGTGAAGACATCGTTCTTTTCAACCACAACTTTCTCCGGCGACTTGGCATAACTGTAGCCAACCACCGTCTAGAGATTCTCAAACTCTCTAAGAAAGAAACACAAGCACAAAGCTGCCATCACAACCGTCCCGTCTCGACCAAACTCATCTCAGTCGTCATCAAAGCCACCAAAAGTATAAGCAATCGCTTAAACAAGTGGCTTTTTCTTGGAGGAACCGCCGTGGTTGAACCGTTGAAGGAGAAGCAGTCACCGCCACAAGCCTGCCGTGCCGGAGCGTGTGTGACTGGTAGGTCAAAATATATTTTTGGTTTTTCGGTAGGTCTGAATTCAATATATATTAATGCACCTAACAACGACTTACTGTAAACGAATTTGCTATATAGATAACTACAACAAAATGATGACAAAAACTAAAAGAAGAAGATAATTACAACAAAACTATATTTTGTTCTTACAAGAACAAAACTGCATTTATGAATGAAATAAGAAGTCTAAAATTTGTAGATTCATATAGGTGCATCGATTGAAACTAGTAAACTAATTTGTTTCTGATAATTATGTACCGGATAGTTACGGTTTATGGAAGATGTTGTATTAACTAAAAACATTTGTTCTATATATATATATAGAAAAAATGATGTATTAAGTTTACACTTTTTGCAATAGGGATTTGCTATATAGATAATTACAACAAAACTAATATTTTGTTCTGGTAGATGAAGAACAAAATTGCATTTACGAATGAAGCAAGAAGTCTAAATTATGTAGATTCATAGGTGTGTGTATAGTAAGGAGAATCTAGTAAAGTAAAAAAAAAAAAAAAAATTAAGTTATGTCCGGATGGCGGATAATTAAGGTTTATAGTTGAAGTGGTGTTAGTTAAAAATTTTGTTTTTTATATTGAGAAAATTAATTAGGTAACAACTTTTCAGGAAATAATAAAGTCAATGTTGAAAAAGCTGAGGTGCAAGTGGAGAGGTTACCTGTGATCAGAAAGAAGAGGATCGCAAAATCTGGACCGTTGGATCTAAAACACGGAATGCACGAAAAAATGACGTTTGCAGGCAACCGTAGCATGAACTTATCTGGACCGTTGGATCGAAGCGTCCAAGAAAGACTCATATTAGCTTATAGAAGCCCTGTTGTGTCAGGACAATTAGATGGAAACTTAAACGAACGGCTGAGATTATCAGGGCCGTTGAAGGGAAGACCACCGAGCCCAAAAGTGTATGTGGAGTACAATAAAAGAGACGAAGATGATGACACACGATGGGCCACTCTGTTTCACAACTTGAAGCCCACGTAGATCTCGAGTATTAATTGTTTTTGTTTCAATTTGGTAAAACCGATGTAGCTACAAGTGTGGGGATATACGATTTACCTCTGGTCTTAACTATTTAGTTTTAAATTTTATTACTTTTTTTTTTTGGGGGTCATCTGAAAATTCATTTGCACCATATCAACGTTTAGGAAAAGGAAATAGAAAGAAATATAGCTCATGATAAAAACAAAAAAAAAGAAACCAAAAGAACAAAAAAAACATAGATAAAATACACCAAATAGCTAGAGCATTGAGGCGGATGAACTAGAAATAGGATCGGATCTGAGCATAACGAAACGAAACATTTGTGTAGAGCTCTAACTTTTTTAGAGCTTCTATTTTTGTTATATATATACATCAATATTAATATATATTCTTAATAATAAAAAAAAAATTAAATGTATATTTTTTAAATAAAGAAGGAAAGTAAAATATATGAAACCAAACACTTTTTTATGTATATTTAAAATTATGTTATGTTCATTACATTTATAAAGAGCTTCTATTTTTTGTTTTGTTTAGAGCCCCAAATTCTCAAAACCGGTTTATTGGTATTGGGTTAGACGCAAAATTGGCCATGCCAAAGACCTTGATAAGTTAATGTAAACATATAGGAGTTTCACCATGCTTTTATGGTTTACCTCTCTTCGGTATCTTGATATGACAAATGAAAAATGGGCCTGAATTCTGAGATCTACTATTTTTATTTTTTGACCAAAAATAAATTAATGGGTCTTAGAAAAACCAAAGAAAATAATTGGATCGTTCTCCTCTGGAATGGAGGAAGCCAAGTGTCTGTGTGACTACACTATTCGCACAGCAAATCAACGCTAACAGTTACATTTATAATTGTTTTTTAGTGAGAAAATGAAATAAAGCAATATTAAAAAGTTGAAAGACAGATAATGGTAAACACGTAGGTACTTTTTGTAACCCAGTCAACTAAGTAACATGATTTTTCCTGTAAAATTATTATTTTCTATGGGTATGATTGGTAAGTTTTTAGCGTAATTCAGCAGAAATTTGTTTTTCTGGGCGACCAAAATTGGAGTAATTATTTTTTCTTATCAAAGGATTATTATTTTTTTCCAAATTAAAATTTTACTCCAAGTATAAGAGCACCCACCTTGGTCATCCTTTTGTGGGTGTCTTTAACTTTAAAATTAATTAAAAAAAAATAAAAATTGGGTGTCTTTAATTCATAAATAGTGAAGATAGTGTCTTTGGATAGTGTCTTTGGGAAGACATTTTGAATACTAAAAAAAATGGGTGTCTTTAATTTTTAATAATAATTAATTTTTAAGACATCCTTCCAAGTATCATGAATTATGATGGTCTAAGTGACCGGAAAAAATTGCCTACTTTTGTGGGTCCAAGAAAATTTCGAGTGCAATATAAGTTATATAACTCTTCTGTGAGTTATCAGTATGCGTTCTGAGATTTACATATAAATACTGGATGTTCGAAGTAGAAGCAGATCCACTTTATCTTTTTATTGCTTTCCTTTTATTTTTCGTAGTTTTAGAAGACGAAATATTTTACTCTTGGTAAGTGTTTTTCGAAACCTGTAATTATTATTTGTATATTTTATGCAATTATCTTTTATTTTTTTATCATGATTTCATATATATTTGAGTAATTTTTTTTTTTTTTTTTTGTTACTCAAATATTCATTAACTTAGCTAAACCGGTCGAACGGAGCGCATTACAAAAGATAATAGAGCTTGTTTAGCCAACCCATCGGCTTTTACATTTAGGGATCTAGGGATATGCTTAAACGAAATACTCTCAAAAATTGAGAGGTAAGAAACGATGTCTCTCAGAATTCCATAGATCTCAGTGATAGACTCCTTGGAGCGGATCGCTTTGATCAATTGTAGAGAATCTGATTCAAACACCAGGTTTGTGAGACCCAGCGAGAACGATGTTTCGATTGCTGCTCGCATGGCCAAAGCTTCGGCCACTAACGGCGAGTTTACAAATTGGGTAACACTGGAGTGATTTGAGATCACACCACCATCAGGCTTTGAAAAGGACCAGCCCAAGCCTGCAACTTTGTTCTCTTCTCGCCAGGATGCATCAGAGCGACAGGTAATAGATCCTTCATCCTGCTCCGATCTAGTACTTTTCTTTGGTTGTTTAGGCTTTTTGTTGTTTGATTGAGCAGAAGCCCACTCTTTACAATCGGTAATTGCTTTCACCAGAGTCTCTGTACTAGAGTAGCTTATCTTGTTGAAAATTAAGCTATTGCGAGCTTTCCAAAGGTTCCAGCAAATCCACGGGGCTAACTTGCCTCCTTCGATATCTGTAGGCGGCAAACACTTAACTGCTCCGACTCGGCTCCACGCCTCTTGGAAGCTTTGGAGAGGCTCTACTTCAATTGGATTCCATAGGGGAGCCTCCGACCAAACTTTCTTAGCAATCTCACAATGGAAGAGGAGGTGCATGACATATTCCATATTACCGCAAGTCCTGCAAAGTGGTTCAGTGTTGATTTGTCTAGCTGTAAGTCTTTCCCCCACAGGTAGGGCACCTTTAGCTGCTTTCCACAGAAACATTTTGAGCTTCGGAGCAGTGATGCTTGACCAGATCATCTTGTTCCATTGGAAGCTAGAGATTGGTGCTGGTGTTGAGGCTTTTTCTTCTCTGGCCGAGTGGTAACCAGAGCTTGTGGTGTATTTGCCCGAAGGATTATTAAGCCAGATGAGTTTATCAGGTCTGCCTTTCTTGCTCGGCTTGATACTTAGAATTATCTCCTCATAGCCAGGTAAAACTTCCTTGATTACTGTTCTGTTCCAATTTGTAGAATTGGAATGAAATAGGTCTTTCACTTTGAGTGATGAGTATTTTTCTTCCACAGGTCCCATAGGCCTTTCCTTTCTTGTGGTAGATAGCCAATGGTCGTTCCACACATTGACGATATGCCCATTACCTACTACCCAGCCGAGATGATTGGCCAGAAGATCTCTGCCTGCCATTATACTCCTCCAGCCATGGGAAGCCGAGCCAGAGGCTGTGCAGCTCAGAAAGTCTATTGTAGTACAATACTTGCCTCTCAAGGTTCTGGCAAGTAGGCACTCAGGTTCCTCCATTAATCTCCAGCTTATCTTTGCTAACATAGCATCATTGAAGCATTGTATATCTCTAAAGCCCAATCCTCCATCTCTCTTAGACTTTGTTAGGTTGTCCCAAGAAACCCATGCCATTTTCTTCTTTGTGTTATTTGCATCCCACCAAAATCGAGTCAAAGCTGATTGAATTCTTTTGCATAGTGACATAGGAAGCTTGAAGCAGGACATGGCATAGGAGGGCATTGCCGAGAGAACACTCTTAAGTAATACCATCTTGCCAGCAGATGACAGGAATTTAGAAGACCAATTTAGAGCTTTTTGCTTGATTCTGTCGACGATTGAGGTAAAGGGGTCCTTTTTCTTCTTCCCAAAATGTTCTGGCAATCCTAAATATTTGCCCACTCCTCCCTCCTGAGTTATGTTTAGCTCAGCTTTGACCTTAGCTTTTAGTTCCTGGGGAGCCTTTCTAGAGAAAATGATAGCTGATTTTTCTTTGTTGATACACTGGCCTGATGCCACCTCATACTCTTTAAGGATTAGCTTGAGTGCCTTAATACTTTTTGGATTCGTTCTGCAGAAAAACATAGTGTCATCTGCAAATAAGAGGTGGTTAATTCTTGGGCTTTTATTTGAAACTCTCAGCCCTTGTAGTTTGCCCTCTATCTTTGCTTTTTTGCATAACCCTGATAGAACTTCACTGCACATAATGAATAGGTATGGAGACAGGGGGTCACCCTGCCTAATACCTCTTTGGGGAAGCACCTTGCCTCTTGGAGACTCATTGACCAGGTAAGCATATGACACAGTTATAACGCACTCCATGATCCAATTTATCCAGATTTGGTGAAAACCAAATTTCTTTAGCACTAATCTGATAAATTCCCATTCTAGCCTGTCATAGGCCTTGCTCATATCAGTCTTAACTGCCATGGAGCAGTGTTTCCTTGCAGCAGATGACTTTAGGAAGTGAAGAACCTCGTGGGTGATCAGGACATTGTCAGAGATAGCCCTCTGAGGAACAAAGGCAGACTGATTCTCAGATATCAAGCTTGTGAGTACTGGTTTGAGCCTCTTCGTTAACATTTTAGCAATGAGCTTGTACAATACAGAACATAAGGCTATAGGTCTGTATTCAGTCACCTTCCTTGGTCCATGAACCTTTGGTATAAGCCTTACATATGTTTCATTGATGCTCTTTGGAAGTTTTCCTGACTGGAAGAAGCTTTTGATTTCTTGACAGATTGCTGGTCCAATTGTCATCCAGTTTGCCTGGAAGAATGAAGCAGAGAAACCATCCGGGCCTGGGGCTTTATCTGCACTAATGGAGAATAGTGCCTGCTTGATTTCGTCATTGGTTGGTTCCTGAATCAGATCCCGGTTTGTTTCCTCTGTGATCTTTGTGGGGATTGCATCATTGACTATTTTCTCCCTATTTCCAGGCTTTGATGTAAATAAGGTACTGTAATATTGGACTATGACTTTGGCAATATCTTCCTCTTTAAACTTTGCATTGCCAAACTCATCTTCCAAAACTGAGAACTTATTCCTTATTGCTCTACTTCTTGATGTAGCATGAAAATAGCATGAGTTCCTGTCCCCCAGACTTAACCAAAGCAGTCTGCTTCTTTGCTTCCAGAACTCCTCCTTCGCCATATAAGCTTGACTTAATTTGTTGTTTATTTCTTGTAAGAGGGTGTTATTGTTCAGAAGACTAACCATAGCCTCTTCTAGAGCTGATTTGTAATCCTCAATGAGTTCTTTGCTATTTCTGCTTTGTTCTTTACTCCACTCCACTATAGCCCATCGTACACGAGTGATTCTGGTGTCTACTGGGCTAGTCATGTCCGCATTCCAGGTTTTATCTATAAGCTTTTTAACTTCCTGGTTATCTTTCAGTCTTCTGTCAAACCTGAAGATGCCTCTTTTCCTCTTCTTTTCAGGTTCAAAGCAGGATAAGATTGGTTTATGATCCGAGGCTTCAAACCTGAGGTACTCACAACACGCATTGGGGAACATCTCAGCCCATGAGCTATTTGAGAGAGCTCTATCAAGTCTGCATCTGATCACTTGTTCACTTCTGATGCCTCTCCATGACAGGGGGTCTCCAGAATGCCTCAGGTCGTACAAATCTCCCTCGGATAGGAAGGATCTAAAGTCCGAGAAAGAACCTTCAGGTCTTGCAGGGCCTCCTGTCTTCTCTTCATTATTAATGATATCATTGAAATCCTCTGACAAGAACCAGGGTGAGTCTCTAATTGTTTCCACTTCTACTAGGTACTTCCACATACTCCTTCTTTTGATTATATCAGTATCCCCATAGATGAAAGTTGTGTAAAAACTTTTTTGTTTAAAGATCATCCTTGCATCGATGTAGTTATAGCATGAGCTTAGGATTTCAAGCTGGATTTCTTGTTTCCAGAATAGAGCCAGGCCTCCTCCAATGCCTTGAGGAGGGACTAGCAGATTATTTGCATAGCCCATGCTGTTGAACGTTTTGAGAACATAATCATCAGAGTTTTTAGACTCTGATAGGAATATTATATCTTGAGACACCACTCTATGTATCTCCTTTAAACGATGGACTGTCCTGGGATTCCCCAAACCCTGACAGTTCCAGCTCAGAATTTTTACGGAAGATGAGTGGATGGATCCCCCCGAAAATCAATCTTCTTTGCCCTTGTTGCTGGTATTAAGTTAATCTGAGGGGGGGCCGTTGCCACTTGTTGTAAAGCATTTGCTTTTCCTTTGCTTCTACTTGGTCCAGCTCCTTGAGATGAGGGAAGCTTGGCTATTGTTTTCTGAGCTGGTAGTTCTAAGTTAAGTTTCCTCCTAGGAGATGTACCAACTTGAATGGACTTCCTTTTTCTAGAGCTTGCTCCTGGTAGTATTGATGGGCTAACATGAGCACTTTTCTTTGTGGGAGGTCTTCCAGGTTTCCTTTTTGGGGGCTTAGCACTTGTGTTCCTATTTAACACCAGATTGCTGTCAGGTGGTCCCAGTCTTAAGGCTACCGGGATTCTTTCAGGTAAATCCAACTGTGTCTCCACTAAGTGGGATTCTTTACTACTTTGATTTGCCAAGGCCGCCTGGACCATTTTTGCTGCTGTTTCTTCCATTTGACCTGACTCTTCTGCCAGTCTTACTCGTTCTTTCCTGGCAGCACTCTCAGTAGGATCAGCAACGTTGGAATATTGTACTAAAACTTCCCTTAGCTCTCCCAGGGCCTCATTCATTGCATTGGAAGAAGGTTCAGTAACATGCATGTTTACCATATCCTCTCTCTCCACCTGAGATCTTATGGACTTTGAAGATTCAGCAGTGTTCTGGGTTACACACTGCCCCTTAATTAATGTATCTTTCTCTCTGGTTTTCTCTCTCCACACAGATTGTGAGGGATTTCTAGAGGATCTGAGGCTTTCATCTCTCCTTGAGCTGCTAGACTGATACGAGGTATGATCTCTAACTCCGCTTCTGTATGATCCAGATAGATGATTATAGTTCCTTCGTTCATACCCAGCCTGATATGAGTGGCTATTGATTCTTTCATGGTGCCTATGGAAAGAGGCAGAGGAATCTGCCAACAGTCTCTGGTTCTCATGCACTCTGAACAGTTCGTTCTGAGCTCTTCTTGCAGAAGAGGTATGTGGGGATTCCTTCTCCTGGATTCTCCTTCCCGAGGTAAGTGATATGTGAGCCTGACTTTGGTGAGCCATTATTATGTCTTTTTCCTTTTTCTCGAAGCTGGCTGCTTTGCTAGGAGCCAAAGTAGGGCAGTTAACAGCTTCATGATCCAATCTATGGCATTCTGAACAATGTCTCTCCAGCTTTTCATAAATTAGTGAGGCAATAACTTCATCTCCATTCTCAAACTCGACTGTAGAAGTGAAGACCAAGGGTTGGAGCCCATTGACTGTAACCCGCATTCTAGCAGAGTTTTCTAGGATTTCAGCTCTTTCAAAAAGCCCAATATCATTCCCAATACTTTCAAAGATCTCTTCCAGCCATAGATGAGTGGGGATACCTTCTATTCTGATCCAAAAAGGTATTTGGGAAGGAAAGTTTCGATCTACTGTTGGTTCCCACCTCTGAAGCAACACCATCCACTTGGCAAAATGGTAAGGACGACTATTTAAGACCATCTGTAGATCTGCTTCATTTGCAAATTTGAACTGGAAGCCTTGTCCTAGGTCTGCTCCTATGGCTCTGGTGGACGTCTTCCATAAATCTGAAAGAAAGGGTATAAGGGACCAGATTCTCTGTTGGGGATGAGTAGTTCTTCCCACGAGGGTGAGAGCGTGTCTTTTTATCAGATCTGAGTTGTCGAAACTTGGAGCTCTGACCCTGGATACCCAAGGGGTGTGGTTTGTACTTACCATTCCCTTCCCTTTTTCATTGAATGGTATTCTGTCACTCATGTCTTTTCCTTGTAGTGGTTGAGAGCTATAAGCTTTGAGGTGTCTTAATTGCTTGCTTATATTACTCCAGCCGATTTACACTGATACTGCAGGTACAAGTAATAACTGTTAGAGGAAAGGTGAACTCGTACCACAAACTTGGATTCAGGGACCACCAGATCTTCACCCACCAGGTGAGAATTTAGAGTATAGTTATCTTTGAGGAAATACTTCTTCACCTTTAAGGTGTGAAAAATCTTTAACTGGTCACAAGGACTCAGTTATGAATGGCTTTATCTTGTTTAGGAACCAGGAGGAGATGGGTGGGAAAGGGAGGCCTTTGACACTCTCACACTGCTAGCCATTGATGAGGAAGACTTTGTCCAAACTGCTGTCCCACCTGGCTTCATCAAACAGCAAGGGAGTCTTGCCAGAGGTGGCTCACCCACCGGAAAACTTTGGAGGAGGCTTAGAACAGTAGCAAGTTTGAATAAACTTTCCCAAAAAGGTTTCCGAAAGTGGTTGAGATCTAGAACTTTTCAAACCCTTTACTTAGAATAGAATGCTCGAAACTCATGCCTGGGAGAAAAATATCTCGTTTTAGTCTTTAGTGGAATTATATTTGAGTAATTTAGGTTTTGAGTTTAGAGATTGTTTAAAGAAATCCAATAATTGTTTATTCTAAGGCTGGGTATAACTACTTGTTACTCGTACTCGTTACTTGCTTTGTACTCGATTTGAAAAAACAAGTACTTCCAAATACAAGTCAAGTAACAAGTCATTAAAGTATATTATTTGCAAATACAAGTCAAGTTACAAGTCACTAAAATAGATTACTTGCAAGTATAAGTCAAGTAACAAGTCAAAAAAAAAAATTATACTACTTACCTCCTTACTTGTTACTCGCTAAAAATTACTTGATACACGTTACTTGATATTATTTTTTTGTTACATATTATTAAAACACTAATGCTTATATTATTATAATAGATTAAGTTTTTAAATTACTATAAACTTTTATAATTTTTATTCCGTTCATAATGACGAAAATGCCAAAACTTTCTCTTGCAACATAACCGAAAACTCATAATTACGACAGAACTCATCAACTTTAGAGAGTAGTGTCTTAGGATTCATGTTTAGATAGTTAGTACGAGATTATGGTAGCTTTACATTAGTAATTTAAGTTTTAGAACGATTCACAATCTGATCATTATTTGATAACTATATATATTAGATTGTCTTGAATTCCTACAAATTCCCTACGCCCAATGATTTCTCACATTAAGAACTTTTTTCTATTTACTCCTTTATTTTACGATTACTACAAATTCACTAATAATTTTTTAGCTCTACTTGGCTCATATAGATTCGTATAGTGTAGCTCTTGGTCCTTACGTATTTGATCCTATCTATATGAATCTAACATTTCCATAAAACTGTACTTACCTTAGCTCATTATGGAGATTTGGTTGCCTTTTTATATGATTGGTCCGTGTATCACCTTGGCTAGGTCACCTTGTCGATTTTATGTACTGACTCCACTTGGCCAAACCATCGAATCCCGTTTTATGTTTAACCAATCTCCGTCGTTACTTTTTCACACAACCAACCATCCTAATGACTAAATCTTGATCGAAGATTGGGATTGTATATCCTTTTGGTTCATGGTGGTTAATCATGCCCTTGGCTCGCCAATTCACCCATGTTCCCAATTCGGTTTACCAGCCGATCATAACCATTAAGGTGTCCATGAATTCCCACGGTAAGATCACCCGTTGTTTAAACCATAATATTTACCAGATCACCATGGTACCATCCTATTCAAAATTTTGTTCTGATCTGTCAAGCGAGTAACTGCTATTTCCAGTAGTTTTTCCTGATATTTCAAACGTTAAACCCTACCCAACACTTACGCCCGCATTCTCTTCCTTGGTGTTTCTCCCTCTTTTCTCGGTGAGTTTCATCATTGGACTAGATTTCTCTCCTTGGCCGTTTGTGGTGGTTTTCTCTATTTTCGAGATGCCTCAACCATTTGGGATGTTCATCCTTTTATAGGATTCGATTGGTGCCTTTGAAAAGTTGCATCCTTTCATGTAAGGACACAATCTATACATTTACCCTTTCCTAACACTCTTTCCCTTGGATAACCTTGTAGATGGTTACTCTGTCTTATCCACCTTTTGGCCTAGACACACTAACCACTCACAGATTTCGAGCTGCCACAATCGATCCAGGTTGGCAGGTAGTAAATCAGTCCACCAGTTGGGTCAATAATCGATGTGTTCACTAAAATGGATTGGCAAGAGATTAGTTGAGTAGACTTACTTGAGTTGTTTGCTATAAGATAGAGCTACTTGCCGGTCAGAGCTAGCTAGTCCATCCAGCTCGTCCAACTACTTCAGCTTTCCTATATGGCTTAGCTCGAGCTTGCTTTTCATATCTGGCTAGGTCATTTGATTCGTTTTTCGATCTCGACTAAGCCGTCCTTAACTTTTCTGTGGTTTTATCAATGATCACTAGGTTATTAACACATTCGTTTAAGCCATCTACCATTCATGACTTATTCTTAATCTTGTAGTCATTTTTTTACTCGATCTGTTTTATCATCCAAACAAAGTGGTACCATTTTTTCAGGATAGGAATGCTACAATCACATATACTAGACTTTCTAGATTTTATAAATATATTTTAACTTTTCGACATGAGGAATTTGATATGATAAATTATTTATCTTAAATTTTATAAACTTGACGGATGTGACAATGAGTTCTATTAAATGTTACTTTTAATTTTGTAGAATCACTAGTCTCTCGTCATGATACATATGTTTATATATTAAAGACATTTTTAATATAAATATATATATATATTAGTATATCTCCCGTGCGCACAGGTATAATGTTTTTTAAAATTTACTAATTTAAATTAAAATAATATTACAAATGCAATATATTTTTACTAAAAAAATGTTAATCCAATGGTTATTATTGGTGAATATATAAAAAAAAATTAAAATTGTTATTTTGTTTTGTATAATTAAATTAGAGAAAATTAAATACATTTTTTTATAATTTAGATTTTAAATTTTATTATAAAGATTTTGAAATCTTGGTTTATTGTGAGAGAATTTAGAGATTTTCAGAATAGATTTTTATCAAAAAAATATAGAGAAAAAGACCCAAAAACTAATAAACAAAAAAATGTATGTCTAAATTATATTAATTTCCTTTATCTTATAAATTATATGACACATGGTTTTCTTTTTTTGATTAATAGAACATTCAAATGCAAATTAGTTAAACAAAATCAAACGTATAAATGTTATTATGAATTTAGCATTAGATGTTGAAAATTAATTTAATAAGAACAAAATTAAATAAAAAATGTTTGCTTAGTTTAGTACCTTTTCATTGCATGAAAAGAATTGATCCATGTTTATCTTTGGGATATGGTTCTTCCAAGTCCAAGATATTAGTTGAAAAACATGAATGAATTACAAAATTTAGTATGAAGTAAAGAAAAGATGAATATGAATAAATAAAGGTTTGTCATATATATGAATCTAAGAAAATGTGATAAAATAGGGATTAAAAAAAGAGAGGAAGAATTTATAATAACAATGGATAAGAATATAAGAGAAGAACAAATCATATATATAATGGGAGAGTTCTCTCTCCATCTAGAGTGTCCACATCATCATCTTACTTATCCAATAAAAATAAAACATGTCATTAAATAATATTTTTTATTATTGTACGTTTATTAAGAATTTATTACATTGTAAAAAAAAAAAATTATTAGCATTACATAAATATAGTAGTTAATGAGTACTAAGAGATTTAACAAGAAAACAAATAAAAGAAGTGAAAGTAAAAACAAAAAAAGAGTCTTAAAATGATTATAAATAAAAAAACTTTGTAACTGCATTTTTTATATTTTTTAAAATAAAATGGGAAAGAATTAAAAAAACTTAAAGATAATGTTAGTAATCAAAATGTTGAAAGGATTTAACAAATTGAGTGTGAAAAAACTATAAAGCAATGATAGTTAACTTTCTCGAAATAATAGAAATATCTACACCAATATTTTTTGGAATAATGCATATGAACATAAAAGTTACAGTTAGATTTTTTGAAAACATCTAAACTTTTTAAAAATTTTGAAAGTGTTATAGTCTTCGAATTTTAAGTAAAAGATTCCAAAATTTTATATTTAAAATAACAAATATAAAATCGGTAAATACAAACTCAAATGTTACACAATAAAACATCCATTTAGGGGTGATACATAATCTTTGTAGTTTATCATGAGTGAAAATATGGTTTTGTCTATGCTGTGATAAAAAATAATATATGTTTGAGGATATTTTTGAACCGAATAGTTTTAACCTTAAAGGTATGCGAAGTTTTGTGGAAAATAATGATTGGCTTTATAATTATATTTATAATAAATAATTTACTTATATTTATAAATAATTTAAATGTTTTATAATATTTTAATATTAGAATCTCGTGCAACGCGCGAGTTACTATTGTAGTAGAGAACAAATAGAGAGGAAACTGAATTGAATTGGAGTTATAAATGGTGGAAGTGGGAGTAAATTTAGGGAGTGAATGTTTTTGAAATTAGTTAGAAGAATCTGAAAAAAGAGTTAGAGAAAATAAGAAAAATAAAATAAAATTTTTTATTTTCAGTTTGCATCTCGCTTTTGTTTTTGAAATTTTTAATGAAATTTTAGAGTTTTTTTTTTCTTTTTTTAATCAATTAATCCTTTAAATTCCGAAACCAAATGATTTATTCTTTCAAATCAATTTTCTATGGTAACAGTTTCTTTTCACTTCAACTTGATGTTGTGAGAGAATTTAGGAGAAGTTACAGAGAAAAAAATGGAAACATATTTTTTTAATTTTAATTTTAATTTTTTTTCTTTATTTTCAGTTTCCAACTAATTCTTTATTTCTTTCAGTGAGATTAAAATTTAAAAATAATGTCTATGTGGCTAATTCTCAATTTTATCATCATCAATGGTCATTCTCAAAAATGAAGCATTGCGCTTGAACCAAATATGGTTGGACAGATTTACCATAAATGGCCTCAGTGAATGTATATGTTTGTCGACACTAGGAAGCATATAGCTTAGGGAAGTCTTGTGACTTAACTGTGACAAAGCTCATTGAGAAGTACATACGTGTTAGCGACATCTTGATATGGCTAGGCTTAGGGTAGTGTATCGGCTGAAGTGGTGAAGTAAAGATCTCTCGTAGAAAAGATTTAAGGAAGCACTATAGCTGTTGAGGAAGCTCCTATGGCTTAAGAATTGAAAAAGAATAAGCATGTATTAAGTTTGATTGGTGGATCAAAACTCATACAAATAACAGTGTGACTGCTCTTACTAGATCTGATTGTGAACCCTTGGTCCAGAGGGTCCGAAGCAGGTTGCAATCCTGGCATATTAAACACTTATCTTACGCAGGTAGGCTTGAGCTTCTCACCTCTGTTATCCAAAGCATCATTGCCTATTGGTGTGCAGCCTTTATTCTGCCTGGAAAATGTATCAAGGATCTGAATAAACTCTGCAGGAGGTTCCTATGGTCAGGTTCTGCGGAGACCCCAAAACAGGCAAAAGTAAGTTGAAAACAAGTGTGCACCCCCAAAGAAGAGGGAGGCCTCGGTCTCAAGGATATCAGGCTTTGGAACAAGGTCTACGGCCTAAAACTAATTTGGCTCTTGTTCTCATCTTCTGGCTCACTGTGGGTTGCATGGTGTCGGAAATATAAACTTAGAAGAAAGAGCTTTTGGTCTCTCTCAGCAGATAGTAAAGGATCATCTATGTGGAAGAACCTACTGAAGCTAAGGGACATAGCCAAAGCTCACCTTTCTTGTGAGTTAGGAAATGGGAAAAAGTGCTCCTTTTGGTATGATGTTTGGACACCTTTTGGGCAATTGATCACATACCTAGGAGGCAGCGAGCACAGGCTACTTGGTCTCCCTTTGGATTCTAAGGTAGCGCAAGCAAGATTGGGGGAAGGCTGGATATTTAGAGGGGCCAGAAGTAAAAACTCAGAGATGCTGTTTTGTCATCTCACTTCAGTTTCAATGGCAAATGAAGTGGAAGATAAATATCTCTGGGCTACAACCACTGGGTCTTCCAAAGCCGTTTTCATATTTGCGGATACTTGGAATCTAATCAGACCTCCCCAGCAGGAAGTCTCTTGGCATAAACAGGTTTGGTTTTCGGGATCAGTCCCAAAACACTCTTTCACTATGTGGCTTTGTTGCTTGGACAGATTACCTACGTTATCAAGGCTCCGTGCTTGGGGCTTAACTCAGGATGACACTTGCTACCTTTGCGAGATTTATAGTGAATCAAGGGACCATCTATTTTTGCGTTGTCCTTTCAGTTATGATATTTGGAGATGGTGCCTATCGAAGCTGCACTATCCATTCATGGGTTTTGATACTTGGCAACGTCTCATCTTATGGTTACAGCTCCCAGATTCAAACTCTTCAATGGCACCGCTTAGGCTAATTTCGGCACAGGCAGTGATCTATACAATATGGCGTGAGAGAAATGCTCGCATTCACACGGGTATTCGGACTCCGACGCATCTTTTATGTAAATCTATTGATCGGGTGATAAGGAATACTTGCTCGGCAAGAAGGCATCTGCCTAAGTTCCAGGATTCACTTCAGTTGTGGTTTCGAGGCTCGTCTTCTCGCTAGTTACGTTTTGGTTTAACCGGGTAGCTCAGCCCGGATGTTGTTGTCGGTAAAAGGCATCTTTCTCATTTTAATGTTTTCTTTCTTTGTTTCCTTTGTAATAGTCCGAATGATTCTTCAATATAATACCAGAAATTTTAATAAAAAAAAAAAAAACAGTGTGACTGCTTTATTCATTTATTCGCGCAAACCCTCCAATGGCCGTGTGTAGAAGATCTGGTCAATTGTGACGTTGTGATGGTCTCACCGTGGTCAGAATAGCTGATGAGATCAGTGTTTTAGAGCTGTGGATGAGGACGTGATGGAAAAATGTTGGTGAGAGTAGTGGTAGTGGAGCGATGAAGTCTCGGCATGAAGGAGATCGAGAATCCCATGGCTGAGCTTTTTTTTTTTTCTCATGTAAAAGAAGCACTTGTCTTGCAAAACACAAAATACTTTTAGCTTGTATATGAAGATAACTTTGACGAAGAAGGGAGATCAAATAGTTTCAACAAGATCGATGGCTTAAGGTTCTTTCTTTTTGGAAAAATATATTATGAAAAACAGATTCATAAACTTATAGTAAATATTTAAAACTAAAAGTATTATGATTCATGAAACTCGATGTTTCAAGTTTAGAGGTTCATGATGAATTTAAATTTTGAAAAACTTGATTTAGATTAGAAACACATGTTATACTTGAATAACTAAAAGAAATAAAAAGTACTAGAGAGTAATCCGCGCTATGCATCGCGGGAAAATATTTGTTTCATATTTTGTTAGTTCATATAATTATAAATTATTAGTAGTTTTTAGATTAGATTTATTTTATGTTTTTAACATTTTATTAATTATTATTATTATTATATGTGGTTTATGTTGTGTTAATTACAATTACTTATATATAATTATCTATATGCAGTATTATGTTTGTAAACATATTTTTTGGATCATTTAGATTATAACATAATTTAGTTGTAAAAGTTAAGTGGTGTTATGTATATATTTTTACATCACTCAAAAAATTTATAACAGTTTGATTTAGTCCAATATTAATTATTATCAATGATTAGAAATTTGATCCGAGATTCGTCATCATCCCTTTTTATCTGCTCTGGTCCGTCTTGATCCATTGATCCGTCTTGATTCATCATGATCCATTGTAAACTATATTGTGCAGCGTAAATAAATGTATGCTTCATATTTTGTTAGTTTATATAGTCATAGATTATTATTAGTGTTTTAAATTATATTTATTTTATGTTTTAACATCTCATTAACTAATAGATATACTATATGATTTAGGAAGATCGAACTGATATAATTAATGAGTTAAATAAAAAGTATATCTAATATATGTAGTGAATTAAAATAATTATATTTTAAACGTTAAAGTAAACCAAAACTATTATTTCAATGATATAATAATATGAAAAAAAATTCATGTCCATTTAAAAAAAATTAAATCATAACATATATAGAAAAATATATATAATTTTATTATAAAAATTGTATGATTATTTAATTATTTTTTAAACATATAATCAAATAAAAATAAAAAGAGGAAAGAATATTAACAAATAATTAGGATGATTTAATTGGAGAGAAAATAGGAAGAGAGAGAATAATAAATTAAATTAAATTTAAATTTAAATCTAAATTAATTAAATAATATGAATAATAATGTAAGTCCAATGGCAAATGATGTAATATAACACGTGAAGAAAGGTTAATCTTGTTTTAACATTGCTTAAATAATAGTGTAGAGATTTCTCTTAAAACCCATGAATATGGTCTACTGTCAGATCATTCACTATATTCTGAGATTATGTGCAGTTGGGAGAACCTCTTTTAGTTTCTCAAATATATTATTTTAATAACTTTTATATAATTTATTTTTATTTAAAATTTAAATTGTAAATAAAACTCAATATTAATCGTGTTAAGACATGTGTAAAATGAGTCTTTACAAAGGTTGTCAAAATATCTCATTTAAAAAAATTATTTTATTATTTTTTTACTTTTTATTATTTTACATATTTTTTATTGGTGAAAAAATCAGAAACTTTCACTATACTTGCTCTAATAAGATAATGAAAGCAATAGAAAAATTGCAATGGAAGAATATCATTACTTATTAGTCTTTCATAATAATAAAGTTATATATATATATATATATATATATGCTTTTATATCATGGTAAATTTTTTTTTTTTTTTTTTTTTTTTTTTTTTTTTTTTTGTCTACAAGCATTTTCATTGCATAAAGCCACAAAGGCCAAAAGACCCAATATTATAAATGGAGATGAGAGTAAATTTTACAAAAGATTTTAATCCAATCCCATAAACCCAACATTGGGTACACCCATCTCCATAATATTGAGATTATCAAAACTCTTCACGTGGTGGCCACGTGGCATCCTAATGTCGAGCAAACTAGAAACTTCTCTCCTCAATCTCCCCGCCTCTTCGCCGCTTCTACCTCCGCTCTCTTTTTTTGGAAAGCTTCATATAGCACATACAAAATAAAGAGCTTCAAGCTTTGATCCCTCTACATCTCCATTTGATTTTCTTCTATTATCTTCTACAGCTTTCAGTCAACGGAGATTCCAATTCCAATTTTATATCCTCCACCACTTATAACGCAAACGAATTCATCCTTTGATTAGAGGTTCCGATATACCGTCAATCCATAAAGGACATATTTAGAGAGGTGTATTGAAACTATAATTTTAGAAGGTTTTGGTTTCTTATTAAAATCACATGTTATTCAACTTGTGATTTTTAAATCACTTCCCAAATTCTATGTTATTGAACTTGATATATATATATAATCATCTAAACTCATTCACAATCTTATGTTATTCAAATAAGAATTTGTAAAAGAGATATCAAATATCCTGTTATTCAAAATGAAACAATTTTTTTATAAAAATAGGCAACAATGACTTTAGGAAATTTTGGATACGTTTTTAGTTGAAAAATAGGACTGAAAAAATCACAACTCTATAGATGGTACTTGGAAGAATATTAAAAAAAAAAAAAACAAATTGACAGAAAATTTGTTTATCGTCCCAAAAAAATTATCTTTCATCCCAAAAACTCATCATCATCGTTTGACAAAAACTCATCATCTCATATTTTGTTCTCCACTATTGCCAAAACATGATTTCAATATATTATCCTTTCTCTCATCTCCTTTATCTAAAGAATCGTCATCTAGGTTCAAAGTTTTGGATGTTCTAAACACTGTGGGGCTCTCCAACTATGTATTAAGGAATTTAACTTCTCGGAGATGACTATGTCTTCTGGGACTTTGAGGATCTCTGCGATTGTATCTCATTATCTTCATCATCCTACTCGCCTCTCGTTACCTTCCTCTAAGGTATGATTTCTTCTTTTATTGTTGCACTTCAAAATTTCTCTTCAACCGCAATTTGGGATCTGGGTATCATGAAATTCACTATCCAATATCACGATTTCTTGTAATTTTTCTGCAAAAATTGGATTACTAGCGTCCATCTTTCATTTTTATGTATGTGTGGTTAGTTATAATCTCAAATTTGTATCAATTCGAAATCCGTATCTTGTAATCATCATATCGTTGTTTTGAACTCAAAGGCTGAGGTGTATACTTGGGGCAAATGATCAAACAGACAGCTTGGGCACGGAGACACTGAATATAGACGCATGCCAACTCTTGTGAGAGCTTTAAAGGGTAAACAAGTAAAAAATGTGGTGTGTGGTTCTAATTACACAGCAACCATATGTCTTCACAAACCGATTTTGGGTACCGATAGTTCTAGATGCTCGGGTTGTCGCCATCCTTTACATGACGAAGCTTCACAACTGTTACAACTGTGGGCTGCTTTTTGCTAAAATTTGCTGCTCTTTGATGATGATGCTTTTTTTTTTTTTGCAATGAATGGTGTTTTCGCTATAACGCGGTTGGATTTTTTCAAATGACTATACTTTCAATTTACAAAGTGCATATTTTTCAGTTTTCTACATTGCGGTGCTTGCAGTTGCAGGAGTTATTAAATTCCATGTTAGCTTCTCCATGGTATCATCTTCAAGACTTTAGGGAACAAGAAAAAGATCCCGTAAATCAAAATGAGTTGTTCAACCATCGTCACTCTAGTTTACGAAATGTAATAGAGAGGATTTTTGGCATCTTCAAATCAAGATTTCTCATATTCAAATCTGCACCACTGTTTCCTTATAAAACGCAAGCGGAGTTAGTACTTGCATGTGTTGTTTTACATAACTATCTTCGTAAAGAATGTCGTTCGGATGTGTTTCTTCCTGAAGAAAGTTGTGTTGACAAAAGAGATGATGATGAAAATCATGTGGATGAAAAGATTCACGATTCTCAAGAACAACAAAGAGTACTTGCTAATGCTTGGAGAGCAGCAAAATATGTGGACATATGCTATGAATATGGGATCTTGATGCCGAAAGAGTACTATGTTTTATCTTTAGATTGTTTATTTATTTATTTTGAAATTCAAAACCTATAAAAGTCTTCTCTGTTTCAAGTTATGAGAAGTGTTTGGTCTCTTTTTTTTTTTTCATTTAATCACCAAAACAAACAAAATCTGTAACCAAGACTTCCGAAAAGAGTCTTTGAACTCGAAAGGAAACCAAAACAGGGCTTTTAAACCCAAAAACAAAGCAGCAATACAAAAACCAGACAAAAATATGACAGTGCTCTTTAATTAATGAAGAAGACACGTCCATAGCTTCAAAACTGAGAAAAAGTTAGGAGATGAAATCCAATTTTTCTTTTTTTTTTTGTTGTAAAAAATTTCCCTAAATCACCTAAAGATTCACTTTTTTTTTTAAATAATCTCACCAAATCACAAGCTATTTTTTCTTTTATTTTTTCAATTAAAAAATCTAAATAATCCCACCAGATTTTCTAAAATCTCACCCAAATCTCTCAAAATTTAAAATATCTACAATCCCACCATATCTCCACAAATTTTAGTTTCAATACATCCCCTAATGTATCAAAAATACTCTAATTCAAAGGTGTTAATGATCTTAGAATGGTTTAAGAAATTGATTGGAATAAAAAGAAATCGATTGGAATTATCGAGACGTAGATTAAAAACAGCCAAAAAAGAAAAAAAAACTAGTATGCAACCAGCAGTTTAACCGGTGCTATCACCGGAGATTGAAACCTGCACACAATCAGAAGTGAAACCGACATATAGTCTGATCTATACACAAAAAAAAAAGACAAGATAACTCTTGCTATCTTTAAAAAAATTAGGTGAGAAAAGAGAGAAATTTTTTGTTTTTTGGTGTATCGGAGTTTTTCTTCGAAAAAATCCCTTTTTTTTGGTTAAAACCAAAAATGATGTAGAGGCCGATTGGTTAGGACTGTTACTTTAGGCTTTCGCTTTAGGTTTTTGGCTATAAAGACACTTTAAAAATTGTTGATGTATAATAGTCTGATTAGTAAAAAAGCTATAGAAACTGTTAAAGTTTTCTCTATTGTTTTAGAATGATTATTGATTGATTATTACATGCTAATAGTATTAATTCATTGAAAATTACTTAATAGTTATACATAATTTTATTATTTGTTTTGAATAATAGAGAATAAAAAATTTCGAATAATTTTATACATTTTTAGTGTAATTTTTCGTTTATTCTTTGTATGTAGGATTTATCGTTTATTTTTAACATAAATTTATTAACTGGCTGTAATTTATTATTTATTTTAAATTATTTAACTAATTATTCATTGTCACCACTAATTATTTATTTAATTTAATTAGTTAAGTTATTTATTTTTAAATACTAAAATTTATTTTAGATTCAAATTAATTAACAAAATAAAAACCTCATTTAAAATTAATTGTTACATAACTATTAGATTTTCTACAGTCTAAAAAGTCTCATTTTTGAGACTTTAAAAAATTAAACTAGGAAAGCAGTTAAATTTTTAAAAAGAGCAGTTAGACTCTTAAGGCTTTAAAACAAGGGACTCTTACTCAGATGGGATACAAATTATGTGATATGACGAGAACCATACAAAACTTTTTTTTATTACTGTCATATTTCGCCCGTTTTTTTCATACCCAGCGTGCCCCTGTTACATGTTATAAGAAAAAACGTAATTTACATGGAATGCCATTACTTTTCAGAAAAAACGCGCTGCCACGTGAGATACCGCTGACGTGTATTAATGAACTCAGCCGCAGCGACAATGACGGCAGAATTACGTTATGTTACGGCTGATTTAATGAAAATAGCTGAGTTGTGAGAAAATGGCTGACTTACACGTATAACCCAGCTAGTGGTTGCGGTTGACCTATTGAAATCTGTCTGAGTTATGGGACAGCGACTGACTTATGAGAATAACCCAGACGTATGTTATGGCTGATTTATATCCCGATGGTTGAGTTGTCAACATTTCGCTGAGTCATTTTCTGATTACTGTTGAGTTAACGTTCGCCGGTTGGCTGAGTTTTCTCTTCCTGACGGCTGACTTACGTTTTTAATGAAAACTCGGCCCAATTACGGCTGACTTATTAGTGGAAGATTAATTACTACCATAGTATGCTTTGACGGCTGACTTCTTAACGTTACGGCTGAGTTATATATTTTCGGTCTGAGTTACGACATTAAAAGGCTGAATTTGGCAGCCGATTTTTCCTTTATTAATTACTTAAATAGCATTCATGTTACGGCTGACTTAAAATTTGTTTGATGGTAAGATAATTTATTTACTTGTTCGTTAGGTGGCTGACTTGCACACGACATCAGTGACATGGATGCATATTTCCACGTCATCATCATAAAGAGAAATACGAAACGTCGTCTTCTAACAATCTCATATCCGTTGTTCCTTCACTCTGTTCTTTACATCAACAGAGATCCAATTCGTCTTCCTCTTTCTTCTTGATTTTCGTTCACATTTTTTCCGATATATGATGGATTCGGCGGCTTCGATAATGGTAGTCTCGGGTAATTGGGTAAAGAAACACAAATTTGTATTTAACCCCGACCATCGAGGGTGTAGATTTGTGCATCTACATGAAACAACAAAGCTAGGCGATCTTGAAAATTTGGTTCTCGATGACTATGGATTCAATGAGTTGAGCCATAAGGTGAAGCTGAGCTACATGTTGTCGAACAAGACTATGAAACATATGTCTCCTGGTACTCCACCAGTTTATTTATCCAACCATCGACAGCTGAAATCTTTTATAAGCCTAGTCCAATTCAACAGTCTACAACTCTGTGCGGAGTTTACGGATCTGTGCGAAATTAGTCGGACGGACGGATCGAGAGGGAAGATGAAACGACAAATCAGTGCTGACTCAACATTCGACTCAAGATTGCATGGTGTATGCTACGAAAAAGACGAAGAAACTATCGAAGTAGCAGATGAAGCTGCTGAAAAATCGAATGTATCTGACGGAGAAGCAGACGACGAAGAAGATGATGAATTTTCAAGCCGATTTGATGTTTTCGACGATTCCGATGGTGAGTCATCGGATGACGAAAATTTCACTATATTCGGCAAGCCTCCGGAAAAAGACGAAGATTCACCAAATCTGCCTCCAAAGAAGAGTCCTCACAAGAATCAGACGAGCGGATCAAAAGAGAATTCGGCAGCTGTAACGACCGGATCAATAGGGAATTCGGCAGCTGTAACGACCGGAGCAAAAGGGAATTCGGAAGCTTTAAGTTTGGAGATGTCTTCCCTACACCTAGCTGTAGGACAACGATACAGGAGCAAAGACGCGTTGGTGCTTGTAATAAAACTTCTTGCAGTAAGGGATGGATTTGATTTTAGGGTACCAACATCAAATAATAATCTAGTGGTTATTAAGTGCTGGTTGGATGATTGTCTTTGGAAAGTTCGTGCATCTACAACGGAGGTGGATGAGCCAGATTTTTATGTTCGTATATACGATTCGGAACACACATGTTCTGTGACGGAACGTTCTCATCGATCGCGACAATCAACATATAAAATTCTGGGAGATCTTTACAGAGACTATCTTGGTGACGTTGGTCCGTCCGTTAAACCTAATAGCGTCGGAGTACTCATAAATAAGATATTTGGTATAAAGGTAAGAGATTGTATGCGGCCGACTTATATAGTGTTTTATGGTTGACTTATTACTGTAATATAGTTACTTTATGGCGGATTTATTATATATACATATGGCTGACTTATAGTTACTTTATGGCGGAGTTAGGTATATATTTCGGCTGATTTATTACTATGTTGGTTTCAACAGATGGATTACTGGAAGTCATATAGGACGCTAAGGCACGCAAGGCTGCTCGATCAGGGGACTCCTGAGCGTAGTTTTGAAGAATTGCCTTCTTATCTATACATGATAAGACATGCAAATCCGGGTACAGTCGCAAAACTCCAAATTGATGAGAATGCAAGATTCAAATATGTGTTCCTTTCTTTTGGTGCGAGTGTTGCTGGGTTTGAATTCATGCGCAAAGTTATTGTTGTCGACGGTACGTTTCTACATGGTAGTTACAAAGGGACGCTCCTAACAGCACTAGCTCAGGATGGTAATTTTCAGATTTTCCCGATAGCTTTCGGTGTTGTTGACACTGAAAATGATGAGTCTTGGCGGTGGTTTTTTACGCAACTCAATGTTGTTATTCCTGACGATCCGGATCTTGCTATAATATCGGACAGACATAAGTCAATAGGAAAAGCAATTGGCGAGGTGTATCCGTCGGCTTCTCGTGGGATTTGCACTTACCATCTGTATAAGAATATTTTGGTGAAATTCAAAAGAAAACAGATGTTCCGTCTGGTGAAAAATGCGGCAAGGTGTTTTAGACTGTCTGATTTCAATGCTGCGTTCAATGAAATTGCAGAGGTTCATCCTGAACTGCATGGATACCTCCAAAGAGCTAATGTCAAACTGTGGGCGCGTGTTCATTTCCCGGGTAACAGATACAATTTAATGACTTCGAATATAGCGGAATCAATGAACAATGCACTGTCAGGTGCTAGAAGTCTTCCCATAGTTCGACTGTTAGAAGCGATTCGGCTTATGATGACTAGATGGTTTGCTGAACGGAGAGAGGATGCAACCTCGCAGCACACAACGCTCTCACGCGGTGTTGAAAAACTTTTACAGGTAACTCAGCTGTAATCGTTTACATAAGTCAGACATTATTTTCATAAATCAGCCTTTACGTTATTTGTTTATTTTCTCTCATTTTCTCTCTACTAGGGCAGTGTCTCCGCAGCAAGACTTTTGGATGTACAACCGATTGATCCTTCACGTGTACAGGTCTCACATGAAAATAATACTTCGCTGCATGTTGTAAATGTGCCTGCAAAAACTTGCACTTGCCGTCGTTTCAACCTCGAAAAAATACCTTGCGTCCATGCAATCGCAGCTGCAGCGCGCGCATAAGGGTGTGTCTCGTATAGGGCTGTGCAGTCTTCACTACACGACCGGCCATTTGGTTAGAGCATACGCTGATTCAATCATGCCTTCATATACGGCGATACCTGTTCCTCAACATATAATTAACCAACCGTGCCTACCTCCGATTGTTGTAAACCCGCCAGGAAGGCCCAAGAAAATTAGGATTAAATCATCGTTGGAAGTTGCTATTGGAAATAAACGCCCTAGGAAGGAACACGCATGTTCTCGATGTAAACAAGTTGGTCATAATGTATCGACTTGTCCAGCGTAGTACTGTTGGGATGTTCATGTTCATTCGTGACATATCATGTCAAAATGTTTCGCTATGTTTACTTGTGTTACAAATCAGTCTTCCATAAATCAGCCACGACGTGTGTTATAACTAATTTGGAAAATATAATAATCAGTTTATTTGGTTGAGTTATTATAACGAACTGGCCGACTTAACATATTTGTAGTTTTACATTATGGCTGATATATTTCTATAATAATTAGTTTATTTGGCTGAGTTAATTATCGAGTTGGCTGAGTTAACGCATAATCAAAATACAGAATTCACCACTGGCTGAGTTATTTATTAAATTACAGCCACGATACCATTGCAAAAGTAATCACAAATAACTTAGGAAGGAAGGAACCAGAATACAACATCCATCAAAATACATAAACTACTAGGAATTAAAATACATTAACCTACGTAATAGCGTTCTTCATTAATCATCTAAGCTCGTATCCTCCGAGGGTCCTACCCCAAATTCATCCCGCTCGAACTCTGTCACCTTCCATGCTTGCTTCGCCACATCCGCTATATGTAACTCCTCATCCACCTTACGGATCTCTTCGTCGATGTTAAACTCAGGCTTCTTAACTCTCTCTAACAGATTTCGTTCCGCTAGCTTCTGGATGAATGTTTTATCCAACTCGTGTGCTTCTTCTCTCTCTCTAATTATTGCTTTTATGATATAGAATACCTTTTTCATCACCTTCGCATGATGAACATCTGCAACAGACTTGTTCTTCTTTGAACCAGAACCGGAACCGGATGCGTTCATTTATCACAGTTAATGTGTTGCCTGAAACGAAAATGGTTTTGAAAATGTTGTAAGATGGTTTAGTGCACGGAAGAGAAAATCAGAAATAATAGTTTCGTTTCTATCGACTATTAATTATATAGAGATTGACTAAGACGCTTCCAGAACGATGTGACGTTTCGGATGCATCGCTTGGGAAAAGAAAAAAATTAATAACTTTAACCACCTATATTACCTTTTCGTATATCGTGTTTCCAATTTTGTCAATATTCTCATTATTAGTTTCTGTAATAATCAATTTTTATTTAATCGGTTTATTATTTTGACAATAATGAAGTTTTACAAATATATCTTTTTAATATTATTTCAATTTTCTCATATACATTATCGTCAAATGAATTAGTCATATTCTATTCAGTAAATCAGCCGTAAAAGAATATAACTCAGTCGCAATACTTCAATAAATCAGTCACAATGGGTATAATAAGTCAGACGGCAATATCATAACTCAAGGACATTACGTAAATAAAACAGCCGTCAAGGTGTTATAACTCAGCCGAGCGAATTATAACTCATCCGTATTGTATACTCAGCTGAGCGAATTATAACTCATCCGTAATATATACTTTTGACATAAAACAGTCCATAAACCTTCAATATACGAACAAGTAACATAGGAAGCAAAATAGCTGATAGAAATCCATTGGTGTTTTTTTGGTTAAAAAAAAAAATTGATTCATAAGAGATATGGTTAACACTATGATATGAAAGGTTGTCTGTGACTTATTTATTTACCACGAAAAGGTGTATATGGTTACAGATATATGTAACTTCCATCATGAGTCTATAAGTCTATTCGCTATAGTTACTGTCTACTCGCTATAATTACTGAAGATTTGCATCGCTTTGGGAAAAGATAAAACCAAGAAGCAGGTGGAGTAATTATCACGTTTTATACAATATTTTAATTCATAATAATGCAAACACCCGAATCATCATACTTCAATAAATTTAAGTCGCAACGTATCGATCATGCATCTCCACCGTTATATAAGTCTCGCCTAGAGACGTTGTAACCATCCAGAATACGAAGGGTTTTCACGTCTACACCATGAGAGATCGTTTACATGGCGACAACCACAAATCCGTTCGCAAAAAAAGAGAAGCAGATTTGCCTACTTTGAACATCACGTTTCTTCCTGATGATCTTGTTATTACTATGTTGCTAAAAATCATGCAGACTGGTTTCCGGTTCTTTTGTCGTGCTAAGGCGATATGCAGGCGCTTTAGAGATCTTGCAAACTCGACGTTATTCCACAGAAGTGTCGATTTCTATTTCATGGAGGTACCTTGGCCTGAGCATCCACCTCCTATGTATTTCAAGCAGCGTTGTCTCGCACATAACAACCCGTTGGCTCTTTTGCTAAAGGGAGTTAATGATTACTTCTTTACGGCCGATGAGACGGAGGGTCTGAGGATGATACAACAAGCTGCTGCGCTACGTTGGGAGCCTGCTATCTACATCTACTCTATGATGGTCAAAACTATTTTCAATCTTGAAGGTATCAGGCGGCATGATTTTCAGTTAACAAGGGAATCGGCTAAAAGGATTCGTGATAAGATCTTCGATCCGAATACATATATCTTAAGACATCAACCTGCTAGCATGTTAAAAGGGATAAGGGAAGGTGTGGATTTAGAGTCTGTGGTGAAATGTAGGTGTGCAGTGCACAATCAATGGTTGTCTTGGTGGAACGAGGGTTTTAAGATTGGGATACTGTGTGACTCATGCTTTTGGAAGATGGAGGTCTTGTTTTTCTGCAAGTTTATAGATCTCCACTTTCCCTTGTGGTATAAATTTGATTTTTAACTCTTAAGTCTACTCGTAATAATTACTGAAGATTTGCAACGCTTTGGAAAAGAGAAAATCATTTTTTATTTAATCGGGTTATTATTTTGTCAATAATAACTCAGATGGATAATTAAATCTAAGTAACAATACTAAAATAAATCAGCCACATTACGCCATTAAATCAGCCGTCATAGTGTTATAACGCAGCCGAACGAATTATAACTCAGCCGTAATATATAATTTTATCATAAAATATTATATATTTTCAATATACGTTTTATTATACGAACACACAATATGAATAACACAACAAAAAAAATAAAAGTAATTTTAAACAAACAAATCATAAAATAAGTAAATAATTATTCAAACATACACGCATAGCAATAATAATAGTCATTCGTTCTAAGATGTAGAAATTTAAGACATAGCAAGTTTATAAATTATCAAGCTTCGTCCATGTTGCCGATCTCTGTCCTCTCCAACCTATAACAAAACAATGCGTATAAATTGTTACGATATTTTCATAACATAATGTTTTTTTTTAATATATTTGATTATGCTGGTTTGACTTACATTTCACGAACTGCAATGGTCTCTGGGATGGTTTGATTGATACACACCTTAGAAATTGGTCCATGTGTGCATATCTTGACGTTCGTAGGTCCATCCCAAAAACGATCGATTTTCCACCATCGTAAAACAACGACAATCACACCACCACCATGCGTTCGGTAATTACGATCAAAGTCTACAGCTTCTTTCTTAACATCAGTACATGCTAAGACACGTTCACTGATAATTGAAGATTGAAAATAAAAACCATCAAAACAATATCAATCAGATGTTAAGATTTAAAGGAATCAGTTGCATACTTACTTGCTATCTTTTATCTTAAAATCAAGTTCGAATCCATCAATGTCGTTTCTGGTTTGGGCATTGTTGTTTCTAAGAGTCCCAACATCAAAAATTGCACCAACCAAATCTTCCAAATAAAGTAAATAAGTTAAATCATTGAAAACCTAATATATAAGACATAATATATATTTACGTATGAACGACTTACCAATTAAGTAAGAATCATCGATAGTATCATCGATGATATCCTGAAACTTTGCAAAATGATTAGGGATGTTTGCAGCGATTCTTGGTGTTGGTTTGACCACTGTACCTTTAAGAAAGAACATCTTGAAGTGATGTCTAGTGGCCCTAAACTCATCCTCCAGGTTGTTATACAGCCCAAATTTGGTAATAGTGAACCATTTTCCTTCTTCTATGAAATCGTCATAATAATTAGCCATAGTACGGTCCACAGTACATTCAATTTTCACACCCTGACAACAAAACATATGATATGGAACTATTATTGCAGAGAAATTTTTTAATATTTATATGTGACATGTATATGAAGAAACTTACTTGTTCGTTTGAGAAAACAAAACCAAGCCTTTTGAATGGAGGATCGAGTAAGACACGGAAAGCTCTCAAGACCTTAACTCGAACATGCCAGCCGGTGATAGGAGGAACAACATCACCAAGGTCGTGATAGAATTCCATTATTTTTTCTATGTTTCAAGGGAGAAAAAAAAAAATTTGAAGAGCTTCAGAGATGTGGATGAGCAATGTGATATGAAAGGTTGTCTGCGACTTATTTATTTACAGATACATGTAAATATTCGTAATAATTACTTACGACTTGCATCGCTTGGGAAAAGAGAAAGTCAAGAGCGTAAACCGCCTATATGACCTTTCGTAAACCGCCTATATGACCTTTCGTAAATATGAACTAGTGTAAATATCATAAATTAGACACGATATTTCTTTAAATCAGCCGTCAAAGTGTAATATCTCAGCCGAACGAATTATAAATCAGCCGTAATATAAAAATTTGACATAAAACATTATATAACATAAAACATTATATAACATAAAACATTATAAATTTCCATTTGTATTTTTAATTTTTTTTTTTTAAAATGGAAGTAATAGATGTGGCTAATCAAGGTGATATTAAAGGTTGTCTGCGACTTATTAACACCTATTTATCCCGAAAAGGTGTTTACAAATATATGTATGTACCTACCAATTATGATTTTTTACTGCCACCACCATAAAATATAAAACTAAAAAAAGCAATAATTCTGCCACGACGTTTTAATAACTCAACCAACTCGAGGACTGTAACGTCGCATCATCTGGAAGCATCTGTTCGTACTCTATATATATACTATATACTAATACTCCATAGAAACAAAGCAATCATCTTTCATATCTTCTATCTTCCGGACATTAAAACCCTTTTATCAACCTAGTCTCGTTTCCTTCAACACATCAATCGGCATCAATGGACTTACCCGGTTCCGGTTCTGTTTCAAAGAAGAGGAAGCATGTTGCAGATGATGGGAGTGCGAAAATAAGAGAACAACAAGCGAAGTTCAAAGCGGTAATCAATATCGTCAAAACAACAATGAAAGAGACAGAAAATGCACATCTGTTGGAAATCGCATACTGTGAGAAGAAAGCGAAACGTGATCTGTTAGAAAGAATGAAAAAGTATGATTTTAACATCGATGAAGAGATCCGTCTGGTGGATGAGGAGTTAAAGTTGGCGGATGTGGAGAAGGAAGCCGTGAAGGTGACGACGATCGATTGGGATAAATTGGAGTTTGGATCTGCGTAGTTTACTGCTTTTTACTGCTTTTTAATTCCTATTTGTTTAATTATTGACTATTAGTATTTCAATGTTTGTTAAACTTTGTAAAATTGAGTTGCAGTTTATGTTTATGTAGTTTCTTTTGAATTGGTATCGTTATAATCAACCGTATAATCAACTCAGCCGTAAAACAGAGTAATCAACCGTAAAACAGAGTAACTCAGCAACCGTAAAACAGAGCAGAGTAAACCAGCCAAACCACAAAATGATTATGCGCTAACTCAGCCTTTCGTTATAATAACTCAGCCATTACATAAATGAATTTCCGTAATATCAGCCATCATAGAAATCAATCAGCCATAATGCGTTAAGTGAGCCATATCGTTATAATACAAATGAATTATAACGCATAAAAATATAGGCAGTTTAAGACACGTATTGGTTTTTCTCTCTTCCCAAGAGTTGCAACTCTTCAGTAATTATTACTAATAGAATTAGACTCTTAAGAAAACCTACTTTTTATGGTGGTGTCAGTAAAATATTTATTATTAATAGACTTAAACTCTTCAGTTTCTAATAGTTTCGTATATTTGAATTATTCTGAATAAAATCTTTATTTATTTTCAAAAAACGTGAAGATTACTGGATTTATTATGCGTGTAGATACGTATTGTTGGGTTGCGTTTCCCCATAAACACGTAATAATATTGTTGGAGTACCTTAATTTATAATGATGTTGTACATATAACTCAGCCGTATACAGGAACGTAACCCTGCTGTAACGGTTAATGTGTCGCAGACAACCTTTCATATCACCTTGATTAGCCACATCTATTACTTCCATTTTTTTTATATGTTTAGCTGAGTTATCACGTCATATTAAATGCATCGCTTGGGAAAAAGATAAAATAAAGGGTTAACATTTATTTTCCGTTAATTAGGCCAGTCAAAAATTATAACTCCGTAACATTATTTCCGTAAATCAGCCATCATGTGTGTACTAAGTCAGATGACAATATCATATCTCAGCCGTTTTGTATAATTTACGAACAAATATCTTACCAATCAAAATAGAACATCGTCTTACTACTTGTGTGGTACCAAAATTAAAAATCATTAAAAACTCGATCTGCGTTCTTCAGTAGTCATCCGTAGATCTATACCCAAATTTATCCCAATCGATCGGGTGCACCTTGAAAGCGCCCTTCTTCACAGTCGCCTCCTTCAACTCCTTATCCACCATACGGATCTCTTCCTTGAGGTTAAAGCCAGGCTCCTCCATTTTTGCTAACATATCACGTTCCGCTTGTTTCTCACGGTACGTGATATCCAACCAGTGTGCTTGGTCTGTCTCCCAAATTGATTTTTTCACGAAATAGATTATCGCTTTGAACTTTTTTTCCTGTTTCCACCACATCTTCACACTCGCGTCATCATCTGGAACATACTTTCTCTTCTTCGAATCAGAACCAGAACCGGAACCGGATGCGGCCATTGATATAACTAGATGAATTGAATGAAACGGAAATAGGTTGAAAGGGTTTTAATTTATTGGCAGATTGACGATATGAGATATACTAGGTTTGTTTCTACTGATTATATAAGAGCCTGTGCAGCGGTTAGAGTCTCACCCAGTCTCTTATTTATAATATTTTAATGATGTTAATATAATTTAAATACTTATTTTAATTTTAATTAACAAAAAAAAATTAAAACCAATTAAAAGTTGACAAGTGGCAGAACAGTCTCTCAAGAGGTTCTTAGAGCATCTCCAACGGTGGGTTCTTAAAGGGTTTCTCAGAATAAAAAAATAATAAAATAATTGTTCGAAGATGTAATATAAAAGGAAAAAATTTAAGAAACTGTGCCAATAATTTCTCAATATGAGAAACGGTATCTAGAATATTTCTCATATATGTCTTACTGTTATTGGTTCAATTTTTATACTAAAATAGAAAAAAATACTATCACTAGTGCAATGGCTGAGTTATTATAACGACAGGTTGAGTTACATCATAATAATTTGGTGTTTGGATGATTTACTCTGCTTCTTTTTTACGGTTGCTTAGTTACTCTGTTTTCACGGTTGAGTACTCTGTTTTACGGCCGAGTTATTTTATTAAATTACAAGCCCTTTAATAAGAAACAACATAAACATAAACATAAACTGCAACCCATTTAAACAAGTTTAACAAATGCAACCCATTTAAACAAGTTTAACAAACATTGAAACACTAATAGCCAAGAAATAACATTGAATTTGTTTCCTTTGCTTTACCAGCTAGTAGGTAAGCAATGACAATCGTCAGAAAACAAAGCCAGACAAAACACACTTTCAACCATAATTTGCACTTGCCGATTTCAAGTTTACTCAACTTTACATCATATCGCAGCTCTTGTAAAGCAGTGCTTACCTCTGACTTAACGTTTGTGATATCATTTACCAAAATTTCCAGTTTTGGTAATGCATCTTCAACCTCTTCATACACCGCATCCTCCACCCACTTAAATAAGTGACCCTATTTCATAACAAATAAACGAGATTGAATAAAGCAACAATAACATACATAAACATCAAGAAAACCAAAATAATCTGCTTACATCTTTTTTATTTGTCCACTCCTTTGCATCTTTCTTACTTTCGCAACGGAAGAACGGTCTGCCAGGATTGTCTTGAGTTTTTGATGTAAAAATCGTAACACCTAATCCACACACACATTTCGACGGCAATCCACGGTCACTGAGTACGACTGATGACTCGGAACAAAAACTCATTTTTTAGTTGACGAATATAGAAATCGAATGAATTAATCGACGAAATTGAGAGTATTTTTTCTTAGGGTTTGGAATTGGGATTTTTTTTTTTTTTAAGTGGATAGTGAAGATTTGTTTGGGGATGAGTCGAATTATTTTTGTCGTTTCTTTGCAGAAAAGCGTGTTTATTGGGAAACGCAACCCAGCCTTACGTGTCTACACGCATAGTAAATTCAGTCATTATCACGTTTGCACAGTAGTTAAATAAAGTTTAATTCCAAAAAAATACAAAAAATTCAAAATTCCGAATTTTGCGGTATAAACATACGTTACGACTGAGATATGTTCTCGTCCCGACTGAGTTGTTAGATAAAATCATTATAAAGAAAAAAAAAACTGTTTTTACATATATTTAAAAATGATTATTACATATATTTATTTTCAGATTATTGACAATAAATTCACATCCCCATTCACTAAAAAAAAAAAAAAAAAAAAAAAAAAAAAAAAAAAAAAAATAACTCTGTCTAAGTAAAGCTTATAGGGTATGACAATTGTATGGTTTAGGGTTTAGGGTTTAGGGTTTGTGTTATATCGTTCTGCAGGATAAGTTTGAAAATGCACAAAAATGTTGTAATTTCATGATCTTCACTAGGTAAAGTTCATCTAAACTCGTTGTTTACATGAAAAGTACAAAAATATTCACATTTACTGCATTCGAGGTTTAGCTGAGTTATCATAAAGAAACCGCTGACTTATCATAAATCCAATAAATTGATATAACGGATATAGAAATCGACAAACATATGTTATATTGAGAGAAAGTGTTGGTCGAAATTGTTAGGCGAACAAAAGCTTTGCCTTCGGGATTTGTGAAACATACGTTTTTTTTTATTTTATTTGAGTTATTCTATTATTTGCAGTAAAATCGTGTATATGGGGAAACGAAACCCACCATTACGTGTCTATCCGCGTAGTAAATTCAGTCATTATCACATTTGTACAGCAGTTAAATAGTAAAGTTTAATTAAAAAATAAATTCAAAAAAACAAAAATTCAAGGTTTCGAATGCATACACATACGTTACGACTGAGTTATGTTCTCGTCACGGTTGAGTTGTTAGATAAAATTATCATAACGAAAATAAACTTTTTAATATATATTTATAAATGATTATTACATATATTTATTTGCAGATTATTAACAATAAATTCACATCCTATTCGCTAAAAAAAAAACAAATGTTAACTCTGTCTAAGTAAAGCTTATATGGTATGACAATGGTTTAGGGTTTAGGGTTTAGGGTTTGTGTTATATCGTTTTGCAGGATAAGTTTGAAAATGTACAAACATGTTGTAATTTCATGATCTTCACCGGCTAAGGTTCATCTAAATGTTAATTATAACTCGTTGTTTATATGAAAAGTAAAAAAATATTCACATTTACTGCATTCGAGGTTTAGCTGAGTTATCATAATGACACGGTTGAGTTATATAAATCCAAAAAATTGAGATAACTAACGAATATAGGAATCGACAAACATATGTTAGACTGATAGATAGTGTTGGTCGAAATTGTTAAGCGAACAAAAGCTTTGCCTTCGGTATTTGTGAAGCAGATCGAGTTTTTTGTTTGGGGAAGCGGCGTTTTTTTTTTTTATTATTCTTTTATTTGCAGGAAAAAGCGTGTATGTATATTGGGAAACGCAACCCAGCTTTACGTGTCTACACGCATAGTAAATTCAGTAATTATAACGTTTGTACAGTACTTAAATAAAGTTTAATTCAAAAAAGTTTAATTCAAAAAAATTCAAAATTTTAAATTCAGTGGCATACACATACGTTACGACTGAGTTATGTTCTCGTCACGGTTGAGTTGTTAGATAAAATTATTATAAAGAAAATAAATTTTTTAATATATATTTATAAATTATTATTACATATATTTATTTTCACATTATTGACAATAAATTCACATCCTATTCGCTACAAAAAAAAAATAAAAAAAAACAAATGTTAACTCTGTCTAAGTAAAGCTTATATGGTATGACAATGATTTAGGGTTTAGGGTTTAGGGTTTGTGTTATATCGTTTTGCAGGATAAGTTTGAAAATGTACAAACATGTTGTAATTTCATGATCTTCACCGGCTAAGGTTCATCTAAATGTTAATTATAACTCGTTGTTTATATGAAAAGTAAAAAAATATTCACATTTACTGCATTCGAGGTTTAGCTGAGTTATCATAATGACACGGTTGAGTTATGTAAATCCAAAAAATTGAGATAACTAACGAATATAGGAATCGACAAACATACGTTAGACTGATAGATAGTGTTGGTCGAAATTGTTAAGCGAACAAAAGCTTTGCCTTCGGTATTTGTGAAGCAGATCGAGTTTTTTGTTTGGGGAAGCGGCGTTTTTTTTTTTTTATTATTCTTTTATTTGCAGGAAAAAGCGTGTATGTATATTGGGAAACGCAACCCAGCTTTACGTGTCTACACGCATAGTAAATTCATTAATTATGACGTTTGTACAGTACTTAAATAAAGTTTAATTCAAAAAAATTTAATTCAAAAAAATTCAAAATTTTAATTTCAGTGGCATACACATAAGATACGACTGAGTTATGTTCTCGTCACGGTTGAGTTGTTAGATAAAATTATTATAAAGAAAATAAACTTTTTAATACATATTTATAAATTATTATTACATATATTTATTTTCAGATTATTGACAATAAATTCACATCCTATTCGCTACAAAAAAAAAATAAAAAAAACAAATGTTAACTCTGTCTAAGTAAAGCTTATATGGTATGACAAATGTTAGATAAAATGGTCTGACTTTCTCATAATCTTTTGTCAAAATACATGGATGAACTAAACTACTTAAACATATAGAATAATATTGCTAGGACAACAAAAACCGCAACAACCGCATTCTTCAACTCCGTAGCAATTCCATCCCTCTTTTTGTCAATCAGCGCCTTGAGCCTACCTAACTCATTCTCGTTTTCCAATTGGAGATCATATAGGTGAGCAATCGCGTCTCTATGGACAGTAAGAGTTTCACGCATTTGATTCATAGTAGGATACTCATGAATTTCTTGCCTTACCGTTACTAATTCCTCGATCATAGCTTCATCCCACCATTTCCGAATGTGACATCCCCCATCCTACACATACATATTAAAACCAAAATTCAACAATTTAATTCGTAAATTACCCATAATTCGAACTCAATATCAAAAATTCGACCAAAACATTGAACAACTTACATCTCTGTCTTGACATGTGTAGAAGAGTCTTCCAAAATTCGTACTTGTCATAGAAGATTCAAGAAGTGCCCTTCCACCACACAAACAATTACTAGGGATCCCAAAATTAGCATCATCAAATTCAATTGGATCTGTGTTGGGTAAACAGTAAGAACTTTCTGGCATTGTAAAAGAAAAGAAATTGAGGATCAATGAGGCAACAAATATAATGAACCGTAATATAAATATACAACATAAATCCCTAACAGTAATTACGAATAGCGTGTTTATGGGGAACCGCAAACCAACATTACGTGTCTACACGCATGATAAACTCATTGTAGTAATTATTAAATTGTTTTTGAAAAAATAAAAAAAGTTTAATTCATAATAATTCAAAAAAATTCAAAATATACTGAATTCGTTATTTCGCTGAGTTATCATAACGTTACGGCTGAGTTAACATTAATCGAAGGAATTGAGATTACGGAGATACGAATCGACTAACATACGTTATATTGTGAGAACTAACACATGTTTATTTTCCGATATTGAAAATAAAATACAATAAGTTTTCACTGATAACCAAATTCATTAAACATGTCAGACAAATCTTTCCACACTATCATATTCATCCATTCTGGCTTATCGCCCAAACAACTCAATTTGTACTTGATATCACGCATCTGTCCTATGTATTTTTGTCGAGCTGTCAAGTTAAACTGCGTCCACACCGTTAAAGTATGTCTCGGATCCCACGTGTATTGACGCTACACAATAAAAATAAAAAAAAAATTGATTCATAAGAGTCAAAATAAGTTTTTTTGTTTGCTTAATATCAAGGGAAATATCGATGCTTACCGCGAGTGTGAAAAACCATTTTTTCTTATAATGAAATGGAATGAAGCGATAAGTCGGCCACGCATACACCCAATTGTTTTTCAGGATCTCCGTGAAGGCGACAAATAGTTTGAAATCTAACTCTTTAAACGTGTCAGATGTTTTGTCAACATTGAAATTAAACCCACTACCAGGGTTTAAAACGGGAAGATTCTCACGACCAGCAGCGTTTAGGATCGCTTCAACCTCTATGTAAAACTGACTGTTGATGGAAGGAACAACGTCCATGTCGACAAGAAGATGTAACACAGATATAAATAGGGAAAATGAGATACAATATGAGACAGGGAGAATAAGATCGAATATGAGATGAAAAATTAGGGTTATCTAATATAAATAGAGAAAAAACGGAGCAGAAGGCGAAAGGTTACGTTTGTAACTTATGGTTACGAGGCAAATTTCTGTTTCACGGAAATCGATTAGGTTGCGTATATATGACATAGTCGCTGAATTACATTGTTAATTGATGTATCAATAATGCTTCATGGCTGATTTATTTATCTCATGGCAGATGAGTTATATTGTTAATTTTGTATATTAATTTAAGTCTATTATATATATAATTATTTTAAGATTATTGATAATAAAATACACTTAATTTTTGGACAATATTAAAATATACAAACATTGAAGTAATTTCATGATCATTATTATGTCTGGGTGAACTAACACATATGATCATTATTCTCATAATCATTTGTGAAAGTACATGGGTGAACTAACACATATGTTTATTTTCAGATCATTACAATAAAATTTCATTTTCAATAACCTAAATCCAAAAAAAGGTAAAAGAAATCTTTCCACACTTTCTTATCCATCCAGTCGGGCTTATCGACATAGGAGTAATTTCTACGCTTCCAAATGAGCCTTCTAATCTCTTCTTGGTATACTTCACGAGCCACCAAGTTAAACTGCGTCCACACCGTAAAAGTATGTCTCGGATCCCACGTGTATTGACGCTACACATCAAAAAATAAATAATAAAAAAATAAATAAAAATATACTATTATTCATAAGAGTGAAAATAAGTTTTTAGTTTGCTTAATATCAAGGGAAATATCGGTGCTTACCGCGAGTGTTAAAAACCATTGTTTCCTATAATGGAATGGAATGAAGCGATAAGTCGGCCACGCATGCACCCAATTGTCTCTCAGGATATTTGGGAAGGCGCAATATAGTTTGAAATCGAACTCTTTAAACGTGTCAGAGGTTTTGTCAAGATTGATACCAAAACCACTACCAGGGTTTAGAACGGGGAGATTCTCACGATCAGCAGGGTATAGGATCGCTTTAACATCTCCGTGAAACTGACTTCTGATTTGAGGAACAACTTCCATGTCGATAAGAAGATGTAACAGATATAAATAGACAAAATGAGATACAGTATTAGAAAGAGTGAATAAGATCGAGTATCAGATGAATATTAGGGTTATGTAATATAAATAGAGAAAAAAACAGAGAGGAATGCGAAAGGGGAGTTTGGTAACTTATGGTTTCGCGCCAAAGTTTGTTAACTAATGTTTTGGCGGCAAATTTCCGTTAATTGATGTATATATAATGCTTCATGGCTGATTTATTTATCTCATGGCAGCTGAGTTCTATCGTTAATTAATGTACTACTAATGCTTATGGCTTATTTATAGATTCATTTTGGATGAGTTATAGTGTTCATTGAATAATGCTTCATGTCTGATTTATAATAGCGTAACGGCTGATTTATATTGTTAATTGAATTACTAATAATGCGTAACGGTTGAGTTATATCAAATGTCCACAAAATAAACATTCCTAGAAATAAAACATAAAATTACATATTGTCTGCCTGCTTAGTCAATTAAATCCCGAATAAAATTCAGGTTCCTCCGCCAGTATATCTGCTGCCATCTTAACCTGTAAACCCTGAATGTTCTTATCACAGAGGCCATCGAATGTTACCCCAAGCGCGAGACATTCAATGTATTTTAGCGCATATACACCGCAGTCTCCGGGATCCTCGTTTTGAGGCACATTCTTTGGACTCTTCCATCTGAAAGTAAACTGATCGTAGCTAGGAGATCGTTGGGATTTAGGAATTACATCGTTTAGCATGTACGGAATCATTACCCTTAACGGCTTACAAGATTCAAGAATTCGTAATTTCTTCTCCTCAGTCACTGTTCCCACAATGCTATCGTAGCAATCAATGTGCCCACGAGTCAGGTCCACGTCCAGCGCCAACCAATGATCACCTCCGGTTTGTACAACGAAATACACATGCCAAACATCTAGCGCCCATATCTTACCAGTTTGTTGATCATCCGGATGCAAACCTCTGACTACACCTTCATACGTGGTCCCATTAAACTTGAAGTTCTTAGGTTTCATTTTGAACTGATCATAATCACGGATCATCTGAGCGGTGAAGTACTGATCTACAAACGCAATGCCATTGGTATGATATGGGCAGGGTTATGTAATCAACCTACGTCTGAGGACTCTCAGGTACACACTGATATGCTGAAATAAAAAAAAGCATAACTCAGTCATAATGTATAATACGTCTATCTCAGCCGTAACGTATAAAAAATTATTACATAACCCAGCCGAAATAAAGAATAAGTCATTACAACTCAGTTGTAACCTTATATTACGTCAAAGCATAAATCAGTCATAATAATAAATAATAAGTCATAGAATAACTCAGCCGTTATGAATAATAAGTCATAGAATAACTCAGCCGTACAACTTACAGTTTCGTTCAGCCATCCAAACTGTTTGTCTGGCCACGACTTCCGTGGGGTAATGATGACCCTATAGAACTCACGCAGGTCTGTAGGATTTCCCAATTTGATGCCCCTGTTGACAGACAAACACAAGTCAATATGTTAAAACATTGTTAACAAGAAGCTGTAATTAACAAATTAATGAACAAGATCATACTTCAGTGATTTTAGGTTTTTCTGCAGTTTCTTATATCTAACCGGATCAACAGGTGACATAGGATCATATATTGCAGATGAAGGTTCACAGTTCTTCCTCATGTACGTCAGTCCGTCTTCTCGAATACGAGGAAAAATACTTGTTGGCTTATCTTTTAGTTTAATCATATCAGACCCAGTATTGGACAGCTTAACACTCTGATTCCTGATTTCACTTATAGATTGAAGCCTTAGCTGTTCATCATCATCATCCTCTGACTCAGATATCATGTGCATGTCGTCCTTCATAACATCAAGTGTGGACTCTTCTACTTCTTCATCATTATTGTCTTTTCCATCATCATCACCAGCTTTTTCATCAAGTTTCTTATGCGCATCATCACCATCAGCTTTTCCATCAATTATCCCCTGCGCATCATCACCATCAGCTTTTCCATCAATTATATCCTGCGCATCATCATCAGCTTCTGTAGAAACTGCTTCATCAGCTAAATTCTGCGCATCATCAGCTTTTTTAGAAACTGCTTCAGCAGCTAAAATATCCAGCGCATTAGCAGCTGATGTAAACTCTTCTTCATTCCGCTCTGGATTGGCAATGAATTTCTCGACCTTTACATTCTTTCTAGGTCTTCCCCTACCCTTTTTTTCCTGTTTCTCCTCCAATGCTTGTTTATCCTTTAAAGCTTTATTGGCATCTGCTTTTGCTTTTTCTACCTGTGCTTTTGCTTTTTTTTTTCCTGTGTTTTTGCTTTTTTGGACTCTAATTCTCTAGTCTTTCCTTCTTCTTTGTCCTTTGATGTCTTCTTTCTCGTACATATAGGAGACCGCTGATTACCAACATGCTGCTTCTTAACATCATTTTTCGAAGCAACCACCTCAATGAGATCATCATCATAGTAGCTGGTGGACTTACCAGCCACTTCCATATTCGTAGTCAGGTTCTTCTGAACATTCTCAAGAATTTTGGCATCCTTCCCCTGTATAACATTACAAATAAAATAAGATAACTCAGTCATAATGGCTTTTTAATTCAGCCGAAATAATGATAAATCAGTCGTAGGTATGGCACTGTTAGCTAACCAGAGGATTATTACTTACAGATTTCGACGGGTCTTTTATAAGTAACGGTGGTACGCTGGGATTTTTTACCAGAGTGGATGGGTCGTGGTATCCGGATGATTTACCAGCCAGATGCTGGATACGGAAACCGGTTGAATCTTTCAACTCTTTCAATCCACTCTCCACCTTCTCTAGCTGTGAAGACATGCCGTTCATGCTTGTATCAAGATGATCAAATCTTGAGTTGAAATTAGCCTCCATATCCATAATGAGTTTTCTAAGCGACACATAATCTGCCTTCTCATTACAACACTGCAACACATATACACAAAAAAAAACGCATAAGCAACCTAACCAAATATTAAATATCAACACAATATACAATATCAATTACCTTTGCTTCATCATTCTTATTCCCGACAGATTCATCAAAATCAACATCATTCTCTTTCAAGACTTTAGACTTCTTTGCGATATGTTGAGATTCATCCTTATCATCTGGTTTTTTCTTCTTCTTCCTCTTTTTCTCATTATTAGGCATCTTCTTGTCCCAGAAGCCTGGGACAAACCTCTTATCAGCTATGTCTTGTATCAAATTATCAAGTTCTTGGTCTTCTGGTTGATCAGGCCACTCAGGATATAGCACTATATCATTTCTAATAATCATATTCACCACACGCACCTACAACATCAGATATAATAAACAATAATCATCGTAAACAATAACTCAGCCATGAATAAACCACAACTCAGTCACAATAATCCATAACTCAGTCACAGTTAACTATAACTCAGCTATCAATTAACACTAACTCAACCGTCAATGACTCATAATAATATATAACTCAGTCAAAACCTTACCTTTTTATTTGTTTCGATTTCTTCATCAATGATCGGAACCAAATCTTTTCGTGTGCGGTTTCCCTTCCATCGCAACAGAGGACTCATATCCCCGGCGGATGGGTTACCAAAAAGTTCTCCAAAGCATGTGATAGATTCATAAGCCCAAGCTTGTAACACGAACACCAGACCGTTTACGGTGTACGTCCTTCCGTTTGGACTCATGGTCTTGATAGACCCAACAAGAGACTGAAATGCTACCCGACCCCATGGATAATTATTCAAGGCTTCATCATCAAAAACTCTTTTAGCAGATTCCAACGGTATTCTAGAGTTGTGATGAAGTGCATGGATACCAATTGCTATTAGAAGCAACCGCCCCATCCATAAACGCCTAATGTCTTGTGGTACCCATGCCCGACATTTATCCAATCCATCCATAAGTTCATATAAATTGGGACCTCCTTCTGCTCCATCAGGCACATTCAACTCTCTGAAAAACGCTCTGTAATCAGCCTCAGGTTCAAATGGCTCTGTAGGCAACGGATCTATGTTGAAACCCGTGACATACTCAAACTCATTCAACCCAAATCTGATAGGCTGACCACCAATGAGAAACCAAAGCTCATTCTTCCTTACTCTTAACTGTCTGCATAGAAGGTAGTGAACAGTTTTACCAGACCATATAATGTTCCTCTCAAAGATTTTGGCTGCTATTCCAGTTGGGTGCTCCTTAATTTGATTCCAAACAGTTTCACCTACTGATTCTCTAATTGTAACTAGATTTTTGATTGCAACATTGTGGTTAATATCTTTATTATCCAGATTAGACTTCCCTTCCGTATAGAGTCTTGGAGGGTAATGCCTTGGTTCATCCATCTGATACGAACATTACTTCAAACAGAGTATAGATACATCAAACAGAGTATAAATCACAACTCAGCCAAAACATAAATAATAACTCAGTCACAAATGCATTGGGATAGTATAACTCAACAGTATAGTAAATATTAACTCAGCCGAAACATAAACAAATTCAGCCACAGATGCATCGATAAAAATCAAGACATATAAAGAAACTCAGCGACATATACCAATATAAACCATAAATTAGCCCTAACACAACCCGTAACTCAGTCGTAATAAACCAGACACCAAATCCAGTAGATCTATCAAATCAACCACAATGACGGCGGAAATCAGCCGTAATAATCACCGATAAAAAGCTATATGTTTCAGATAATGGTTTAAACTCAACCAAATAGAGATATTCGAGAGTGATGAAAGCAGAGATTTTTACCGAGAGTGATGAAAGCAGAGATTTTTACCGAGAGTGATGAAAGCAGAGATATTCAAACCCACTCGAGTTCCTTGAAACTGAGACGAAATGACAGAGAAACGGCCGGAAACCGACTTAGGGTTTAAGTTTCGAAATCAATCGTCGGAAAGAAAGAGAAAATTTTTTTTCTCCTCCGTCGAGTCGTGAACAGTTGCTATAAAGTGATGATGGACGCTTCAGTTTCTCTTTGATTAGTGACGTGGATTAGTGATGTGGATTAGTGACGTTCAAACAAAAAAAATTTAATCAAAGGTGTTAATAGTAATTTTACAAGCACTCAAAACATATGAGTTATTTTCAAAAAATGTATCCCACGCTAGCAATAAACAGACTTTTCTAACCCATTTAAGTCAATATCTCTTAAAACAAAGAATTTTTTTTATGTGTGATTGGTTGTAAAATGACTTTTAAAACTTTTAAATTGTAAGTCCTCAAAGTGTACGACCAATCAGCCCCGTAATTCCGTCAAAATATTTTCTAGTATAAATAGATACAAGTGTGAATTAATATATTTGCATAATATCTAGAAAATATATTTTGATATCTTCTACATACTTCTATATATCCAGAGCCAAACACTAAACTTCTATATATCGAGAGGCAAACACCACTAAACGGAAATATTATTTCCAAAATATTTATCACATTGAAAATTAAAATAAAAGGGACAGCTAAAGAAAAGAAAAAACGAAAGGACAGTTGTGCATAAAAGCAAAAAAATATCTTTCTTACGCCAAAAAAAAAAGAACAAAAAAGAAAAGAAAAAAGATCTGAAAAAAGATCTCTGTCACGTCCAACAACAACTCTTTATCCTCAAAGATTTGTGTTGCGCCGCGTGGGCATAAGTTATGCCGTATAACACTATCATACACATTTTATAAAAATCAGATTACTTTCCGATCATTTAAATATACATCAGAATAAAATCAGCACCAAAATATTCGATTTCTGATTAAAAAGGAAAAAACTATGTTTTACGCTAAAGTGAAAAAAAACTGAATTAATTAATTATTTTGCAAATGCACATTAAAAAAACTATACTTTCGAAATGAGGAAAGAAAAATACTATTAATTAAGGAAATTTTCATTTTGGCCAAAATAATGAAAATGGCCGAGGATTCGAGGAAGAGAAGAGAACCGCGTTGAAAGAGGTATCAAATCAATCGTGTTCTTCACACGTCGGCCATTGTTTCTCTATCACGATTGAGAATAAACTGAGAGAAGAAAAAAAAAAAAAAACTGAAACTGAGAGAAAAAAAAACAAAAACCCAGACAGTATGTTCTGTTTGAGATCTAACAGAGTGTTAATACTTTTGTGTATTCTTTCTTCATTTCTTCTTGTCGCCAATGGAACATCGATTTCTGGTAAGACTGATACAGATTTTTGAATGTACTTGTGAACAATAATTGTTTGGTTCCTAAAAAGTTCAATTTTGGATTGGATTATTTCAGGGTTTGGTAAGGAAGAAGAAAGAGATGTAGTAGAATGGAGAACAAGTGTAATAGAAAGAGTTATTGCAGAGGAAAATGGAGAAAACTCATCTTTGATTTTGGCTGCAAAGAGAACCAGAAGAAAAGATCCTGATGATAATTTTAAGCTCTACACTGGTGGATGGAACATAAGCAATTCTCATTATTGGACTGTGAGTCTTTATTACTTCTGTGGTCCTAAAAATGTTTTATCTTTGGTGATATTTAATCTCTTTACAAGTTGGGTTTGGTTTACTTGACTTTGGTTCTGTTTAGATTCATAAATTTTAGTTAAAGTTTTGATCTTTAGTTTCAAAAATCTGGCTAAGTGAACTTTCATTGTTTTAAGGTGTTCTTTTTTATTTGACTTTCGTTCTTCTTAGATTCTTAAATTTTAGTTAAAAGTTTTGATCTATATTATCAAAATTCTGGCTAATTGAAGTTTGACTGTTTTAAGGTGTTTGGTGTATTTGACTTTGATTCGTAGATTCTGAAAGTTTAACTAAAGTTTTGATCTTAACTATCAAAACTCTAGCTAAGTGATGTTTGATTGTATTAAGGTGTTCAGTTTATTTGACTTTGATTCGTAGATTCTTAAAGTTTAATTAAAGTTTTGGTCTTTATAATCAAAACTCTGGCTAAGTGGATTTTGATTGTTTAAAAGGTGTAATTAAGTAAATATCTTCACTCTGGATTAGTCAATGGAAATATTGGATCAGCATTCATGACTAGCCTTCTTGATTGAATCAGTTTTGTGCTTGGATTAATTAAAAATTTGATCTTTACTACCAAAACTCTGGCTAAGTGAAGTTTCAGTGTTTTAATGTGTTTGGTTTATTTGACTTTGATTCTTACATTCCTAAAATATAGTTAAAACCTTCAAGTTTTGATCTTAACTGTCAAAACTCTGGGGAAATGAAGTTTGGTTGTCTTAAGGTGTTTGGTCTCTTTGGGTTTGATTCTTACTTCCTAAAATTTAATTAATGTTTTGATCTTAACCATCAAAAAATCTGGTCAAGTAGATTTTGATTGCTTCAAGGTGTAATTAAGTGTAATTATGCTCACTTTGGGTTAATCAATGGGAAAATTGGATTAGGTTATATACCTAGCCTTCTTTATTGAATCAGTTTTGTGATTATTTGGATGGAAGATGTTTGAACCCAATTAATATTTTTCATCTTTATGATGAATCTTGAACATTTTTGTGGATATTTTGTGACATGCTATGAACTTTTAACCTAAATAATCTTTTTCTTTTGTGCAGTCTGTTGCTTATACAGCGGCACCTTTCTTTGTTATAGCAGCAGCTTGGTTTGTGTTCTTTGGGCTATCATTGTCTCTGATTTGCTTTTGTTATTGCTGCTGTGCCCGTCAACCTTACGGTTACTCCCGGATTGCTTATGCTCTCTCCCTTATCCTCCTCATATCATTCACGATCGCAGCAATGTAATTGCTTTCTCTTTTACTAACTCTTCTATTGTCATCCTTGTTTCTTGCTGTATATTTCTCTGACTGCGCGATATCTTGTGTTTGATATTACAGTGTGGGATGTGTTTTTCTTTACACGGGACAAGGGAAATTTCATGCTAGCACAACGGATACTTTAGACTATGTTGTGAGTCAAGCAAATCTCACGTCAGAAAACCTCAGGAATGTGTCAGATTATCTCAATGCAGCTAAGAAGGTGGATGTGCAATCCAGCATTTTGCCGCAGGATGTTTTATCGAGTATCGATAACATACAGGGAAAGATTAACTCGTCCGCTACAACTCTTTCTGTTAAAACAATGGACAACCAAGACAAGATTCAAAATGTCTTAGACAAAATGTAAAAGTCCAGAACCATATTGTTATCTTTCATCTGTTTTCACCGTTTTGCTTATAGTTTGCGGCTCTATTTGTGGCAGGAGACTTGCGCTCATAATCATCGCTGCTGTGATGCTTTTCCTTGCGTTTATCGGATTCTGTAAGTTATCTGATTATATGCGTCAGCAATTATTATTTATTACAACCTGCTGTATTTAACTTTTATGATATTTCTTTCATTGTGATGTCATACAGTACTCTCTATCTTTGGTCTGCAATGCCTAGTTTATACGTAAGTGAAGTCTCATTGTTTTGTTGCCTATGGTTAGTTTCCACTTTATGTTGATCAATCTGTTGTCATTAAACAATGTGTAGATTGGTGATCCTTGGATGGATTCTTGTCACGGGTACTTTCGTCTTGTGTGGTGTATTTCTGCTTCTACATAAGTGAGTTCCGCTCCTTCTCTACGCATTTGTCTACTCAACACATTAAAATGTTTTCTCAAAACTCAAAAGCCTTTCTTCTACTTTGGCAGCGTTGTAGGGGATACGTGTGTTGCCATGGACCAATGGGTCCAACATCCAACAGCTCACACGGCTTTAGACGATATTCTGCCATGCGTTGATAATGCAACTGCGAGAGAAACATTGACTAAGACTAAGCTTGTGACGTACCAATTGGTCGATCTTCTTGACAAAGCCATTAGCACCATGAGCAACAGGAATTTCCCTCCTCAGTTACGACCCCTTTATTACAACCAGTCAGGTCCTCTAATGCCGCTGCTCTGTAACCCCTTCAACGCTGATCTCTCTGACAAACAATGCCAGCCTGGTGAAGTCCATCTGAACAATGCAACAGAGGTAAATATAGGATTCCATCAAAACCTTTCTCTTGGTGTAAAACCGATAAACCCAATAAAGCTTTCTCTTTGTTTGGATGAGTCTCACAACCAACAGTTTATCCATATATAAATGTCTAAGCATAACAAAAGCAAAGAAACTATCATATAATTTCCTAAATCAAAGAAAAAACAAATCCTAATTGAATACAAAACATGTCTTAAAACTAGAAGATAATATGTTATAGGTATCACAATCTGTCTTATAATTTGTTTTTATGCAGATATGGAAGAACTTCACTTGCAAAATAGTTACACCGGGAACATGCAGCACGCAAGGACGTCTGACGCCAAAGCTTTACAACCAGATGGCTGCAGCAGTTAATGTGAGCTATGGTCTGTACAAGTACGGTCCGTTCTTGGCAGACTTACAAGGGTGTGACTTTGTGAGGTCTACCTTCACTGATATAGAGAGGGATCATTGCCCGGGACTGAAGAGATACACACGGTGGATCTATGTGGGTCTTGTGTTGGTATCTACTGCGGTAATGTTGTCTTTGGTGTTTTGGGTTATATATGCGCGAGAGAGGAGGCATCGGGTTTACACGAAAGACTACAATGCTATGCATTCTGAAGATCCACGGAACAAAGGCCAGTGAGATATTATGTTCTTTTGCAGGTTTACTTACAGTGTACATTATATGGTGCTGATGATTGTCTTTTTTTAAAAAAAAAATTGGATATGTTGAGAACTACTTGGAAGTGAGAGATGTATTGCTTTGTGGAACTACAATCTTTTTTTTTTATTTTTTTTTCTTGGGCAAAAAAGTTATTTATGTAAAATGGTGCAAATGATTTGATAGCTTTCTTTTGGGAGAATTCGATCGTCTCTTTATAAACCCATTAGATATAAACCAAACTTCTTGATGTGTTGTAATTTTAGCGTTTTTGAGGGGTTTTTTTCCCTCTTTTTTTATTGAGGATTTTAAGATTTCGAAGGATTTATCTATGGAGGCAATCATGACTTTAAGGCGAAGTAATGGTGAGATGTTTCGTGGTGATTCAGCAGTTTATTTTAAAATTTCTCAAAGATTTTGTATCCCATTGCTAGAAATGAGTGTGACTTTTTATTTGCAAGGGGAAATGAAAGGCTATCAATGGTGGATGTACAAGAAACCAGACTTAAAGAGTAGATCAGAAATTGTGGGGATCCTAAGAGCACCTCTATTAGAGATATCTCAGGATTCTAACGGCATCTCCATTGGAGATATCTCAGTGAGATACTCTCCACTTAAATAATGAAAAAATTAAAAAGTGGGAGAGAAGAGAAGAGAATCTCTCATTTGAGAGACTCAAATCTCTTAACTAGAACCTCATTTTACTCTTAGTAATTTTTAATTGGTTCATTTTTTATTTTAAAATTTAAAATTTAAAATATATAATTAAAATATATGCAAAATATTAATATATTATTGTTAAGATTGGGTATCTTAAACAATGGAAATGCTCTAAGATCTGAGTTTTATTGCAATCATTAATTGTTGATTTTGGCAAATTCAGCATAAACTCTTTATATATTTGAAAGAAAAATGTTTTTTTCACCCATAAAGTATTTAATAATGTATAAAAAAAAAATTCTTTTGGAGGTATTGTTGAATATGGTACTTGTGTAAATGACTTATAAGATTATATATTTTTGTAATTGAGATTTAGGATTAGATAGTTTTGCACTTTTGCTCTCCCACTTCTTCTCCCCTTTCCTAGCTTCCCCAACATACCACTCTCTCAAAATTTTATATGTTTTGAGTTTTTCTTTTCATTTTTAATTTAACTAGATAAATCCGTGTGCTACATACATATCTGCATTTTATTTGTGGGTCTGTTTTTTTATTTATGCAGTGTAGTATGAACATTTTGGTTGACACAATCGTTACAAATTATTCTCAATCCATATAAGAATTATATCATCGATTTCATATTTTTGTACTCTCTATTGTATCTGATTAGTTGCATAATCTTCTTTTGACTTGTGCGTCGAAGAATTTGATGAGAGATACTTAGTTGTAGTTGTGAAGTTTTTCTGAACATGTTATGGTCCATGTTATATTTGCTTCTTATAAATCTTATCTTATCATTGGACATATTCTTAGATATCTTCACTTTTTTGTAGATCTCGACCTATTGACATTCATTTTGTCATTAATTTTCAATGATTTTATAACTTTCCATCATTTGGTGTTTCAAGACATAAGATAATTTGGATTCCGGCCTATTTTTAAAATGATCATTTTAAACATAATTTTTGTTAAAGTTTTAGTTATATTATTATTAATAAACTATTTCATAGTCTAATATTTATTTTTATTAGTATTTTTAAATTTGTTAAAAGTATTTTTAACTTGTGTTTTTTTTTTTATTATTCCTTAAACTTTTTTCTTCTTTATGACTTATGTCATCGTTAACTATTTAAGTAATAAATAATATTCATTAACTATTATATTTAAGTTATATTCATTAAATTTTTTTTTATCATTTGACGATATAGTTATTTCTCATTGGACAATTCAAGTGATGATGTGGACACCCTAGATGGGGAGAGAACTCTCCCATTATATATATGATTATTTTTTGGTTATATGGTTTCACATTATGTTGAAACCTTACAAAAACCGTATGTATTTTGGTAATTTTTTTTCTGTTTATGTTTTTATAAAACTGAAACAATATACAAATATATGCAATTCACTTTGGTTTAGTTCGGTTTGATTACAATAATTTTAAGTTCTTCTACATTATTTTCTATTTAAGAAACCTACATAACAAGGGCATTGCAGAATATGAATCCATTTATATATATATATATATATATATGATTTTAGATTTTGTGTTTTCATCAAATTATCTTCTATTTAGGTTATATCAGATATACATAATATATTTTTTAAGTTTTTCCATAAATGTAGTTAGACACTTTTTTTTAAATATTGTCTAACTACACTTTTCAAGTAATCAAAATCTAAAAAGTGCCTTTGAATATGTGATTTAATATAAAAAATTTTAAATAATCATTGATTTGATTAAATAAAAAAATCAACAAGAAAAGAAAAGTCAAAATTTTTTTAAAAAAAAAAAGAACGAAAGTCACGAGTTACATTCTTCAAGGGCAAAACATTGTTCTTTCTTACCCTCATGTTCTTCGTTGGATTACATCTTCTTCTTCAATCAATTTTGAGGTTTTATTCTTTGTTTTCTTTTATTCTATTTGATGTAATAGAGCTTTTTTTTTTTAATTTTGTCGTCAATCACCAAAATTCATTCATTAAGTAAATGTTACAAGGTTAACCGCTAAGAAAAACCAAACAACACTTAATAAACAACAAAGGGAAATAGAATATGCACGGGCTGCTTTAAAACTAACAAGTAGCAAAACCCGGAAATTTAACCAACATAGAACTAAACTACAACTTAATAAAAGATAAATGGATCTAGAAATCCAGGATATAACATAATCATCCGCCAAGGTAAGCTCCTCGAAATAGTCTAGGACTAATCGATAACCAAAGGTCAGCCACCTTGAAATCCATAGCTTCACGAGACGTGCAACGCTTCGTGTGCTTTTGAAAAACCTATATTACGCCAAGAATGCTGAAACACCAGTCCCTGAAGAGGGTGGTCACAAAAAAGACGAGAAAGGGCTCTCGCGAACCATACACCGATACTTTGAAGCCAAAACAACCAACTGAATGAGAAGGCAAAATTCCAAACATACAGCCAACAAGAGCCATACCACCAAACCAACTTCAACTTAAAATCTCGGAATGAATAATCCGGAATGCCAAAAAAAAAGGGCAACAAACACATAGCAATCAGACCGCATAATCATAGATTTAGAGAAAAAAATGTGATAATGTGATCTTAATGCCGGAACCAGAAAAATATCTCGGTCTAAATGAGCTGGAATACTAATCGAAAGGGCACATAAACCGCGGCGTTTAGTTCCCACTATCTAAACTTTGACAGAGCCAAATAGATAATGTAACGAACCAACCGGAGAATTAGAATAATGATAAGACTCCATCAAGCACCTAATAAGGGGAACACATAGTGAAAATAAACGATTGCAAAATAAGAATAATACTCCGATAATACTCTCCATAGTGGAATAAATAGTGATAAAAATATCCTCGAACGATTTCTCATACTCTTAGCTTACACTGTGCACAAAACACAAATGTAACAAAGCAAGATGATAATAGCCAATAATTAGAAGCAATAATGGGATAGATCTTCGGGACAGTCCCGAGAAAGTTCTAGATACACTGGATCTAAGATAGTAGTCGAAAGGAGGTTCATAACGTGAGGGGAAAGTGCACATTGAGCCGCTAGCCTTTCCAACTCTTGCCAGCTTCACCATAGCAGGGAATAAGGAGGGAAGACGACGAGAATCTTCCGAGCAAAAACACAGTATAAGACAATGCGCCGTAGAGGCACTCATTGCGCTTCCATATCTCTCATCTGCTACAACAACCAGAGAGGAAGCCAATCTCGTAAGAGAGACATACGACCAAGGCCAAAATTTTCTAAGACGGGACGCGGTGGCTTTATCCGGTGGGTCGGGAGGATCCGGCGGGGTTGACAGAGCATTCGCCGGCGAATTTGGAGCTTGCCTAGTCGTGAGAGGCAGATCCGAATCTGGCGGTTTTGGAGAAGAGTAAACCACCGCGAAGAGGAAAAGCTTCACCGGATTCATGATCGGCCTGTTATAGAGCGGGACCGCTGAAAGATCTTCACAAGCGTGAGAGAATTTTGAGCAGGTTTTCGCCGAAAAAGGATCCAGAGGAGTAGAGGGGACGAGGCTTGAGCCTTCCGGGACCGGCGGAGGGGAGACGAAAGCAACAGTCCGTTCCGATGAAGATGATTTACCACAGAAGATTTCACTTGACAGAACTTGGATCTTTGAGAGATAACTTCAAATCTTCAACAGAAAAAAAAACCCAGAAAAATAACACAGCATAGAGTTGGAAACTAGTAACAGATTCGCCTGTGAATAACCACATGGAGATGAAACTCAAGAGCATTTTTGGTTTAGAAAAATTTCTTAGATCTGATTTTTTGAAATCTAAACTTGAAAAAGCTAGAGATCTCTGTCTCTCTCCTCTCTCTCTGGGGAACTCCTCCTTGTTAACCAAGGGAAACTTGCCAAATTTCCTAAAATGGTAGTGATAGGAAGTTTAAATCTGGAATAATTTAAAAGTCAACCCCAAAGAGAAAGCCAAGCTCACGGCTCGAGAGCTTTTTTCCCTCTCTAACTTCTCTCTACATTACGTCTCGCGTGAATTGTGATGGTCAATCCAGTTTATTCCTATCCTATTTTGGTTTTATAACTAAATATTCCGCCATTTCGACTTCTAGAGACGAGCCAGAAATGAACTCGTTAAGTCTGTGAAGTCTCTGATGTAATAGAGCTAGAGAGGCCAAGTTATCATTTATAACTTTGATTTGGATCCAATCACTGCATCTACATAATGCAAAAACTCGAATATGTCCTACGTAATATGTAGTAATAGATTTTAGAGTTAGGTCTGAATTATCATATGTAATATATAGTATAAATTCTATAAAGTTGAAGATTTTTTATGCATAATGTTCTACGAGATGCTGTTCGAGTATATATATTAGGATTGTAAGAAAACTGCCGTTGGTGCATATGTCATCATTTTTTCAATATTCCCCCTTAAAGCCCATTGTCATTTACGTCCTTTTTGTGGTGTTTTTTGTTGTCTCGTTAAAAAATTTTTATGTAAAAATTATTGAAAACCATAATAAAGAAAAGAGTAAAACTACATGAACTTCCATTTGAATGGATAGGAACACCATTCTAAAGATCTCGCTAATGACGCATCCCAATGTTACGAACATGTTTTTTTGAAGATTGAAGTGGGTAATGATTTTGTAAAGAGAGATGCAGCATTGTCATATGATCGAATATATTTCACTTTAATTTATTTGTTCTTCTCAAACTCTTGGGTATAAGAAAAGAATTTCGGAGGGATATGTTTGGTTCTGTAACTTTTGATATATCTTTTCTTTGTTTGGGCAACACAAGCATCATTATCTTCGTATAAGATAGTTGGATCTGTATTTACGTGGATTTCACTGCTTGATTAATGAATATGTTGGCTTATTGATTTTAGCCATACACATTCTCTACTAGCCTCATGGAGTGCGATTGATTCAGCATAATTTGAGGAGGTGGTTGTGGACAATGGATACAACACTCAGAATGTAAAATGCTAATGATTGCCTTTTTCGTTTAAGAAAAGTAAAATGTGTATGCTATTATTCGCCAAAATTCGCCCCTTCTTCTCTGAGCTCAGAGGTTTATATTTATACAATAATTAACATTCAAAGCTCATACTTAACTTCTTGATTAGTAAAGTTATAATAGTATATGTATAGAAGTTATTGTACTTTTCACACGACCATTAAATAAAACAATCACTTCAAAATAGAAACTTGTAACTTCTAAAGAATAAAAAATTTAAAACCCAAAAGAAGAGAATATTTTCAAATTTCAAATCCTCCCAGGCGACGAAATTGAGGCAGCCATCAGATCTTTCCCCTCCGGTGCCGGTGGAGTTTCCGCTCACCGGCTCCGACTCGTTCTTTCGAAGGGCGTCTGAGTGAACTTGCCAATGAGCAGCGTGCACTGATGGACACGAACCAGAAGCTTAAGAAGGAACTTACCTCTTCTAAGTCCAGGTGAGAGGAATTGAACCTGAAGTATGAGGCTTTCCGAAAGCATAAGGAATTCGAGCTGAAGAAATCTGCCAGTTCGGGGAAAAGTGAAGTTAAGGCCCGGGGTCGCGCTCTCATCGCGCATGTCTTGGAGCATGTCAAGGCTTTTGAGACCAAACTGCTGCTTCAATCTAACCTGAATGAATTGGCCAGCAACGCTCTTCTCGTTGAACAGCTTAAGACAGGCTACAGGAGTTTCAAGAAGCAAGAAGCCGAAATCGCTGAGTCGACTGCGGAGACCAAGCAGAGGTTGGCGGACCTTGCTGTCACCGAACTCGACTTTGACAAGCTTATGTATTCCGTCATAGAATCTCCTCCTCTTCTAGAGCCTGATTCCTTGCTTCCTGATGAGTCCTCCGCTGTCGGAGCTCCTTTGGAACTTCTCCCTTCGGTCGAGGTAAGATTTAACCAATTTGGTTCAAATTTACCTATTATTACTCCCCAAATTTTGGCTCTTCTTAAGTTGAAAAGTTTCTTCTAGATCCTCCTTGCCCCACTGTTGAGGATTTGGGTACTCTCGTTGAGGATGCGTCCGCCCCCGCAGTGGTAGCTGACACCCCGGAGCTAGTTTCCCAAGCGAGGACCAAACCCGAAGTGTCCCCTCCTGAAGAGTCCGTGACTGTTGCACTAGTTTCTGAAGCTCCCATTGAAGTGGTCGGAGTGGTTGAAGAAGAAGCCCCGGAAGGGGCGAATTAATCCTAGTGGTTGTTACCGCGTTTTCTGGAGTCTTTGCCAATTTTTAAAACTATTTTTATTACTGTTCTTCCCTTGTGGCTCTCTGAACCTTCGTTGATGTTATGACTACCATTTATAGCTCTTTTAAAAGTTTTTGCCCAAAGGGGCTTGTTTAGTCTCAATGAATTTTTAACCAACCTTTTGTCAATTCTTTTGCGGTTAGATATTCGAACAATATTGTTGGGGTTTGCAAAGTCCAACTTGTTCTTTTTAACTCTAGGCCGAGTTGTTTTCAAGAGAAAATAAGTTGATCAGACCCTTACCATTTTTAAAGGAAAATCATACCAGTTATCCTCGGCAGAAGTACGAATATAGGGTTGGGCTTCCGAACTGGTGCACCATTTAGCGAACTTGCTCGTTCGCGACCCGAATTGTATCTACTGTTTGGGCCATTAAATTTCTGGACCTAAGGGCCTGTTTGGACCGAGGGGTCTTTTTCTTTGGGCCTAGTGGCCTTTTCTGACCTAGGGGTCAAAGTGGAGTGCCTTAGGTGATATGACCCCAAATCCAGCTAAAACAACCACACCCGAATTTTTTTTTTTAAGCATTAAAATATTCATAAATATTAAATATCACATAAACACGACAATTCCAATTCAACATTCTGCAAGACTCGCTTATTAAACTTAACAACACAGACAACAACCACACGAGTCCTAATCATCCTCCTCCTCATAGCCTTGATTCCACGATCACACTTTATCCTTACCTGCATCAAACACACACAGATGATGCGTAAGTATTATCATAAATACTTAGTTAGGCGATCCTCCCAACTACGAGCTATACACACAAGCAAGTAGAACCACACAATTCCAGAATCCAACCAAACACGACTCACGATGCTACGAACCCAAAAAAATCACATCAACACAAGAAACGAACACGGAAAACGGCCTAGAACGACCAGATCGATCGATCCTGGCCAGGATCGATCGATCCAGAACAGCCGTGAACCACACCGAACGATCGATCCGACCCGGATCGATCGTTCCCGACCAGATCGATCGATCCATGACCGGATCGATCGATCCCGACCAGATCGATCGATCCATGACCGGATCGATCGATCCCACACCAGATCGATCGATCCATGACCGGATCGATCGATCCCACACCAGATCGATCGATCCTTCCTGGAACGATCGATCCAAGCTTCCTGCAACTCACGGATTCGACTTCTAACACGTCGAATCGCACAAAACCACCTCCAAAACGGCACAAACTTGAATCCTAATGATAACACATCATTACCCAACTCAAGGACACAAGAATCAATCTATAAAACTCCATGAATCTAACCAAAACTATCAAACAAGCATCCAAAACGCAAACAATGCTCTACAAGCTTAGTCCAGCCCTTGGTCACGCACTCACCTCGAATTCGGATTGATTGAAGTCACACAAAGCTTCCCCAGGCCAACGAGAACCTCCACGCTCAAGCCACAATCTCTCAAACCCCTCTGAAACTTCCCAAAAGCTCCAACTTCACAACTCTTCCTTCTTCCTCTTAAAACTCACAATTCCTTTCTTCCTTCCTCACCTCTTCACTTCCTTAGCCTTTCACTACACTCCTTGAACCTCCAGAAGCAACCTCAGGCGAAAAATGGAGAAGGAGGAAGAAGAAACACGTTTTAAAAGGGTGAAAAGTCGACCTACCAACCCTGCCGACAGTCCGGATCGATCGATCCAAGCATGGATCGATCGATCCACTCCACCACCGCGACACAACACTCAGCCATCAAGATCGATCGATCCCTAACAGGCTTTGTACAATGATTGAGTGAGGAAATATCATCAAAGGCTGAGATTAAGCCTATTAGGACTCTTAGTGACATGATAAAGCATGCTACCTAGGTGGAGAAGAAAGCAAAGGTAAGAAACAAGCATTATACCTTATTCCACACTTCAGGTACTTCTTTGAATCTCATAGGAGTATCTGAGTGTGAAGTTGGGACTTGTATCATGAAGACAAATATTAAGGCTAAACCAACACCTAAGGATGTGAATATGAATAAGCAATGCTTTGATTGACTTGATTGACAAGGATTTGACCACTTACAAGGTGATAGTCCCAAAAATGGGGTTATAACCATATAAAATACAAAGGAGAGTGAATAGAACTGTTGAAGTGTACACAATGGAGTTGGATCTCTCACAATTGCTTGAGGATGGTCTAGGGCTGCAACAGGGAGCCATTTTAGGCTTTGTACCATGATTGAGTGATGAAATATCATCAAAGGCTCTGGATTGGCTCGAAAATTGATTCTTAACCCCTTTTTGGGAGACGGGCGTTACAATTCTCCCCCACCAAACTGGATTCGTCCTCGAATCCTTAGACACCGTCCAATCCGCTATGAACTCAACACACCTTCGTCACAACGATCCCTATCCTCTCATGGTCAACCCGACCATACAACTCCACCTAACCCACAACCCCGTGAACCCTCTAGTGTCAACTTGCTTCAGAGAACTTTCGACAAGAGTTAGATAAGATAGCTTTTAACTTAGCCATTCTTTTTATTAGCGATTCCTCATGACGAACGTAATAAAACAAACAAGTACCATACGTTCGAGAATCAGATCTACCGCATAGAACTGCTCAGGAGCCATCCGATCAAACCACTTATCTCATTTTCCCTTAACAAGTTTAACTAGAAACACGACTCTATTCCCAAATCACAACCCAACCACCCTCGAGATCTCTATTCAGCCGCTATGCTTATACTCACGTTATAGACATACACTGCTCCCAACTCATACTCGTACCACTCCCACCCTCTGTGCAAGGCACTCTGGGCTCTGGGTACCTCATGCCACTCTCACTTACAGGCCACAAAGTCCTGCAAGCTATCGGCATCCAACCTATACCACTCCCACTCTCAGGACTCGTCAGCCCTTCGAGCTCTGGGTATAACAACCATACCACTCGCACTCTCAGGTCACAAAGACCTTCAAGCTACGGGTATCACACTCATACCACACGCACTCTCAGGACTCACAAGTCCTTCGAGCTCTGGTATCCGGGGAAATCCTCATCCCCGCCTCTGGAGAAATCCATCTCCCATGAATCGTACAGGACCCACCAGTCCTTGGAGCAAGCAAGTCTAACATCTATAAGCATGTCCGACTGAATCTATCTCACAGTGTTCACACATCTCATCACATGGTGACACTCACCAACCATATTCCCATCCCGGAATATCCACCTAACCTATAACCTCTACACAAGTTATCTTAAGGTATATCACTCACTCAGGGTATTCCATTTATCCTTGTTCGAAGAATATTTCCAGTTTATACTTCAATACTTTCCTTTATTCACACGACATCACAAGCCATAAACTCATAAGATTCCTCTTCTCATTCAATTTCACATAATATTCATTGTATACAACATGTCATACAACTCGAAATGTGAAATTAGAAACCATCGATGGAAACTCAAGCCTCAGCTTGCTTCTCGAACCACTTTTTAAATCTCGTTTCCATCCTTGCCTCTGGTTCCCAAGTCTCCTCCTGCACACCATCACAATCCCATAACACCCTCATCATTGGAATCTTCTTCCGACGAAGCTCTTTGACCCTCCTCTCGAGAATCCTCAAAGGTCTCGCCTCAACGGTCATATTAGGCTGAAGATCTGTCGGAAACTCTTCCACTACTTCGTCATCCTTACGTAAGCATTTCTTCAGCATCGACACATGGAAAACCTTGTGAAATGCTTGCATAACCTCGGGTAACTCCAACCGATACGCAACTGGTCCAACCCGCTCAACAATCCTGAACGGTCCCATATACCTCGGACTCAACTTAGTCTCCGTAATGGACCTGTTAGGACCCCGCAACATAGCCATCTTAAGATACACTCTATCTCCCACCTCAAACTCGAGGTCTTTCCTCCTCTTATCGGCATAACTCTTTTGCCGATCCTGCGCTTCTTTCATGTTCAGTTTCAAAACTCGGATCTTCTCCGTAGTTTCCTGAACAAAATTTGCACCCAACGTACTTCTCTCCCCCACCTGGGTCCAACACAAAGGTGTACGACATGGCCTCCCATAGAGTGCCTCGTATGGGGCCATCCCAATACTTGCCTGGTAGCTATTATTGTAAGCCAACTCTGCCAAGCTCAAGTGGTCCACCCAATGACCACCCCAGTCAAGCACACACATCCTCAGTAAATCCTCGAGAGTCTGGATGGTTCTCTCGGACTGCCCATCCGTCTGAGGATGATATGCCGTACTTAAGTTCACCCTAGTGCCCATCTCTTCCTGGAATGCCTTCCAGAACCCCGAAGTGAACTTAGGATCACGGTCTGACACTATACTCACCGGTACTCCATGAAGTCTCACTATCTCCTGCACATACTTCCTAGCCAAAACCGTAGCTCCATCGGTTTTCTTAATGGCTAGAAAATGCGCCGACTTGGTCAATCGATCAACAATGACCCAAATAGCATCCTTGGTCCGAGAAACAGGTAACCCAACGACGAAATCCATCGTAATCATATCCCACTTCCACTCAGGAATGGGTAAACTCCGCAACAGCCCACTCGGAACCTGATGCTCTGCCTTCACTAACTGGCACACATCGCACTCTGCGACCCAGTTAGCCACATCCTTTTTCATCCCGACCCAATGATAATACCGTTTCAAATCACGATACATCTTAGTCGCTCCTGGGTGAATCGAAAACTTGCTCGCATGAGCCTCACTCAGAATCTCTCGCTTCAACTCCTCATCCTTGGGTACACATACCCGTCCATGCACAAGAATAGTCCCATTAGCTGAGACTTGATACTCTGAACCCTCAGCTTTGGAGGCTTGAATCAACCCTTCATCTTTTTCCTGAGCCAACCGAACCCTGCTCAAAAGATCTGCCTGATTAGTCGCCTCCAAGCCCAACGGTTCCTGAGATATAGCACACAACCTCAACGTGCTAATTTCGCACACCAAGGACTCCATATCCCGCTCACTAGCCGAGGATGCTCTCTTGCGACTCAAAGCATCGGCCACCAAATTTGCTTTACCAGGATGGTAGGCTATCTCCAAATCATAATCTGCCACTAACTCCATCCAACGTTTTTGCCTCAAATTCAACTCGGGCTGAGTGAACAAATACTTTAGGCTCTTATGATCTGTGAATACCTGAACCTTCCCGCCATAAAGATACGACCTCCAAATCTTTAAGGCAAACACCACTGCAGCCATCTCTAGATCATGGGTAGGGTAGTTGCCTTCATGCTTCCTCAACTGCCTCGAAGCATAGGCAATCACCTTTCCCCGCTGCATCAACACACAACCAAGGCCAACTCTCGAGGCATCCGTATACACCACATAAGGCTCACCCGGCTCGGGTAATGCCAACACTGGTGTACTCGTCAGCATCGTCTTCAGGTTCGCGAAACTCTCCTCACACTCTGGAGACCAAACGAAAGGAACATCCTTTCCTGTCAGCTTTGTCATAGACTTAGCCATACTCGCAAAACCCTTGACGAACCTCCGATAATAACCTGCCAAACCAAGGAAACTCCTGATCTCTGTGGCATTCCTTGGCCTCGGCCAATCTCTGATGGCCTGAATCTTCTCTGGGTCTACTGAAACTCCCTCCTCAGAAACAATGTGACCCAAAAATCCAATCTCCCTCTGCCAAAAGCTACACTTACTCCACTTAGCAAACAACTTATGCTCTCGTAGCTTCTCCAGAACAACTCTCAGGTGTTCCCCATGTTCCTCGGGACTCTTCGAATACACCAAGATATCATCAATAAAAATGATCACGAATTCATCCAAATACTCTTGGAACACGCTGTTCATCAATCTCATGAACGCGGCTGGTGCATTCGTCAACCCAAAAGGCATCACCACAAACTCATAATGCCCATACCTTGACCTGAAAGCTGTCTTCCGGATATCCTCCTCATCAATCCGAATCTGATGGTATCCAGAAGCCAAGTCTATCTTGGAGAACCAAGTAGCCCCTCTCAATTGATCTAACAACTCATCAATCCGCGGAAGAGGATACTTGTTCTTCACAGTGACTCGGTTAAGTCCCCGGTAATCGATACACAACCGGAAACTACCATCCTTCTTCTTTACAAACAACACCGGTGCTCCCCACGGTGAAGTACTCGGCCTGATAAAACCCTTACTCAACAACTCCTCCAGCTGCTTCTTCAGCTCTGCCATCTCTGCTGGAGCCATCCTATACGGGGCCTTAGATATTGGCATTGTTCCGGGTTCCAACTCAATCGTGAAAGGATCTGACCGTGATGGCGGCAATCCCTGCAACGACTGAAACACATCCTGGAAATCCTGAACAACCCGAATATCTCTAACCTCCAGATCTCCAACGGTCTCAGGGGTAACGATGGTCACAAGATAAGCCTCGTAACCCCTCTCGATCATTCTCTCGGCCTGAATGACCGATATTACGAGACTCCCAGAAGTTGGTCTCACTCCCTGATACATCAACCTCTGCCTCTCCCTCTCGAATATTACTCGCCCGCGTCGACAGTCTAGATGCGCGATGTACCTACTGAGCCAATCCATGCCCAAAATGACGTCATACAACTCCACTGAGCATATGATCAAATCCGCTGGCATAGACTCCCCGGCTACCTGAACATCCACGCCTCTAACTCGACCAAGAGTAGATAGAAACTTCCCTCCCGCCACCTTCACAAAACCCAACGGCTCATTGGGTTCGCCTCGCAATTTGGCCTTCTCGGCCAATTCCGGAGTGACAAAGCAATGCGATGCTCCGGAATCGAATAACACATGGGATTCAACACCTCCCACAATCAAGGTCCCTGCACATACCCATGTGCCGAGAACCTTAACCTCCCCTCACGGAGACGGAAAGTTTTATAACCGAAAGAATTTAACACAGATAAATCTAAAAAGTACCTGTGATCGGCCTGGAGCTCGGCTCTCTTTTCTCCGCGATGGAATACACCCGAGGCGCAGGTGCTATCTGCCTGATCGGTGGTGCTGCAGTTGGCATCATCTGCAGTCCAGCACTCCGCTCATCTGCCTCCTCGACGGTGTAAACCCGAGGTGCCACCGCACTCTGCCTACTCGACGGTGCTACTGCTACCCCTCCCTGCTGCAACTTAGGGCATTTGGGCTTGATATGCCCAACTTCCTTGCAGTGGAAGCACACCCGAGTATCTGGAAGGGCCTCACCCTTCTGCGGACAGTTGGCCACCCTGTGATCCATACTTCCGCACCCAAAACATCCCTGGCCACTCTGGCTACTCCTCACAGGGCCTCCATGTCCTGCACTCCTTGAGGGACAACCCGCGATCTTGTGATCCTTGCTTCCACACCCGAAGCATCCCGGACCACTCTGAGTACCTCCAGAAGTGCCTCCCCACTTCCTCTTCTGCCCTACCACCTGTCCACTCCCCTTACTTGACCCTGATTGCTGCTGCATCTTCTTGGCCTGAAAACTCAAAGTAGCCGATGCTACCTCTTCCCTCAGACCATCTTCTATAGATGCGGCCAACTCAACCAGCTCTCCCACTGTGCCAAACAGCTTACCGAGGCAACGGGTCCTCAACTCAGGCCGCAAGCCTAACATAAACCGTCGCACTCGGGCCTGCTCACCCTCCATGACTCGACCAGCATAAATAGAAAGCCGGTTGAACTCTGTCTCAAACTCCCGGACAGTCCGGTCCCCCTGAGTCAGACTCAAAAACCTCGCCTCCAACCGGTCTACTGCCTCCTGTGGAAAGTATTTGGAGTTAAACTCCTCCACAAAATCTCCCCAAGTCAACTCCACCTGACCTCTCCTGGCGACTACACTCGTCCACCACAGATGTGCATCACCATCCAAGTAATGAACTGCCAAGTCAACTCGGTATCCCACTGGACACCTACATGACTGGAAGTTCCGCTCCAACCTGGACCTCCACATATTAGCCTCCTCAGGACCGACACCACCCAAGAAGAACGTAGTGCCCATCCTCTGCATCTGCTCCATCATCCTATGGTAGGATGGGAGCTCCTCCTCAACCACAACTCTCGGCTGTGCCTCAACTACTGGTGGCACAACTGGAGCTGGTACCGGTACCCTCTCTGGTAACCGCTCCAACACCAAGGTCAGCAGATCCTCAATACGGTTATCCCGGGCCTGAGCATCACCTGCTGCTACACCCGCAGCACCCGCTGGAACTCCAGCCTCACCGGCACTCTCACCGGCCACACCCTCAGACCCCAACGGACCCGTATGCAGATCTCCGCCTTGCTCCACCGTGGCACTCTGTGCCACTCCCAAACCCACCACTGGAACACGACCTCGGCCTCTACCACGGCCACGGCCTCGACCTCTAGCTCCTCTAGCCATCTGCACTTTTAAGAGCAGATACTAAAAACCCAAAACAACTCAAACAAAAATCCAGAAAAACACAACTCACCGTGGAATCACTTGCAGGCTCGGAGAGGATGATTCTAAGACTCTACACTCAAGCAATTTCTAACTCGTCCTAGAACCGTATACGCTCTGATACCAAATTGAAACAACCACACCCGAATTTTTTTTTTTAAGCATTAAAATATTCATAAATATTAAATATCACATAAACACGACAATTCCAATTCAACATTCTGCAAGACTCGCTTATTAAACTTAACAACACAGACAACAACCACACGAGTCCTAATCATCCTCCTCCTCATAGCCTTGATTCCACGATCACACTTTATCCTTACCTGCATCAAACACACACAGATGATGCGTAAGTATTATCATAAATACTTAGTGAGGCGATCCTCCCAACTACGAGCTATACACACAAGCAAGTAGAACCACACAATTCCAGAATCCAACCAAACACGACTCACGATGCTACGAACCCAAAAAAATCACATCAACACAAGAAACGAACACGGAAAACGGCCTAGAACGACCAGATCGATCGATCCTGGCCAGGATCGATCGATCCAGAACAGCCGTGAACCACACCGAACGATCGATCCGACCCGGATCGATCGTTCCCGACCAGATCGATCGATCCATGACCGGATCGATCGATCCCGACCAGATCGATCGATCCATGACCGGATCGATCGATCCCACACCAGATCGATCGATCCATGACCGGATCGATCGATCCCACACCAGATCGATCGATCCTTCCTGGAACGATCGATCCAAGCTTCCTGCAACTCACGGATTCGACTTCTAACACGTCGAATCGCACAAAACCACCTCCAAAACGGCACAAACTTGAATCCTAATGATAACACATCATTACCCAACTCAAGGACACAAGAATCAATCTATAAAACTCCATGAATCTAACCAAAACTATCAAACAAGCATCCAAAACGCAAACAATGCTCTACAAGCTTAGTCCAGCCCTTGGTCACGCACTCACCTCGAATTCGGATTGATTGAAGTCACACAAAGCTTCCCCAGGCCAACGAGAACCTCCACGCTCAAGCCACAATCTCTCAAACCCCTCTGAAACTTCCCAAAAGCTCCAACTTCACAACTCTTCCTTCTTCCTCTTAAAACTCACAATTCCTTTCTTCCTTCCTCACCTCTTCACTTCCTTAGCCTTTCACTACACTCCTTGAACCTCCAGAAGCAACCTCAGGCGAAAAATGGAGAAGGAGGAAGAAGAAACACGTTTTAAAAGGGTGAAAAGTCGACCTACCAACCCTGCCGACAGTCCGGATCGATCGATCCAAGCATGGATCGATCGATCCACTCCACCACCGCGACACAACACTCAGCCATCAAGATCGATCGATCCCTAACAAGATCGATCGATCCAGCCCAAAAAATCAATCCTCTGGATTGGCTCGAAAATTGATTCTTAACCCCTTTTTGGGAGACGGGCGTTACACCAGCGGTCGTGGATATGGAGCCAGTAAGGGTGATAAAGATGGAAGAAGGCTCCGAAGAGTTGCTCAACCCGGATTCAGATCAAGAAATGGAACAACAAAGTGGGATAGGTCACAAATCAGGATGTTGCTCGACCTGAGATGATAACGAGATGGAATGAAGGTGGAATGAATGGCAACACGAAGGCTATGGAAGAGCCAACGATACGGCCACCGTCGGATGTCCGAGCCCAGCTCAAGGATTATCCGGCGGGTTCGTTTGCAAGAGCTACGGCTCTAGGAAACAGAATGAGAGAAATCTCAGTTTTTATTTCAAGGTTGGCTAACCTGAATACAATAGAGTCAATGCCTTTATATAGGCGGAAATGAGAAGGAAGGAAGCCCTAAACATGTGGGCGATGAATAGGCGTGACATGGCCTCTTTTAAAAGTTAAATAAAATTAAAGGAAGGAAAAAGAAAAGAAGGCTTTATTTATAAGGGATGCCTTCTTACGATAAGATCTTCACTACCTTACTTCTTAGCTCATCATGGATTGTTTCCAAGCTAGAGAAACAACTGGGACGAAGTGAAAATGCATTAGAGCTCGCTGCCTCGTTAAAACCCCTCTGGTAAACCCATTGGGACAAACCCGGAGTGGGAAAAAGAGTACAACTTCTTCTAATGACTTAGGAGTGCCTTCACAGTAGGATGGTGGTGAAGGCACACGTACCTAGCTTCTGATGTATTGTACTTTTGATTGCCTTTTGGTTTGTTTTTAGTATTTGTTTCGTGTCTTTTGTTAGTTTTCGAGTTTTTTCTATTTTGTTTTTAGTCTTGTACAGGTTATATGGAGTTAAGCTGGAATAAGACGGTTTCGGGATTTTTTGGGCTAAGATGAAGCCTAAAAGCTACGGAAAGGAAAGGGATCGATTGATCCTAACCTTGGATCGATCGATCCATAAAACTCCAAGAACACAACCAAGGATCGGTCGATCTCATGGTCAGATCGACCGATCCATGCTCCACGGACACGATCCCAAACTCTCTCCGGACACAAAGGATCGACCGATCCTCCATGCAGATCGACCGATCACCATGCCAGCCGCCTTGAAGATATTATGTCCGGAAATTAGGGATCGATCGATCCGACTTGTGGATCGACCGATCCTCCCAGCCGCCTACTCCATTTTACACCTATGTCTATAAATATCCCACCTAAACCTACTAAATGATCATCAGTTATTTTCTAAAGTCGACCAGGACGCCTAAAACACTATTCTAGACATATTTCTTGGATTTCTAAGCTCCTCCTTCTATCAAACACTTGGAGAAGTTTTGTTGTATCATTTGTTGTTTATTTCAATACTATTATGCTTTCTATGGTTTACTTTGTTGTTTCTTTGATTATGTGTGAGTAATTTCATAGTTAGGTTTTAGGGTTCTTGAAGGAAATTGATGGCTTTATGAATTGATAGAGATTTGGGGTTTCTAATCCATAGGTTCTTTGATTCATGTGTTCTTAATGCTAGATTAAGAGTAGATACCTTAGTATTGATTCTAGGTTATTCTATAAGCACTAATCATGTTATAGAGAACTTGAACCTTATGAATTGAGCTTTGTATCTCTAGCCTGCGAGAGTTGATGCTAGATCATCATTGTGAACTTAGTGAACTTGTTTGTTAATGCTAATTTGGCTAGGAGAAATAAAACGAGAGTTTAGTTTTCAAGTAGTCAAATTTAGGGGTTAAGGCCACGAGAGTGGGTTAATCCACCTTGTGTTCATGTTCTAGAACGGTGCTGAGAGTGTTAAATCCCATGCTCAAAATTATTCGTTAAGCCATTGACAACGTGAAATGCCCTAAGGCCTAATGCCTTTTAAATCGTATAAATCAATCGTTTTATGTTTATTGCATTTTGTTTACAAGTTTTAAAGAAAACAATCAAACCAATCATGCTATAGCTAATTACAAGTCTCGTAATTCATTAGTGTACCATTGGTTCTTGTGGATCGATCTCGTTATATACTACCTTGCGGTTAAGTGCATCGAGTAAAAACTCGAGCAATCAAGTTGGCGCCGTTGCCGGGGACCAATAGCGTTACCTAAAGATTTAGGATCAGTTATTAGTCTATTGCATTTTATTTACAGTTACTGATAATCATTTCCTTTTTCTCTTTGATGTTTTAAAGGTATATGACCCGAGGCGAAGGTTCATCACACCTAGTTGAATATCACGAAGAAGTTGGAAAGTTTGAAAAGGCAATTAGAAGAAAGAAGAGGCTAGCTAAGCAAAGAGAAACTCAAATGGCTCATGAACAAGGAGGTAATGTGTTACCACCTGGAGGTTTACCACACGATGGAGACAATGGTGGAGAGTTACAAGACCCTCCAGTTGGAGTTGCTGCACATCAACCACCAAACTATCAAAGGCCTGCTCCTGCTCGTAGAACCTTAAGGGAACATGATGCTCCCAATGCTCAAATGTATCGAGGAGGTGTCCAACATCCTCCAATCAACAGAACTGATTTTGAGATCGAGTCGGGATTGCTGAATCTCGTGAAACAAAACCAGTTCCATGGACTTCCTTCTGAAAATCCAGTTACTCATCTTGATAACTTCGAGGATGTGTGTGGAACAACCAGGATGAATGGAGTACCAGACGATGCTTTTAAGTGTCGTTTGTTCTTGTTTTCGCTAGCTGATAAAGAAAAACGTTGGTTCAAATCATTAGAAAGAGACTCCATCAGTTCGTGGGATGATTACAAAGCTGCATTCTTGGGACAATATTTTACTCAAGCAAGGACCACGCTTCTAAGGAACAAGATCTCGAGTTTTCAACAAGCTGGTACCGAGTCATTCCAAGAAGCTTGGGAGAGATTCAAGGTCTACAAAAGAGAGTGTCCTCATCACGGGTTCACTCCTGAATCACTCATCAACACCTTCTATAGAGGAATTGACCAGAATTACAAGATGGCTTTGGACACAACAAGCAATGGAGACTTCATGACAAAAACAGAACCGGAAGCTATAATCTTGATTGAAAATCTTGCTGGTAGCAACATCAACCATTGTGTTGATTATGATAGGACCTTGAGGAGCGTTGGAGGAGGAGAATCAAAACAGATCTGCGAAGGTGCAACAACTTCTAAGACGTGAACAAAGAGCAGTCAACTATTGTGATGATTCTGGAGAAGGTCAGGGTTACCAAGAGCAAGGTTACCAAGAGCAATCTGGGGACTGTTTTGAGGATGTACAAGCTGAGCTGAATTATGTGAATGGTTATCAAAACCAAGGGTTCAACCAAAACTATAGGAATCATCCGAATCTCTCATACCGAAGCACCAATGTTGAGAACCCCCAAGACCAAAAATATCCAGCACAAGTGAGACCACAAGGGCAACAATATCAAGCAAAACCATTTGTGCCAAACCAAGGAGGCTACAACAAGCCTTTTGAAAACAGAGTTCAAAATCAAGGAGGTTTTCAACAAGGGGGATTTCAGCAAAGACCTCAGTTCAACAATTTTCAGAGAGGTTATCAAGCACCAGCTCAAGCTCCTGTGAGCTATGCCCCAGCTGGATCGTCCGATGACCGCGAAATGAAAACGATGCTTAAGCAACTGCTCGATGGCCAGAACAAGAACGCCTTTGACATCAACTCAAGAGTGGAAAACATGTACAGCGAACTCCAAGGTAAGTTTGAAAATCTTTCATCACATGTTAAAACACTTGAGAATCAGGTAGCACAAGCCGCTTCTACTTCTACAAGACCTATGGGAGTTCTTCCTGGAAAACCACAACCGAACCCGAAAGACTACAACAGTGGTAAAGAATTTGTCAATGCCATTACATTGAGGAGTGGGAAACAGGTAGAACCAATTTTGAAGAAAGGAAAAGAATTTGAGGTTCTCGATGACTCAGAGAAAGTCATAGAGAATGAGAATGATTCAGAGGTTCTCAATGCACCACAAGGTGAGGAAGTTGCAGATAAGAAAATTGCTGATCTTGAGGAGGAAACTGAAGATCTCGTGCCTCCACCGTACATACCCAAGTTACCATTTCCAGGTCGTTTAAGGAAGATTCAAAGAGAGAAGGAGTATGCTAAATTTGATGAAGTGATGAAACAACTTCAAATCAAGCTCCCTTTTCTTGAGTTAGTTCAAAATATTCCTATCTACAGAAAATATCTCAAGGATATTTTGACTAACAAGAAAACTCTTGAAGAAGGAGTTGTCTTGATCACACACGAGTGCAGCGCCATTTTGCAAAACACAATACCAAAGAAGAAAGAAGATCCATGTAGTTTTGTTTTGCCTTGTATAATTGGTGACTCATTATTTGCTAGATGTTTGTGTGATTTAGGTGCAAGTGTGAGCTTGATGCCGCTTTCAGTTGCAAAGCGGTTAGGGATCACAAACTTCAAGCCAACAAGTATCTCTCTAGTGCTTGCAGACCGTTCTGTGCGGTTGCCCATTGGAATTGCTGAGAATGTTTACGTGAGAGTTGGGACATTTCATATCCCCACTGACCTCATTGTTCTTAGCCTGGATGAGGAGCCAAAAGACCCGCTTATTCTTGGTAGACCTTTCTTGCACACCTCTGGTGCATTAATAGATGTCAAGAGAAGCTTGATCAAGCTGCAAGTAGGAGATCTTGTCCAAGAATTCGACATGGAGAGAGTGAAGTCTAAACCAACTATTGAAGGTCAAGCATTTTGGGTTGACATCATGGATGAGCTAGCTGATGAGCTCTTAGAGGAAATGAATACTCAAGATCCACTTCAAATCGCCTTGACAAAGGAAGAGGATCAACATGGATACATCGAGGAAGCAACAACGGATTTCGCTAGAATTCTAGACGAGCCGATTGAACTGAGTAAAGTTGTTGCATTCGCCTTGCTAGACAAAGATGAAGTAGAAAAGGAGGAGAATGAACCTACCTCAGAAGACTGTGGGGATTGGAGTGAACTAAAAGCTCCAAAGGTGGAACTCAAGCCGCTTCCCTCAGGGCTCAGGTATGCGTTTCTTGGTCCTCATTCTACTTACCCCATTATAATCAATGCTAAACTAAACAATGTAGAGAGTGCCTTACTGCTGTGTGAGCTGCGGAAGTACAAAAAAGCTATAGGCTATTCCCTTGATGACATGAAAGGTATATCTCCTAACCTTTGCATGCATAGGATTTATCTCGAAGATGAATCAATGATGTCTATAGAACATCAGAGACGGTTAAACCCGAACCTCAGAGATGTTGTTAAGACTGAGATCATCAAACTCCTAGATGCAGGAGTAATCTATCCAATCTCGGATAGTACTTGGGTAAGTCCTGTCCATGTGGTACCTAAAAAGGGTGGTGTCACTGTGATTAGAAATGATAGGAATGAATTGATTCCGACAAAAACTGTCACAGGGCACCGCATGTGCATTGATTATAGAAATCTTAACTCTGCAACACGTAAAGATCATTTTCCACTTCCATTTATCGATCAAATGTTAGAGAGACTAGCAAACCACCAATATTACTGTTTTCTTGACGGGTACTCGGGATTCTTTCAGATTCCGATGCATCCTGATGATCAAGAGAAAACCACTTTTACATGTCCTTATGGTACCTTCGCATATCGAAGAATGCCATTTGGATTGTGTAACGCACCAGCAACATTTCAGCGTTGTATGATGTCAATTTTTTCAGAAATGATTGAGGATTATAGGGAAGTCTTTATGGATGACTTCTCTGTGCATGGCACATCTTTTGCTGTTTGTTTGTCTAATCTGTGCAGGGTACTCCAACGCTGCGAGGAAAAACATTTGGTCCTGAATTGGGAGAAGTGTCACTACATGGTTGATACGCATGTATTTTCATAGTTTTTTAGTATGCATTTCTTTAGCATTTTGTGTATATAAGTTTGTTTAAAGGAGTGTTTCTTAAGTATTTTGTGTATATTGAGTCTTTTATAGTTTTAAGAGTCTAGGTTTGCATTTTGGACATTCTTCTGTGGTTTGTGCATGTATTTCAGGGATTCTGGAGCAGTGTGATGATGCACGAAGATCAAGGATCGAAGAGGAGACAAAGAACAGCTGGATCGGTCAACAACCGATCATCATGACCGATCAAGTTCACCCTGATCGGTCAGCAAACGATCCCGAAGGACGAACGACAAAAATGAACTATAAGCATGAGAGGCAGATGAATTGGTTGTCAACCGATCACCATGACCGATCAAGATTGCAGCGATCGGTCAGCAACCGACCGTGGTGACCGATCGCCGACACCTTTTAGTGCGAATGCTTTCTCTTTAAAGGCAACTTTTCCATTGTATAAGATATACGATTTTTTAGATCTAAGAATTTTTCTCTCTGCTTTATTCCTCTGGCTCTTCAGCTTTTCTTCATCTCTTTTCATCATTTAAACTTATGTTTTAAACCTTTTGTTGAATCTTTTTATAAAATCATCATTATGTCTTCATTCTCTATCTTTTCCATGGTTTACTTTTGTATTTTGAGCATGTGTGAGTAGTTGACTTTTGGGCTGTTGGTTTGGTAGTTCTAGGATGCTTTGATGGTTGTTTGTGATGTTTGATGGTTGATTTATGTTTATGTTCATGTATAGAATGATTTTAATGCTTGAAATGAACTTGGAAAAGTGATTTCTCGATCTTTGATCGTTTCAAACCCGGAAGGTGTTTAGAAACGCCCAGAATTTTCTATGCTTGCTTTCCTTTATCTTCGCCAATGGAAATTGAGTTTTAAGATAGGATTGATGATAATAATGAGTTGGTGTTCATTGTTTATAAATCATTCGGTTGCAATTGGGAGATTAGCTTAATCGATTGTTTTGTAAAAGGACTAGTATCATGGGAGTGAGCTAGTCTATTCTTATAACTCATATCATAGCATTTTCATCGTTTGACCATTCATTTCGTCATTTGTTAGGCCATCATTCATCCTTGTCGTTATGCCACGCCAATAGCCCATATTTATCATATTTATCTAAAACCGATCATTTAGTTTATTGTGCTTTGTTTCACTTGTTTAATTATAATCATTTGAAGTTCATGTTTGTTTGATTTGTTTTATTTGCTTAATTGAGTTTAGTAGAAGTTTACATTTAGTTGCTTTTCATTTTTATCGCATTTGCTCTGTTTTCGTTATTTGTTTCGTGAAAATTAAAAGCCCAAAAACATTTTATCGCTTAGATTAAGTAGTGTCTTGTATTCCTAGTGTGTTGTTCTTGTTTCCCTGTGGATTCGATCCCCAAGTACTCAACGTACGAAAGGGTTTATTTGATAGACCCGAGCCTTAAAGACTCGCACTACCAAATTGGCGCCGTTGCCGGGGAAACTAGCAATAGCCATTAGGATTTGGACTCTATTTGAGACTAAGCCTTTCTTTTTGAGATTACTAACTTGTGTCTTGTGTTTTTCTCTGTCTTGAAGGTGCATGAACCTGAGAAGTCAAGGACAAGAGAACTTGGTTGATTTTGTGCCCGAGATAAGACGACTAGAGCGAGCGAATTCTCGAGCTAGAAGAGAAAGAGAGAGACTAGCAAGGACACTTGGACTGAACATGGATAACGAACCCGAAATACGGGATGAAGCTCAAGGAGCAGGGGTTCCTCTAAACCCACTGCTTCACGCTGCTAGAAGACCGAGAGTGATAGGGGCATACGATGCGCCCCAAACGCATGGAAACCGCAGCGGTATTCGTGCACCACCGGTTGAAAACAACAACTTCGAGATCATGATGAGCGTCATCAACATGGTTCAAGGAAATAAATTTCACGGGCTGCTCCTTGAAGACCCTTTGGACCATCTAGACAATTTCAATGATATATGCGACTTGACGAAGATAAATGGCATCTCGGAGGATGCATTTAAGCTGAGACTATTTCCTTTTTCTCTTGGAGACAAGGCGAAGCAATGGGAGAAGAGTTTGCCTCCCGGATCAATCACCACTTGGGCTGAATGCAAGAAGAAGTTTCTTGAAAAATTCTTCTCAACATCAAGAACAGCTCGGCTTAGGAATGACATATCAAGCTTTACTCAAAAACACAATGAAAGTTTTAGTGAAGCTTGGGAGCGGTTCAAGGGCTACACGAACAAATGCCCCCACCATGGAGTTTCCGAGGAATCGTTGCTTAGTACTTTGTATAGAGGTATAGCTCCGAAGATAAGGATGTTGCTGGACACCGCTAGCAATGGGAATTTCTTAGGGAAGAATGTTGAAGAAGGGTTTGAACTTGTGGAGAATTTTGCACAAAGCGACGGGAACTATGGTGAGGATTATGATAGGGCTCCGAGAGGAAGTGGAGATAGAGAAGATCAAAGGAGTAAGGAAATCAAGGCCTTACATGAGAAAATGGATAGACTGCTGCAAGCTACCGAAAGATCCAGAAACTTCGTTGGAGAATTCGATGGAGCTAAGGCTTGCAAGGAAGTTATGTATGAAGAAAATCTTTGCAGGGTACTCAAGAGATGTGAGGAGACAAGCTTGGTACTAAATTGGGAAAAGTGTCACTTCATGGTCAAAGAAGGGATAGTGCTTGGGCACAAGATTTCCGAAAGCGGTATAGAAGTTGACAAGGCAAAGATTGAGGTTATGGTTAAGTTGGAACCGCCGAGGACAGTGAGGGACATTCGAAGCTTCTTGGGTCATGCGGGATTTTATAGGAGATTTATTCAAGATTTCTCTAAAATAGCAAGGCCACTAACAAGACTGCTATGCAAAGACACGGAATTTGTGTTTGATGAAGTGTGTCTAGAGGCATTTAATCAGTTGAAGGGGGCATTGATTAGTGCACCTATTGTTCAGCCACCGGATTGGGGATTGCCCTTTGAGATAATGTGTGATGCGAGTGACTTCGCCGTTGGGGCTGTCTTGGGACAAAAAAGAGATAAGAGGATGCATGTAATCTACTACGCTAGTAGAACACTTGACGATGCCCTAACAAGATACACAACCACGGAAAAGGAACTCTTGGCGATTGTATATGCTTTCGAGAAGTTTAGATCATACTTGGTGGGTTCTAAGGTGATTGTATACACGGATCATGAGGCGTTAAGACACTTGTTTGCGAAGAAAGATGCAAAGCCAAGGTTATTGAGATGGATCCTACTATTACAAGAGTTTGATCTAGAGATAAGGGATAAGAAAGGGGTCGAAAATGGAGTGGCTGATCATTTGTCAAGGATGATGATCGAGGAGAACATACCGATCGATGATTCCTTAGCCGAAGAAGAAGTTAACGTCGTGCAAGGTTTGGTTAAAGCTGATTACATGCTCATGGAGCTTCTAGCTATTGATACCATGGATGTGAGCCTACCTTGGTATGCTGATTTTGTAAACTACTTGGCTTGCGAGAAAGAACCACCGAACCTACAAGGGTATGCCAAGAAGAATTTTTACAAAGACGTGCGTCGGTTCTATTGGGATGAGCCTTACTTGTATACATTTTGCAAGGATAAGCTCTATAGGAGATGTGTACTGGAAGAAGAGGTTGCTGGGATTTTGATGCATTGCCATGGTTCCGCTTATGGAGGGCATTTTGCAACATTCAAAACAGTTTCTAAGGTACTACAAGCGGGATTTTGGTGGCCTACAATGTTTAAGGACGCCTATGAGTTCATCTCTCAATGGGACTCATGTCAAAGAAAGGGAAATATCAGCAAAAGGAATGAAATGCCTCAAAACCCAATATTAGAGGTGGAGATCTTTGACGTTTGGGGAATAGACTTCATGGGACCTTTCCCGTCTTCTTATGGGAATAACTACATTCTTGTAGCGGTGGACTATGTTTCCAAATGGGTAGAAGCCATAGCAAGTCCAACCAACGATGCAAAAGTTGTGTTGAAAATGTTCAAGAGCATCATATTCCCAAGATTTGGAGTTCCAAGAGTGGTTATAAGTGATGGAGGTTCACACTTCATAAACAAAGTTTTCGAGAACCTACTAAGAAAGCATGGTGTGAAGCACAAGGTTGCAACTCCATATCACCCCCAAACAAGCGGCCAAGTGGAAGTTTCCAACCGAGAAATAAAAGCTATACTGGAGAAGACGGTTGGTGTTACTAGAAAAGATTGGTCCAATAAACTTGATGATGCGCTTTGGGCGTATATGACGGCTTACAAGACTCCGATAGGAACCACTCCTTTCAATCTTCTTTACGGGAAGTCTTGTCACCTACCGGTGGAGTTAGAATACAAGGCCAATTGGGCAGTGAAACTTCTGAACTTTCACATCAAGTCAGCTGGGGAAAAGCGTTTGGTTCAATTAAATGAATTAGATGAGATTCGTCTAGAGTCTTACGAAAACGCAAGAATTTACAAGGAGAGGACCAAGTATTTTCATGACAAGAGGATCCTTTCTAGAGACTTCAAGGTTGATGATCAAGTGCTGTTATTTAACTCCAGGTTGAAACTCTTTCCGGGAAAACTTAAATCTAGATGGTCGGGACCATTTAAGATCAAAGGGGTGAGACCTTATGGTGTGGTTGTGCTTTGGAACAAGTCCGGGGGAGAATTCACCGTGAATGGACAACGCCTCAAACCATACCTAGCTGGAGAAAACATCGAGGATGGAGCCATTGTTCCACTCTCGGAACCCCATTCATCTTAAAAACATTGAAAAGTCGAGCTCAAGACTTTAAACGAGCCGTTGGGAGCTTTCCCAATTTGTATCTTTGTGTATATGTGACATATGTGTGCTTTGATTGTTTGAAGTTTTGTTTTCTTTTTTTGTGTGTTTATTGTGTTTTCAGGAGTGTTGAGGATCAAAGGAAAGAATTCAAGAATTGACAAGTCAAAAACGCATGAGAAGGAGCTGGAGATCGGTCACAGAGATCGGTTGTTGACCGATCACCGACCCAGGTAAGTTTAAAAGAGGTTTTGCCGTACGACCCTACAGAACGGTTGTTGACCGATCAACATCCATCCGATCGGTCATGGTGATCGGTTGCTGACCGATCACCGATTAAAAACGCATAAACCTCTCTTCTTCCTCGCGACACTTCACTTTTCCTCAACATTATTCTCTGTAACTTTCTCAATTCTTCACCAAATCACTTGATTCTTGGCTCTAATCCACTTAGAATTTCATTATCCATCTGATTCTAGTATTATTTCAGTCGATCTACAAAGGTAATCCACTCAATTCTTCAATTTTCGGTCCGATTTTGAAATTTTTAGGGCATGAACGAAAATTCATGATTTAACCGATTAAATGCTAGATTTTCGTTTAGAAATGGATTGAGGGACAACCTTCACTTGTTTAATTGCTGGATTAGACTTGTTAGGTTGTGATTCACCTAGAATTGAAACCAAAATCGCCATATTCCTATTTTGTGAATGAACTAGATCGAATTTGAGAATTTTTGTGCTTCATTTGATATTTGTTATTCTTTAAATCGAATTCTAGCATTCTGGTGATGAGATTTGAGAACTATTTCTTTTCTTTGAATTTGGCTTAGTTTGATGTAAAGAGGTTTTGTGAAAATTTAGTTGTTTTTCCTTTGTATATGAGCGTGTTGTTATTTGATTTGTTTTTGATTCTGGTATTGATTTTGGTTTGATGGTTTGTTTAAATGAAATGCTTGCAGGAAACAATGCCACCCAAGAGACATCGACCTGGAAGGGGGCCAATGGCTCAAGCTAGTAATGAGCCTCAAAAGGTGAGATGGAGGCATCAAGAAACCGCCACTCGCGAGCTGTTCGATCGAGTGAAAGTCCGCCCTACGCGATTCAACGATCGAAATTTTCTGAAGAGTATGGGACTGTTAGAGGGAGTAGACGAGCTCCTAGACAACATGGGGATGAGTTGCTTGAAGGATATGCAATACCCCACGTACCCGGAAGCGGTTAAAGATTTCTTATCAACCGTCAATGTGGAATATGCAAACAAGAAAGACAAGAAGGCGAGTGAAGGTTTGCTAACCTTCAAGATTGGCCACATGGGTTACGGGCTCACCATGGAAGACATATGTGAGGTTTATGGCTTCAAGAATGGTGAAGCGGTTGAGTTTGGGACTTTCGGTGGAGCTTCACACCTTTGGAACATCATTGACAACGGTCCTTATCGAAACGCTAGAGCGAAGATGACGGGTATCCGAAACCCGGTGGTTAGATATGTTTGCAAGCTGTTGGCAAACACGTTCTTTACGAGACGGGATGCGGGAGCAGTGACTATGACTGAGCTGAGCCTTATCTACCAAGGCGTCAAGCACATGGTCACCGATCGACGTGGAGAGATATTTGAGTATGAGTTTGGGGATGATATCAACTATGCGTGTATCTTCGCGGATAAGCTTCTGTCGTACAAGAAATGGGTTGAGAAGACGACCAAGCCTGACCTCTACATTGGTGCCATGATCTCACCATTGCTCGTCAAGGCCGGGGTTGACATTACCAAGTTCGAGCAGATACCGATGACGGGGTTCTTGAACCGAGACTATCTCAAGGAGTCTTGGTTCCTCAAGAAGCACAGAGAGTTGAACGTCTTCCATTACCGCATCGAGCTGCGAAACAAGGACGAGAGGATCCTTGTATTACCACACCCCGAGACTCACATCCGTACCTTGGAGAACGTCAAGTTTGATATTACAGAGGATCAGCTCTTACCATTGGGTGATGGGTTTCTTGCAGGAGGTCAGGATGAAGAGGAAGAAGAAGACGCTCCAAGAGAATCTACAGCAATGCTTCAAGAGCTCGAGGAGATTGAGATGCCCGAGATTGACTTCGCGCCAAGGACCAAGAGGGAGACGCTTCTCCAGAAAGCGTACAAGGCTCAACGCAAGATCAATGAGCTACAGAAGAAGCTGATCAACAAGCTGTTCAAGAAAGTCAAGAAGATTCAACCTCCCGACTACGTCTCGAGCGAGGAGGAAAACGAGGAAATGCAAGATTGAGCTGGTAGCGAGAGAGCAACAAAGGCATCAAATCTGAGGTGAAAAGTTCCAAAACCATTATATATATCATCTTTTGCTAGACTTTATTTTATTTTTCGTTTTTAGCCACCGAGACGGTGTCCAACTAGTCCGGGGGAGGATTACGTTGTTGATTAAGTCTTTGTATTTTGAGATTTTACTTTGAGTATTTTGGTTTGGATTTGTGTGTTTTATGACTCATTATTATGTGTTTGAACTTTTAGGATCATGTGTGCTTGTGTGTGTTTTTATTTTTCATAGTTGTTTTTCGGATGCCTGATCGGTCAACAACCGATCAGAGCAACCGCACGGCATTGTATCATATTTTCCGCATTTACTCGTCCGATTGGTCAGCAACCGATCGTTGTAACCGATCGGATCAACAAAAAAAAAAAAAAAAAAAAACAAAAGCATGCATTTATATATATATATATATATATATATATATGTATCATGTAGGATTGCATATGCATAGGGGACAATGATAGAATTTACCAAACCTTAGTTGAGAACTTGAGAATGATTTGTCGTTTGAAAACTCTTTTAAAAGCTTGCATACTCTTGCTTTGATCTCTCCGCTCTCAACTTGTTGTCTCGTAATTACTTGTTTGATTCAAAATCAACCCCTTGATATTAGACATTAATGAACTTAATTCTTTCACTTATGGGCTTTTGATGCTTGACCATGATTCAAAATAAACACTCGGGTTATCTTATCAACTTTTACCACTCTCTAATAACCCGAGTGGCTACTCTCATCTTTAGAGTAGTTCCCCACCTTTCACCTAAGCCAATTCCTTTTCACCCTTCGTTATTTGATTGAGTGAGGCCTTTTTCTTGATAATGCTATCGTGTGCAAAATCTTGTAAGTATTGGGAACGACAAAGAATAGCTCTCATTTCTAGGCTAGTCTAAGTTGATCGATAAAAAGAAATAGCATTTAAAATAAGGAAAATTGGGTTGAATAACAATTGGTTTTGGGTTGATGAGCTTATTAATATGAGGTTCTATGAGGAAGAATCATTGGTTGTAAAGAAGAATTCTAGAGAAAAGCTTAAAAGAGTTGACCCTAGGAAAGGAGAAGAAAAATAATCTCCATGTTTGAAAAAGAGATAGAACAATAAGTTTAGGGTCAAGTAAAAAAAAAAAAAAAAAAAAAAAAAAAAAAAAAAAAAAAAAAAAAAAAAAAAAAAAAGTTCTCTAGAAGTTTGATGTTTTAGAAAAGGAAAAGAAAGTTCGATTTAGCCAAAAGAAATTTAGAGGTTTAATGTGCTTCAAAGAAGTAATAAGAACAAGAAATGAAATCACCATTCGGGTAAAAAGCTTTGCTAGGAGGGTAGAACAATGTGAGTTTGACTTTGTATGCATAAATTGTTTCTAGTCTTCCTTGCTTTTGTAATACATTTAGCATTCCGAATTCTTGAGAGTAAGCTACCCAAAAATTAAAAATTTTTAAACCTCCTTGCACTCACACTTACTAGTGCTTAAGAAGCCTATTTCTTCCTAGCCGATTGGCTTTGATCATTTGCCCATTTGTGAGACTTCACTTGAAAAGATTAAATGAATGTGAGGGTTGGTTGAGATGAGAACTTGTAGGAGAGAAGCATTCTTGTTAAGAGAAAAGATTAGGAGTTGCGATAAGCCATGATTGAGTTAGAGCGGATTAAGAGTTCATTTTCGCGACATGCTATCATTGCTCATGATTATCATATCAAACGCTTTCTAAAGGTTTCGGTGTTGAGTCCCCATTTTCAAACCTCTCTTTCGGATTATCTTTCCTTGTTTGCTTGAGGACAAGCAAAAGGCAAGTCCGGGGGTGTTGATACGCATGTATTTTCACAGTTTTTAGTATGCATTTCTTTAGCATTTTGTGTATATAAGTTTGTTTAAAGGAGTGTTTCTTAAGTATTTTGTGTATATTGAGTCTTTTATAGTTTTAAGAGTCTAAGTTTGCATTTTGGACATTCTTCTGTGGTTTGTGCATGTATTTCAGGGATTCTGGAGCAGTGTGATGATGCACGAAGATCAAGGATCGAAGAGGAGACAAAGAACAGCTGGATCGGTCAACAACCGATCATCATGACCGATCAACTTCACCCTGATCGGTCAGCAAACGATCCCGAAGGACGAACGGCAAAAATGAACTATAAGCATGAGAGGCAGATGGATCGGTTGTCAACCGATCACCATGACCGATCAAGATTGCAGCGATCGGTCAGCAACCGACCGTGGTGACCGATCGCCGACACCTTTTAGTGCGAATGCTTTCTCTTTAAAGGCAACTTTTCCATTGTATAAGATATACGATTTTTTAGATCTAAGAATTTTTCTCTCTGCTTTATTCCTCTGGTTCTTCACCTTTTCTTCATCTCTTTTCATCATTTGAACTTATGTTTTAAACCTTTTGTTGAATCTTTTTATAAATTCATCATTATGTCTTCATTCTCTATCTTTTCCATGGTTTACTTTTGTATTTTGAGCATGTGTGAGTAGTTGACTTTTGGGCTGTTGGTTTGGTAGTTCTAGGATGCTTTGATGGTTGTTTGTGATGTTTGATGGTTGATTTATGTTTATGTTCATGTATAGAATGATTTTAATGCTTGAAATGAACTTGGAAAAGTGATTTCTCGATCTTTGATCGTTTCAAACCCGGAAGGTGTTTAGAAACGCCCAGAATTTTCTATGCTTGCTTTCCTTTATCTTCGCCAATGGAAATTGAGTTTTAAGATAGGATTGATGATAATAATGAGTTGGTGTTCATTGTTTATAAATCATTCGGTTGCAATTGGGAGATTAGCTTAATCGATTGTTTTGTAAAAGGACTAGTATCATGGGAGTGAGCTAGTCTATTCTTATAACTCATATCATAGCATTTTCATCGTTTGACCATTCATTTCGTCATTTGTTAGGCCATCATTCATCCTTGTCGTTATGCCACGCCAATAGCCCATATTTATCATATTTATCTAAAACCGATCATTTAGCTTATTGTGCTTTGTTTCACTTGTTTAATTGTAATCATTTGAAGTTCATGTTTGTTTGATTTGTTTTATTTGCTTAATTGAGGTTAGTAGAAGTTTACATTTAGTTGCTTTTCATTTTTATCGCATTTGCTCTGTTTTCGTTATTTATTTCGTGAAAATTAAAAGCCCAAAAACATTTTATCGCTTAGATTAAGTAGTGTCTTGTATTCCTAGTGTGTTGTTCTTGTTTGCCTGTGGATTCGATCCCCAAGTACTCAACGTACGAAAGGGTTTATTTGATAGACCCGAGCCTTAAAGACTCGCACTACCAATGGTGCGAGATGGAATCGTTCTCGGTCATAGGATCTTAGAAAAAGGCATTGAAGTGGATAGAGCAAAAATCGATGTGATGATGAACATGCCACCTCCAAATTCTGTAAAGGGAATAAGGAGCTTTCTAGGACATGATGGGTTCTACATGAGGTTCATAAAGGATTTTTCAAAGATTGCAAGGCCATTAACTCAGCTATTGTGCAAAGATCAAAAGTTTGAGTTTGATGAAGATTGCCTCAAGGCATTTATAAAGATCAAGGGATCTCTTGTGAGCGCTCCCATTGTGCAACCACCTGATTGGGAGCTACCTTTCGAGGTAATGTGCGATGCAAGTGACAATGCTGTAGGTGCAGTTTTAGGGCAAAGGAAAGACAAGAAGATGCACGCCATCTACTATGCCAGCCGCACTCTTGAAGCCGCACAATGGAACTATGCAACAACCGAGAAAGAACTTCTAGCGATTGTCTTCGCTTTTGAGAAGTTTAGATCCTATCTCGTTGGGTCCAAAGTTGTAGTCCACACTGATCATGCAGCGTTGAGATACCTTTTGATAAAGAAAGACGCCAAGCCGAGGCTTTTAAGATGGATACTTCTACTCCAGGAGTTCGACTTGGAAATCAAAGATAAGAAGGGAATCAAAAACGGAGTCGCAGATGACTTATCTCGACTAAGAGTAGAAGAGGATGTCCCAATGAGAGATGCTTTTCCAGGAGAAGAGCTTGCGCTACTAGAAGATAACTATGTCTATGAGGTCGAGCAATTTAACAACAGAAATGCGGCTGAGCTCATGACCATGCACACC